>JANUWF010001339.1:1455000-2182500 GCA_026120185.1 Voacanga thouarsii
CTTCACAGGATTTAATTATTGAATTTTTTTCCAGAAAAAACCAAAGAAAATCAAGATTTTCAGTGAAGTGAAGTTGTCGACTTAAAGAAGACCAGAGCTTCAAAACGGAGAAAGTTGAGCTGGGGAGTAAATATCGCAGGAGAAAGCTGAATATAGCTGGAGATGGTGCTTGGGATCTGAGCCTGAGGTTCGGAAATATGGCATCGTGATCCAAGCTAGTACGTAAGCTCGGGCACGGTTCGGAAATAAGCGTTCGATCTTTAACAGCTTCGTGAAAGTGGCTCGGTGATTCCGTCCGAGGTGCGTTAAGTGTCTAACCACTTTACGTAAGCAAAAGCGGTAGTAGAGTAACAGGCATCGGTGCACACTTACGGCGCCTTACGTGGAATACAGGAGTGATGCGACGTGTTCGATGTTTAACGAGTTTGGTTGGGCCCCAGGGACACTAGTGTGAACTGTGAAGTGGTTGAAGTGTACAGGAGGGTCCCAGCTCGGTTTTCTTTCCCACTCGGCAAAATCCTCTGAAAAATAACTAACGTCTAATAATGAGTTTCCAGCTAGAAATGGAAAAACCTTCTATAAGAGCAATTTCTTTTCTACATATTAATTTGCTAAAATAATTTTAAACATTAAATTGTGAGGTAATATAAAAATAAACAAATTATACAGCTTCAATCTTCATGGTCCTGAATCTATATATCTACAGTCCATTTAAGATTTAAGGAATAAGTTTTTGTATATCTAATTAATACTTTAAAAAATTATACTCCCTCCGTCTCTATTTATCTATCACAGTTGACTACTTTATACAGTTTAAAAAAAATTAGTTAATTTCTTAAATTCATATAACTTTGTTTATACATTCTAAAAATATCATTGGATTTAATATTTTCCATAATTATTTTCTTACTTTGTTTGCTCAACTCTTTCTTTCTAAAGTTATTACACTCTCATTTTTTAAAATTATTTAATACAAAGGATATAATAATAAAATTAACATTAATAGCACCTAAATTTTTTCAATGTGACAAATAAAAAGGGATATCAAAATCTTTTATTTGTGACAGATAAATAGGGATTGAAGAAATACAATTATAAAATAATGAGGAAATACGTAATATGTATGATAAGTATTAAATTTGAAATCATTTAATTGTTTTATTAACTATATCACTTACATTTTTTTTTAAGGTCATTTAAAAATTTGAGATAACATATTAGAGGATAATGTTATAATTTTTAATTTTTTTAATAAAATATAAAATTTAGTTTTTTAAGAGAAATTTGTATGATAAAGATGCAAAGAATGATATTTATGATCTCTGTTTGAGTTTCTAATTAATTACGGTATCGTCTTATCAAAATTATTGTTGTAATAAAATGGTTAATTCCACTTATAGTATGTTGCCTTTTGAAAATACGTCAATTAGAACCCAACTGTTTATTTGCATTAATTGACCCGTTTAATAAAAATTATCTAAACGTGGCCTTAAGTTATGTGGACGAATAACTAAATGGCCATAATTACAATTATATCTAACTAGGTATAAACCCCGAGCCTTGGTAGGGATAAGTTATTTTTTATTTTTTTTGTAATTTAAATTATTGTATTTATATATATATATATATATATATATATATATATAGTATGAGATTCGAGCGTTGTTCAAGATAAGTTATTTGTTTTTTTTAATTTTGATTATATTATTTATAATAATATATTACTTTTCTAGATTAATCTGTTGAAGTTCTAAGCTTTAAAATATCATTTGCACCTACTTACTGAACAATCTTTTTGATGAGCATTAGAATTGGGAGTGTATTCACCAAAAAAAAATTATGTTTTGCCACTTGTATCAGGCCTAGAAAGTTGTAATGATTGATTTTGTGAAATGTATTTTCAATAAATACATGGTATTTAGGTAACAGAGTTGAGTAAAAATATTACTTTTTTAATTTCAAAAAATAATTTCTACTTATATTTCGTGTTGTAAGAAATGATGATAGCAAGCTTGTTTAATTATTTCCATTGCACCTATTAAAGGAAATCAAAATTTCAGTATGTAATAAAACTTGAACTTCAATATGCTGAGGGGGAAAAAATCCATGTGTTTCTCTTTTCATGGCTTTCTAAACTTTTTTTTTTTTTTTCATAACCAGATCAATTCCTCTTGTCTCCTGCTTCTCAGTTTTGACACTCTAGTTAAGAATTTAGTTTAAACCTTAATAGATGAACATGAGAGTTCTGAGATATGAAGAATTAGATTATTGTATTCCTGATAAGAGTATTTTTTTTTTTTTTTTATGGCCTACCTTCAAAGAACTTAAAGTTCTTATTTTGCTAGTCTGCTCTCGTTCATCCCCTATATAAATAAATAAATATATATATTTCCTCCGTGATAAAAACACCTGACTTTGCTGAATCAATTTTTATCTGCCTAATTTAGTTCTTCACAGTTGCGGACAAACTCTACAAAATTTGTTGAGCCATTCAAGAAAGAAATAAAAACCATTTTTTTACTTTTCAACCAAAATACAAACACCAGGAGCAATGGGGTTACAGATACAACTTGTAAGCCTATATTTCCATGGGAGATATGGGGACGTGCTCTTCTTGCACCCCTCCTTCAACTCGCTATAACCAACCAAGTATATCGGTTTCATCATGTAAAAGAACTTGAAAAGCAGAAAAAGATGTCATTGTTTCTCTTTCTTTGCCAATGACTCGCCTTTATGTTCATTGTCGACAGTGACTTCAGCTCCAACCTGATACAAAGATATGGATCATTAACCAAGATAAAATGCTTGAGTAATATATGTATGTATGCATGACCGTTTGTAGAGATAAAAAATTGACTGTTGGTATCCGAGGATTCCAAACCATGGAAAACATCAGAGGATTCCTTCATAAGATCTAAGCTAAGCGACTAAATTGACGAAAGATTTGAAATCATACCTCAGTGTAGTTCAAAACTTTGCCTTCCGTCTGTGTATTTTAATGGAGTATCCATTTGGCAAATGGTCACCAGAAATGAGAATGCCCTTTATAGTTTCACATAGCAAATGGAGTTTAAGAACAAGGAGTGCTAGCACCTAGGATTTCTTAAGAGGTTAAAACTCTAGTTTTCTAAAGAACGAGGTTATTTCCGGGAGAGAACTTAATAGACGGCTAGGGTTGGATCAGTGTAGTTCAAAACTTCGCCTTCCTCCTGTGTACTTTAATGGAGTATCTCTATTTAGCAAATTGTCACCAAACACTGCATTTGCAACTGCTAATGCCCTCTATAGTTTCACACAGCGAATAGAGTTTAACAACCCGGAGTGCTAGCGCCTAGGGTTTCTGAGGAGGTTAAAGAATCCAATTTTCTGAAGAACAAGGTTATATCTAGGAGAGAACTCAATAGATGGCTAGGGTTAGTTTTTAATCCTAATAAAAACCATGACCTCTGAGAGTCCTAATGTCACGTCCCGTACCCGCGGACCTGAAAACGCAACTATGGGCCTGGCAATATCTACAATCAACTACTTAATCGCCGTCCTAACTAGGCCAAAATAGATATCTCAAGTTGGCAATGGATACTTAGATCCATCTTTATATACCATTCAGACTTATCATTGGAATCTTATGTAAGATTGAGGTGTCACACCTAACTTAGTCACCAAAAAAATAACATAACATTTTCGCTTAATGTGTGACTCTTATTTATCATTAGCAGTGTGCCCAAATCACAATTACATAGTCCACAAGTTATGAGCGGTTTATAACAAAATATTATAACTATCCAGACTAAATGAAGATCAATGATCTAAAAGAACCATTCCACAATATGATATTTAGTCATTTTGTCCCATGACATCCAAATTAAGTATAAGGCATTGAACATGTCATCTTTATATATTTTAATCAACTATTTCTTAACCTCTAAGTTAACTCTTCAAACAAATGATATTAATATCCCTAATTGATATATTTGAGCATGGTTATACATTTCAACAATTTAACTTATCAAGGGGCATAATGAGAGGGATAAATTCCTTTATTTTCATTCACATTCCTCTCCCTGACTTATTTTGTATCCAACGATAGTCTTATTTAATTATTTGATTAAAGACAACTTAAGACTATTTCAAGATATAGAATCCACTAAGTAGAATGTAATGATGAATTCAGGTCAAAGGAAATATAATATCATAATTTGGTAGAAGTACTTATGATATATTTCATGAAATACTCTCACAATCGGTTATGTACAATACAATGTTCTTTAATATTTAGTTATATTTTGACTTGATATACTATATATCCATGACCAGTAAAACATAGCCATCTAGCCCTAAATATACTAAGCTTAATTTATTATTGTTTCACCAACAATAATTGATTAAGGACATTTTAGGAATAGTCATTCTACTTGCTATAGGGTTTTACTATCAAATCACATATTTAATGACCATAAAGTGTAATATACTATTCATGAAAAAAAAAAGTCTCATATTATTGAAAATACTTGATGACAGATACAAATTATTTAGGGTATA
The DNA here is from genome assembly GCA_026120185.1 of Voacanga thouarsii. Taxonomy (NCBI): domain Eukaryota; kingdom Viridiplantae; phylum Streptophyta; class Magnoliopsida; order Gentianales; family Apocynaceae; genus Voacanga; species Voacanga thouarsii. Next base: position 1,459,540 of record JANUWF010001339.1, read on the forward strand.
TCCCTAACACTGACAATCCTTCAAAACAACACGTTCTTGGAGTTCTACATTACTGTAGACAATGGAACCTTGGATGGAGCAACTATTTGCAATAGAAACATGATCCATGACAACGAAATTGAAATCTCTAATCACACCAAGAATGATTTATGTCATTCTCATAGAAGAGGAATCATATAGTCAACTAATTACTCTACTCTTAGTCAAGTAGTTTAAGCACACTTCTGCAAATGATGTTGTGCTTGTGGAGATTAAAAACATTATATTAAATCAAAATAAAAATCATCTCTCATGTTTATGGTGTTATACTCGGTGGATAATTTTAAGATAGCACACTTTCAATGTACATATGAAACTAAAGAATATCTCAAAGAAAATATTGAGCTGCAAAATCCATAAATCTAAACGTCATACTTTGGTGTCCTATATTAAAAGATTTTCTCAACATGATAGAAATGCTTGAAATCTGATACAATGGTTGGGATAATACCATCTATTTCTAAAAAAATAAGGTGACACATACAACATTTTAAGAAACCAAGTCTAGCGGTACTACGACTACAGTAACATTCTATCTACTAAAACACCAAACCCAAGACTGTTATTTATCTATGTTCCCTATTGTCATTTTTGCCTAGCCTGCAACAAAGGCTTCCTTTTTTTTTTTTTTTTGGCTCATTCTGTAAGTAAATCAAGAATCTGTTTGCTATCTACACTAATGTATGATCTGTAAAACATAAGCGGATAGTTAGTTAAAATGGCAATAACATAAAAATGATACAGAAAATATCTGGCCATCATTTATATCGCAAACGCCTTATTCTTTTCTTTTCTTGATGGTTGGGTGTTTTAGCCTCAAGCACATTCACTGTGTTTTTTTTTTTTCTACTTCAACTTCTGAATAATTTCAGTTTCTATAATAGCCTACCAAAAAGTATGTGTGTTAGCATATTTACATTACTACAAATTATCAATATTATATATATATATATATATATATATATATATATATATATAAATACATATGTATGTATTTATGTATTTTACCTTTGTATGATCTTCAATTTTGTCAACTATATCAGATGGTTGATATATACGATTAATGGTGAAACTTTCTCTCAATTGTCCTCGCATCTATTCATTAAGTCTAACTTGGCATATGTAACTTTTGCCTATTATATTCTTCAATGGTCTAGGAATAGCATCATCTATGCCTTCCTATATTGCATTAAAAAAAAACAAGTATATAACAATGCGCACTTCATATTAATATACAATAGCATTGACATAGCTTCACAAAAAAAATTAGTAATGTATGAAATTTACCTCAACAACTTTTTGAGCTAGTTGAGTAGTTTGCATTCCCATAATCTACTCAACATTTTATTGAAACAATATAAAACGACCTTGCGTTGTGTGGTCAGCAACAATCACTTCAATTTGATATTTGCGTGACCTAAACTTTAGTTTATGTATTTGTTAACATGCAAGAAAATAAACAACGTATAAACAATAAATATTCTCAATATTGTCGATACTTTGCTTCTGGATAATCTGCTATTTTGATATATGATTCACATGCCAATTTCTTTCCATATATTTTGAACTTCTTTTTACATCTTGTGCAGGAATTATATCTCCATCCATTGTATATGTTAATATACAGGACGGTATTGCTACAAAAGTATGACTTATCCTAATGCGACAGTAAATTTGCAACAGAATTAACTTCTATGTATCTAACATTCATAGTCTAGTTTATTTAAAGGAAAATTTTGTACTTAATTTTAGGGTTAAACCATACCATTTTTTCTCCATTCTCGATGATTTGATTTAATTCAACCAAACTTTTTGTTTGTCTTGTAGTGCGGTGTTGTTAACATAATAAATGCGATGCTCAATTCAATTATTGTTTTTGTTTTGTTGCTATTTTCACACCTATTTAACCCATGAATAGAAAAAAGTCATTCTGCGATCATGAAATTAAATCCATTTTTTAATCTAAATTTTCGATAGACATTGTACGCCCTATGCCCGCAAGCCCTGGAACGTAACTATGGGTTTAGCAGTACCCACAGTCAACTACTTGGTCGCCATACTCGTTGAGTTAAAATAGATATCTCAAGTTGATAATAAATACTTAAACCCATACTTATATACCATTCACACTTCTTATTAGAATTTCATGTGGATCAAGGTATCATATTCACCCCTTCTTTAGGCTCAAGTATCCTCGCTAAGTCCAAACTTACTGACCAAACTCAAGACCAATCGGGCGGCATAGGATTTTAGAAATAGCTCTCACTGTGCACAGTGTAACACTTACTACCCATACTGAAGGCCGGTTACCTAGTCTAATACCAAATGTCATGTCCCGTGCTCGAAAGCTTGGGAACACAATTATGGGTTTGGCAACACCCACGGTTATCTACTTAGCCGCCATTCTTGTTAGGACAAAATGGATATCCTAAGTTGATGATAAGTACTTAGACTCATCCTTATATACCATTCACACTTTTCATCAGAATCTCATATGAGATCGGGGTATTCACATATATTTTTCGAAGTTGTCAACCTCATATACTTGCAAGTTAATATAGATATATGTTGCACTGCTGCTTGATATTGAAGTCTGTCCTTAATTATTCTTCATTATCATTGATGTAAAAATGCTAATATTCTGTACTTTATATAACATTTGCATATTCTCCTTATAATGTTATTGCTAACTCCTTTCCACCGTAGTTATGAATGTTTTAAATAAGTAATAGATATGCATCAACTTACATCAAATCAAACAAAATGGTGTCTTATTCGAGTCCTTTGTTCAATAGGTGAAACTCCTATTATCATTCAAATGACATTTGAAGGGAAAAAAACAGGGGGGAAAAAATATTCACCTAACCCTATTGTCATAACTTAAAACTTCCTAACAAATCTTCTCCATGTACTAATCAAAAGCCTATTTAATATATTATAATTCTTGGCATATATTAGTAAAAAATATCCACATAATACATTCATTGATTCGATAGCTTCTATAGCATGTACCTCTAGCAAATAAGATGGTTTTTTTTTTTTTTTTGAAATTTCTAAACATCTTTTAGCAGTCTTTAAATTTTGTTCACATATGCAAGAATCGATTGAATGAACATATATTCATGCCTATGTATTCAGATTCATTATTAGACTATATATTTTCAAAGTTTAACTAAAAGCAAAAGCTTTGAACAAAAGCTACATTTACACTTTTGGTGTACCATAAGTTGCAAATCATTTTACATGACATGACAAAGCACATTGTAGAAGTTTCATAACAACTTTTTTTTTTCACTGCATTCATGTTCAAGAATCCATTGAATGAACGTATATTCATGCCTATCATTTCATCATTGCAAATGAATTAAGCAGCATTAAAGATTTCTTCACATATTCAAGCATTCATTGAATAAACATATATTAATACCTATCCTTTGTATATGTTCACAGTTAACCTAAAAGCTAGAGCTTTGAATGAATAAACTGTAGGTTTACCAAAAGCTACAAATCATTTCGTGACATGACAACATAAATTGCAAATATTTCATAACATATTCTTTTTTTTTTAATTGCATTCATATTCAAGAATCCACTGTGAGAATATATTTTCATGTGTATCCTTTTATATTTGTAGATGAATTAACCTCAAAACAAACATCTATACATTGAGTGAATTCAGATTGAAAATTTCTGAACATTTTTAGCAGCCTTAATGATTTCTTCACTTATTCAAGAGTCCAATGAATGAACATATATTAATGCCTATCTTTTTTTTCAAGGTAAATGACGAATTTTTTATATATAATAGATGTCTATCTTTTTTATCCATTGAATGGACATATATAAAAATATGAAACTTTTATTATGTATATGTTGACAATTTACCTAAAAGCAGGAGCATTGAATGAAAGCTATATCATTATGGTCGGTATACCATAAGCTGCAGATCTTTTACATGACATGATAAAGAAAATAGCAGATATTTCATAACATTTTTTTTTTTTGTGCATTCATATTCAAGAATCCATTGAATAAATATATATTCATGACTATCCTTTTTATCAAGGCAGATGAATTAAGCTCTGAAAAAACATCCGTTCATTGCATGTATTCAATTACACACACACACACACATGTATGTATATAGATATATGTATAATATAAGCAAAAACCATGTGCAAGTTAAAAACATTGAACAAGGCAATATTTTCAATAGAGCATATCAAAGAACAATGTTAAGCTAGAAGACCTTTAAATGAACAGTAGGGGCATTAATCATCTTTCACAAAAGAATTGTCACTACAAGAAATCTCACACTTAGTGAGAGGCAATTCCCTCGTTGATCAGTCACTAACACAAAATTAGCGATGGTTCTTCACTAAAAACTTTCTCACTAACGAAAATATTAGCGAGGGATTTAGAAATCCGTTGCTAATAGCAACGGCTTTGCAAGGGACCATGTTCATGGTCAATGAGATTTAGCCAAAAATTTTACGATGGATTGGTGAGGGAAATTAGACATTCTATTGCTGATCCTTCACAACTTAGGGGTGATTAGTGACACAAAATATTAAAAAATAATTGAATATAAAAACGTCCGTAGCTAATCCTACGCTAATTAGTAAGGGATTGGCGACTGAGTTTTCTATGAACACTCACAAATTAGAGAGGGATTATAATTTGTCTGTCACTAATCCCTCACAAATAAGCATGTGATTGATTATAGAATTTTGTTTTATATTACTTTTTAAACACGTTTATTGCTAATCCCTCACAAAATTGCAAGGGGTTAACTACGACAGTATATTTTTAATTTTTTAAAAATATTTTCCGTCTCTAATCCTCGCTAATAAATTATATTTTAAATTTTTTTTTGATTTTTTTTTTAAAAAATGCCTGTAGTGAACTAGAATTATAAAAATCACACCAATACAATATTTAAATTAAAAACCCTATCAAATAATATAATAAATAAATACAATAATTACAAATATAAATAATACATAAATATATAATCCAAATGTCATAACTACAAAGTAACAATTGGTGCGGAAGTTGGAGCCAACAGAAGGGGTTGGGATGGATTGGATGGACCTGGCAGATGAGCATGTGAATCCGGTAGACTAACGATGAAGTCCTCCTCAGTCTCAACAGCCTCAGTATCATCCTTTTGAACAGTTGGCATCAGTGGCGACAGAGGTAGATTCAAATTTTGAGACATATGTGGCAAATAATCTGTCAAGCTTTAGTATTGGCTCCGATATTTCTGGACCTCATGCTTGACCCTCTCCCGCATTTTTTTCTCCTTATATAACTTTCTTTGTAACTGACTCACATCAACTAGAGTAGAAAAAGTAGTCGATAGCTTAGATATCATGAGCTGTTGCAACCTCTGTCTCACCCTCAAAGACTTAGAACCCAATCCATATACTCACCCCTTTTTGAAGACTTTGTCATCAGCCTTGACGAATAGTGTTTTCTTGTAGGGCACTTTACTCGGAACCACTGTACTCGCTGAATCTATATGAGAATCAAGCTGTGTATAACACTCCATGATAGCAATAACACTATCCTATAAAAATGAAAATAAGAAAAAAATGCAAAATATTTACAAAGTGATCAAAACTTAAATAATGTTAAACTTAAAATGTATAAGATTATGTATTCTTACCATCGTATATCGTAATAGTTCATTGACATACTCGCCTTTATTAGGCCTGTCATGAAACATATGGGTCTGTCTGACAAGCTCGACAAAACTAAAGTCGGTACCAAACTCTCTCTTCTAGGATTTTACCAAAAATTAATAAATATTAATTGAAAGACAATTTAAGTGTGAGATATTAATTTATCAAATACTAAAAAAGGTTTATACTTACCATTCGTTCCTCTTGCTCAATAAATAAAATGGATCTTTCTGTGTGTGACATGCTACCAGTGGATATGTTCTACTTAGCAACGGAAGAGACATGCTGCCACCTATCGAACCTCCAATGTTTCAATAAATTAGTCCAATACTCTAGGGCAATCCACTTGGTGCAGTTAGCGCCAAGCTTCTTCCGAGCCTTCGACAACTGGTCCGAAAGTGTAGACTTACATTTTTTGCTCCCAATTAGTCCGAATCTATGCAGTATGCGCCGGGCACTAATGAAAAAAGAGTGCAAAATTGAAATAACAATTAAAAGTAATTACAATTAAGAAAATATATTAAAAATAACAAACTTAATTAAAAATAACAAATTCTTCATAATTAAAATAACAAGCTAAATTATAATGAACATATCGAACCTACACTCCCCAAATCGAACTACATGTTCCGAATATCAATTGGAACCTATGAGAAGGTTGCATAAGCTTCAGTATAGTGTCGCCTAAAAATCTCACCTATCACCGTCACATATTGAATCAACTATGTAAACCTGTTTTAAGAAAATAGATCTGTAATATAAGAGAGAATAATAAAATTATGATCAAAATAAGTATAAATTAATAAATAAATTTACGATTTACGAGTCACCAACTGACTCAATCAAGGGTCGCGTATCCTTAGTCTGGGCACCATATACTGTGGATGCTGCCACAATTGGTCTCGAGCTAGGAACCTACTATGATTGTCCCTCATTTGGGAATGTCAAATGTGGAGTAGGTCAAAGATGGTGTTTGGCTCAAAGACGATGTCTGCTCCTCCCTCATAGCCTCACGAGTCACTAATTGATCACTGGATGAGGCTTTGGAAGCCATATATAACTGAAATTATTTAAAAACATAAACATGATTAGAATGAGAAAGAAGAAAAGATAAAACAATTATAGGTACAAAGCAAAGTAAAACGCTTATAAGAGAAATGATAGCAAAACTAGCAATTGTATATATACATTAATTAAACTTTGGCCAAGTCTATTGACTTTCATCCTTATCGGATGAATAGTCATCTACATCGTCATCTATAGATGACCCTATCTCCCATTCATTTTCTTCGTCGTCATTCTCATTATCCGGTTGTACTTTTACCATTATTAATCTCAATTCCAGAACATTGAATATCTCCTCGATATTGAACTCATCTGCAAACCTTCCAATGCTATCATCCTCAACACATAGATTGATTGTCCTTGTTTGATCTATTTCCTCTTGATATGCTCTCTTGACAATAGGTTCATCAATGACATGTTGAGCTTTCAATTTATAAATAGATACCCAATCAAAGTTCTTTTGTTCCCCAACGATGATACAAAATACACTTGAGATGCTTGTTAAGCTAATACAAATGGATCATATTTTAGATAATTCCTCTTATAGTTGATGTCAATAAGTTTGTAGTGATGATGAATTTTAACATCCCGATTTGGAATTGGATCAAATCCATCACACTTGAATAGGGAAACTTTCAAACAAAGAGTCCCTGGGAATTGAAGTTTAACAATCTCCTTTAAGACTCCATAATAATCGTTGCTACTATCTCCATCGCCTTTAACACAAATTTCACTATTGACTATCTTTTTTCCAAATGACCGATCATATATATGGAACCTAAAACCATTTATGAAATAGCCATGGAAATATTTCACTTGTCTTGAAAGTCCCCAAGTCATACTTTTTAGATTTTAATCATTCACTTGATTTTGTGGATTGTGAACCTATTAAAAAAACATATGATTAATACACCTTCTTTATCAATGTCATTTATATATAAAACTCACTTTAATGTTCAACTCATCCAAGCCATCTAGCAAATTCCGACTCTAATCTCCTATATATCAACTTCAAGGTCATTTATAGTTGGCACTCGCTGTAGGTAATACGTATACTAACATAATCTATGATTGGACAACTTCACCCAAGATGCACATTCCGAACTTTGGTTGCAAATTCGAGATGGCTATGGTCAAAGTGTTTCCAAACTTCACTATCGTGTGGATGACTCATAATGTCCTTTTCTAGTCAACTCTCTACATGCCATCTCATGTGTTATACTCTTGTGGATGATGCAAATAGTCTCTACAACTTCAGTGTCAATGAGAAGTAATACATCTTCTTGAAAATGACTTCTTTTTGTTGTTTGTTTTTTCTAACTTTCTTCTTCGTTATGTATCATACATGACCATAAAATTTGTAATCCCTTCTATCATTATCATCCTTCCAATAAAGCATATAGCTACTTGGACAAACATCTATCTTCTGAACAAGCAGTCTAAGACCGAATACTAATTTCTTTGTTTAATAGAAGTCATCTGGAAGCTTATTACTACTTGGTAATATCTCTTTCATCAATTGCACCACTGATTAAGGCATTTCTCTGATATATTATTTATAGGTTTAATATTCAAAAGCCTAGAAACAACTTAGTGTGATTCTTGCATCCATTCCATATAGGAGTTTTCAAAGCTCTTAGCCTGCCATAAAATCTTTGAGTTTCTGGATTAGGTAGTTCTTCAACATTCTCGGAGGATGGAGGTTCCACTAAAAAATTGTGTCCCACTATATCGATTACTATTTCTCAAAATCGATTATCAGAACACGACTCTACTGCAGTCCTACTCGTAGTAGGCATAAACTGTGCTAGAGTAATACCCTCACCATGACTTGTCTATCGACAATAATTAGTAACAAAGCTAAATACGTACAAGTGCAGCTCCATTTCATTAGGAGATAGGCACGCTTTGTTATTACATTTTACACACAGACATCTTACAATTGATGCTTGCGTATTTGACAAAGCATACGTATTGAATTGCTTGACCTCTTGTTCAAACTCAATAGTAATTCCTTCGATCCCCTATTCATGTCTCCTATACATCCAACTATGATCATCCATCTATATTACATCCAAACAAACATATTAACACACAAGATCTTTAGGTTTTGGTTTTTGGGGTTTAGGCTTTAGAAAGTTTAGGGTTTAGGTTTTAGGGCTTATGTTTTTGGGTTTAGGGTTTATGGTTTAGGTTTTCGAGCTTATGTTTTTGCACTTAAGTGTTAAGTTTGGCAAATGTTTTGAATTTAAAGAATAAGTTTCGGAAAAAAATTGACAGAGTATCCCCTGTAAAGTGAACATTTTCTAGGCACAAAGGCCAATCAAATAACTCAAGATTCATATTATTTAAAATAACCAACAATCAAGAGTCACATTATTTAAAATCAAACTAATGAATATTCTACAAACTAAACATAACTAACCCAAAATAGAGTTCAAATTATGAGCTAACACAACTAGTGCAAAATTTTGAAAAAAAAAAAAAAAAATTGGCAAAGTACCCTTATAAAAATGATGTTTTCCAGGTGCAAAGGCCACTCAAAATATCCAACGAATAATTTAAACAGGAAACTATAACCATTTTACACCTCCTCTACAAACGCCCATCATCCACACAAATATCCATCCTTTATGTGTTACACATGAAATAATATTTTAAAAAAAGAACTCAACAATTTCTGTAAAAATCTCAACAATTTCCTCAAAAAATTGAACCCGTGTAACTTTGATTCTAAAATCACAACAAATTTCAGTATTTAAACATCAAGACATCACCAATAACTGCATTTAAAAAAAAACAGTGACATTAAAAAAAATAGTGATATTAAGTAAATATAATTAAAAAGCTGCCCAAACCAAATCACCTCAAATTTCTTCAAAAATTTCAACCTAATCTAAAATCTCTACAACCTAAAACAAACAATTAATCATAAATTCAAACAAGTTTGAAATTTAACAAAAAAATAAGACACAAAACACTGAAAAAATAAATAGAATATCGACCGAAGTGGGAAATGCAGATCAACGGGGCAGCGGCGGCAACTCCAGGTGAAGTGGCGACAATAGTGGTCTGGTGCTAAAGGGCCAGCGGCAATAGAAAAGAGAAGAAAGCGGAAAGAGAGAAGACAAAAATAATAATAATAAAAGAAAGCTTAGAGTAGAGAGAAGAGATGACAGCAGTGGTAAAGGTGAGGAGGAAGGGGAAGAACACGTTGGCGGTATGGTGAGGAAGAAAGTTGATGTTGGAAAGAGCAAAAGAAAAAAGAGGAAGAAGAGTAGAGAGGAAGAAGAAGTGTGGGGTGTTATACTCGTCGGGTTTTGCGACGGACAATTTTCATCTCTAATCTCTCGCTATTAGTGAGGGATCTGCGACGACAATTAGTAACTGTAATAAAAATATTCCTCACTAATCTCTTTCTAATCCCACGTAAATTAACATGTGCTCATTCATTGAGGGATTAGCCCTTTTAAATTTTGACAATCGCTATATTTTTTATTGAGGCCATTGCTAATGCCTTGCTAGATAATTCCCTTGATGATCCCTCGTGAATTGCATGGGATTTGAAAGGGATTAAAGACGAAAATACTGAATTTCAAATTCCGCCTAAAATGTCCGGATAATTTTAAAGTATTAATTTTATGTCCCTCTCTAATCTCTCGGTCTAGTGTATCCGTTGATAATGCGAGGGATTAGCGACGGATTAAATCATTTTTAGTAATAAATTAGCTTCTTCCTCATTTTTATCGATACTTCGCTAAGAAAATGTATTTATTGTTAATTCCTCTCAAAAGTAGCAAGTGATTTGCGATGGCTAAGAAATAAAAAATATTACAAATATTTTGCCAATGAAAATTCTAATAATCTTCATTAATTTTTTAGATTTAATTAGTATTGATTAGGTGGTTCTTACTGATTTATGAAGTTTAATTAGTATTAATGTGCTTTCACCTTTCTTAATCACAAAATTGCATTTATTAACCAAATATAATATAATACAACAAAATAGAATATTGTACATTATTAGAGAGAGAATTTAGCATTTATAAGGATATTACATAATAATTTTAATATTAATAAAGTATCGTTGGGAAAAAAATTAAAAATATCAAAAAATGAGAGAAGCCCTCACAAATCCCTCACTGAATTGTGATATTTAATATTCCCTCACAAATACGTTTCAAATATGTCACAAATTAGAAAGTGATTTGCAAGAGCCTTTTATATCCTATATACAGAATTTTGTTAAGATATATTTAATATTCCTCGCTAATCCCTTACAAATTAGAAAAGAATTAGTGACGGATTATTCAATTTTAAATTTAATAAAATAAATATTTGTAACTAATCTCTCGCTAACGAGAGCTTTAAAATTTCTATTACTAAGCCCTTAGCCCTCGCTAATTTGCGTGTGATTAGTGTGGGAGAAGCTCCATTTCGTTGTAAATCCGAAACTAAATTTTACAAGGAATTTCAAATTTTATTAAGCAAAAAATAAAAAAATCTGTTGCATATCCGTAACAAATTGCGATTGAGTAGATATGGATGTTCTTTTCCGTTGTTAATTTGAAAGGGTTTCTCGTCGTCTCTAATCCATCACTAATCAACGAGGGAAACTTAATGGTTGCGGCATCTTTCTTTTTCCCTCGCAAATCCCTTACAAAATTAGCGAGGGACATGTCCATCGCTAAGTCCTCTCGTTAATCCTGGCATTTCTTGTAGTGTGTGGGCACCATGCTTCAACTACTTATGCTCATAACGAATGGGGATTCAATCTCTTCGAACGAAAGCAATCTGAATTTAAGTCTTGGAATATCTGGTAAGTCCTCAATCATTTGTTCTATGTATGTGTTTCCGTCAATCAAATTTTGAAAATTCTCACTTAACACTCTGTAATTTGGCCTCGGCTCTGAAGGTTAAAATTTTTCATCACATAAAAATTGTCTTCTTTAATACAATTCCGAAAATCAGGAATAAATTTGCTCCTAATAACACAATATTTTATGTTATCCTACAAACAAATATAATTAATTGTTAAAACTTATATAAAGACCTGATATTGAAATTATATACAAAATTGATATTCTGTTACACTTGATATTCATTTAAATGTAGGTTTCTCTCGCATGCAAAGACATAAAACAGTGAAAGAAAAATGAGAAACCATTCTCAGGATCAGCATATATCAAAGAAAGGAAAGAATAATATCTTCTGTTGTTGTCTCTGCAATTCAAAATTTTCACGAGGCGTGGCGCAATCCAACAAAACCAACCAAACCGACATGTTTGATCACAATCAAACACAGTCCCATTCAAACCACTAGAATCCAAGAACAGGATTCCTTCTAATAGTAATCCACACGAGGAAAGAAATCAATAGCCGCCTAACTCTGGTGCTAACAAGAACTATACGAGGCAGTTAGGGTTTTCTGTAGAAGAAGAAAAGGAAGAACACACAGAGAGCAGTTTTTACGTTTCTGTGAAAAATCACACACTAGACAAAACCATAGCATATATATCATATATACATGCATGTGGTTTCAGATTCCGTAATAAAAAGGAATCCTTTGATTATAATTAAAGCCCATAAGATTTCTTAATTATAATCTAGTTCATAAATTATAACTAATTATAATTTGACCACAACTTCTTCTTCTCACAGTTAACCCTATAATGTTATCAAATAACATCTCCAGTTCCTAATCATCTATTGTGTGTGACCTATTAGGTTTCCCAATCCATTGGTAGCAAAATATGAATTAATCCAAATATCTTTAGGTTTAATAATCCTCAATAGTTAGAATTAACTTATTAATTCTATCATGATTACCTTAACACATTGTTACACTCGGGACATTATCTAACAGCTATATTCATACGAAAGTATAAATAAAACAAATTGAAAGATAAATAGTGCCTTATATTATTAAATAAATGTGTAATATACAAAATATATGTGATTACCTCTAGGATATAACATTAACAATAAAGACATCTAATTTCTCAACAAAAATATTTGCAAGAAACACATATGTATCCCACATCTGGAAAAATAATTATACCTTTGCATCATAGATCAAAAAATCAATACTCATTTTCCTGGTCTTTGAGCATTATATGTATCCTACATCTGAACGATTCTAAAAAGGACTCTGTTATCTTACTTTCCCTTCACCAATTCATTGAGGAACACATATTGAAATATTCCTCTTGCCATTGCAGCAAAAAAAAAAAAAAAAAAACCAAACAAACAAACATAAAGTATGTGCTCTACTAATTCCAGTAACCTTCTTCCCTTGCTTTTTATGCTTTAAAATAAAAATCTTTTTCCAACTCTTACACTTCTATTTCACCCCTCAGATATTTATATATAGTAATAGATTTAGAGACATTATCAAGAGTAGAATGAGATATGCATGGATGCTTTGTGAAAAAATTACCTGACTTGGAAGCCATTTCATCTTCTAGAAGCTGCTTCATCTCCTTTAGATGCTTCGTCTTCTGGAATATTCATTTATTGACATTAGATGATATCCAAGAAGCTTAATGGGAGAGATGACGTAGGGATTTTTAAAAGAAATTTAGAGGGGTTCTAAAATTATTGAAGAATCTTTGAAGCTTGATGGTTATTTAATTGAGAGAAAAAATCGAAGAACTAAGAAATGGATTTTGGAAAGAAGAACGGGAGAGATGTTGGGTTTGTCTTCTAGAAGCTCGGGTTCCAAAATTATTGAAGAATCTATGAAGTTTAATGATCATTTCATAGAAAGACAAAATTGAAGAGTTAATAAATGGATTATAGAAAGAAGATAGGGGAGATGTTGTGTTGTCTTCTCGGAGCTCGAGAGAGATGACGTGTTAGGAGGGGTTTCAAAAAAGCGCCGTGAGAAAGTAAAGAAGGAAAGGGAGCCGCATTTGGTGAGACTAATGTAACTGTTAAAAAAAATGTCAGGTGTCATCACTATAATGATTCTTAATAGTAGGTGGCAACATTAGAGATATCTTCAATAACTTTTATATATATATAGAATTTTCTCTCCCGAGTTATTTTGATGGTATTTGCCCCGTCAACAATTTCAAGTTCGTTTATTTTTCTAGCAAAATATGGGGCACATCTATTGATAAATACATAATTAATACTCAATTAGTTTTACAAAAAGGGCTCCCTCTCCAAGTAAAAATAATAATAATAATAATAATAATAATAATAATAACTCGTCTAAATTTGGACGGATTAATACGTAAATCAAGATAATATTTATCATTTACTTCTCTCTTCTACCCTATACAAATAAAACAAAAATAAATTATATTTACTTTTCTTAATAAAAATAAAAGTTTTATTTCCCTTCCCTTCCTTTATGAACCAAATATAGAGTTAAAGTGATAACTTATTTTTAACAATACTTTCCCATATGTGGTAACTTTAATTGCAAATTATTGTGTATGTTGGGACAAAAATGGTAAGATGAACAAAACAAAGTTACAAAAACCAGTCAGTGGTGTTTTCCTTTCATACCGATAAAAAGAAAAACGGTTATTAGTTGATCTCGTCTTTACACATACTAATGTCACGCTAAAGTCCAAATCCAACCGAATTAGATTCTAGCCTGCTGATATTGCCATTACTTGCCAGTAAATGACACTTTTATCCCTTCTGATTGCTGAAAGAATCAACTTACTTAGGTTTGACTTCAAATTGAAATTTAAGGCTTGTAGATTGGGATTTTTTCAATCTCATTCAAAATTAAAATTTTCTTTTAATTTAAATATATTATTTTATATATTTTTTATTTTTTAAAAATTATCATATACTAACAATATTATCATACTCTCTTTTTGGATTTTACTAAAACTCTTATATTTAATAAATTTTTATTAAAATTCATCTCAAAATAATTTTATAAATTCTTATCCACTTATATCACTATAAATTAAATTAAACTGAATTGATTAATTAATTGTCCTCCCTTGAGCTATAATGGCTCCCAAATGTCTTCGAAAATATTAGGTTATATTTGGTTAGGAATTCTATCCGATTCAAAATTATACTTTAATTTAAATAATTTTTATTTTTCGATAATTTTCATATACTCAAAATATATCATATTTTTTCTATTTCACCCTACTTGAACATCACATATTTAATAATTTTTTGTTACGTCTAAATTTCTATCCACTTATACATCTAGTTTTTTTCTCTCTCTGACCCTATTTGGACCTTGCATATCTAATATTCCCTCCACTCCTTTTTATTTGTCCATTTTAACTAAGATTTTTATCTTAATGTATTTATCCTATTAGCAAACCAAGACTATATTAATTGTTATTTTTTCACAAATACTCATCTTTAATACAATAAGTATTGTGCACTTATGGTAGAAAATGAAAGTAAATTAAATATGCTTATAACACATAAAACTTTAGAATTTGATTATTCTTTAATAAAGAGAGAGATTCTTTGAGGGTAAAATAAAAAATGTAAATTAATTAACTGAAAAATCTTATTTTTCATAAAATTTGTGAATCGATTAAAATGGATAGATAAAAAGAGAAAGAGAAAATAAATTTTTATTACATCCAAATAAATTTATCTCAAAATTTTCTATCAACTCACACATCTAGTTTTTAACTAAAAGTAATAATATTGAGATGGACAAAAAAGAAAAAAAAATGTTCACTTATACGCTATTCGGTTAAATACATTAAGTTTAAGCACGCATATTAAAAAAAAAAATCTAAAATCTATACACTGCCGACTAAAAATGACTAAACTAATATTTTTTAAATTTTTCTTTTTTTATTTTTATTTTTCCCTGGAATTACTATGCCCACAGGAACTCAGTAGTGAACAGAAACAGAAACAGGGTCTAGAAAAGGAAAAAATTTTATATGGATTGAGTCTACCGTGGATCACTATTTTAAAGTATTATATTTTTTTAAAAGTATACAATACACATATACCATTCAAAACACTCGATTTATGATAGACCGGGTGTGATGCCCCAATTCCATATTGGATTTGGATGAGAAGTATAAATGATATATAAGAATTGACCTAAGTACCCATTGTCAACTTGGGATATTCATTTTGAGTCAGTGAGGACAGCGGCCAAGTAGTTGACCATGAGTGCTGCTAAGCCCATAGTCACGCTTCCTGATTCACAATCACGGGACGTGACACCAAGTCCATATAAGAATTTTCTACAAAAGGCTAAAAAATCATGGCTTGTATATGAAACATTTAGTATAATTTTTATATGGATCGAATTTACGTAAATCAATAGTTTTAAAGAGTTATATGTATAATTTTTTAAAATTATTAATTTACATAGAAAAAATCTATATTAAAATTTTGGATATACAAGTGTCACAAGGACTGCGCTATCCATGATCAACTGAGCTTCATGGTGATGAATAAATAATGTCCTATCTCGATCAGTTTTACAATATTACTACGCAAGGCGCTTAATTTGTTTTAAATTTTCTAATGAAATTTCAATGCAAGGGTATGGTATGGTATGATTCTTATTTAAGATATTTATTTTTCTTTCTATTCTTTTACCGTTTAAATTTTGCATAATATGTTTTGCGATTGCGAAAAGGAGAAGAAAATAAAGTGCTATTAAACTTTTGAATTAATATTTAAATGTCGGGTAGGAATAAAATAAAGAAACTATAAAATTTTTTTATCGAATTTTCTTTTCTTCCTTCATTATTTTAGAGTTGATTAATATTAGTTTATATAAATGTTACCATATATATGGTTCAATTATAAGTTCTTAATCCTTGTTCTTTGTTCAAAATAAATTTGTCAAATAAACTTTTAGCTAATAGTATAGGAATTAAATATTTAACTCGTAATTAAAAAAATATCAAATCCAAATGACTTTAAAAATTTGCCAAAAGAATAGTATTAGTCATTTATATGATACCCAAAACCAGTGCTATACAATTCTTTTACTATGTTTCAAAATTACTTTGACCAGTCAAATGTCTCCTATGGTCCAAAATACTCGTTCCATTTTGGGTCCTGGATTGGACATCAGTCCGTTTTATTATATCATATAATTTCTTAATATATATAATTTATGTGAATTCGATGCATATTAAAATTTTCAAATTTTTTAGGCACTTATTGTGTCCGTCTGGTAACATTGGCGCGGGTCGGCTTCACCCTGATCGTGTCCCCCAGAAGAGCCCTGGTAGAACTAGGAAAGGCTAGTTCATGTCCTTTACATGTATTTTTGAAATTGTCCTGAGAAAACTTTTTGCCGTGATCCAGAGCAGGTTAAGTACCCTAACGGCGTCAACAATGAACATGTAATTCAATGTCTACAGAGGATGACCTTAACATTAGAGCATTGTCAGATGTATAAACTGTGAAAAGACTAGTCCTTTTGACTTTCATTTCAAAGTGAAAAAATATCATCATTTCAGCTATCCAACAAAAAAAACAGTAAGAACAGCTCACGATGAGGATAGTTGTCGCCATCTATATCTATTTTCTGCATCGTGCAACTTTACCAAAACTCATCCAGTTCTACAAATTGGAATGGGAAAGAGAATTAAACTGTTACAAAATCTAAGCAGTATAAGGTAAGTGCACAAATATGAAGAGCTAAGCACAAAACAGTCCATGCATATCTAGTATATTTTTGTTGTAGAATCTATGTCTCTTGGCTGCAACTGAACATGCTGGAAACTTCTCATCAAACGCCTTTTCGTACCCCTTTGGATGTGGTATTTTATGAATCTGTCTATTGTGGTAACACTCAAATTTTCCAACTCTTTCAACATAGAGGACGTCCTCCTCTTTATCTACAACATCTAAACCATGAGGATATATAGGATCTCTGTACTTGTTCATATTCATCATATATAAAATCTTAAACATTGAGCTTTGGGCTTTTGTTAGAAGGTAAAAAACTTACGTGAAAACTCATACAAAACGCTCTGAATTCAAAAGTTCAAATTGTCTTATTTTCTCGACAGCCAACAACAGGGATAAGAAATTCCTTCGCTGTAACCCAGTGGAGATCCCGAGTGGAGATGATGGTGGTTAAGTATAAGGGGGGCATATCTCTACTCAATAGTGATGATCCTATCCTGTTTTTGGATAAAGCAAAGGCTCTTGCCGGGAACATGAGACTTCCTTTGTGGGGGAAAAAAGGTTGACCAATCAATATAGAGTGGATTTCTTGCACAGTAATGCATAAGGTTTTACGAGAACTTTGAAGTTAGTTGAGGTATATTCTGTCCGTCCACATTTGAACTGTCTTGTCAACGTCAAACTTCCTTACCCACAATAAAAGGTCTTGTAGATTAATATTTCAACTTTCCAATGTTGTAAATAAATAGAAATTAGAATGAATGGGTTTCTTTAAATATAATAAAAAGTTATTAAATTTATGAATCAAGATAAAGTCGATGTAAGATAAAAAAAAATAGAGTATGATGTGTTGTATATTGAATTTATGATAGTTTTTTATTTAAAATAATCATTTAAATTATTATTATTTTAAATTATAGTGAGTTTTGAATTGGAATAAAATGTTTCCAATTACATTCTAAAGTAGGAAAAATTCTAATATAGACCATTGATCCATGGACCAAGTACATTAGTAACTTGTACCGTGTGTAATACAAGTTGTACGGTATAATTCACTAACATACTTGACCACCAGTCCATGGTCTATGTAAGAATTGCTCCTAAAGTAGATACTTCTGTGTGATCCAGGTATTACCCTTTGGCTATAGGAGTTAGCAGTCCATTATTGTAGGACGAAAAATTTTAACATGGACTAAATGTTTTAGTGATTTGTACCACGTGTAATACAAATTATACAGTACAATTCACTAATACACTTGATTCATCAATTTATGGTCCATATAAGAATTGCTCAGGTAGGACTAACATGTCAGGAAGGCTAGTGGATGAGTAATTCTTATATGGACCATAAACAAGTAGATTAAGTGTATTAGTAAGTTGTACCGTACAACTTGCATTGTATGCAGTACAAGTTATTAATACACTTAGTATATAAACTATTAATCTATGTTAGAATTTTTCTAATGGAGGGATTGATGATTCATGTTTGAGAATAAGTTTACTGTAGAAACTCCATGTAAACCATTACTTGAAGGAAGAAAAGAGAAAAAAGAAGAAATGTAAAGAGAAAAATAAATTAGCAATTTTTTTCCTTCGAAGATAGCAAACAGAGGAAAGAAAGATTGGAATCGTGTAATTTGTATATGAAAATTGTACAGTCCATTAATGGCAAGATTGAAATATTAAAAAATCTTGTAATAATAGCGTGGTTGCATATTAAAAGTATTTTTAGTAAAATGACATTATTTTTGTTACATTAAAATTCATTCATCAAATCGTAACTGTAGTGATAGAGTGGTTGCATGTTAAAAGTTCTAGGTTGATTTCCCCTGGGTTGCAGGGGTTATTATGTTATTAAAATTTAATGTATTAATATTAAATATATATATATTATTAATTAACTTAATTAATAATTTTATTAGTTAAGATTTTAAAATAAATTTAGATAGTATTCAAAGAATTACACATTTCAATATATTAATTTAGATAGTATTCAAAGAATCACACATTTTAATATATTAATATTAAATACACACATATATATTATTAATTAATTTAATTAATTAAGATTTTAAATGAATTTAAATATATATTTTTTTCTTTAAAAAAAAATCATTACGTGTTACCTTATGATGCTTCCACGTGTTGTAATAGTATGCTTCATCTTTGACTTTTATATATATATTTAAATTTAAATATAATTTTTTTCTTTTAAAAAAAATCATTTAGCTACGTGTCACTTTATGATACTTCCACGTGCCGTAATGGTATGCTTCATCTTTGACTTATATATATTGCAGTAGAATGACATTATTTTTGTCAGATTATAGTTCGTTCATTAAATTGTGACTTTTTTTCATGTAATTTGAAAATTTTTTATTAATAAAGAAATTACAGTTGTTACCTATGATATGTACAGGGTTTATATCTTAGAAGAGGTTTGAACTCGAGACACTAGTGTGTAAAATGCCAACACTAATCATCTTGACTAACTAAACTAAAATGCATTTGATAATTTTGTTATCACTTAGTAATTAATTGGTATACTAAAATCATATTATAAATTTTAAATAAAATGAATGTTACTTAAATTTAAAATTTGAATATGTTAAATATTTATTTAATTATTAATATTACACTTATTTTAAATTGCAATGAAAATAATGTAAAAATAAATTATAATTAATTCAAATTTCAAATTTAAATTCAAACTTTATATTTATGATTTAGTCTTCAAAATTTAATTTTCAAAATTCAGTAATAAAATATTCAAATTTTAATTTTATCAAATGAACCTTAAATTTAATTCCTCTAACTCATTCCCTTTTATAAAAAAATTAATCTAAATACCTAAAAACAAGCTCTCCATTGTCTCTCTTCTCTTCCTTATCTGTTTCATTCAATCCAAGTATGTTGTAAAGCTCGCAACGTTAACATAGCTGATTTCCTTGTGCAGAGCAATTTGTATTTTCGAGGCATTTCCTATCCTCCATAATCAAATTTTCTTTCTGGAGTTATTTTTTATTGGTCTTACATACCAATATTATAGGATTGAGGTTTATGCAATTTTAGTTCGGAAATTGCGTATTCATTTTACGATCCAAAATAAAAAAAAAGTAAAAATTTGACAATAATAAAATAATTGGTATTAAATTTTCTTTTAGTTAAATAAAGTCTTTTTTATCACGTTACAACATATTCATTAAATTGTAAATATTATTTATATAATTATGAATAATGTTCATAGAATCACGATTTTGTATTAATCGTAAATCATATTTATATAATCGTGACAAATATTCTTTTTCTTAGATTTTGATTTTTTTTTATTTTTTATTAACACCCTTTAATCCTTAGACATATCTTCCGAAACCTTCATGACTTTAGTAGAATAAATGTTTTTTGGATCAAGAAGAATGCAAGGTCATTAAGAGGGAGTTATGGTAAGAGAAAATAGAGAATAAGATGTAGTGTTTATTATATTAGTAATATTTTATTTAACTAGTGTTTTATATATATATATATATGTGATTATAAAAAATATTAATAATACGAGTTTATACGTTAAATATTAAAAAATAATATTTAAATAATAACTTATTAAATAGTCGACTTAGTTCACGTCCACCACTAATATAACTAAAAAATCAAAGAGTGATAATTTGACATTTCAAAATAAAACAAATATATGTGTGGATATTTCATTAGCAAAGGAGGGGTCTTCGTTCTTTGAATGATAAAGGTAAAAAACAAAGGAGTTTGAAGAGGAAACAGCGTAGAGTTAGGCACGCAGCCTCCTACAATTCAAATTTAAGAATTGAGAAAAACATGGAACACGTGTCGTATAATTAGTGGTCTAGGGAGTTCTAGAATGTCATGGAAGAAGGGAGGCCAGTCGCGGGGTGTGTAATTCCTTTGACGTATAAATTGCTCTCCCATCAAATTCCCCTTGTTTACCCTCTGTTGTTGACGCCAAAATTGTGATCGGCCTTCTTCCGAGGTTCGTCTCATTGGCTTCTGCTTCTCTCCGTTCAATGCATATGCATATATCTTTTTTATTTGATTTGATTTTCGTTTTTGATTCCCCGATTTTTGTATATATATATCAATATAGTTTTAGATTATTGTTCATTCTCTGTTTTGGTAGCGAATGTTTGAATCTTGGACAATGATTGGAAGAGAGATTTGGGATTTAATTAAGGGTTTGATCTTCGAGGTTATTGTGATTTTACCTTGGAAATGCTTTTATATGACGGAGTTGTTCCAAATCTGATTCTGGGTGGAAAGGTGTTAATTTGCTTGAAGAATGCGGATTAAATAGAAAGGAAAGTAAGGAGGGGCAGTTTTTTAGAAGGGTTAAGAGATTGATCTTTATGGACTTATTTTCCCAGTCTTTTGGAATGGCATTGGATAGAGGAATGGGATGTGGCACGTAGGTTCTTGTGTGCAAATCTGTTGCTTTGTTGCTAACTAGTGAGTTGTTGATAACACCTTGTGATGGGTGGCTTGTTTGTCTCGTTCTGGTCTTATTTATTCTCTGGTATTGTTGATAATTGGCTACTTTATGGGTGCATTCACTGACATTGATTTGTGTTTTGCAGGTTCTGAACTTGATTGGCTGTTTATAACTTCTTTCTTTTAATTTGCTCTTCCTGCGGTGTACTGTTAGAGATGGCCGAGGTATGCCTCTTTTGTGTGGTGATTTTCACCGTATATTGTATTTTCGTCCATTTATAGGTTCAGATTAGTGTTGTGATTATGTTTATGAAGTCCCTCATATGTTTATTCCTTTCTCGACCTTGGATTATTGCAGGAAAGTCACAAGGTCTCCTTGAACGTTTATGACTTGAGTCAAGGGCTAGCTCGGCAGCTGTCCAGCACATTCTTGGGGAAAGTCATTGATGGTGTATGGTAAGTGTGCAAGCCACAATTGGCAACAAAAAGTTCAGCTTATTCAACTAATGTTATGCTTTATTCTATGTGAACAATATGATCTACAGTAGGTTCTATAAATAGTAAATAATTGGCCCCTATTATTTTAGAAAATGTATAAGTGGATCAAAATTGTCTTCTTAAGTTTCTGAAAAATTGTTGGTTTAACTAAAATATGCTGCTATTTATTGAGTGAAAGTAAGCTAGGGACTATCTTTCCTTCTCATGATTGATCGAATTGCTGCTCTTTTTTGTAGTGTGCTGTTCGATATAGAGTATTGATTTGTTTTGTGGTTCTGGTTATGTTACTTGTGTATTTCTTCTCCCACTTACTATCCCCTCATCCTGTAGGCACACCGGAGTCGTAGTTTATGGAAATGAATACTATTTTGGAGGTGGTATACAACAGGCCGAAGCAGGAAGGACACCGTATGGGACTCCAATTCGAGTTGTAGATTTGGGTGTCACACATTTACCTAAGGATGTATTTGAATCGTATTTGCGGGAAATTAGCCCTCGGTATACGGAAGAATCATACAATCTGCTAACGCATAACTGCAACAACTTCAGTAATGAGGTTACTCAATTTTTAGTTGGTGCGACTATTCCAGATTATATTCTGAATCTGCCAAATGAAGTCATTAACAGCCCAGGGGGTGCCCTCTTTTGTAAGTCAGTCATTTCTATAAAATTTGTGAATGTTTTGATGTTCTTGGAAATTGTTTATATGATAACTCTGTTTTTTACTCCTGCAAAGCTTCCAGTATTACTAATCAATTATATGATGACCATTCTTCCCCTCCGAGGTTTTTGTGCTCATAGGAATCTGCCAAGTACAGATAGAATTGATGATTATCTAATTTCCTGAGAACTATGCTAATCTTTTTTTGGATATTATATGTGCTTACAGAGTGAAGATATACCTTTTTAGGATGTTATGTACTAAAGTAACGAAATAAGAGCATGTGCATTTTAATTCGTATTTCATTCTTTGGTTCAGTGCCCATGATACAACGATTGGAGACAACTTTAAGAGCGGGTGCAGTACCTCAGGCCCCCCAGTTCAGGCCTACTGTTGCTCCTGCAAACCCAACAGTCAGCAGCGTGAACAAATCTGTGGACAGCAACACTGTTCAGTCAAGACAAATGGATGATAAAGACATTGCTGCGGCTTCTGGAGGGCAAAAGATGTCAAAGGATGAGACAGTTCCTCCTGCAGTGGAACCTGCAGGTGGGCAAGAGAAGCCATCATTAAGTAGTTTTGGAGATCCCCTAGGGAGTGCTCGGAGCAAGGTGCAAGAAGAGATAGGCCGGGAGTTCGAGGCAATTATGGCATCTGGAACATTCCGAGCTAGTGAAGCTGCTGCAATGGCAACGAGGAAAGTTATGCTAAAGTACGGACATGCCAATGCTGCACAAAGCTAGAAAGGATTATTATTCATTTATTAAACCAGTCAATCCAACTGTTTCTGTGGTTAGATTTTGATAGTGTCTGTTCCATTGATGATTCGTTGACCCATTGATTTGTTGTATCCTATTCTTACTTCTGGAAGCCTTATCATGGATACTTGTCCAACGCATAATTTTATTGTGGCTTCTTTATGACCACTTTGTGCCATTGCCTTTTACCAAGCATTGTGTCATTGCATTTTTCCATTAATCTTTCTGATTTTTCAGAGATGGGCTGTGGTTTTTAAGAATTTAAATGCCACTCTGGGACACCAGCTGTTCGATAATGACAATCGATCTTTGTTGGAGGGTGTTTGCATGTGTTGGTTCTCTGCGTTTCCATTTGTTTATGATGCAGGGTTGTTGCTAACTTGCTATGATAAAAACAAGTTATGCAAGTAATAACTTTTCCACTGATAATGTAACTCTTAAAGCATGTCAAAATGAATTTCCTCAAATTTCTTTGGCCAATATTGGCATGGTTCCTGGAGAACAATTACACCGACAATAATTCTTAGGAAGTAGAAAACAAAATTGAAGCGGAAGAAACAGCCATTGTCATTCCTTGATTTTGGTTGGAAACAAGAGGAACCGCCTACTTGGCTTGGCTCAAGCTTATCATTTGTATGTAAAAAGAAATTAAACTTGGAACAAAGTGATTACCTACGTTGCATAAGTATAGAGTACAGAGAACTTTTGCGGGTCATTTGTGTGTCATCTTGATGTATGATGATCTTGTCTAGTTGTGACATTTTCATCTTTTAGTTCAATACTGGATTCCCTTGAACCTGAGCAGGCATCCGAGGGGATATTGATGCCTGCAAATCCAATCGTGATAGCAGCAGCGCCCACATAATCTGACGCACTGGGTGCATTTCCAATTAGACCATCCACAATGGCTGCCAACGGAACTTGAATTGTTAGACCAGCAGTTGCTACAGTGGTGGTTGTCAGGAGAACAGCCTTCGCCCATAGGTAATCGCTCAAGACATTATCCAGCAAACCTAGTTATTAGCACGAATGAGTTAGACACGGACTGCACATGACCACTAGAAATTTCTGCTGAACTCAAGACGCAACAAGAATACAACCCAGTCAAAAGAGAGTTGGAAGCAACAAATTTTGGATTCTCAAAGCTAATTTAATCCGATGTTTGATATCCACAAAAAAAAAGGTAACACTGTTGATGCAAAACAGAGTTCAATTCCCCTTTGGACACAAAGAATTGAGAGAAGGGCAGCTCACAAACGTGCAAGACTAAAATTATCAACAAGAACTAATCAAGGATTCAGTACCAGCCTCAAAAAAAATCAAGAATCTCCCATATCCTTTTCTTCTCTCCATCCAAGTCAGAACTTTCAATGGATGCCACAAAATTAGTTAGTTCTTGAATTTTGGCAGAAAATAACATTTTGCACACAAGTAGTTTAGCTGTGCGTTCCTATTTTTGCACTTGAAGCAAAGCCGCACTTGGTGTTACAAGGAGTTCGTTCTAAATTTTCTGTTCCGAGTTGTTCTTTTCTGCTACAGACAATATCCCTCATGTTCCCCTCTCTTTCTCTGTGCAGGGAGGTGAGCAAGGAAATGATTTTATTTGTACAACAACCTTTTAGTTTTACATTGCTCAGACAACACAATCTTCTCATGTTACAAAATACTTTCTACAGTAGAAACATTTAGCACACCAGATACTATAAATATTACAACTTCAAAAACATGAAGCACGAATCCAAAACAGGAAGCTTTATAAACAGTAGTTAAAGGAAACTGGCAGCAATAGCTGCCAATGGATACCCCAAAAATATTAATAAGCATTAACTTGTAAATTATTGTATTGAACCTTTAAGTTGAAGAAACACTTAAAACAGCTTTCCTGTTGCAAGAAAGTCAGGGCTACTTGCAAAATGATCAGAGGTGGGAGCATATTGACAAGTTTAGTTTGTGCATGCAGCAATAACAATGCAATTACAAATAAGAAACTTAGGATCACAAATCTATATCAAAGACCAGTTTACAAATGAAAATAAATCAAAGCCAAGCACTAAAAACGTAAGTTTATCTTAAACATACCTTTTCCAATAATTAGGCCAAATTGCTTCCACGTGAGATTGTTAAAAGGCTCCAACTTGGCAATATTGAGCAGTAGGGCAAGGGGTAGAAATATCAGCAGGTTGAACAAACCCAAAAAGCCGAGAAACTGTGCCATACTAGGATGCCCCTGTTTACCACCTTCATCATCAGGTAACTTCTTACGAATAAGGCTAATATAGATGGCATAAAAGCCAGCTGAAATAAGGCAAAGAATGTCTCCAAGGGCAGGGTTTGAAGCAACCATGCTTGATCCTGTTTCTGAATCACCCAAGCTAACAATTATTGTGCCTCCCATGCAAAGCAGAACGCCAATCAACTTCACCCAAGTGAACTGCTCCCCCAAAAATACAAGAGAGAGCAAGAAGGTGAAGAGGCTGGAGGCACTGCTTAAAATGGTATTTGACTGTATAGAAGCAAAAAAACAACTTGCAGTTACATCACATAGCTCTAGGAATTTTACAGAAGCTGAAATTGGAGGAGTTAACTCACATAATATAATTATTGTGACAAAACAAATTAAAAGGGCCAAGTAAGGAGTGACTGCTTACTGTGACTGTAGTATACTTCAGTGAAAAATTAAATGTAAGCTGTGCAAGAAACCAAAATGGGCACACTAACAAGCTAACTTTTGCTATTCTAGTGCGTGTCCAACGGCCTTTTGCATCCAAACCAACATTAGCAACTTCACCATTAGTGCATTGTCCTAAAAGTACTCCTCCAACATGGTTAGTTATTTCGCTGGGTTCTGCAATGACAATTGAAGTGTCTGCCTGAACACCAGCAGCATTCTCTTCAAGAAGAATTGCCTCCTCTGAATCTCCCAATCCTTGCAAACTAGATTCCTTCCTGTGCTGCCAAAAGAGGAGACTGCCAAACCTATCCTCCAAATATCGGCCAATTTCAACCAGAGGAATATACACCACAAACAAAGAATTACATATGTATGTAACAAGAAATGGGGAAACACCTGCATCTACAACTGATTGAACCACAAAACTAGCAGCAATCCATATTGCTGCCACTGCAAATATGTACGCTAGTCCTAAAACCCATCTCCCTACGTGACCTCTCATTCCTTTGAAGCACAACCCTGAATCAAACTCTACACCTCAGCGTCTAAATTAACATTCATCAACCTCTAAAATCTTCAAATTCACATAATCCTCATCATCCGACTGGCATTATTTCCTCAGAAAAGAATATCCTGAAAAAAGAAAGTTAGAAACATCTTGGTTAGGTTCATCCTCAAACCGCTCTAAATAACAGATAAGGCAAATCCAATCCTTAACAAAGAATTATCCATCTTTCCATGAATTACTCACAGAATCCGACAAGATTGAGCAAACAGGGTTCGAAGCAAGCAAATTGGAGCTAAATACAAGAATTTTAAAACCCCGATTACCATTCGGTCAAAAACAATATCTCAGTATCCATGAATCTAATGAATTCATGTTATCGAAACAACAGACATAAAAAGCCAATCTTGAGACGAGAAAAAAAGAGGGAAGAAATAAAAGAACAAGAAGTCAATGTGAAACAGCATACCAGAGGGCAGTGGTGAGATTCGAATGAGAATTCAACTGTCGGTTTAAGGCGGAGTGGTGGCGCTGGTGGGGTGGGCTGGCTAAATTGGTTCCTTCTCTTGAGAAGATCTTATAGTATAGAGTCGCCAGTCGCGGAGAGAAGCTGCAGATCTTTGCCAGCCTGAGAGGAAAAACTACTTGAACACGACTGCCACATACATTATCCATATTTTTCGGCATGATTCACATTTTCCAATTTCTCTTTTTCATTTATTTATTGTATTTAGCTTTTTAATCCATACTTGGTTTTTCTTCGATGAGGGCCTCTACTCTATTATTTATCAATACCGATATACGTCCGTTTTAAAATAGGTGTTTATTTAGAATTTATTTAATAAAATTAAAATTTTAAATATTTAAATATTAAATACTAAAAATTGAGGTGTGAAAAATAAATTAAAATACGAAGTTTGAATTAATTATAATTTATTTTTATATTATATTTTATTATAATTTATATTAAATATAAAAAATATTAATAAGTAAATTAGTATTTAACATATTTAAGACTTTAAACTTAAATATCTTTTAATTCACTAAAAATTTATAATAAGATTTCATAATCAATTAAGATAATAAAACAATTATTATCAAATGTACTTAATTAATTAACTACTTAATATTAATCATTATTAATGCACTTAATAAAATAAGCACTTAATTCATTCAATTTTAAGGGTTGAATTTGGTTATCAAACAAGCCCTTAGCCATTTACATACAGATTAACGGTATTAAAAATAATGATATTTTTTATATAAAGTTTCAACTATAACTTTAATAAATATTCTTTTATCTTTACAAATTAATTACTTTTATCTCTATCTCTCTCATTACCTCCCATCTGTATTATATTAAATGAGGGGTAAAGTAAGAAAATATTAATGATTAATACATTAAAAAATATAAACGAACATCTATTTTGCAATAAAACAAAAAAAATTAAATGAATATCTATTTTGAAACGGAATGAATAGATTGATTACAAATATCTAAACAAATTTAAACCACAAACTAAACAAGAAAATTTTCAGTGCAATTGCTGCATTACATCGTTGCATTGATGTGGTGCAGCACCCTATAATTAACTTACACTTAATATTACTAACCACGTCACTAATCTAATTTAACATCATTTTCCGATTGAAGAATTCCTTTACAAAGCTTCAATCAGAAATAACAGAAAGTACATCAACAAAGAATTTTCTTAAGAAGTAAATGTTGTCAGATTTTGATGAAGATGAACAAGAATCACAACTTTCTAATTTTGCATACAATGAATCTTGGACAAATCTCATATTTCAAAAAATGATTCTTGATGTCACCTCTCTTATCACATTAGTCACTCACATGAACTTGTCGCAAATTATAGACGATTCATCATTAAATGTAATGAATTAAACTATTTGCTAAATAAAATTTCTTCCTATGAAACGGAGATAAAATGAAATTGATAAGCATTTAAAGAATGATTATAACATCGCAAATCTTACTTTATATCTCGTCAAAATATAAATTATTATAATATTATCGTGTCTATTTATTATTTTTACTTTATATCTCGTCGAATTATAAATTATTATAGTATTATTATGCCTATTTAGTTTGTTGTATTATAAATAGATTGCTGATGTAAAGAAAGGATCATCAGTTCCTTATCTCTCTTTGAACTTTGGAAGCACTAAAACTTGTTTGTGTTCTTTTCATCTTTGTTTTATGTATCTATTCTATCTTCCCTCCTTTCTTCCTCCCTGTGTCCTTGATGGTATGAAAGCATTAAAAGAAGAAAGAAGAAGCAGATGATTTCCAAGCCAAAAGTGTACCATCTATGCAGCAATCAAAAAAGGAAAGCCCTTGGAGAAAAGGATAATTTGAAATAATATTACTGTTCAAATCATTATTGGGACTTAAAACAAGTTTCCTTGTCCTCTTCCTATAGAGATATCTGATCTAATTAAAGCACCACCTAATAAAGCTTTTATCATCCCTTTACAGATAAAAACCTACATGAGATCTCATTTCTTCAGGTGATATTTTAGTTTCATTCTGCCAATACTAATCTTCTAGTATCTGATAAACATTATTCCTAGACCTTAGATGGATTTTGCATATTATATTAACTTTTCTTTGGCTATGTTACCTTGATAAAATTCCACACAATGTTCTACTTCATATCACCAGAAATCAGTGAATTTCTGCACTCCAATAATCAAGCCAAGAATGGATAAGAATTGACTGTTGCAACATCAACAATTTCTAAATGACTTTGCAGCAAAAGCTGAAAGCCTACAGCCTCATTAATTCTTATGAAATATTCCTATGTGATTAAACATCTTAAGTGCTTCAAATGATTAGTTACAACTTAAGTAATGAGGTATAACCATGATTCCATGCATCTGTGATACGCATAATATTTGAAGTCATTAATGATTTTTGTCTAATTTCATCCTTTCAAAAAAGATTCAGTATCACTTGGCAACAATGGGCCTTTCCACTTGAGTAAATATGTGGAGACATACTTTTCAGGAGCAAAGCTGCAAAGGAAAAAGAAAAGAAAACTCTTGTCTTGATATATGCAGATATGGTGATGAAGATGACATGACTGGATTTCGCACTCAAGAATTCTGTGAAGCAAGTGATCTTGTGTTCTGGTCTCTTGAATTTGAACCCCATTCCATAGCTTCTGCAACTGCTCTCTGGCGCTCCTTTGCGCACTCATTTTGATGATCATCAGGTGCCGTATCAAGTAATGGGATGGAGGGAAATGAAGAGGGAGCAGAGACAGGTGAAGCCATTTCTGCTTCTGGTCCTGTCCAGAGATAGCTCAGAGCTGTGACTACATCGCTGATTAGAGGACGGACTGAGGCATCTTCATTTAAACACATTGCAGAAACTGCTATTGCTTGGCTTAAACTCTTTCTTGGGAAATTTCCTTCAAGGAGTGGATCTGCCAGTTCTGAGTGCCTACTTGGTTCCTTGAACATTGGCTCTGCCTGCTTACAGGTCAAGCAAAAGAAAGATGGCGTTAAATCTCAAGAAAAACACACTTATCATCTAGTTCCTGGGAATTCAAGAGCACAACATCATGATCTGAAAAAAGGTTAAAGTAAAAATACAGGAACGTGTGGTGACATTCTGAATAGAATCTCAGCACATCTATCA
Source organism: Voacanga thouarsii (assembly GCA_026120185.1). Taxonomy (NCBI): domain Eukaryota; kingdom Viridiplantae; phylum Streptophyta; class Magnoliopsida; order Gentianales; family Apocynaceae; genus Voacanga; species Voacanga thouarsii. The sequence continues at coordinate 1,490,157 of JANUWF010001339.1, forward strand.
TTTTGATGCAGAGAAAAGTGACAAGGATGATCTAACATACCCAAGCAACTAAAGTTTGTTCCTTGGCATTCTTTGTTGTGTCAATGGCCCTCCTTCCTGTAATCAACTCCAAGAGAACAACACCAAAACTGTATACATCCGATTTTACAGTTAGCTGCCCTGTCATCTGGTATTCCGGGGCACAATAACCATACGTCCCCATCACCCTTGATGATACATGAGTTTTATCTCCCACAGGTCCAAGCTTAGCTAGTCCAAAATCAGAGAGTTTTGCATTGAAATCATCATCCAACAAGATGTTAGACGACTTCAGGTCACGATAAATGACTGGAGGGTTTGCCTTGTCATGCAAATACTCTAGACCTTTGGCAGCATGTAATGCTATCTTCATCCTTTTGGACCAATCTAGTGGAGGTTGATAAGGCGGAAGATCTATAAAATACATAAAAGCATGCTTGACTTGGTTAATTTCTAAGAAGGTAATACCAGGTTTTCATTGGTGTTTATAGTGGCCAGTGAATGAATGAAGTTTTCGTCAGAAAAAAGATGGTAACTTTTCAAAAAAATAATGGCTCAATAGAAGGGAAGAATATTGTGCAGTACCTAATAGATGGTCTTCCAGGGATCCCCGTGACATAAACTCATATACCAGAAGTCTCTGATCTCCATCGGCACAATATCCAATTAGATTTACCAAATTTTGATGGTGCAGAAGGCTCAGCATCAAGACCTCTACAAGAAATTCTCTGTTTCCTTGCAATCCATTACGGTCTAGTTGCTTCACAGCTACGATCTAAACTAAGACAACATATATTTACAATAAAAATTTTCAACAAAGACAAAATGAAGAAGCTTCAGATAAAAGAGAAGATTTTCAATAACCTGGCCAGATTTTTCAAGGCGGCCCTTGTAAACTCGACCAAATCCACCTTCGCCTACTAAACATTCCTGCCTGAAGTTCTTTGTTGCAGTTGCCAGCTCCCTAAAGGTGAAAGTTTGGGCTGCAATATTGTTGTTGCCTGCGTCTTTATTGGAAGCCTTTTGGTTACCTTCACCAGTATTTTTCAATGGATCCTCTTCAGCATTTCCTATATTTGCACGGTTTATGGTCTCAGAATTTGAATTGCTTCATTTCTATGAATAAGACACATTTGCATTTTCCTAATTGTTGGCTGACAAAATGAAAATACCTATGAAACAAATATAAACTAATCTTGCAAAGAAATGATCTTTATTTCCTAACCTTGTAATCGAGGGAGCTAATTTTAGACCATAATAAGATGTTCTCAAACGTCTTTATTCGTCTAACCTATAATGTTGCTGTCTTGGAGAGTCATATCCGAGATAGAATGATATAACCAAAGCTAAAACCCCATCAAAATTTTCAGACTGTTTCTTCAATGTAGCATGTGGTGCCCTATTTGAAATGAACTACAATAGGCAAAGGGATTGCCTGAGCCATCCGAAGGGGAACAAAAAGGAAAAAAGAATCTTCCGAGACAAAGGTTTGCAAAAGCCGTATAGCCATGTGCTTACCAGGCCGTGGTGGACGTGCAGCAGATTGTGCTTGCGGTTGCGGATGGACTCGTGGTTGCTCAGGGGGTTCTTTTTGAGGGCGAACAGCAGGTGCCGGTGCTCCTCTGCTCCTGCTGTCGTGTCTCTTGGATGCTTTCTTTTCATGGGATGAAAAACATGAAAAACAACTCATTTTTCAGGCCAACGGATCAAACACAAAATTTCCTCTGAAATGTCACACAAAATGAGGCTTCAATGAACAAGAAATATATGGAAACCCAACCACCAAGAAACCAAAACAATAATCGATATTTTGTCTTCAGGAAGATTTGAATTTTTCCCCTGGAAAACTACAAATGTGGACGGCAGGATTAGATTGCCAAAAAGGATGCCCGATTTCCCCTCCAAAAATCCATTTGAATGCAAGAAATCATTAAAATTCACCTATTTAGATGGTAAAGCCACCCTGGGGAATTTTAATGATCTAAAGAATAAGCCTTTCAATTCAAGCGAAGAGCCAAAACTGCAATGTGTTGAAAGGGTCTATGAATATAGACAACTATGGTTGCCTAAAGCGGGAAAATCTAGCTATAAAAGGGTATGTTTACAGATGATCATCTCCAGAAACCATATCGAGACAGAGGAAAGAGAGGAAATGATGTTAAATTTCCTATGACTTTCCCGTTGAAGATGGCAAAGGAAAGGAACAGAGAATTTGAAGGGACGTTTGGTAGGAGATGTAAATATGTAGGAACCAATTTGGCAAGGAAGCATGCCCAAAAGCAACCAGGTCCATAAATCTCATGGTTAACATATACTCCGTGTGAGATAATTATAAAAAAAAGCATGGAAGGTGACAGACCCCTCCTTGGTTTCAAATTTTCCCTTTTAATCGGGCTATTATTTGTTGAGCTTGCATGATATTACAACAATGAGTACACAACTAAAAATACAAAGAAAGAACTACCTACCTAAATAACTTTAAATTTATCATTTTTTTTCCCTTTAGTTTGTTTTGACGCGACATAATTAGAATTCAAACCATTAATCTTAACTTTTTTTTACAACTTAAAGCGTCATAAATATAAGTATATTACATAATGAAAATTTCAAAGAAAATACTTTACTGGGTCTTCAAAATGTAATGTAACATAAAATGACAGAATATATTCCCTTTTGAGGAGGAGATAAACTTGATTTTCACCCATTGTCTCGTACATAGAAATGAAAAAGTGACCCACAAAAGAGCTTTAGTTTAACAACTGGTCATGCTGCCACTCCAATAGTACAAATTCATTAAGCCATTAATACAACAGACAAAAGCAGGAGTGAATAGAAGGCCTGAAAGCACCATCCAGACGATATTAACTGCTAGAGAGAATTTGTTGAACCAAAGGACAGCTTCAAGCCCCCATCACAATGGCCTGGATAGCTACAAATTTAGTAATGGTCCCCTCTTGATAGCTTGATCTTATCATTTCCCTTGCTGTAAGCCTTGGCGTTTGCAGACGTAGAGCATTTATTGTATCCGTTGGCATCAACCACTACTAAGTTGTGAAGCGATGAATCATAGTTAAATACTGCAAGCAACACCGTGATAGTGTAAGACAGCTTTAAAGAAAATAATGATGACTTATTTTCTGAGTATAATGTTACCGAGTATGTCACCGGCCTTGAAGTTCTTCCCACTTGTTCAGTTGCCTTCCTTGAAACTGAAACTCCAGCCAGAAGAATCTCCCACGGTATAAGTGGTTGTCTGAGAGACCCCGAGGAGATATAAGAGCGAAAAGAGCATTATTATAGCAGCTTGAGCTACCGTCTGCACAAAGATAATGAGATAGTGTAAGTTCTCTGCAAGCAACCAAGAACCAGACGATTATGCATATAAAGTTACCACAAATGGGGTGGAGTTGGTCCTTGAATATTCAATTCCTAAATGGTCACCATTTAATAAAGGGGATATTCATCACTTTATGTATAGTAAAAGTCCAGTCGGTTGTTGAAACAAGAATTGAGAATTAAGATATGATTTTTCAAATGTCATGTTTTAGGCTCTCCTCATGCTGCATAAGCAGCTTTATTTGGTTTCTACATAGACATAATGATTAGTAATAAGAAAATTCAAACACTGGTGTCACGGGAAAGAGTATGAGCTTTGGTTGGTAGGAAATTAAGAAGTGAGGCATCAAAGTCACGGGTTACCATACTGCAGGCCCGCCTGGGCTCATTGGGGTGAAAAAAATATGAGGCTTCGGGCCACAGGTTTTGAATATCGTTATTCGTTATTGGAATAGGAAGGTTTTTATCCCATTCAAACTCTGGATCATTCTTGCTTCTGTTAGAGAAATGTAAAGCGCAGATTGCTCTCTAATCCTGGGAGAATGGCAACATAAAGGAACAAGACTTGCAAGATATATACCTCCTATCTCAAGATTAATGAAATCCTTATTTATTGTTTAAAATTTACATAGATCTGAGCTTTATTTGGGCAAAACTTACCTGCGTTAATGCACACGAGCTCAGAAACACAAAAATCCTTCAAAAGCCAAGTTTACCGTCTCAACAGACCTGCTTCTTTAGTTAAGCCTCCGTTTTGGTCAAATAAGTTCACTGTGAGTCCAGATCAAGAATTCCCAAGATGCATACAGATGCAACTAAGGCCGGGCTTTTCAGTGATACCCCCGGCTTTTCTCTGGTTCCTCCCCACTCCATATGCTTCTTTCCACATTCCAGAAGCTGCATACACATTGGAAAGTGCAATTTGAGTTGAGGAAACTTCTTTATTGTATTCCAGCATTTTCTTAGCTACCATTTCACCTAATTCCACATTCCTATGTAAATGGCAGGCACCAAGCAATGCAGTCCAAGCACTATCAGTTGAACAGCCGCTGCTGATTTCTGTCTTTTCAATTTCCCCAAGCAGATCCCATGCTTCATCAAGCCTGCCAAAGCGCCCTAACATATCAATTAAACATGTGTAATGGTCTTCCCTTGGAATTATATTGTACTTCCCCATCATCATTTTGAAGTATTGCAATCCCTCGGCCACTAAACCACCGTGACTACAAGCGGTTAACACAGCTATGAATGTCACTTCATTTGGTTCAATACCGGTTCCAATCATCTGCTGAAAAATTTTAATGGCATCAAAACAGAAACCATGCACTGCATAACCTGTGATGATAGATGTCCATGCAACAACATTTTTCTCCATCATCAAATCAAAAACTTTCTGGGCATGATGCAACTTTCCTGACTTAGAATACATGTCTACCAGAGCTGTTCCGATAACTACATTGTTATTGTCAGCATTTGTTAGTGTCCGCAATATCTTTGCATGTATTTGCTTTCCCTTCTCCAAATCTGTTAAATAACTACATGCTTCAAGACCCACAACGAAAGTCAAGCTGTTCCCCTGAACCATGAACCCTTCTGCGTCACAATGCATTCTTGCCAATAAATTTAGGCCTTCTTCTGGCCTGCCATTCTGAACATAACCCGTCATCATGCTAGTCCAAGATATTACATTTTTCACTGGCATAGTATCAAATAACGTCCTAGCATCTTCAATCAAACCATTATATGTGTAACCAGCTATCATTGCATTTCTATGCGAAACATTTTTTCTAGACAGCCAATGATCAAAGACTTTCCGAGCTGCACCAACATCCCCACACTTGGTATACATATCAATCAAGGCACAACCTACATAGGCACCATCCTCCACTGAATTAACACTGGCTCGAGAATCAGCCAATATAATGGAAAGCCCGTGGAGTTGCTTTCCAACTTGAAGCAAAGAAAGCTTTGAGGATGCGGTTAAAAGTGGAACAATAATAGTACAATCCCAACACACTATTTCAGCTGAATAGTTATTAAAAGAAATGCACTTCAGAGCACAGTCATATCTGTAGTTAAAGACATATCCTCTAATCTTTATAAGTATGAAAAACAGATCACCATCCATTCCATCCAAAACTTTCTCAGCACAGTCAACTTCACCACAATAGAAGTACATGTTAGCTATCGGATTCAGGCAATTCACCTCGAACCCCCTAACAGTAACATAACCATGAATTTGCATACCCAAGACTAAATCCTGCACCTCGGCGCAAGCCGTTAACACCGTTGCAACAGTAAACTCATCTGGCAAATAAACTTCACTCCTTGTCATCTTCCGAAACAAATCCAACCCAACTTTTTCCATCCCGTTTTGGACATAACCAAATACCATCGCGTTCCAAGTCACCACATTTCTTTGAGGCATTTCGTCAAAAAGCTGCTTAGCACACTCTATTGCCGCACATTTTGCGTACATATCAACTAATGCCGTCCCAACGAACACGTCGCCGGGTACGAATCCCTCTTTGATAATGTGGGCATGGAGGACTTGGCCTAAAGAAACTTGTTCTGGGGCTGAAGCAATGGCCCGAGCCACGGAGGTGAACACATACGAATTGGGCCGAGTATTCGGTGCGGGATTGATAGAGGAGTCGTTTCGGTGTTGGCGAAGCATATCGGAGAAGATATGGAGGGCATTGCGAGGTTGGTTGGAGCGAGAATAGGCGGAGATGATCGAGGCCCATAGAGCTGTGTCTCTGAGGTTGATCGGCACCTGCTCGAAGAGTCGTTGGACCTGGCTCAGTGAGTTGCGAGTCCGACAATAGGCGTATTCCGCAATGAGTTTGGAGGCGTGAACTGCGTCGGCGTCGAGGCCTAGTTTGATTAGCCAAGCATGTCTGTTCATTCAAGGATTTGATCACGAATATTTTGTTCTTTATTTTGAGCAATTCCAATCTATTCTCAGGCTGTTCAGGTGGTGGCGCCACCGCGGGGTAGCTTCGACAGCGCTAAATGTACTCTCCGAGGAAATTTTACACTATTAACAAAGAAAAACGCGGGCCAATGCAGTTTGGATTTGATCGATTGTGCACCAAGAGTCCAATAAGGTTGAAATTTTTGGGCCATCCGAAGCCCAAAGCCCTTCAGTCAGCCACAGTACGGTTTCCTTGCAAAGTTTCAAGAGGCTTTAATTTGGAGTTAAAATTAGAGAGAGAGAGAGAGAGAGAGAGAGGAATTACTAAGCGGTTCCCAAAGAGATGTGTAGCTCAATAGAACAATCATAGCGCTAAAACTACAGGAGCTTGAGTATTTAGTCTAAAAAACATTCTCACTTTTGCTTAGGAATAGCCAAAATATTTATAAAGAAATCATATAATTTTACACCAAGATGATATAAGAGTAATAAAATAATAATAATTAATGAACGTGCAGATTTGGATTGTCGTTTTGCTATCGAAAAGCAACATTAACATCAATGGAGGAGTCTGTCAAAATTATATTTTTCGAATTATCTGCTTTCGGGTGGTTACCACATTTAAACTTGAGCCTAACGTGCAAGGGTTTGAGAAAGACCAGATCATGCAGATTCTTCTTTGATGCCAATAGGAACTGAATGAGTGAATCTCTCCTGGGCATTCCAGTTGGGTCCAGAATCTCCGCTAACCTGGCTGCACTTTCAGCTTGACTATCCGAGCATGAAATTGGACTCCTTTTCAGCTTTAGGTATAGTGGCGCATAAATGATAACCTGAGGAAGAATGAAAATGAAGTTTAACAAATAGAGCTGCAGTTCTAGTAAACTAAGGAGGATCTATTTGCACTGACATGACCTGAAAGTAACCAGATCTCATAAGCGGCAGTAAAATGATTTTGTTATCCATGTCATTCTATAGCACGAGTTTGTTGTTTTCAAGTTTTTACCATTTTAAGTATCAATAATGTTTATGACCTATAATCATTATCATTTATGTATCTATTCATGGATAACTATCTCAGAAAACATATGTGAAGCTGCAGTAGAAGACCAGACACCCCAAAACTGACTACATCATACTGTCCTTTCCTCAGTTCCATTTTTTTTTAAGGGGTGGGGGTGGGCGTGGGTGTGTTGGTGATCTCCATTAGCAATCACATCGAGTGAAAATTCAAGCGTAGCATACTTCATGATAAAAAAACACAAGCATTAAGAGTCCCTTAGTGACTCGTGTGTTTGTGTGCACCAACTCAGACCAGAAAAACGGTAATTTAAGCTCCTAATTACAGGTTCATAAAACAGAACACACAGCAAACAGCACCTTGACATTAAGGATCACCGTATATTAAAACTTGGCTACAGAATTTAACATCAACCAAGGGAAATGCAATAATCAGCATAATAAATCCAACTTGACCAATATAAAAGCATCACTTCTGAAAGAAAACAGCAAGCAAGAAATTAGTTGAGCATACCTCACTTGTTCCAGGACTCGTATTAACAGTGCAATTAAAGCAAACTCTCCCTTCTTCAACTTCTTCACTGGAAGTTGGGATCTCTACTTTCATGCTTGAGTCTATTTCTGATGTGGCAAACGTAAGGTTGTCAATTTCATCATACCACTGCTGGGCAACACCAACCTGCACAAAACCTAAGAATGAAATCTCGAGCCACCGAAGCCAATGCCAACATGTTGTTCTTTTCGTTCCTTTACAATTTCACTGGAAGCCTAGGCAATGCAATAAAATTCTAACCAAAAGGTTGAGGAATATTTGAAGAACTAAAAGCTCGGTATGATAGATACCTTTTCTGAAGAAGCAGCTCTGCTCTCAGCACCTGAGACTTCAATTGCAGACCCTCTTGCATGACACCATACAGAATTTTCCTCTAATGGTTCTACAAGATCCACATCTTCAGGGATGTCTACATTCAACACAATGGTAACTCTGCCTGTTACATAAAGTTAACAATGATTATGAATCCAATGCATCCAGGAATCGGGGTAATGATCACATGCAAAAAGAAAAGCCAGAGATGAACTAATCCCATCCAAGAAGATTTGATGACAGCCTAAACTTAAATTCACAGTAAACCATTAACACAAGAATAGGGACTAGTCAGAACCGTTAACAGCACAAATTTATAACTTTTCGTTTTGTAAAGAAGCAGAGTAAAGCCCAGTAAATAGAAGAAAACAAGACGATCGTTGTAGCACATCCCATCATATACACTCTAAACTTTAAAAAACATAAAAATGAAAAAAGTGAAAATATCTTGAAATAATGAAAAAAACCACAAATTCAACTAAGAAGACTGATGATAAGACAAAAAGTGTGCTCCTCTCACTGTGACTTGCTGGCAGAACTCTGAATCTTCAATTTTCAGTCATATGAAACTTCATAAGGAATAAATAGGAGTATTAAGGCACGGTCTAACTAAACCATATGGCAGAAAAAGGGAAGTGATACACAAAAGAATTTGATTTCAACCAATCAAACAGGAAGATATATGCACAAGTAGAAAATGGAGTGACAAGGTGCTAACACTCAATGTTTATGCAAAGTACAGTGAATGGCAAATATATTCATTTGTGAGCAATCAACAATTATACCTGGCAACAATCGGAAATTTGCAACATGATCAATGTGCATTTCTGATAATACTTCATCACTGTGATAGAAGGACAAAACAAACACCAATAATGTCATAAAGAACAGTTTCAATATGCTTCAGTATTATTAAAGCTTTATTTACTTACACGGCAAAAACTTTCTCTAAAGGGAATGAGCACCAATAAGGAAGCCCAAGGATACCAAAGTTTGAGAACTGGAAGCTTGAAGTTGACCCAGATTTCATGTCAATTCTCGATATCATCTGACCCACTTCATAGATAAACTAATCACAAAATGAAATTATGCATAGACACAGATTAATAAAGGAAATATAAGGGCTAATTTGTTTGTACCTGCATCACAGATAACAACATAGTCCTTAAATTTTGCTATCGAAGACATCAGGCCAGCATGAGGAATTCCATCCAATGAGTAAGTTGTGTTCATTTGCTGCAGCAACCATTCATCTGGCATGTGCTTCATAAGAAGTGCTCTCTCCTTAATCATCTGTCCACAGAACTCCGAAACCTTTGGAAATCCTTTAAGTGCTCTTAAGTCAACAAGAGGAAGGTGACACATAAATGGAGAAAGTGATACTCTTAATAGTAGATTCCTAACCTTTTACTACTTCTCTGATAATTCCTGAAGTAAGATCCATAATCCACAGAGTTCCAAGGCTGCATAAGAAAGTTTATTAATGACATGGATGCTAAATTTCAGCAAAAATAAAAATAAATGAAAGAAAAGAAAATAATGGTTCATTAATCTGTATTCTCTATTGGTGACTCTGGCTTAAAAGATTCATCAATTACTGATATGCCACTTCAGTATAACTCAAGATAGGGTGTGAGAAATCATTGGAAGACAATACCGAAGCAGGGATGTCAAGATTTATGATACAGCAAATGATGAACAGCCTGAGAACCAAAGAAATTTTTAATGTGCTCTTTTTAGCAAATGGTAAACCAACATTTCAAATTCTAAATAGTCTTTTTACATTAAATTTTAAAAAGAGACTGGTTATTTTAGAACAGTTGTGCTCGGTTCCATGTTTTCTACCAACATAAACATAGAAAACTTTTGTAGTCTCATAGAAGAGACTAGATTTCACAAGCAGAACTTAGATGGTATGGCTATAATTTGATGAGGTTTACTATCAGGCTATAGGGACATCATATTGCAGTCTCTGAATCCTCTAGTACATTCTCTGCAACACTTTCTAGTACACCACAAAAAACGTGACACTGTCTACTGATTTAATAGATATTCACCAAATTCTTATCTAATACTTAGTGAATATCTAGTACACGTGTTTACTGATTTATAGAATTAAGTGAATATCTATTAAATCAGTAGACACGCATCACATTTTTAGTAGTGTACTAGAGAATGTTTTAGCGAGTGTACTAGAGGATCCAGAGCCCATATTGCATTTACCTGCGGTTGAGGACAAATAGATCATTATTGCTTGACTTCATTAGATGCCACGGAAAAAAAAATGAATCAGGATGGAGTTCGTCAGACTTAGTTTCTGCATCTCGTTTCTTCCCAAACTTATCCAGAATCCAGCTCCATAAACTAGTAGCCTTCTTAACAGTGTTTGTTGGATAAATTGTCTCCACAACCCGCCTCTCCATATCAGCTCTCCGTATAGCATGGTTCTTTGGTAACAAATGGATGGAAATATGGTAAATGGTAAATAGCAGGACTAGATGCAGAATGCCAAAACCTAAAACAATTAAGTCATAAAAGCAATCTCCTGCCAGCAAAAGCTCCAGCCAGTTTTATTATCATACAGTAATTCTCCCTGGCCACCTTATTATATTGGTAGGTTAATCATTTTTATATTAGACACAGAGTTCACAGAGAGAGAGAGAGAGAGTTTAAATAGACTAACACAGGAAGTCATGCTACACTTGAATTAAATTTACTGTATCCATTGTTACATGAGGATTTAACAGGAAAAAATCTTTGGGCTTTCCTCCTTCCCTTCTTTTTCATCTACTTTCTAGTATTGCACAAAATGGAGAATTCTATTACACTTGAATTCCATTACCTAAATCAACCAATAGAATTTTCCAAATCAAGGGCCACCAATAAATCCAATTTTTAGTGAAGCTGAGAGAACACATATCTGAAGATAAATTCTTTTTCAATACTCTCTCTTTTGTATTAATCCTTGGTGTGTTTTTGTGATTGTGCATATTCTTCATTAAATAATTTAAACTAAATTTTGTCCTTCGTTCTCTTTTAACAAACAGGAAATGCATAGAACATGAATGTTTGACCTCTTGAGGAATATGTTTACATTTGCATATTATAACTTTTATGCACGTATATTTTCTACAATGGAAAATTCCTTATAGTCCATGTCCATACATTTGAGAGTTTCTCAAAAGGAAGCACCCTGCATGCTTTAAAACGCAAGTTCTTTCTCTTCAGGACATCTCAAAAACAGAAGTTTGACCAACCGTAAAGACTACTCAAACATATATAACACTATAACAGGAGGAAAACAACACTGGAGAAAAAGTATGGCATGACATGGATCAGAAAATAAATTATTGGAAACAAAACAACATGCAAAATATATGCATCATTAGAACATTTAACATATACCACATTATACATGCCAAAAACTCAAATGTGTACCTCTGAATCCACGAAATAAAGACAATCATCAGAAGCATGATAAAAAGAACCAGCAGGGCGCATTAACTTGGCATTCTCAAACTCTGCATCCTCAAAACCAGGAGAAGAACCAATCTGACATTCAGACAATCATAAAGGTTCTATAAATAACTTCTGTCTTCACGATTATTTGATATATTTCATTATTAATTCAAAGTTAAAGATTCATATGCTTCTACATACACAGTCCAAAATGTTTCCATTGTTATCGAAGATGATAATGCGATGGTGATTAACATCTGAAAGGAACAAGCGATTGCCACCTTCATCAACAGAAATACAACCTGCAACAGATAAACTTATGGTAAGCATTTCAAAAATCTAATCCATAACATAAAGTGAATTGCTTAAAGAAGTTGATAATTTTAGAGAGAGTAAAATCAGAGTTAAACTAACTCCACATCATACCAATACAAAACAGATAAAGAATGAGAGAACATGAGAAGTTGTTTATTCCGTGCTCATTACTGAACCACTAGGGATATACTATACCTGATTTCATAACATTACCACAACACTTCCCAACCCCATAAAAAGAAGAGAAAGAGAAACTATGCCCATTTCAAATGCCATGAATGATGAAATCCTTAATTCTTCAATTCAAACATGCTGATTTGATGTAAAGAAACAAATTGTAGTTCATTTAAACTTCTCCAAATCAAACTAAAAGCTTCCACATACCACTTTTCCATTTAATACTTAGTTACTTTATAGTCTTTCACGTGGTTTGGCCTACTTTTCTACAACTAGTGATATACCTTGCATACAAGTAACATCTTGATCACATACTTATGCATAAAGAGGAGTCCGTGGAAAGACCAGTACACCACATAATTAAGAGACTGACTGCATAGGAATTTGTATTTCTTACAGCCTTTCTTTGGCATTGAATAAAATCATAGATGCTAGAGCCTTCAAGAAATTTATCTTCTTTCATATGCTTACAATCAATTAAGTGTCAGAAATATAAAGGTTACAAGACACACTACTTCAGGGTTGAGACCCAGAAGAAAAATTTTAATCCTAATTTTGATTAGTGACATTTGAAAATGCAATAATCAAACTCATTAAATTAGAAAACTGACAGAAGAGGACTACGAATTTTGAGGTGCAGTCATGCACATAAACACTTCTTTCACAGTAACACAACAGAGATCCACAGAGGCAAAAAGATCAAGAAACATCTACCAGGGAAATAAAGAAGCAAGTTCCGCAAAGATGAGCTAAGATATGGTTCCTTGACAGTGTGAATTGGGTTTGTCCAAGTGCTTTCCAATTTATTCACCAACCTAGAGCTCTCACCATGCTCCATGGTTAAAACCTTGACAGCTGCCAAATGACCATGCAGGACATCAAAAAATAAGCAAACATTACAGTGAAGAAAAATTAGGTATTGCTTGTGCAGACTATCAAAAGGGTTAGATACAATAGGAATTGGATGGACATATGACAAAGCAACAATGAGTAAATCAACTTTACAGATGCTTATAATATTCGGATCTTTTACAAAAATTCAATAAGTATTCAGCTATCAATCAGTGTTAAATAGTGACAGTCTTAAGTTATCCAACACCAGAGGTAGTCAACTTCATAAGTTACCAAATACTTTGAAAATAGATGAACCTGCTTATATATACTGCACAAAATAATCAGTTGACAAGATCAGTGTTGACTCTGTTATTTCAACATCTTCACTGGAAGAAATGAAAGTAGCAAACCTTTATCTAGAGTCACAAGATCAACATCCATTGCCTGGTATATCAAAGGGTTGTGGAAGCCCCTAAACGTGATGTAGCAAGCCCCATCTTTCATCTATGTGGGACAAGACAAAATCAAAAAAATTTTACACAGAAGTTCATAAATATTTAGACTAGACAAAAATGATACACGTGTATATAGTGAACCCTCCAGCACCAAATGCACAGGATCCACCTCATAGCTCTATAGTTCAAATTTGAGAACATCAGAAAAGGTCAAACAATGGAAACTGGAATAAATCAATTCCTCTAAATAATCAATCAGCAGTTTAGGCCACACAAGAAAACAAAAATTAGAATGCAAAACTAATGAAGCTAAGTTCTCTTTACATAACATAACAATAGGCAATCCATGGCATAAAAATACGAGATTACTGGTAAGTTTATTAATTGCCTGAGCATATGACTAGAAAAGGGATATGCCCAGATGATGCTGCTCAAAAGACCACGTCAATAGAGATATACATTAACAGCTAAACAAAATATATTAAGGAACATAGTTCCCAACAAGCATGAAGATATAGGCATCACATGGCTTGAAAGAATATCAGTGTGAAACCAAATGACCTTGAAATGGAAAAATGGGGAATAAGAAATATCCATTAAATCACCGTGATATTTACATGTTCAGATACATAGAATATTCCAGCTTATATGAACTGGTATTCTTTCTTATAGTCATGCAAGAAAAGACAGCATATCAAGCTTGTTGAAAAAGGTTTTCATACTATAAAAGACATGATATCAAGCTTCTTGAAAAAGTTTTTCAGATTACAATATCAGTCTTGAGATATGACATATATGAAGCTAGAGGAAAAATGTCCACTGTGAAATCAACAGCTGAAACAACATTATTGTTGGATGTCATGCTAGAAGCTAGAATTCTGATGCATATTAAAAGAGAACTAAATGCTTAATGTGTATCTGAAAAGCTGGTTCTAAGTAATATGGTTGAGCATAAAGACTGAGGAAAATGGTTAAGCATGAAGACTCCTTCATTAGGCCCTCAAATAAGAAATTAATGAACACACCTCACTGAAATACTTGTTGGACAATAAAATCGGAAACGTAATGTATTCAATCATGATCTTCTGGATTAAATCTTTACTAACAGCATCTGAAGATATTGACTGGCTATATTGAAAACCCATGATTTGGAGAGAAGGATACCTGCAAAATGAATGATAAGAAATATTCAGCATTCTGAATCCAAAACTGTAATAAGATGGATTCAAATTCAAGAAGATAATATTATCTACCATATGTTATTTCTCTACCTCTGCTGGAGAAATTTAACATTTTCAAACATGGTTGCAGAGTTGCTGCTTGGCACTAAAGCATCTCCGATTATTTGACCAGCAAGAATTAAGAAAATTCCATCGTTCTTAAAGAAAAACTTGGAAGACTCAACTCTATTCAACCAACAATGGGAAGGACCTGTTAATATAAGCTTTCAGAAACAAGATTAGGATGAATGGCCAGAAGACCTGATTTCAGCTCAGCATACAATTTCACAAAAATAGATCAGCAAACTAATTTAAGAAGAAGTAGATACAAGACTGTGTATGAAAATGGCATTCTCAACACACAGCAGAAGGAATGATGGTCATACTAGTAAGAAAAATGACGATATGTTAAATGCCTATTACTATTTTTGCACTCTTTGCAAACACAACAATCAATCAGAAATAGATATTTTACATTCTTATGTATATTATCACTTAGTTTGAAATGTAGAAACCTTAGACAGCAAAAGATGCCTCATCCATTATGAGAGTAAAATGACACTATAGGTATTTTGCATGCAAAGCACTAGATTGAATGACAACATATATAAGTTTGCTTTCTAGCGACTACAAGCATATTAGTTCCTCAAGCTGAGTCTCTCAAATGAAAACACGGTTTCTCTGAAAGAGATGCTAAAGTCCAAATAGAATTCAAACGTCGCTAGATCACATGCCACTATAATCTTATGTTATAATGACATGCAAATTTCTAGGAGCTAGGAGTCATTTGCCATATAACCTTATATTCCAGATTGAATGAAAAATCTCCTTTCTGCTTATAAAGCGTGAAGCAGGTCCTAAACAAATTTCTAGGAGCTAGAGGTTGTCTCCTATATAATCTAATATTCCAGATTCAGGTGTTAAAGTCTTTACCTAAAAAGTGCCATCTAAACCATCTTTTGACTTTTATACTCACATTTTTTTAGTTAGAAAAGGGTGTAGAAAGTGTTTTCAAAACCCAGACCTGTGAAATGACCTCTGACTTTCCTCTCATTTCAACTTCATACACATAATCTCATATATACGAAACTATTGGTCTCTTGTGTATCTATATTTATGTCATGTCATGCTTCACTATCAACATAATCGTCAAACAAATAGGTACTCAAAACTACTTAAAAGACAATTTTGGATTGTATATTATCTTCATTTTTAACTTTCATTTTCCAAAACAGAATTAGTTCTGAACAATCACCAATAATCAAATAGTAAACTGATCATTTAGGAACCAGCAAGTACAAGTTGTTTAACTACATGAAGGTTATGGGATTGCCCAAATTGTGGACAGCGGCAGTACCAACTAGGGAATTATAACATAACAACTCCAAACCAATGGAAATGGACTGTTTGCCAGAAATTTAATAATCAGGTTCATCTGACCTTGAAGTTCATCCAGAGCACGTTGGATAAAAGACAAAAAATCAGTTTCAGGAGGAGGTTCGTGTATTCTTTTTGGCACTGTCGAATTCCTGAAAAGAAACTGTCATTGGCAAGTTAGTTCCATTGAGTGGTAAACATTGTTCAGTAGCAGAAACTCTAAATGTTAAAGCATTATCTGCAAATTACAGTTAAATAAGTTCCTTTTACAATTTTTTTTAAGGCTATTAAAGTTAGACACTTGCAGGTTGTGATTCAAATGACTAGGAGGCCTTAAGCTGAGCCAGGTTGAGTATGGAGAGCCACTCACAAATGCACTACAGAAATCTTTATCATTGCACTAATTATCTAGTCTTTACATTAAAACGCATGAGGATTGCTTAATAATTCTCTGACCTGAGCTGAAGAAGACGTTGATTTTGAAGGGGGAACACACCACAATTTCTATTGCCAACACCTTCAACATATAAGGTAATATTATATACATATATATACACATATATATACATATGTAAATGTATATATATATGCACACATATATATGTGTGCATATATATATACATTTACATATGTATATATATGTGTATATGTATGTATACATATACATGTGTATATATATGTGTATATGTATGTATACATATACATGTGTATATATATGTGTATATATGTGTGTATATGTATGTATAGCACAAACTTTTGACTGCACACTTTGATTAGAACTCTTAAACTCTGTAAAATCAGAGTTGCAACAAACACCAAGTCAAGTCCTGATAACACCATTCTAAGTTCCACAGCAGAGAAGAACAATAACAGCAGTCCGAGTTCAAACTTTAAACAATTGAATAACAATCACCGAAAGTGTATGTTAAAAGACCTCAATCAGAATCAGCCATAACAGTAAAATCAAACTTACTACTACCTCTGGGCATTTACGCTTCTACATTCAAGCATGTTGCTGATTTTTGTGCAAACGCCACGAGAAGTTTGCAAATGCATATAGAGTAGATCAATTCCTCCTCTGGAGGAATTGTATCCGTTAGTACCTTCAATCAAACCTATAGAAGAACAAAAAAAAATTTAAAAAAAATAAAAATTTTAGAATTAATAAGCACACAAAAGAATGGAATTTGAAGCAAAATTTACTTCTGAGCAACAATGCAGAAATTTCCTTAAACCGCCGGAGTCTGAGAGCCATCGTATCCCAACTATTGCGGAGTTGCTTTATGGGATCTTTCTCTTGAATAAACGTCTGCTCTGGAGGTTGTTGACGACGGCGGGAAAGAATTCCCTACTGCTATAGTTTAGCTCAGCGAAGCACCAACCAAATATAGCCAAATTTGGCTATATTTGACTTCATCAGTACTCCGTCCTTCATCTTAAAAATCATATTAAGTTTTTTTTTTATTATTATATTAAAATATTTATTAATTTTATAAATTAAAAATAAATTTATTATTTATATTCTTAATTTATTTTTCTTAAAATAAATAATACATACATTCTTAATAAATTATTAATAAATATATAAAGAATAAAAATTACTCTATTCGTTTCAAAATATTTATTCATGAAACTCTTTACATACAGATTAAAAGTGTTAAAAATAATTCTACAATTTAGATAAAATTCATATTCTACCTATATTAAAAATATGATAATTATTAATTAGTGAAAATTTTTAAGAAGTAAGAAGAAAAAAAAATTTTGAAAATTTGTGCAATTAATTTAGAATAAACGAGAGTAAAATAGAAAGAAACTAATTATTAATTCTAAAAATATATATATAAATAAATATTTTGAAACAAAAATACTCTCTCCATTTCAAAATACTTATTCATAAAATCTTTTGCATAGAGATTACAAATATTGAAAATAATACAATAATTTAGATAAAGTTCATATTTTACCTATATTAAAAACATCATAACTATTAGTTAGTGAAAATTTTCAAAAAGTAAAAAGAGAAAAAATTTTAGAAAGTTGGATAGTTAATTAGAATAAATGGGGTAAAATTAGAATAAACTAATCATTAATTCTAAAAATATGTACAAGAATAAATATTTTGAAACAAAATAAAAAAAATTTATGAATAAATATTTTGAAACGGAATGAATATTTATTTTTATTTAAAAATTTAACACTCTTTTTCAATTATAATTATATAAATTTTAATAATTTTTTAATTTTTTGTGTCGTATGATGTGTGATGCCTTAAATTGACATAATTTTTAAAAGGAGAAAGTAAAATAAATTTCAGTTCAAATGCTGGCCGTACATTTTTTGTCGTCAATGAAAGAGGAAAATTGGGCCTGCGGAGTTGATCCGCGACCATGCCCAAGAAAAGAGGTGGCCTCTGGATCATTGTTAACCCAGCAAATTAGCCCAATCAGCTAAAAATAGACATGTTTGGATTGGCATTAAAAACAAATTTGGGATTGGTTTTGATTTTGATTTGGTTTCGGATTCAATCCAAATTAATTTTATTTACTAAAAATGTTACTCACTTGCTCTGATCCCATTATCTTTTTCCAAAATTCAAATTTATTTTCAAATCTAAAACTAAAACTATTTTTATAAACTTAATCCAAACAGGATCTAAATTGCTGAATGTCATTCAACATTTGCAACATTGTGAATTGAGAAAATTTAATGACTCCTGTAAACACAATGCACAATGTCTCAAAAAGGGGGGGGGGATCCAAAACTGCATAAAAAAAGCTATAAAAAAAAATTATGCACAAAATATCCTGTGACAGACTCACAGCTGGGGGGTAGAAAAAATAGATCCAAATTGGGCCTACGAAAGATTTGAGCTTGTTTAGGCCACTTGTGGTGGACCTTCTTATCGCCTGCCTCAAAATGACCCAAATCACTTTTCATCTTTTCAGTGAAGGCCTGAAAAGTAAAAGCATATGGCCAGAAAGGTCATTCAAACATGCATAATAGGACAATTCTTGAGTAAATCGACTGCATTATGGCATTATACCTTGTCCAATTTGCTAGAATTTTCAGTTCACAACATCTCACAAGAGGTCCAAGTTTCCTCCCCCCAACCCCACCCCCTTTTTTTAAATTTTTTGCTGTGGTTGATGCGAGGGGGGGGGTGCGAGGGTGTTTTAGGAATGAAGTCCAATATGTACTTAACTAGTTCCAAATTAAGAATGAAATAATAACAACATTAAAAAAAACCAAAAAAAAAAAAAAACCCCTGTTTGGTTCTAATATATCAAAATTGAGTCGAAGATAGGCATTCCTCAGCATTTTATTTGGTACGTGTCAACGATACTTCAGAGCTATGGCAACTTTCTTTTTTTTAATTTTTTTTATATAGTTCTTGACGCAGTCGTAGTCATATCTTCAAAAAAATATATTAGATGAATGCTTATAAATTTTTTAAGTTTTACAGCTATCTAAATTGAAAAAATTTTCATATTTAATTAAGTATTATAAATAATTATTAATCTCTTATCCGTTACTTCTCTCTCTTTCATTCTATTCCTCTCCTTCCTTTTCATTTCTTTTAATCAAAATAGGCCTTTTCGAGGGGGGGGAAGGGGGATTAGAGTTTAAATCTTTTAAGATCTCAACTACTAATATACATTAAATCGCAATACTATTTTTTATGGCAAAACTTATAAATAAAATCTAGACAAATCTCATACAAGTAAGCTTCTCATGTAATATATATATATATATATATATATATATATAAAGTTGCAGAATGCTCCTATTACGATATGTGATAATGTCCTATATTGATACTTGACAGTTTTGAATTCAAATGAAGGTTTTTTTTTTAAGAAATATAAAGGTTATATGAATTAATGTAAAATTCAAATGAATATTGTCTGAATTAACTGAATTTAAATGAATTCAATAAAGGTCAACTTTTATTGTTTTGTATTTATCCCCATAATCTCTTGATTTTTCAAATTTGTCTCACTATTAAATACCTATTTTTGCTATTAAGCTTTGTAGATTTCAGAAAATGAAGCTTTATACATTTCATCGGGAGGGCTTTCATAGTTTGTGAATTTAAATGAATACAAAAACACCTGTTATATATAAAGTACCTAATTAATATTTGTTTTTGCCTTAAACACTAAAAAATCTATTATATATAAAGTACCTAATTAATATTATTCTCACTTAAAGAACAACTTAACACATACTACTCAATGCAAGACGTGAATATCAAGCTAGTTACTTCGAAAAAGAGATCAAAAAGCAACAATGTCACTATGGCCTAACAATATTAATCCCCTATATACAACTCCTCACCCCAAAGACATAACTGTCCCTTCCCAAAATTTTCTTAAATCGTATAATCTGCCTTAAAATTTTTTTAAATTTTATATTTCGACCCTCTCTCAAAATTTTTGAGAAATCATAATATTATTTTTCTAATATTTTTTTACATGTCTTGTCCCCAACCCCAAGTACCCGATTCCCTCCCAACCTCACCCTCACATATGGTATGCCCAATTACTCACCCCTTCTTGTCCATAGGCAAGTCACATAACGAAGATCACATGTGTATCTTCTCTTGAATCATATCTCACCCAAAGAATATTGTCGAATGAGTTTCTTTCATAAAATGCGAAGCGTTCTTCTACCATACTTTTTCTTCCCTGAAGAAGAAAAAGATAATAATTCTTTTTATATGAGAAAAATTATTATTTTCCTCGTAATAATGTGATATTACTAAACAATCTCATTCTTTAAGTTATGTATTCGATCTAAAATAAGAACAGAATTAGAAATTTAAGGCTGAAGAACTAAATTATATAAAAAGATATATTAACGGATAATGTTATAATTTTTGAAATTTTTTTTAGATGATGAAGGATAAAATTTAAATTTTTTTTAAAAAATTAATTTTACTTTAATAAAATAATTATTTTTTTTTTAATTTTGGGGGTTGGTGCCACCTCCTGTCTCGCTATCTCCATCTGTGACCCCATGAACTAGTGTGAAACTTTGAGTTCAGGAGAGGAAAAAAAAGAGAAATTTTAAACTATGAAATAAAGAAAAAAAAAAGAGTGATATGGTTTATTTTTATTATTTTTGGGAGGGAAAATATATATAAAAAAAAGAAAGAATATCACCATTTCTCTATTTGGAGTATAGAGGATAAGGAAAATAAAGGTTATTATAAAGAGTAGTTTTACCCAAGTATACTTTGAAACAAGGTCGTTTTTATCTTGGGGTAGTTCGTTGGTAATTTGGCAGTTTCAAAATTAACCCTCATAGGTCCCTAATTTGGCCATTTTAGTGTAGCCCCCAATTTAGTGTCTCCAATTCTTTCCTCTCCCCCCCCCCCACCAAAACATGAAATCTATCAACCTTCTGTTTTTCCTCTTCAAATCTAAAATTTGCAAACTTGTCTTGATAGATAATACTATCGCCATTTCACAATATAAGTCGTTTTGGACTTATGCATAGGAATTAAGAATCCATAAAAAAATACAATTAATTAAATCTTTGTCTATCTTGGTAATTAGAGAGAGTTTGGTCATAATTAGTGGAAAGAGATAGATTGTAGAGATGGGTAATTAAAAAAAGTAATAAATTTTTATAGAATTTTGTAAAACGACCTATATTATGAAAAAAAAAATTCAAGTTTAAAACAACTTATATTGTGAAATGGAGATAGTAATACATATAAAAATCACTAATTCGTAAGTTTTATTACACACTTTTTCTTTTGTCTTTTTTTATGTGGCAAATCAAGCAAAAACATAAACTCCCTCAGTCCTAAAAATTATATCAGTTTAGGATATAATATAGAGATTAAAAAATTATTAAAATTTTTATAATTATAATAGAAAAAAAAGACTATTATACCTTTAAATAAAAATAAATATTTATTAATTATTCTTCTCTATACGTTCATTAATGATTTATTAAGAATATACATATTCTTGATTGAATGAGAGATAAATTAAGAATATAAATAATAAATTTATTCTTAATTTGTAAAATTTATAAATATTTTAATATAATAAAAATAAAAATTTTGATATACTAATAATTTTTAAGACTGGAGAGTAGTAAATTTACATTAATTCTGCGAAGGAATTATGCACCAGTCTTACAGCTGGTGAGTCTTTAGGAAGTTAAATGGAAACATCATTTCCTAGTCTCTTTCTCCTCTTTCCCTTGACTCCTATAAATGCAGAGTCATCAATAAATCTATGCCTCAACCTATGTGACGTACCGCTACTGCTCTCCCTAGCACTTTCATTTCATCATAAGCTGGCAGGCATTATTAACCTATAAACAATGATACTCTTTTTTTCCTTTAGTTTTTTAATAATTTATTATAATTTACTCATATTACGTTAGAAAATAATAATATATTATTATTATAAATTTTAAAAATAAGGTTAAAAATTTATTGAGTATTAATCAATATCAGTATTAGTTAGCCAACGAAAGTTATTTTTATAATAAAATATCTATTTTAATCACACTAATTATAAAATATCTGAAATAACTTTTTAGTGAAAGGAATTTAACACAAAGTATTTGTGGATTTGTAATACTTTTTTACAATTTTTGGTATTAAAGTATCGTTATCTTAACTTAAAATGATAAAATGTAATGAACACTAACAATTTCCTAAAATTAGATATATCATATATAATTTTGTCGATACATAATTACGATACAAATTCAAGTATAATAGGTCCAAAATAAAGTCACGAAATCGTAAAAATTCAGATAGGTTGTAAAAATTAAAAGATTTTGAAGCATTCATCTAATGAATTTTATGAAGATATGGCTATGTCAAGAACTATAAAAAAATAAATAAAAAAGAAAAAAGAAAGTTGCCATAGCTCTGTAATATAGTTGAAAAGTACCAAATAAAACTATGCTGACTATGCTGAGGAATGCCGACCTTCGACCCGGTTTTGATATTAGAACCAAACAAGGTTTTTTTTTTTTTTTTGGCATATGTTTAAGTTGTTAGGATTTCATTCTTAATTTTTGAACTAGTTATATGTTACAATTTTCCTTTCCATGCAATTGGTCGGAGTTTTCCTCTATTTTTTACCCCTTCTTTTATTTAATTTTTCTTTATTCGGGATTAATAAAATGAATATATGACAATTCCATATAAATAGGAGAGAGAAAGGATAAAGGATTCGTACTGCATTGTTCAATATCTTATCTACTATATCGATAATATTATTTTAAGTGACATTATTAAATAAAAAATTATTAATATATATGAACGGTAACTTATTAATCAATTTTACATATAATAATATTACTAATATGATAAATAAGATTAAAAAAAAAAAAAAAAAACCTTGAACCTCATATATAGGGATCCTTGGTGGGGGTCGAGGGCGTGGAGCAAGAAAGACTCTCTGCGTGTTTGTGTCGAAAGATGGCAGGACATTGCCTAAATTTTCTTCACAAAATCGTACCAGAACTCAATGGACATGTAATAGTCGATGGATTATGATTGACCAATAACAGGGAAGAAAACCTATATGATTATCAAATCATCGGTTGATGATGGCTTTTAGTATCAGCAGCTTTATTGGATTTTGTGTTTGAGACGACAAAAGGCAAAATACAAAACACAATTCAAATAATTTGGAAGGAAAAAAACAAAGGGTCCTTCCCCTCCACTAGAGCCACTCGCCAACGAGATCTGACACCACTGCTGCATTCAGATTCCATTTCTATCTCTTCTCCTTCCCTGATGAAAACCCTAGAGCAGTTGAAACAGTACAAATCTACCAACAATGGAGTCCTCCTAGTCCCAGTACTACTAGACAGACTCGATCTAACCCCCTTCTCCATACCTCTTTGCTCTTGGGACAATGTATCTTGAGACAATTAGGTTCAGGGCTCTTGAAAGCACGATTCTTGAAGAAAATAATTTGATGAGACTAACTGAAGCATGGATATGATGACGGAACTGTAAGACAGCAGATCAATAACAAAATATAAAGACTCAACCAATTACATGGAGAAACTAAGATATGGTTCCTGACTTCCTGTCTCTTTGTCCCTCTCAAACTCTCTCTCTATATATAAAAGACAGCCTTATATACATAATCATAATATTTTCATCATTAGATTTTCATCTATATATGTCTGAAATTTATATAGACCCTTACATACAACTGTTTATATATAAATAGGTTTCATGACTTGCTATACAGTTCTAAAAAAGAAAAAGGGATAAAGAAAACTGGAAAATGGAAAAAGAAGGAGGTGATGCTAATAATAATAATGGCGATGACAACAAAGGTAACAAACTTCTCACTGAGGACAAATAGTATTAATGGCGACTGAAGATAAACACCAGCAAAGATGATCGCAGCAACATCAACGGCGCCGTTACCAACTCAAGCAAGATCCTTCCCCGCCGCTCAGTTTCACAGAGAGAGAAATCCCATCAATTTACCTGCTTAATTTGATATAGGGTTCGGCCCACTTGGAACTTCATGTTCTCCGGCTTCAAACTCCCTACGAGTCGAAGAAGAGGAAGATTTGGGAGAATTTAGGCTCTTTCTAGGGTGCAAGTTCATTTTAGTTGAGGAGGCTGATGCAGAAGGGATGCGCGTAGTTTGGGTAGACAACTTTGACGAGGTTGCCATGGATGGATTTGGGGAAGGATCAGTAGAGAAGCGCACAAGGACAAGGAGAATGAAAATCAGTGCAAGAAAGAGAAGGAAAGGCTGTGACTTTGAGGAGCTTTCAGAGACTGAGGATTTCAATGTTGCCATGCAATCAAGATTAACTAGAAACCACCCCCCAAGAGCCCACAAGAGATCAATATCCATGAACCAGCTAGCTAGCCACCAGGGCTAAGAAGAGATCAAAGGCAGACAGGACAGAAAGAGAAAGGGAGAGAGAGAGAGAGAGAGAGAGAGAGAGAGAGAGGAGAAATAAGGGAAGAGTAACTTCAGCAAAAGTGAATGGAAAGAAGGTTTTGAAATTCCATACACATTTGTTGTGGAGAAAGAAGAGAAACCAAAGAACCTACCTATCATGGAAGTATGTATGTAAGATACCCCATATGAATATATAGGTGCAAAAATTGACCAAGATAACCTCACTCTCTCAGGCATATTTTTCGAGGTATGACTACGGGTATGAACAAACAAATATTACTTGTAATCGAGTTATTAAATTTTATACTATAAAAATAAATATATACATATAATTTGAATCAAATTTTCGTTTGAAAATGTGAAACTAGCAAACAGAAGCAATATTTGAGGTAATAGTCGCTGACCACTCCTTCACTTTCTAGCTAAGGAAGATTAAAACTAAATCGTTATTGTGTAAAAAAATGCAAAACAAAAACAAAAGAACTAGCAAATTGAAATATTATTGCAATGGACAAAGGGCATTGTGGTCATGATGATTCCATTCCCTTCTTGTTCTTTTCTCTTTTGTGGTTACAGTTTCAATGCCTCATTCACTCGGTTTGATTTGTTATGGTGCCAATGGGGCCATACCATAAGACCTGAAATAAATTAAAGAATCTTGGAAGGAAATAGGAGAGAAGGGCGGTTGGCATAAGAAAGAAAGGAAAAGAAAGGAGATGATAATGAAGGCCTTTTTCTTTCCTGGCCGGTTTTCCCAAGAAACCTTTCCTTTGACTTGGTGAACCTTAGTTTTGAAAATTGGTGTTCTTCGTATTCGCTTTGCTTCTGTCTTTATTGCTGATATATTCTATTCCATTCCATTCACCCCATCTCCGAGCAAGAATGTTTTCCCTTTCCTATCTAGACATTCTACTTCTCAGCATTCTCTGAACACCTTACTTCCATGCCTCTGAAAAGAATATTGCTTCAAAAGCCATTCAAACACTTGTCATTTTTTTTACTTTCTTTTTCTTTGTACACTTTCTACTATTTGAGCTCCTTGTTGCTTAACAAGTCTTCGAGAAGCAACTTACTATTCCAGTAGGATAGTTAACCATTGAGCCATTTTATTTTAAGCGGTACAAATATAAACATACATTAAACAGAAGAATCATTTAAATTGTATTCTTAGAATGATAATGGTATATTTTTTAATCAATTTTAATAAATTATCGACTGATTATATACATAATAAAATTTAATTTTCAATAGAACTCCTCGTTATCGTTTTCTTCAAAAAATAGTATAAAACCTAGAGCCAACAATAATTAACAAGGGGTCGAAAATGTATTGAATTATACTGTTGAAATGGTCAACTACAACTGTATATTGACCTTAAATTTGGGGATCATCATGGCCTTAAAGTAAGTAAACTTTGACCCGCTAAAGAAGAAACAAAAATAATACTCCTCCGTTTCGTATTATTTAATTTTTTACACAATCACTTACATTAATAATTACTCTTACTATTTTAAAATATTTATTCATAAAAATTTTTATTTTATTTTAAAATATTTATTCATGTACATATTAGAACTAATGATTAATTTATTCTCATATTATATTCATTTATTCTAAATCAACTACATAACTTTTCAAAACTCTTCTTTCTGTTATGAATTATTGGAATCTCCATTAATTAGTGGAGACCATAAAATATTTGAACGGTCCACATGGTGGATCAATAGGTCCACAAATATCTCCGTGAATCCGTTCGAGAAATGTAGGACTTTCAGCTCCTACTTTTACTGGTGATGGTTTAACAATTAATTTTCCTAAGGAACATGCAGTACATGCGAATTTTTCTGATGTTAATATCCTTTTATTTTTTAAAGGATGACCATGTGTATTCTCAATGATTCTTCTCATCATGGTAGATCCCGGATGACCCAACCGGTCATGCCAAATGCTAAAAGTAATAGGATCAGTAAACTTCTGGTTTACTAGATGATGAATTTCAATTGTACGAATTTTTACAAAATATAGACCAGTAGAAAAAGACGGCAGTTTTTCTAATACCGATTTCTTACCCAAATGCATTTGAGTAATAAAAAGATGATCAATCCCATTTTCCTCATTTGTTTCAACATGATACCCATTTCTGCGGATATCTTTAAAACTCAATAAATTTCTTCTGGATTTTGAGGAAAATAGTGCCTTATCAATAATAATTGTTGTTCCTTTAGGCAACAATATACTAGCTCTTCCGGAGCCCTCAATTACATTTGCACTACCGTTTATTGTATAAATATTTATTTCTCCCATTTTGAAATCAGAAAAATATTTCTCATTTTTTAGTATGGTGTGTGTAGTTCCACTATCAATAATGCATACACCATCATTTTGTGAAAGAAATATTAGTGAAAGAAAGATTAGAGAAAGAATTGTGAGAGAAAGAAAGAGAGAAGTTTGAAGAGAAATTCTTGTGCAAATAATAGTTAGAATTTTCTTAGTGTGTAGTGTGTAGATTTTATTCTAACACTACCCTAATTTTATAACACTTTCTTCTTATTTCTTGAAATTTTTACCAACCAATAACTATCATATTTTTAATATAGGTAGAATATGAACTTTATCTAAATTATAATATTATTTTCAACACCCTTAATTTGTGGGTAAAAAGTTTTATGAATAAATATTTTAAAACGGAAGAGTAATATTTTCTAATATTACGTTTAAGTTTAGTCAAATTATATTTAATGAAAAGATAAAAAATTTCGTAAATAATTATCTATCATTGTATTTATTATGGATAAATTTAGAAACATAAAAAAATAGTTATTGATTTCAACATTCTTAATCTGTGCGTAGATAACTAAAAGGTCAAATAATATGAACCATTCATTTCAAAATAGATGTTCATATAATCCTTCACACACAAATTAAGAGTATTAAAAATAATACAATAAATCAAATAGATTTCTAATTCTATCTTTATTAAACATGTAATAGTTATTAGTTGGTGAAAATTTTTTAAAAATAAGAGAAAAAAAAGTTTTTAAAATGTCATATAGTTAATTTAAAATAAAAAATAATTATTAATTTTATAAATATGTAAATTAATTATTTATTTTAAAATAAAATAAAAAAGTATATAAATATTTATTTTGAAATCGAAAGGTTACTTCTAGAGGGGGTAGATTAAAGGGAAATGAAAGATGGTCGTGAGTCACCCCCAAGCTCTTGAAATTTGAGTGATCTCTGAAAATTATACAACGGAAAAAGCAGACAGGAAAGCAGAGCATCGTATTCTCCATCCGCTTACTACTTCAGCTGCTTCCCATGTCTTGAAAGGGCCAAAGGCGGCCTTGTCTCCCTCCCTCGTGGGTGGGTCCTACACCTCAGCTACCATATTGCATTACCCCCATTTTTATCAAGACAAAGATGGCACATTTTATGTCATTTGCGTAATTTCACTTCCCTCTGAATTACCAATACTATCTCTTTCTTAAAATGAATATCGTTTTAGAAAATATATATATATATATATTGAAATGTATGTATTTTAGAATTTTAAGTATATGTTTATTGTTTTTATATTTTTCTCTAATACTTTATTCTATATATTATGATATTCTGTTCGTCTTAGAAATGATGTAAAAAATTTTTATTTTTATTATACTAAAATATTTATTAATTTTACAAATTAGAAATGTATTTATTACGTATATTCATAATTTATTTATTCTTCAACTACTCATTAAATATGTGTGTATTCTCAATACAATTAATAAATATTTACTTTTATTTAGAGATATAATAGTCTTTTTCTATTATAATTATATAAATTTTAACAATTTCTTAATTTGTGTGTCATTTGCTAAATTGATATCCTTTTTAAGATGGAGGGAGTACTTTACTAAATGACTATAGTAATTAATTTTTCAATTTATAAGGACAGATAACATATAATCATTTTACTTCATAATTAAGAGTTTTTCATAATTTTTTAAATTTTATACAAAAACTTTAAGAACTTGTTTGGATTGAGAGAAATAGACAAGAGGAGAGGAAAATAGTGGTTTGAGATTTAGGTATTTGGATTAGTTATTAAGGGGGGAAAAAAAGAAAATAATGAAAGGAGAATGGAGAGATTATGTTTAATATAAAGTGGACTGAAACAGAAAGGGAAAAAAAAAATACTCATTTAATGAACTTTTATTAAATGATCTAAAATATCTCTAATAAATATAGAATTTAATATTATTATATTACATCCGTTTCACAATATAAGTTGTTTTAAATTTAAATTTTTTTTCACAATATAAACCGTTTTATAAAAATTTATTACCTTTTTTCAACTTTATCCCTTCTTACCATCTCTCTCTTTTTACTAATTATAACAAAACTCTCTCTAATTACTAAGATAGACAAAGACTTAATTTGAGGTATTTTTAGAAGTTTAGTTTTAAAATTGTTTAGAATTTATGGATCCTTAATTTCTATGTATAAATCTAAAACAACTTATATTATGAAACGGAAATAGTATCAAATTAGTGGGTAAAAATATAATTATTGTTATAAATATATTAGTAAAAGCTCCACTAATTATGGATTTTTATGGATGTCCACCATTTAGTAGAGACAACTCTAATTAAGATTAGTGGAAGATGATGTATTCCACTAATTAAGAGCTCTATAAATAGAGCTATTCTCTAAACTTGAAATACACCATCATTTTGTGAAAGAATTATGAGAAAATTGTGAGAAAAAAAAGAAAAAAATTTAAAGAAATTCTTATAAAAAAATAATTAGAGTTTTCTTAGTGTGTGGTGTGTAGATTTTATTCTAACAATACTCAAATTTTATAACAATTATTTCCTTTCTTTTCCTTCTTTCTCTTTCTCCAAATATTATATTGAACTTTTCAACTATATTGTCTAATCAAATAGTATAAATAATTATTAATAACTTTTTCCCTCCTTTACTTTTCTTTCTATTCTACTTATCTCCTCTCTTATCATGACAGCCGGAGTACCTCAATAATTAAGCATATAAATCGCAAGCAAAGGGGATCAAAATGAGAACTGAAAACAAGGTCAAGCTCAAGGTCTTCATTTGCGAAACACATAAAACTAACCATCACGTGAGGGTTCACCAATTTCAGCCACATTGTGATTTAAAAGTCAAGAGAATGAGAGGGATGGGAGGGGACAATTATCAAAAAAACGATTATTTGATTATTGATTATTGTTTAAATAAATAAAGAAGCAAACCCAGAAAATCTGGTACGATTTTCGACTTTTTTGCAAGACAAAGACAGCCCTCTCCCCCTCCACCTTAAATTTGGCGATACCTCTTCTTTTTTGTAGGCAAAAATGTGCAAACCAAAGCTCTTCAAACACTGTGGTGTCCCGAAATGTCAACGAATTGAGATAAGCAATCACCTCAACCTCACTGGCATCCTTGGATGGATTACTAATTTTTTTTTTCTTACAGCTATCTTCTCAAATGCCAATTAGCTTAGCACCTAACTTTGATGAAAAGATTGACAAAACCACCTAATTTTGTTTGAGCAGCAAGATTTAAATCTTAATGCGTAAGGATGTAAAAATCCGAATATGTAGAATTCTCATCTGCATCTGAATTGGGCAAACCACTAATAAAGTATAAAATCACCTTAATTTTGCTTGAATAGTAAGATTTAAAAGTTACTCGTGATGCAGAGCTTGTCATTTCCGAATACATAGAATCCTCATTCGTACCTAAATTAGACAAATCACTAATAAAGTGTCGAATAATGAAATCACTTTAGTTTTATTTGAGTAGTGAAATTTAAAGTTTACTCATAATGTAAAACTTGTCCATTAATTGCAGATATTATGAGCAGGCAGTGATTGCCTTATGGTACTATAGTACAAAATATTAGTAGATTTGGACTTTATTTCGTGTGTTAATAGAATTATAATAATTTTATTATATTTTATTTGTAACGAGTCTCTTATATTTTTAAATATTAAAGGAAGATGTATTATGTATAGTATTAGACATTGGTAAATTTGGACGTTATCTCCTCAGGGATTATGGTTACCTAATTGTATTTTAGTCCTAATAAATTTCTTACATTTTTTTTTTATCAATTTCATGAAAATTTAACATAACTTTGAAGAAAAATATAAAAAAAGAGAGAAAAAAAGTACCTAGCTAGCAGCTAGCTACAATGTTTGATGAGTTTTTTTTTTTTTTGGTTGATATTTCACCAACAGAGCAATGCGGTAGGGTGGATTGGAAATTGTGGATGAATGAATGCGACAAGACCTTAGTATATATACTGATTGTTTCTTGAGGGATAGATAAAGAACCTAAGTAGTCAACAAAATCGCTTTTATGAATAATTTATCAATTTGATCGATACCTCTTTTATCGTCTTATCTCTCTATCTATGACGAGAAAAGAAATCCCATTCCCATTTAGAGGCCGGTGAAGAATTCCAAAGCAAAGCAGGTTTTTAGCATCAAGAATCATTTTCCAAAAGCATAGAATTATTGCTATTAACCGTTGTATTCATATTCTTTCCACGCTTCATCTCATCATCTAATCATAACACGTGTCAAAATAATGATTATTTATAAAACGTAAATATATATCATATCTCATTTCATAATATATGTCGTTTTAAATTTGAAATTTTTTTTATAATATAAGTTGTTTTATAAGTATTTATTACTTTTTTTTCACTTTTACCCCTCCCTATAATCTCTACATTTTCACTAATTATGACTCAACTCTTCCCAATTACCAAAGTAGATAAAGATTTAATTAGACGTATTTTTAAAATTTTAATTTTAAAATTGTGTAGAATTTAAGACCCTTAGTTCTTATATATATATGTCGATGGTAGTATATTAGTAGTATATGAATGAATCTAATTTACTAACTTTAAAAATGATAATGCCAAATTTGATATCTAAATTTTCTAAACAACGAATTTGTGTGAATAGAAAGATTTGGAAAGAAAGAAATGATAGAAAACAAAATTAGATGTTTGGATTCATTTTTATAGAGGAGAATGAAAAGAAAGAAAGGGGAGTAGGGGGGTAATATTCAATTAAAAATATTTAACTTGATTTCTGTCAAAAAATGGACAAAATGGTGGAAAAGAAAATTAACATTAAAAATATAAATTCCTTTTTTTCTACCAATTATTCTACATAATAAATATTCTATCATCTAATTCTCTCCTTGCTGTTCCTCTTCTCTCCTATATCCCTTCTTTTGCACTCTTATTTTATCTAAGGACTTGTTTGGATTGAGAGAAATGAAAGGAAAGGAGAGGAGTAGAATAGAAAGGGAAAGGAGAGAAGAGGAGACTAATAACTATTTGTATTGTTTTATTAGATATAGAGGAAAAAGAAAGGATATGTTACATATATTGTTTGGAGAAAGAAACGAAAGGATACCATTTGAATTTATATTTTTATCGACTAATTTGATGTAATTAATAATATTTAATATTTAGTATTACTAAATAATTTGATGTATTTAATAATATTAAATATTATATCAAATTAGTCCCATTACTAAAGATTTATTAAATGAAATTTTCTTTACTTTTATTTCCGTCCACTTTTAAATAAAAAAGAGGTCAAAACTTTTATATTGAATCCAATCCTTCCATTTCCCTTTTATTCTTTTTCTTTTCTTTATGAAAAAAACAATCAAAATACTTAAAATTCAAACCCTCTCTCCTTTCCTCTCCTCCCTTTCCGTTTCCCTTAATTCAAATAGGCCCAAAAAGATCCATCAGCTAGCATCATATAGTCCCACGTGCCCAGCTGGTTCTTAGACTTGCATGCAGTGTTTCTTCTCCCCACAAATTTAAGATGGCAAAAATGATTTGGAGATGGCGATATTGGGGCCAAAGTATGGTCCACAGATACGCAAAATCTTTCTTCACTGAGATGATTGTACAATCATGGCCTGTAAAGAGGATCTATACATTCTATATATACATATATATGGGGAAGAAAACATCTAGATATATACAATTCTCACTTGATCATCATCACAGAATTTAGGGCTCTCCCCTCTTCTTTGGCCGTTGTCTGGATCATGATGTCTCATCAACACTCCAATCATATCTTTGTCCTCCTCCTCCCCGTCCTCCTTCTCCACTTTCTTCCTGCTCTCCAAACATTTCCTAATTTTCCAGGTCAAGTTTTCAACTTTTACCATTGGTAGCCAGACTAGGGTTTCAGTATTGGGATAGTGTGATTAATCAAGTTCATTGTACACTTGAACAATAAGATTAAGATAATAATTTGAAAGTCGAGTATCTTACTCATATATTCAATCTTAAAAAGAAGTGATTAAAGTGTAACGTTTCAACCAAATGTTAAAACTGCTCAAATCTGAACAAGATCAGCAGAAAATTTTGGACTAGGAGTGGTGGCTGTAGAGAGGCAAATGAGAAAAGGGTTCCTTAGATGTTGTGACCTAATGAAAAAATTGATGGTCACTTAATTTGAAATGTCGAAAATACTGTGGCCTTTTTATGATATGCCCAGCAAAAGAGGAGAAAGTTGGAAGTGGGAAACCATAGCTTTACAGAAAGAAATGGACACTATCATTTGATTAGTGTATAATAAGAAGTTTCTTGCCAAAAGAGATATTCGTGTAAAGATGGTAGGGCACAAGGATTATCTTATCAAATGTCCTTTTGCTTTTTCTGATCTTTCCAAAAGTATTATATGTATCAGCTAAATATGCCCGTCATTTTCTCATCTAATTCCTCCTGTTATATGTATGTAATTTTCAGTACTGTTAACCATAGGGAAATCGCTAGGCTCTGTAATTAGGAAAATGTATGCACTCAATCATTATTATTTTAAGTTTATAATTGAGAGAGAGAAGCAATTTTTTTTTTAACAGGCCAAGGCAATGCTCACATCAGAATGCTTTTGCTCGGCAATAGCTTTTGTATATTTGACCAGGGCATGCGTACATTTGACTATGGATATCTAGATGGAGACTAATCTTGAGAATAAAAATGAATTTGCATTTCACGTTGTGGAATTTTATTATTTAGCTAACTGCAAAAGATTCCTATCCATGAAGTGTAGAATATATATATTTTTTAATCTAACATATAGGTGTGTATGGCAAAAAATGTTAGTTTGAAGGTGAAGTAGAACTAGAACAAAGACAGATCACAAGGGGTTGGGATGACGTCCATCCTTCTAAAATCTTTACCAACTACTTATTTTTCTTCGTAAAAATTTAAAAATTTTTAATATGATTTTATAAATTTACTTTTCAAATTCAAATTTTTAGTTCTATCCTTAAACTTATATTACTTTTGAAGTAATCGAGAATAAATGTAAAAATATAATACCTTACTAATTATTAAGAAAGTACTTTTATAGTACGAAGAAACTAGACACCAACAGTTATGCTAATACATACTTCAAAACTTAGATCATCCTTTGTCTTTTTTTTTTTTTTTTTTGCCTGGTGGGGGTGGAACTTATAGAAATGCATTAACAAAGTTGTCGCAAAAGAAAAGTTCAAATACCGTTCAGTTGCATTATTGGTGGTAACACACAAGACGCATCATCCTGCAGAATAGTTTAGCATTCAAAGTATAGCTTTTTCAGGTCAAAAGTGGCGTTGCTTCTTTGCATGCATGGACGTATTAAGTAGCAAATACTACTATACAAAGAATGTCTTGCTTGCTTTTGAGAAAGAATCAGTAGGTTAATGCACACTTTGTCTACGTTACCCCGCTCCTCTACACAATACAAGATTTGACGCTACAGACTACGAAACAGGACCATGAAAGCATTTAAAAGCACTACTATATAGCAACGACCCCTAATCAACATGTGGCCATCAGCATATTGCAGATGTGTAAACATTGAATTTATCCAACCATTACAATGTTGTTTGAAATTCATTATATTTAATACTCTTTCTGTTTCAAAATATTTATTCATAAAAATTTTTTATTTTATTTTAAAATACTTATTCAGGTACATATTTCTAGAACTAATGATTAATTTCTTCTCATTTTACCCTCATTTATTTAAAATCAACTGCACAACTTTCAAAACTCTTCTTTCTTCTTGCTTCTTGAAAATTTTCACTAACCAATAATTATCATATTTTTAATAAAAACTTTATCTAAATTGTAATATTGTTTCAACACCCTTAATTTGTGTGCAAAAAGTTTTATGAACAAGTATTTTGAAACGGAGAGAATTGTCTAATGAAAAAGATGATGATATCCACAAAAAAAAAAAAAATCTCAGATATAGAGTTGCTAACTGTTGGGCGCAAAATGACCTCTAAATAAAGAATCTGCTAGCTGCTAGCGCAAAAATGATAAAATTCAGTCGGTATTTGCTCCAAACATACAATTGCATAAAAATGGAAGCCCCGAAAATCAATCAATTAACATGATAATGCCTTGACAAAGCCTAGGACCAAAAGTTAGAGCTCTCTGTAGACAAAATTTTGGGGGGGTGGGCAATATCATTGCCCAGAATCAGTAGGAACTTTTAGTTGCAGCGAACAAGAAGAGTTGCTAGGTATATCTTACTTCCACCGCAGAGATTGCCTAATTCCAGTATAGATAAGCCCCAATGATCTTCCGATCAAACTAACTAGAAAGAACGAGATGGCATCGCTGACTTTAGAAACAACTGTTCTTACTAATGGCATTGCAATATCGGACAATTCAAGAAAGAGGCTGAAGTAGTACTGCCTGCAAAAGAAAATGATATAACATCAGTTCAACATATGCCAAAGCTTAGATTTTCCAAGTTTACAATTCCAAGTGGCTGCATAAGCATGAGAAACAAGAACAAAGACCTCCAAGATGCAGCTCTTTCCTACATTTTAGTACTGTTTGTTTGACATGGAAATATAACAGACTCTCGAGCACCAAAACATCTATGCCAGTCCAAATGTCAGCTTTGCTCCTTACAGTTTTAAACAAAAGTATTAATATGCAAATCTAGTCCACTACAGCTTCAAACAGAAGTGTTAATCATACCTCAATGAAAAACTTAGCATAAAAAGGATAGTCATCGTCCAAATTTCTCCTACTTCAATTTCCTAAATCTTATTTTCCAGCTATCCACAAACACATTATAATATTGCTTCTCTAGATCAGCCACAAAAGTAGAAGAGATATAAACAAAATCTGTATTCCCCTTGTTGCATTAAGTCTTGCTAACCTAACTAAGAACACAAATTCTCAATCATTACTCCTTTGATCTGCCACAAAATAATTTCTCAAGCCCTTTTGCCATTTTCAAATTGGATCTTGGATACATAAAAGCCCAAAGCCGAGGTATCATTTTACTCTTTCAAGAAATTTTCCTTCTATGAACATAAAACTGGGAATTCAATTCCAGTTTTCTTCCATTTCTCCTTCCCCTTTTCTTCCAAATGACAATGAAAGCATGCCAGCGCCAGATCATTATGAGCTATCCAAAGAAACCAGATGTCAACTTCAAACATTTAAGAATCAAATGATTGAGGAAACTCCATATCTGGCCAATCAAATAGCGTAATGACAAATGAGAAAAGGTATATCATAATCCTAGACATATTACACTGTTCTATCACACAATATGAGTTCACAAACTCCATGAAGTGCTGCAGTTTTCCTTTTCCTTTTTCTTTTTCTTTTTGGGGGGTGGGGATGCATAAAAATGTTAGCCAGTGTATAAAATATACCATCCATTCAAAGCCCTTAGTTCTTTGGTCCGCTTAACAGAAACAGAAACCGGGGTTATCACAACAAATGATAGGCCGGGCAATAGCGGTCTAGATCGCTTCATGCCAAGTTTCTTCCACCATTTAAAGTTTTCAGCCTCGGATTTGCTAGATTCCTCAATGATACGCCTTTGGAAAGTGCACAAATCAAAGCGATCTTCAAACATTGACACAACAGATTCCATGTTCTGATGCAACCACTGGTGCAATGCCACCTGTCATCAGAAGATTTGTTTCTGCAGTGAAACTTCAAAATTATTGACAATCATCTACTGGCTATTAACACCCGTAAAATAAAGATAAATGCAGTTTTTTATGCCTTGTCTCACTGTCAGATGGCACTATTTATTTAACCTAAGAAATCAATAGGATCTAACCACTAAAAAAAGTTCCACAACAATGTGCATGCAGACATGCCCTTAATGGGAAGGCTATCATAAGTTGCGGCACAAATACAATCAACAATTAAAATCTCATTCTTGCATTCAATTTCTTCCAGCAAATGCAGAAAATTACCTCTTAACATATTTGTTATACAACTGCAGAACTTGACAAGACCTATTGTTCAAGCAAATCACCTGTTTAAATATAACATCACCAATATGCATAAACTATTTTCTACGTAGAACATAATAGGCCACACAACATGGATCAAGACAACATAGATTTTCTTTTTCTTTTTTCTTTTCTACTTTTTGGGACAGGGTGGGGATGGAGAAAGAGATGGCAGCAATGGAGGAGGGAAGTGCTATAATCCCAGGGACCAACTGGACTCTCAAGCCTTAGGCAATATAACTTATACACTATTGCTATACATTTAAACTAAAATCCTTGAAAACACAATTCAGAGTCAAACAGGAATCTTGTGTTGCCTCTCTAATCTTATCCATAACTGTCTTCTATCTCCACTGGAGGATAAAGTTTAATATACACAAGATGTAGTAAAATAGAATAACAAATAAATTGAAAATGCAATAACCAAAAACTTATCATGTCCTACACAATTACCAAATGTTAAGAGAGATTTTCCAATTTACAACCATTGGATTTTATCTCTTTATTTCTCCATTCATGTTCCTAATGTTGAAACCACAAATTTCCAGATACAGTAAATAGTTGGAATCTCAAATTGGTCTGAAATCTTTATGCACTATTCCTCTTTTAAGAATTTGAGAGCTTGATGGCAAATAGTTTCAACACATTTTATTTTATACTTACTGCCAACAAAAATACAATCAAGAATAAATTTAATAGCTTATCATTACAGGAACTTGAGACTGTACACATAATTTCTAACAACTATTTAGGAACAGCACAAATGGACAAAAAAGTGAACTGGACAAAACAAGAAATGGGCACAGAGGGGGAGAAGGACTGTAATGACAAAAATTATGGGAAAACCAATACCTCGTTGCGTAATCTTTGGAGCGCTCGGGTTGATAAAGAACATAAATTCAAACCAAGAGTGTTCATTTCACTAGACATACTGCTGTCAACAGATATAAGTTCCAAATACATGCTTGCAATTCCATCTGCTAGTGTAATCACCAAATCTTCTAATAGGGCTACTCCATGTTGGATAAATAAGCTAGGATCATAATAACCATTTATCCTGTTAAAGCACATGTTTAGCTAAATTTTAACAAGAAATCTCAACAAATTCCAACGTATCCATTTTATTAACAGTACAGAGAGAATTTGCTTCACTCCTAGAACCCACTCAAAAGGTGACATTGCATGCCCATCTTACAACAACTTACTACTTGACATTAATAACTAAACCACAAAGCAAATAGCTTTTCTAGAATTCTCTTGACATTTTCATCAAAGTACTTTATATTTGCTACTCTTAATAAGTTTGTAGTAAAAATATTTCTCAACAACACTTACGTAGCTTGTCATATTTCAATTGAGAAAGGCAAAACACTCATCTATTTTCATAATATGATATTACAAATCTCTCCACGCTTTCAAAATCCACCTTAATGCTTGAATGAAACTCTTGATCAAATTGAGGTCCACTTTGATGTCATCGTACTTTATATGATCAGTACTTGATGCATTCCTAACATCTGATGTCCTAATTGCTTCAGAAATTCCATGCCACATTTTTTATGTGCTGCTGTATTCATGTCTACACTTCTTGGTGTAGAAGCTTAAGTTGCCAGGTGGCATGGTAGTATGTTTGTCTATACCCTCAAACAAAGAAGTGTTCACCAACAAACATTGATCAAAGGCTTAGCCGGTGGCAAAAACATAAGCCAACAAATGCAAAGGATACAGAAGCATTTTGAAATATTGGCCAAAAGAATATTGTTTCTATACCTGGCAGAACCATATCCAAGAGTGAATATCAACTCGGAATATAAACATTCCTTGCCTGACTTTCTGATGTACTGTAAAACACTGTCACTTCCATTTAACTTGTTGATCATCAAAGAAAGAAGTGCCTGTTAAAAAAGTACCAGATCCTCAATATGACACTGAGAGAATCATGTTCTCTTTTAGTGATTATTTAGAATGATACATAATATTTGGTTTACAGTTCTCCAAGATACCTTGTCAAGTCTACTGTTCTTAATACAAACCTCCTCTTCCAACCAAGCCATGCATAATGGCTGGCACAAATCCTGGATGATACTCGTAAAAGTCATCAATAATTCCTCATTGCTTCCAGTACGGTTTCCAGAGAGATTATTAACCTATTAAGACATTTTAAATACCCTTTATTGAGATAAGATGAAAATGGCAGCCACCAAAAGAGTGAATTATCATGCTGGAGGGTTTCTTTTCCAAATCCCTGAAAGCTATGGCTTTTGGGCATACAATGGATTCAACATATTAGCACAAAGTGTAGAATAACTGTCAAATCCTTCGAGTTTTCTTTTAGTTGGAATAGAAAATAATAATATTCCTCAATAGAAAGGGGACTCTGCATATTGAAAACTCTCATCATGGGGCAGGGACAAAGGATGGGATAGGATGAAATGAACTGCTTTAAAGTATGCCAAATTTTTAAACATCATATGCGACACTATCACAAATTTCATTGCAACATACTATTTCTATCTACAAGTAAAATATTCTTACTCATGAAAATAAAAGAAATAGAAGCATAAAAAGTGACAATACAGAAAGTGCTTGCCTGTTTCCTGAGCCACTTAAAAGAAGCCCACAATAAACGTAACCTTGCAAACTCTGCAAGAGCTAGCAAACTTGAAGGTCGCAATGCAAATTCTTCTTGAAATCCAGTGACAACAGTTACACCCTGCTTCATGGCATCTAAAGAATCCAAGAGCTTGGCTTCAACTATATCCCAGGCAACTTGAAGGTTAACTTGGGCATTCTTGTTTGGACTGCAACTAAAGGGCCACAGAGGCTCAAATCAGAGAATGTATATATCATCCGGTCGTGCTATAGTAATGCTCACCTAGAATGAGCTTCAACCTGATAACCTTTCTTACCTACCCGAGAGGTTAGAGTTTTTGGGGACTGTGTCATTTGAATCATCATCACGAGCATCTGTGAGTGGCTTGCTGACAGGAATGACTCCAGCTATGTAGGTTAGAAATATACTTGCCATAAGCAGCACTTGGTCAGCAATAGGAACCCAGTCAGAGAGAGCTGCATTATCAACATCTACTAGAGCACCCAAGCAACACTTTGTGAAACTGTTTTGCAATCCAGAAACCCTCACACTTGCCAAGCGGGAAGCAAACTTCTTTGCATTCCATGATGATAATTGAGCAGTTTTGCAGCTTCCAGAATAGTATTTTCTAAATTAAACAAAAAAATGTCAAACTAGTTTAATTGATTTAATGGTCGAGAAACATGGAACTGCAATTCAGAAGTGGCACAAAGTCAATAACATTAATACTGAGATTTAGTATCTACAGAATACGGTGAACTCCAAGCTTCAAAGGAACCAATATCTTATTCACATACAAAAATAAACAGAGAGGTAGATAAGACAACATACCGTCCTATTCGAACCCGTAAATTTGTGGGCACAAAAAACTGCTCTTCTACAGTATTTCTAGGCAAATGCAGCTTCACATTTAATGGGAACACCAAATGTTCGGCCATGGGATATTCCTGCCTACCGATCAACACATCTATTGCTTGTATTCGTGCTATATAAAGTTTTCAAATAATCCCGGAATCCAGATAAATACTACAGAGACCCAAAAAAAAAAAATCAAATAGGAAAATCCAATTCAATCAGGTGAGTAAACAAGAAAGGTCACTTGGAAATACAAATGCAACCATCAAACCCCTTTATTGAATCTTTTTCAGTTATTCCAACTAATTTAGCATACAGATACCTATAAGGCCTTTATCATCTGCTGGCAATAATAAGCTACAATCCATAACAGAATATGATAAACTTACCATATGCAATGCCACATTACTACACAAGAATACGAATATAGAACCCTAGATTCCACGTAAAGAAATTCAAAAGCATACAGGGAAATCAAGGTGAGCTCTGGGAAAAAAGAAAGAAGGAAAAGAAATACATTACTACTGGTGCCTGGTGGACTGGGGAAGAAGAGCAAATCGGTGGTGACAAAGAAGGATGGATAAAGATTGAATGTGTGCGAACCTTGTTTCTTTGTTGTACTTCGGAGTAATCTCACTCGGCACGGGCAGTCGGTCCACTCCCACCCTCCAAGTCCAGGCTCCGGATGTAAGAAAACGGCCAAATAGTGAAACGGAGCAAAGACTCGGTCAGTCGGTCACTCTCTCGTTGTAATTCGTCAATAACTTCATCTTTGCATAATTTCAGAAATTTACCCAATATTTTTAGATCCTTACATATTAACCTACCGTTTTTTTAATAAGGAAAATGTATAAGTAATAACCAATAACTATTGATTATACTATTTTCTTTTGAAATAACTATTGTTTAAGATTTTTATAAAAACTAATGAAGTTATTAAAAGATTATGTAATATATTTTTAAATTGAAAAACTAGTTGATAGAGTGGTTTAGTGAAGTATTATAATAAATATGAGAGAAAAGTATAAGTAAAAAATAATAATATATTGAAATTTTAAAGTTACAAATATTTAAAAATACAAAAAAGAAAAAAGCTTATAAAGTGATGTTATTTGAAAATTTAGTACTGGAATTTAAAATAATATTTATCTCTCTTCATTTCTTCTTTTAATATGTTGTTTTTTAAAATGTAAATATTTATTTTTATTTACCACAAAATTTTGAGAAAATATTTAATTATTAGTAAGTTTCTCTATACTTTATCTATTAAAGATATTAATTGTGAGATAAATTAGTGGAGTTGATGTTTTTAAACAAAAAAGAGTTAATCGGGAAAATTAAAAGAAAAATGTTTAGTTCAAGAAAGTAGACCATTTTTTATATTTTAAAACATCAATATTAATATTTAATTTTGTTTAGAGAAATTATAAATTATATGCTACTGTATGTATTAAACCTAACTAGTTACCGCCTGATCAGAGGTCTCATTATTGTTATTGAGATTTGTGTATGCAAATCAGTTATATAAACTAGGAGCTGTGAAAGGTTTTTTTTTTTTTTTTTTTTTGAAAATTTTTATAAAAATTCTAATCTTATCATTTTGGCCTAAAGAAAATTTTCAAAAATATATAATTCTAAATAGATTTTTAAAAATATAAAAATTAAAAATAATTTTTGTCAATGAATATATTATTAAAACAAAAAAATTGAGTATTGCGAAGATATGGTCAGAAATCTCATTGTTATTGATATTTGTATATTCAAATTAGTCATATAAGTTAGGCGCTGTGAAATATTTTTTTTTTTAATTTTTTATTAAAAAACCCCATAATTAAAAAAAACATCAATTAAGAAAAAAAAGGTGGACGACCAAGATCAATCCTATCGTCAACCACGCAAGAACAAAAAAACAAAAACAAAAAATGGATTGTCCAAATTTTAGAATCATCCATTCAATTTAAGCAATACAATTAAATCTAAGCCATCAATTTAACCAAAAAAAAAAAAAAACCACATCAATTTAAAAAAAAGAAAAAAAAGTAAGTCATACAATCAAATCTAGGTCGTCAGTTTAACCAAAAAAAAAAAAAGAGGGGGGAGGAAGAGGGAGAAGCTATACAATCAAATTTAGACCATTAATTTAATTTAAAAAATCCATCAATTTTATTTAAAAAAAGGGTCAATTTAATCCCAAAAAAATCATCAATTTAAAAAAAATAATAATAAAAATAGGTAAGCCATACAATCAAATTTAAACCATCAATTTAACCCCAAAAAAATCATCAATTTTTTTTAAAAAAAGGGCACCCAAGAACAAAAAAAAAAAACAAAAAATTAGGTGGTCCCAATTCTAGAATCATCCATTCAATCTATGCCATACAATCAAATCTAGGCCATCAATTTAAAAAAAAAAAAGTGTAAGTCATACAATCAAATCTAAGCCATCAATTTAATTAAAAAAATCCATCAATCTTATAAAAAAAAAAAGGGTGTATGACGGAAAAAAAAAAAGGCACCTAAGAACAAAAAAACAAAAAATTTGGGTGGTATCATCCATTTAATCTAAGCTATACAATCAAATC
Organism: Voacanga thouarsii; assembly: GCA_026120185.1. Taxonomy (NCBI): domain Eukaryota; kingdom Viridiplantae; phylum Streptophyta; class Magnoliopsida; order Gentianales; family Apocynaceae; genus Voacanga; species Voacanga thouarsii. The sequence goes on from JANUWF010001339.1 coordinate 1,533,419, forward strand.
TAGACCATTAATTTAACAAAAAAAAAAAACATCAAAAAAAATTTTTTTTTTTTTAAAAGGTAAGCCATACAATCAAATCTAGACTATCAATTTAACCCCAAACAAAATCCATCAATTTAAAAAAAAAAAAAAGAGTGGACGACCAAAATCAATCTTATCGTCGTCTACCCAAGACAATTAGTATATCATTTTTTATCCTATCACCGTCTACCCAAGAGAATTAGTATATTACTTTAGGGTAAAAAACCCCATCAATTTTTTAAAAAAAAAAGGGTGGACGACGAAAAAAAAACACACCCAAAAACAAAAAAATGAGTGGTCTCAATTCTAGAATTATCCATTTAATCTAGATCATACAATTAAATCTAGGCCATCAATTTAAGTTTTAACAAAAAAAAAAATCATCAATTAAAAAAAAAAGAGTGAACAACCAAGATCAATCATGTCGTCGTCTACCCAAGACAATTAGTATATCATTTTTAATCATGTCGTCATCCACCTAAGACAATTACTATATCCCTTTAGGAAAAAAAGAAAGAAAGAAAAGGCACCCCAAAACAAAAAAATTGGGTGGCCCCAATTCTAGAATCATCCATTTAATATAAGCCATACAATCAAATCTAAGCCATCAATTTAACCAAGAAAAAAAATCATCATTAAAAAAAAAAAAAGTAAGCTATACAATCAAATCTAGGTTATCGATTTAACTCCAAAAAAAATCCATTAATTAAAAAAATAATAATAACGGGTGGACGACCAGGATCAATCTTGTTGTCGTCCACTCATGACAATTAGTATATCACTTTAGAAAAAAAAAACCATCAATTGAAAAAAAAAAAAAAAGGGATGGACGACCAAGATCAATCTTGTCGTCAATCACTCGTGTATTTGTGCCTTTGTTCATGGATCTCAACCGTCCAAAGCTACAATTAAATCTAGACCATCAATTTAAAAAAAAAACACCCATCACTTAAAAAACAAACCCATCAATTGAACAAAAAAAAAAAAAATCCCAACAATTGAAAAAAAAAAGAGAAGGGATGGAATCATCCACCACTTATGTATTTGTGCCTTTGTTCATGAATTTCAACCGTCCAAAGTTACAATCAAATCTAAACCATCAATTAAAAAAAAAAAAAAACACCCATCAATTAAAAAACAGACCAATTAATTGAAAAAGATTTTAAAAATTGAAAGAAAAAAAACAAACCCATCAATTAAAAAAAAAAAAAAAGGGATCGAGTCATCCACCACCCATGTATTTGTGTCTTTGTTTATAAATATCAACCGTCCAAAGTTACAATCAAATTTAGACTATCAATTTAAAAAAAAAAAACACCCATCAATTGAAATAAATTAAAAAAAGCAAACCCATCAATTAAAAATAAATATAAATATATATATATATATATATATATATATATAATATCAATTGAAAGAAAAAACACCCATCAATTGAAACAAATTAAAAAAAGCAAACCCATCAATTAAAAATATATAAAAATAAAATATATGTGTATATATATATCAATTGAAAAAAAAAATGACAGACCAGAATCAATCTCTCGTTGCACCCTAATCCAATCAGTGTATCACTTTAGATTTAGATTTATCGGTTATATATGTATAAGTCTCAATTATCACAATGACGGGGTGGTGGCGCAGTTGGCTAGCGCGTAGGTCTCATAGCTCTGAGCAATCCTGAGGTCGAGAGTTCGAGCCTCTCTCACCCCACCAAGTCATTTTTTAATATCAGCCCACCCCAATATACCCATTCTTTAAAACTGTAGTCGGGCCCATTCACCCAGCAATTCATTTTAGCCTTTATATTCAGACTTTTGTAGGGCGTATCAGGCCATTTGGATCAGCCAGTAGTCGGCCCATTGAATTAAAATGTAATGGATCAGCTACCTTGAGAATGACTTTTTTTTAGCACAAAAACAGTGATGCTCTACAATATCACTAATGGACGAATGTTTAAACTAGTAATATTATAACGTAAAAATTAAAAATATAATTATTATAAAAAATAAAATTAATCAATAGTATAGTGTAATTTAAGTTTATAAAAGTATAAATATTTAAGTTCATAACTAATATAATGTATAAAAAAGTCATTAATTTTTTCACTTAAATTTTATTGAATGACAAATGTTATTCCTTTAATTTATTTTCTGAAATAAATCGCACAATTCAATAGTAACTCAATGGTTTATCGGTTGAATTGACCGACTCAATACGATTCACACAATCTAGTATGATTTTGAGAAAAATGATCCAAAAAAAAGATGAACTAATAAGAGTACTGATTTACAATTTAACTGGTTCAATTGACCAGTCCACTTTAAAAAACCTTATTCCAAACAGTAAGAGGAAACTGAGCCAGTATTTATCTGGGCCTAGAACCTGACCCTGTTTTTGTTGAGGTAACCACTCCGATTATTTCAAAGTTTCCAACAATGTTAAATTATGAATTTTGAAGTATAAATGTTTTTGCAACCTACCCACCATAGTTGCTAATGTGTCCTGCATTCATTTAATTATGAAAATGATGCTTTTATTACAACAGCAAGAACAAAAAGACTTTCTCATAAATCCAGAAGATCAGCAGGTTTCTGTGAATGATTCGCCATATCATCCTCATCTGTAACACATGAAACTGAATGGAAAAAACCAAGTTTTTTGTAGGCCATAATTTTCCATTGCTAGCATAATATAAGCCAAATGTCACATGATGATATATTATTGTTGAGAAATAGTATGCTACAAAATGACTAACGCATATACATGTTACTACATTAACTGTCAATCCTCATTTGATAAACCATAAAGAGGATCCTCATTTCTGGTGTTGGGGCTTTCCGTTGTAGGTTGTACACTTGTGTTTGATGACTTTTCTGGAGTGGTAGAGTTGGGTTCTGAAGATGTAGTTCCTGAAACATCACCATTGCTCACTGTGGACGCATTGTGTCTGGAAGATTTAGGAATGAGACCTTGTGTTTCCATGGCCTCGCGGGCAGCTTTCTCTTTTGCTTTTTTGGCTCTTTCCAATACCTCCTCCTGCATGTGAGTTAAATTTACTAAACAATTCACTTTTGAAATAGTTAACAAAAAAGCATGCACATATGGAACAAGGGACGGAAAAAAGAAGAAAATTGAACTACATATTTCTTTCATCATTCATGTTCATGACCAATCAAGTTCTGTTTGTAAGATATGTCGAGATTCTAGTTGCAGGTTCCCAGGTCCCATATTTTTAAGAATTCCTCTTCCACACCTACATAAGATGCCATGTTGCTTAATCCAGGATTGAATTTCAAGAATAAGAGTCTTTCAACTCATTGTGGCATAAGGCATCCTATCAGCGAGACGGGACACAGAACAGGCATTTGACCAAACGACATATAAGTTTGATACTGGAGGGAGTCAAATTGCTGAATTATTTGTTCCATCCTTTCACTTTCCATACAGAATAACTAACTTTACAATAATGCTTTTACTATGTTATCTTAAAAAGTACTTTAATGTGGCCAATTTCATCTATCAATAGAATTGCCTAGCAAATAAACCCATTCCTTTTTTTCTTTTTCTTTTTTTTTTGTTGGGGGGGGAGGTGGTGGGGGTGGGTGGGGGTGGGGCACTCTCAGTCCCAAAACAATGTGAGCAATACTTGCTTAAGAAAATACAAAGAGAAATGCCAAGAGACAATAAGGAATCTTTCACCCTTTTTTCCCCTGAAAATTTTTTGCTTCGGGGCCAGAGAGCCTTTTAGCTATAATAATTTTCAAAGGCAATTCCAGTGGCTGAAAGAAGATAACACAAAGCAAGTCCAGAATTGATTCAAGGGTATCATGTGTAAATCATATATATATCATAAGTTGTTATCACAGTAAAAGTATAATACCAGAAGAGCAATATATGCATAGCACATACAATATGTTTCCACAAATTCTTACATCAAGTAGGAAAATGAGAGTTATTTTTCACATAGAAGCAATAGACATAAAAAGTGGCTTTTCCTTTAGGGATGGTTCAAAAAAGAGGAAAAACACTTTCTAACTTATCACATGTTGAATAAAACAGTTATTGGTAAATACCATTTCCAATCTATTAGACATGCATACCAAGACAGAAGTATGACTTGGAAACTCTCAATTGTCTAGGTAGTCCTTGAATACAAAGAGGAATGAACAGGTGTCATCACAAAATGCGGCAGGTTCACTCACACTCAAAGGCAAAGCATTAAGCATGCTCAACTTAATGGACACATCTTCCATTTCATAACTTTTCAACTGCATTTGCAGCATCTGGTTTACCAAAAATGTTATAGACCATGAAAATGGAAGTAGATACTGAAAGATCCATTGGAGCTATGGGCAGATAATTTCTTTTTCAATCGGAGATGCATAGTTAGGCATTCCACAATCAGAAAGTTTCTCACATAACCTATCACAGTTGGTGCCATCAGAAGGGTGTGCAGATTCAGCTACAATCAATAAGGACAATTGTTTCTGTTTTCTTATGGCACTTAAAGGACTAAGAATGTCACAATGTATGAAGTTCACCAACCCATTTTAACAAACGCTGTTGAAGCTGACAATGTACTTGTAACTTACCATAAATCAAAATCTTTCAATTTAAAGCTGTAGCCTATCTTTGCAGTAGCTCTGAAAGAGGTATGAGCAACAATTACATCAGTCCAGGTTCAAAAACTTAGTACCTGGAAGTCTTGAACTTGCTTCTGCTGCTCGGCTTGCAACCTACCAATCGTACTCAGAAACTCACCCACAGTAGACTCTATGCGCTCATTAAGTGCTTCTGCCAGTGCCTTCCCCAGAAAGAATGCGTCCAGAACACTTCTAGTTTCATTCTCTGCTACATGGTTAAGTAAATCTTTCTGTCACTATGTAATAAACAAAATTTTCTACTGCTGCAATAAGAATCAACATTACAATCTAAACATTTTTTCCCTAACAAAACAACCAAGACTAAAGGCACTCACCCCTTCCTTCCATGGGAAAAAATAAAAGAAGGAAGGAAAAGGGTGTTAGCAGATGGGTGTGCGACATTAAATGTGCTCAAGATGCTACTTGTATGGAGCTCTAAGTAGCAAAGACGTAAAAGGCAGTAACATGATGAGCAGATATTGAGTTCATTTATGTAGCAACAAGAACTTAGAAACATAAACCCAAAAAATTTAGTTTTTAACACCTTTTGTTCATTCTTTTCACATATTCCTCTGGAAGCAGACTTCAAAATATATGTAGTATTCAACCCTTGCAAATTATAATATTTGAGCTTTGAGTATACACCGGACTAACCAATAAGAACCAACAGCTACGCAAAACAATTGATTCTATTCACTAAATGTCCAGAACATACAATCTTTTGGAGAAAGACAAAGAACCACCGAGGTGATTAATGAAAAGCACAATCGAAGTGTACAGAAGCTAATCACTCTCAAGAAATTGATCAATAGGTCAGACTCAGAATATAGAAATAGATTATATGACTAAATTTGCATTAAAAGAACATGGAGTGAAGCAAGTACTACCTTGACCAGAAGGGCCACCAGGGTTGGTGCTGCTATTGCACCTGAAGCTGAATTTGGAAAATTTTTCCGACCCACTTCTGGAGGAAAGCAGATGGTCACATGAGCCAGATGGAGTTGCAAGATTTGATGAAAAGCTCCAAAACGGGACACAGCAACTGCTAGGATTGTGGGATTTTGATGGAATACGAAGCCGGCACGATGCCGATGGGGATGCCGTTAATCCCCAGTTCATTCTTGCTTTTCTTTTTATTTTTCCCTCCCTCTTCCAGTCTTTCTTCTTCCTTCTGCCTCTATTGGTAACAACCCAGCAGGTAGGCAGAACAGATGGTCTCGTACTGATCCTTTTTCCCATTTTCTGTTGCCGGTCCAGAAATAACCAAAGTCCCGGTCGACAATTGGGTTAATTTCAGTAAATCCTCTATATTTTTATGTGTTTGACAATTAGATATTCAAATTTTTAATTTTGATAATTTGGTACCTAGTATTTGATAAAATTCTAAATTGGATACTCAATTATCAAAAGTAAATATTTGAATATTCAATTGTTAAAATTAAAAATTTAAATACCTAATTATTAAATATAATAATACGAGAAGGTTACTAAAATTAACTCCAATTTTTTATTGGTGTCATACAAAAAGTATCTCCTAATTCTATTGGTATTAATTACATAAAAACCCTCTATTCATTTTTATTACACCCCCAACAGTTAAAGGTAATGCTATGTACTCACATAGTATATGTCGATGAATTAAAAATTAAATTTAAATACGTTTCATTTTTTTATTTTTTATAATCTGATTTCAAATTTTAAAAATATGGACCAAATTCACATACATATATATACATATATATATATTAATATATATTATAGATAAGAATATCTTTCTCAATCCTTACTTTCAATCAACATTGCTATCAATCTTTCTACATTGTAAATTGATTGTTTTAATTACAACTAATTAATAGATATTTAATTATTAATAATTATATTTTCCCCTTAATATGTATTTTTAATAGTTTTATTGGTGTTTGATGAAGCCATACTCGTGAATACTTTTAATATATCACATACAATACATAATTTTAATAATAAATAAATTAATAAATTTTAACTGAATTACTAAATATTTTTTAAAATTTTATAAAGTATGGAGGAGTGATAGAGATTTTTTTTTCATATATAATAAATATATGAATTTTAGAGTTTTATATATTATTGGTGTTGCGTTTAGTTAGAAGTTTTTTAATTAATTTAATATTTAAGAATGTATGATTTTATTTAAAATTAAAAATAAAAATAAAATAAGATTAACAAATAAGAAAGTAAGAGAACAATCTTGTTTAACGAAGATTTAAAAGTATAACCAATTTCAATAATCTTTACGTGCTTTTATATATTTGATAATTAAGTATTCAAACTTTTAATTTTGATAATTGAGTATCCAAATTTTTAATTTTGATAATTAAGTACCTAATGTAGAATTTTAGCAAAAATTAAGTAATTAATTATCAAAATTAAAAATTTAAATACCTAATTATCAAACTCATAAAAGTACATAGAGTTTATTGAAATTAACCCTTAAGCTATAAGTGGGAATGGATTCTTTCTTTCAAAACTAAAACTTAAATTTAAAATAATATTAATTTAAATCATTTTTATCTTTCGAAACTTATCATCTGCTCACAATACATCATTATTTCTTTTTAACATCACTTTAAACTCCATATGATCTTATATATTTAATAATTTTTTATTACATCCAAATAATTTTATCTCAAATAAATTTCTATCCACTTATAACCTAAATTTATGCTTTTTATTAAATTGGGCCGCCATTTAGTAGAAAAAATGGATATTTTGAATGTTATCGCACTCAGTAAAACTTCTAACTTTACCCTGTTTACCGTTGCTATAGTCAAAAGAGATCTAGTAGATAGGTTGCCTTGTTTTGATTGGCCTTCTCACTTTTTTTTTGTTAATTGTATTCACTAATGTTTAAAGTTACTGTAAAATAAAATATTTAAATTTAAATAAAAATAGTGTAAATAAGTATTGTACTAATAAGAGTCGTGAAATAAAAATAAATAATCATATTAATATAGCTTAAATCCAAACTCATACCATCAATATCTAATCAACGATGATGCATGGCCATACTTTAACTATACAATTGTTATAAAATTGTGGCAATGTTAGAATACAATTTACACATAATAAATTTCTAACTATTATTTATCACAAATCTACACACAATAAATCTCTGACTATTATTTGCACAAAAAATTTTTCACGCTTTCTCTCACAATTTTTTCCAACAATTCTCTTACAAAATAGTATATTTTTCAAGTTTGAGAAGAGTTCTATTTATAGAGTTTTCTTAGTGGAATTAATCATCTATTTCCACTAATATATTAGTGGTGTCTCTACTAATATGTATTAGTGATATTAATGGTGAACATCTATATCCACTAATGGAATTAGTGGAGCTTCCACTAATTTCCCAACACTCCCATTTGAATGTCCAGTATATAAATAATATGTCTCGTTAAAACCTTATTAGATAAAAACTCAATGAAAAAAAATCTAGTGAAGAAAAAATAGTACACTATTCTATATATCTGCTTATTACTCCCCCTGATGAGATGATCCATTTAAATCTTTGAACCAACGCATACCGATTTTATATCTCAACTTCTCAAATATTGCAGTTGGTAAAGTCTTCGTGAAAATATCTGCAAGGTTGTCACATGACCGAATTTGTAGCACATCAATTTCACCTTTCTTTTGGAGTTCATGAGTAAAGAAGAATTTTAGTGAAATATATTTTGTCCGATCTCCTTTAATATATCATCCTCATAATTGAGTTATACAAGCTACATTATTTTCATAAAGAGGAGTTGGAATATCTCTTATAGATGATAATCCACAACTTTCTCGAATATAATAAATTACTAATCTTAACCATATATATTCTTGAATTGCTTCGTGAATGACTATAATTTCAGTATGATTTGAAGAAATAGCTACTATAAATTATTTTGTAGAACGTCATAATATAACAGTATTTTCACATGTAAATATATAATCCGTTTGAAGACATGCTTTATGTGGATGTGCTTTGTCCATATAAAATCTTTTTAGAACTTTTATTGTATATATTAATTGATGAATAAATGTTCCACTTTCTAAATGTTCAATTTGTAAATCAAGGCAAAATTTAATTTTACCAAAATCCTTGATTTCGCATTCTCTTCTTAAATAATCAATTGTTTCTTGAAACTCTTCTAACGTTCTAATAATGTTGATATCATCAACATATATAACTAATATCACAAATTTAGAACTAAATTTCTTAATAAAAATACATAAATATACTTGGTCATTTGTAAATTTCGCTTTCAATAAATATTCATTAAGACGATTGAACCACATACCCCCAAATTACTTTGGACCATATAATAATTTTTGCAACTTGATAGAGTAATTTTCATGAGGATAATGATTATATGCTTCGGGCATGCGAAATCCTTCGGGGATTTTCATATAAATACCATTTTCTAAATTTGCATACAAGTAAGTAGTGACAATATCTAATAGGCACATATCTATCTTTTCATATACTGTCAAATTGAAAAGATATCGGAGTATAATAGTATCAACAATAGGAGAATAAGTTTCATCATAATCAATACTTGGTCTTTGTGAAAAAACTTGAGCTACCAACCGTGCTTTATATCGTACGATTTCATTATTTTCATTGCGCTTTCACACAAATATCCATTTGTAACTAACAGGTTTTATACCTTTCGGTGTTTGGGCTGCAGGTCCGAAAACTCCACGTTTTGTAAATGCATTTAACTCTGATTGAATCACATCTTTCCATTGTAGCTAATCTTTTCTATACTGATATTCATCAACTAATATTAGTTCAGGATCATCATTATCCTGTGTAAATCAAGAGATATATTGTATGCAAATATATTATCAATAACTGTTTCTATTCAATTTCAACTTCTACTAGAAGTGGTATAATTGATAAAAATTTCAGTGTTATTTTCATCAACTTTTGGTTCTTTTATTTTGTCATCAGTTCTCTATTGGTTTTTATCATTCTTTTCTTCAATATGATCATCTGAATCATATTTTCTTTCACGGATTTTTATCTTTAGAACTAAGAGGTCGGCCACGCTTCTGGCGTACTTTTGACTCAACAGCTATATAGATAATCTTTTGTTCTGTTAGGATTTCAGTTCGAATAGGAGTATTTATAGCTGGAATATGCGATTTTGTTATTCTTCTACAGTCAACAAAAACGTCTGATATTTGATTTGCAATGTTTTGTAAATAAATTATCTTTTGAACTTCAAGTTCACATGCGCTTATGTGGATAAAGATAATTTAATGATGTTGTCTAAGCAAGATATTTCTTATACTGTTTATGTTCTCCTTCTAATTTAGGGAATAATAATTCATCAAAATGACAATCATCAAATCTTGCTATGAATATATCTCCTATCAGGGGTTCAACAAACCTGATAATAGAGAAAAAATCATATCAAACGTATAACCCCTTTCTTATTTGATGACCTATTTTTGTACGTTGGTTTGGTGCAATTGGAACATATACAACACACACAAAAATTCTTAAATGAACAATATTTGGTTCTAAACCAAAAGCTAATTGCAAATTAGAGAATTTATGATAACTAGTTAGCCTTATACATACAAGTACTGCAACATGTAAAATAGCATGTCCCCAGACAGATGTTGGGAGATTTATTTTCATTAATAATGGCTTAGTAATTAATTGTAATCTTTCAATAAAAGATTCAACAAGATCATTTTGTGTATGAACATGAACTACAGGTTGTTTAACATTAATCACAATTGACATATAATATGCATCAAACACATTTAATGAAAATTTACCAGTATTATCCAAATAGATATTTTTAATTTGATGGTCAAGAAATTATATTCGTAATTTAATTATTTGAGTAAGTAATTTCGCAAACGCTAGGTTGTGAGTAGATAATAAACGCACATGTAACCATCATGATGATGCATCAATTAAGATCATAAAATATTTGAACGATCCACATGGTGGATGAATAGGTCCACAAATGTCTTTGTGAATTCGTTCAAGAAATATAGGACTTTCAATTCCTACTTTTACTGGTGATGGTTTAATAATTATTTTTTTTAGGGAACTTGCAGCACATGAGAATTTTTTTTATGTCAATATCTTTTTATTTTTTAATAAATGACCATGTGTATTCTCAATTATTGTTCTTATTATGGTAGATCCCGAATAACTCAACCGATTATGCCAAATGCTAAAAGTAGTAGGATCAATAAATTTCTGATTTACTAAATGATGAATTTTACTTATACATATTTTTGCAAAATATAGGCCAGTAGAAAAAGACGGTAGTTTTTCTAATATAGATTTCTTACCCAAATTAATTTGAGTAATATAAATATGCTCAATACCATTTTTCTCATTTGTTTTAACATCACTATTGAAAATTAGCCTATCACCCACGACAAATTCCGTGGCTAATTGATCTCAGCCATGGAACATCCATGAAAATTTTTTTGTGGCTGAAATCGTTAATCAGTCACGAAAATTATTTCCGTGGCTGATTTAATAAATAACAATTAAATTTTATTGGCCACCAAAATTAGTGGTCCACAACCCACTTCGTCGACCAAGTGAACCCAAAACCTCCCATATGAGAGCTTAGGACTTAACCAATTGGGCCAAGTCCAATTATTTGGACATATCTTTTTTTTTTTCATTTAAATTATTCCCAACATTCATTTTCTTTTTTTAAAATATTAATAATATTACAAAATACAACAATTATATTCAATTTACTATGAAACTATATTATTCAATATAATAAATTATTTTGTATATTTATATAATTAAAAGTTTATATACTTTTAATTATTTTACCGTTTTTATTAAATAATTTTTACAAATATATACATATATATAAAATATATATATGTATGTATTGATATGTGTGTATGTATATATATAATATATTTATTTATAAATATTTATAAATACATATAAAATAAATATGCATTTTTATTTATAGATAAATATTTATTTATATATATAAACATTTCTATTTAAAATTTTTTATTTTTATATTTATATTTAAAATATTATTATATATTTATATATAAATAAAAATTAATCTATATATAAATATTTTAAAATATTTGTTTATAAATATATATTAATAAAAAAAATTCTGGCTGGTTCGTAAAAGATCAACCACGAAAAATATCCGTGGTTGATTTGTGTCTGTTCACCTGCGAATCAGTCACGAAAAATTTAAAAAAATTGATTATATATTGATAAAATATTTTTGTGGTTGATTTGTAGGTGATCAGCCACGAAAATACCCGTGGCTAATTCACTCGCGAAAATCTTTTATTAATATATAATTAATATTTAATAAAAGATTTTTGTGGGTAAGTCAGTTACGAATCAGTCACAAAAAAAATTAATTATATATTGAAAAAAGATTTCTGTAACTAATTCATGGGTAAATCAGCCACGAAACAACCACAAATATTTTCATGGTTGATCACATACGAATCAGCCACGAAAATCTTTTATCAATATATAATTAATTTTTTTAAAAAAAATTTCGTAGCTGATTCGTAGATGATTAGCCACGGATATTTTTTGTAGTTGATCTTCTACGAATCAGTCACGAAAATCTTTAATCAATATATTCATAATTTTTAAAATTTTTTTGTGGCTGATCCGTGAATGATTCGTGGGTAATCTCCTACGCCAGTTTTCATGACTGATTGTCCAGTTTCTAGTAGTACATGATTCCTATATCTGCGGATATCTTTAAAACTCAATAAATTTATTCTAAATTTTGAAAAAAATAATGCATTATCAATATTAATTGTTGTTCCTTCAGGAAACAATATATTAGCTCTTCCGGAGTATTTAATCAAATTTGTACTACTGTTTATAATATAAATATTTATTTTTTTCATTTTGAAATAAGAAAAATATTTTTCATTTTTTAGTATGATGGGTGTAGTTACACTATCAATAATACATACATCATCATTAATAATAGCCATCTGAACAAAAATATATATATGTAAATGTAAATATTATTAGAATATAATGAAAATTCAGAAATATCAGGGTGAGGTGTTAATTCTTCTGAACACTGCCATCACCAATTAAATGGTTTATCTTACCGTCTGGGTGTTCGAAAAAATCATATACATCTATATGGGTAATATTGATATTAAGATCTTCAGGATCAATATCATTATTGTCAGCATCATTCATTGGTTGTTGAAAAAAATTTACTTCAACATTTTTATTTTTCTTTTCCAGTGAAGCTTGACATAATTTCACTAAATGTTTGGCCGTGCGATTGTTACGTAGCCAATGACCTTTCATGCCACATCTATAACATTTATCTTCATAATTTTCTTACATTTTTTTCCTTTTCCCTTATTATCTTTTCTTTCTCACTTCAGGTGGTCAGTATTTCTCACAGTTTGATTATTACTGTGATAAGAAAAATATCGAGCGTGTCTACGACCATAACCATGACCACGGCCACGATTACGACTATAGCTTCTGCTAGAGCCAACAGCATTTACTTCTGGGAGTATTGTTGAGCCAATTGGTCTAGCTTCATGATTTTTTAATAATAACTAATTATTTTTCCTTACAATAAGGAGGCAGTAATTAAATCAATAAATTTTTTATACCATTTTTCTCGATATTGTTGCTGCATGACAATATTCGAGGCATGAAAAGTGGAGAATATCTTCTCCAGTATATCTTTATCAGTAACTTTTTCTCCGCATAATTTTAATTGAGATGTAATTTTAAATATGGCGGAGCTATATTCATTCATGGTTTTAAAATCTTGTAACCTCAGGTGTAACCATTTATACCGTGAAATTGGTAGTACGACCATCTTCAGGTGGTCAAATATTTCTTTTAAATTTATCCACAAGACATGTGGATCTTTTTTTTTGTAAAATATTCCATTTTCAAATTTTCGTCGAGATAATAACGGATAAAATTTAAAGTTTTGGCATTTTGTTGTGCAAATGCACTATTATTTTCTTTAATAATTTCACTAAGGCCTTTAACATTTAAATGCATTTTTGCATCGAGAACTCATGACATGTGATTTTTTTCAGAAATACCAAAGGTTACAAATTCGAATTTAGTAAGATTAGCCATATGGATCAATAAATACGTACTTTTTGTCTTCTAACTTTTGTAACGGTAGAGACTCGTATTTTAGTCTTCGCTTTTGTAACGACAGAGACTCGTGCTGATAACGTATTATAAAATTGTGACAGTGTTACAATACAATTTACACATAATAAATCTCTGACTATTATTTGCACAATAATTTCTTCACACTTTTCTCTTTCTTTTCTCTCACAATTTTTTCCAACAATTCTCTCACAAAATGGTATATTTTTCAAGTTTGGGAAGAGCTTTATTTATAGAACTTTCTTAGTGGAATTAATTATCTATTTTCACTAATGTATTAATGGTGTCTCCATTAACTCCACTAATATGTATTAGTGATGTTAATAGTGGACATCCATATCTACTAATGGAATTAGTGGAGCTTCCACTAATTTCACAACAACAACCAATATATGATTAGTCCTTAATTCCCCCCCCTTCTTATGGGAAAAACACATCATTAAAGCAATCGCTTTTAGTAGAAAACAAAAAATAACAATGTAGGTAGCTAATCCAAAGCAAATAATGGTGGGATTGGACAAGAATTTGCAAAAAATTCATCCCAATCCAGAATTTACTTTAATTTAAAAATAATATATTAAATAATTTTTATTTTTAAAATTTTGTCATATACCTACAATACATCATATTGTATTCCCTTAATCCTATATTGGGCCTTACCTAATCTTATCTATTTAATAATTTTTATTATATTCAAACAAACTTATATCAATCAAAACAGTTACACCCCTTGGTCAAAACTTATCTTCTTTTTTTTTTTTTAATCTTTTTAATCTTTTTAACTAAACTTCTATTAGAATATATACCCAAAATAGACTATATATTTTTACATTACAATTTGCAATAAAACATTTCATACATTAATGATTATTTATTTACATATATTTGCATATCGAGGTCTAAGTATAACAAATTAATGACTTATGTGTTAGGTCGTTTTTTATAATAAGATATAAGTCATGGACATTTGACATACACGAAAATATTATTCTTGATCATTAGATGAAATTGGGTATTTCATTAAAGTAAGATAATTATATTTTAGTTTTTAAATAAGAAATAACTTACCTTTAATCAGTGAGTAATTCTTTTACGCAATTAGTATAAGCGTATTTATAATACATAAAATTGGATCTATAGAAGTGGTTTATAATAAAGTATTACTATATTTAAAGAATCCAAATTATTACTACTACAGTATGTACGAGTATCTTAAGACTTGAGAACAAGTTGGTGATCTAATGAAACCAGATTTATGCATTTTGATGTACGATAGGTGAAGTCTTAAGGTAAAATCAATAACCTTATACGTTGAAATGTATGACTCTAGTTAATTAAAACGAATTTATACAATAAAGTTTCTATACTTTATTTAACGGAGATAAATCACCCAATTGTAATTGTCCAAGATAATCTAAATAAATCAAGGTTTTGGGAACTTGACTTAATATTATATGCTTTTGGGTAATTCTCAGAGATAAACATGTATACAGTGAAAGTTATGGATTATTGGATTAGATGTATAAAGATGGTAGATGTCATTGAAAAATATTTTAGTACATTTTTCATATCCCAATGATGGGTACTGTATGGAGGGGTATTTTCAACATTATATTTGTAGGCTGAAAACATTGCATTTGTAATATTATTTTTGGGATAATATTTCCGTGTGGTGATAAATGAAATATTTAAAATGATAAAATATAATTATTTATTAGTAGAGGTATTTTAGTCATTTTAATAGTTAAAAATAATATGCCTTTCGATCCCCAAAATAACTCAAGTAAACTTAATAATTTATTTACTATGTGGGCTTCGGCTTATTGGTTGAAATTAATATTGGAAGAGTTAAACTATTGGGCTTATTGGTCCAATAATTATTTATTTGGTTTATAATAATATATTGGACTAATTTAATTATATTATATTATTAATTAATTATTTTAGATAATTTTATATTGGGTTTTAAGAGGATCGTTTAATTAATAAAAGAGTTATGTATATAAATAAGTCTTGTACTTATTAAAAGGTGGACCAAATATTTGACCAACGGGATTGTAATGGAAAAGGAAAGGAGAGGCGGTGACTATGGTTTTTGTGGTTAGTGCATGCTGTGTTTTTTTGTGCCACCTCATTTTCTTTTCTCTCGAATAGTAGCTCACTCATGTTCTTCCTAGTTTTCATTCATGTTTTTATTCTCACCGATAGTTAAACTTACAAAGAGGTTTGAAAAATACTCTATAAGATCAAGAGTTAGCAATTCTAATCCATGTCTAATGTGAAGAAGTAAACATCTCGTTTGGTATTTCGCAGAACAAGTATTCTATTACAAATGCGCAGGCACCATGTTCGAGTGTTCAGGTTCTGTCAAATCCGACTCTATCGTCGATAGTTCGTCTTGCGTATAAAAGTAAGTTTTCTTCTAAATTATAAACAAGAAAATTTTGAAAAGCCTATTTTCTGTTGCATTTATTTATTTCCTGCGATCCTTCAACTTTTTTCTTTTTTTGGACAATAATATGCATACTCATTGCGTGTTTTTTTTTTTTCCTAATCAAGCTCATCAAAGATAACTCTTAATTATTTCCATATTTAGTTCATAGCAAGCATTTCTCATATTCCCTCCATCATACTAAAATTGACTTACTTACTATTTTGAGCTGTCTTACTAAATTTGATACTTTCCTTAAAAGGAAAATTTTTACTATACAATTTATTATAAAATAATCAATATACCCCACATATATTATATTTATATTCTTAAATTTGATATAAAGTATTGTGGGATCCATATATTTTTTATTTTTATTATATTATATTATTATTATATTATAACTTTTACTTTTGTATTAAATATTGTGTCAAGTTAACCACTGTCAATTTTAGTTGGACGGAGGGAGTATTATTAAGGTTCTATTTGGTAACTCAATTAAACACTTTAAATTAATTAACTACTTATTTTATTAAATATATTTGATAATGAATAATGTTAAATACTTAATTCATTATGTATATTTGATTATAGATTTTTTTTATCACTTACTTGATTAATACGTATTAAAATTTTATTATAAATTGTAAATAGATTAAGATTTATTTAAGTTTGAAAATTAAATATATTAAATAATTATCTAATTATTAATATTCTTTTATATTTAATCTAAATTATAATAAAATATAAAATAAAATAAATTATAATTAATTTAAATTTGAAATTTTAAAATTCAATCTTTAAATTTCAAACTTTAGATTTTAAAATTCAATACTTAATATTTATATTTTAATTTTATCAAATGACCAGTAATAATAACTAACCAATTTGCAGAATCGCAAACTATGATAATTTTCCTGTACCCATGGAAGAGGAGAGCGAGAATTTGAATTAGGGTTGCTCACGAGATTGGAGAATTATCGAAATGATTTGAATAATAGAATAAAAAGAAATAGAATTGAAAAAAACAATTGATTTTTGACTTTTTTTCAACTGAACTGTCCAAAATTTTTTTATATAATATCCGTACCGAGAATCGTATGAAAACCATCCCCAATTGTACTGAACCGAAGAACTAAAACTAGAACCGAATATATAGAATCATGTATATATATATATATATATATATATATATATATATACATATATAGTATATAATATATTATATGTATATTATATAAGGATAGTTCTAATTATATATATAGTATATAATATATTATATGTATATTATATATATATATATATATTATACTATTTGTATAGTTCGTATATATAGATTATATAATATAGTATTATATGTATATAGATTGTATAATTATTATTATATAGATTATTATATAAAGTGTCATAGAAGTTATTTCAATTTTATTTTAGAAGTTTGTTTTAGATTAAAATTTAAAATTATTAATATTTATTTTCAAATTTTTGGGTAATAGTATTTTTTGTGAAAAAATGTTTAAAAATATCTAAAAATCGAATTAGAACCGTCTTTGTTCTATTAGAATCGAATATCTGAATATTCATCTCGTCATGTCCCGAAACTAAAAATATCCGTCATATCCTATCTCGAAACTACAATTCAAGACTGATACTAAAAATATAAAAAAATAAAAAATTTTAAGATAATATTAAAAATTTTTACATCTCCGAATCATCACGAACCGTGAGCACCCTAATTTGAATCCAAGGGTAATGCTCTGCATTGTCTTCAACTATTTCTTTATTTCTTTTTCTTTTTCCCTCCGGACTAACGACTAAGCCACGTGCGTTTGGGTCAGCCGCATATTTTGTCTTCGTGCTCGGCTTTCATGAAGCAATAAGAAAAGCCAAAGACATCACGCGGCAAGAATGACCCATCCACTCATTAGTTGTTGAAACTACAGCGGCCACTTTATAGTTTCCACCAACACAAAATTTTGAAGACATAATGGCTCCATTGGCCTACTGCATCCTCAGTTCCAGAATCAAACATTTCAATCATACAATAGTATTAAGAATTAGATTAAATGATAATTTAATTAGTTAAAAATATATTTTATTATATAATAATTTCGAGTTCAATTTATATATTCATATTTGGAATGTATTAAAACGAGGGAGAAAATAAAAAAAAACATTATGTTAATTAATGTGATAAATGTAACTCTTTTTGTATATAATAAATGATTCCTTATCTAATTGCGTATCGCCCTTCGTATATTAGTGTAAATGAAGATAATACTTATATTTTGTATTGCCAGCTAATTTGAGATTATTGGTATAACTAATAGTAACAAATTCATTACCGGAATAATAAAAAATGCATCAACCAATTCGGTACTAAAACGTTTGACCACAACGTATTTTTCTTAAAGGAGGTGGTTATGTGTCTTTTTTTTTTAGGTAGTGGGTGGTTATATATATGTTTATATATATATATATATATATATATATATATATTATAATTACGATTAGTTATTCAAACATAGTTAGTGATCAGGGCTGATGGATGACGAAATATTTTGATCAGCGAATAGAATATTTAATTGAAATTATAGTTTATTTTTTAAGTAATTTGTTCCCTTTAAGTAATTTCCAAAGGTTTACATACATATAATATATATATATATATATATATATATATATATATATATATATATATATATATAATATGTATACCTTTGGAAATTAGAGGAACTCGTTGATCAAAATCTTTAAAAAGACAAAAGATTTATTTCTTTCCTGCACACGTTAGAGATATTTGGTACTAATTTGTGCATAAGACAATTTTTATTAGAAATATTAGGAAAACTTGTAAACAATTCACAAATTATGCACACTTGTATTTAAAAAAAAAACAAATTAAGAGTTTAAAGCAAAGATGGAATTTGGGCCGGGCATTTTTTAGAGTTTTTGTAATTTGTTCTTAAGAAATTAAAATTTTTAAGAAACTTTTTAAAATTTTATATTTCACTCTTAAATTTTTTAAAAGAATTATAATATTATTTTCTAATATATAATTTCATATAATTTATCTTTTCAACTTCAAATTTTTAATTTCATTATCTATTTAAAGTAAATTCTAATGTCATAATAAATTATGACCGTGGGATCTAAATAGGATAATATCTTAACTTTTAAATTGTATTACTGTTTTGTATGATAAATTGTGCAATTTCAAATCTCGTCCCGAGGCATTTGCATACGACGCTGCCGGCTTCAGACAAGAATTTAAATAAAGGGGATAAAATATCACTAAACGGCATCGTCGTACTAGGCAAACGATTTTTATAGCTATTGGTTACTAATACAAAAACTTTGCACGAAATGACTATTTGTTTAAAATATAATTATTTTTAATATGTTGAGAGAAAAAAAAATGAATAAAATTCATAATTTATCGTTGATAAGAGATATTTTTATCAATTGATTTACTGTCCTGTCCTCTCACTCGGTAAGGAAAAATTTACTAATCGATCGAATTACCTGTAGACTTACCTCATAGACACCGAGATTTATATGTTAAAATTATAATATTTATTTAATTATTAGTTTTGAGTTTAATAATCATTTTAAATTTAACCTCTCACCATTGGGAAAACAAATTATATATTACATTTTATTATAGCTTATTCTCAATCTCAAATTTTTAATCCAACCAAATTGGAAGCACAGTATTGTATTTCATAAAACTAAATAAAGAAGACGTTTTTTTTTTTTTAATTCCTTTGACAAAATAATTGACAATTTTTAAAGTATTTTTTTAGAAAGGGAGAGAGAGAATGAAACGTAATACGATATCGAATTCGAGACTTATGTTTGAAGAATTACCTTTTTATTATCATATTATGATAAGTTGTTAAAATATATTTTTTTGTTAATATCTTTATTTTTTACTCCTTGTATTTAGAAATAAATATTTTTGTTTTATATTATAAATAAGATATTCGATACATATAAATATTTAAATTTGAATAAATGGAGTATCACTAAGTTTATGTTGATCTATCACTTTCCCTCACCTTTTGAGGCCAAATCCATATCAATTGTCCATTAGATTGGGTTCATCTACTCAGGCAATGTAGCTTCAAGTTTGAGCAATGCCGCGGTTATCATAGTCCAACTATTAAGTAGGCAATTTCAAGGTTAGACTTCATTTTCACAAAGCTTTTTAAAAGGAAAATTGAAAATGCTCTTCAATTTTTATTTCACACAAAAAAGGGGGAAAATATGTGAAAAATAATACCTTAGATTATCAATTTTATACTGTTGTTGTTTTTTGCTAACGATTGTGATTAGTAAATAACTTATTTATTTTTTAAATTAAACATTTAATTGATAAAAATGATAGTTTATAGCACTGAAAAAAGTGTGGGGGAGAAATGAGAGAAAGGATGGATTAACAATTGAGATAGTAGTTAAACGCTCAAATATTTAATTCTTATTTTAATTAATTATTGAAATATAAGAAAAGAAAAATAATAGAATTTCTTTTTGTAGAAGGATAATATAATTTATTTAATAATTAATAGTATGTTTGTAGTGAAAAGAGGAAAAAAATGGGAGAAGACGTAAATTTCGATATAATCGAACTATTTATATCAGTTTAGTTGGTAAAAGAAGATGGATGAAAAGTAAATTTTTTCTATTTTTATATAAAAAAATAAATTCATTCAAATTTAAAATGAAAAAAATTTTAAGAGAATGCATATTATTTATTTTTTATTTTAATTAAATAAAATAAAAGTAAATAATTTATTTTTTCTGATAAAAATAAAAGTTTCCCGAAACAAATATAAGATAAGTGCTTTAGAGCATATTATTATTATTATTATTATTTTATTTTTAATGCTTTAAAATTTATCTCAATAAGGGATTGAGATCTTTATAGATAAGCAAAGTGAATGAGGATATGACTGGTTAAGAATTTGAGTTGTAGTTTACAGATTTTGGAATCGCATTTGTTAGTATTGGCTAAACTATCAATTAATTAAACTATATATATAAAAAAAAAAAAAAACAGGCTAAGCAGTCGATATTTGGTCTTGAAAAAAATGGAAAAATGGTGGAGTGGCAGGTTAAAGGTAGCGTGATCGAGTGGCATATCCGTTATTTCCAAGGACAAACAAGGGTTGATAAACAACTCAGCCCCATCGAATCGGCTTTCCATCTACGGAATTTAGAAAGAAAAACAAACAAACCAAAGAATAAAAACCAAAGACCAAAAAGAAAAAGCTTCCTCTCTCTGTACAATATCAAACTCATCGTCCCCGCATCGTTACGCTTCCTCCGAGCCTCTCTCATTTATACTCTTTTATATAGTACTACTTTATCTTTACTTATCTCTCTAGAAGTGGAAGAAGCCTTCCTTCTAGGGTTTTTGCGAGGGAGAAGATAGAAATGGGGCAGCAATCCTTGATCTACAGCTTCGTCGCTCGGGGAACCGTGATATTAGCGGAGTATACTGAATTCACTGGGAATTTCACCTCCATAGCATCGCAGTGCCTCCAGAAACTTCCGGCTACTAACAATAAGTTTACCTATAACTGCGATGGACACACTTTCAACTATCTCGTTGAAGACGGCTTCAGTGAGTCTTTATCTTACTCCTAATCCTACCTGATCTGTTTGCTGATTAGATATTTTTCCTGATCCGATCGTCAATATATGCTTTCATTTCATTACCATTGTTTCTGAGCTTTTTTCTGCCACCACCTATTGCGGTTCTGGTTCGACTTGGTTGTTTTGTCTGTTTTAGGGTTTGGATCTTAGATGTTTACTGAAAACTTCATTTTGTTGATATTTTTTTACTCCTGACTTGTTCATTCTGAAAATAATGAAATCGAGAGCGGATGGAATTCAGATGCAAATCTTAAGTTCAAATTTGTTTTATCGGTAGAGGAATCAAGTGATGGTAATTTAATATTCCCTAAGTTATGGTTCTCCGCCTCACTCCTCCTCTTTCAGTTACTTATAGATCCTAAAGTTTGTTGTAGGCCGTAACACATATGGATTCCCCTATGTGGTTAAACCCTGTTGTCCCATGTGGTAATGCATATGTTTTACTTCATTGATAACCCATCCCAACTTGATAAACATGTTTGATTCGTTCTTTTGGTTTTTCCCTTTTCTGGATCTGCTTTTGTGATCACTGAGAAACTTTTTGTCATCCTGCGCCTTTTACTCTTTTGTTGTTACAATTTAAAAGATTTACGCTGAAATCTTACATGAGCTCTTATTTTGAGGGTAGCATGACTTTTGCACAAAATTGACATTAAATGTATTATTGATTGTGTAGAAAATTTTCCATTCTCATCAAACATGTTTTTTTGTCTGGTAATCTGTCTCGAATGATTCTTTTGGTGCAATTATGTTGTTATGTTTGAATTTTATTTAGGATTTCGTAGTACCTATTTCTAGAATTGTAGGTGATTGACTTCATCAGATGTGGAATGGTTCATATTCCATGTTGTTGAACTTTTTGTTCTTTTGACTGTGCTTGCTACATTCTACCACTTTGACTTTGAATATCATATATTCTTACCTTTGGTTCTTTTGCTTCTTCTTCAATTGCTTTCGCCTAGTGAAATATTGCTGATTGGTTCACTCTGGCACCCTGTGCTTCGGATTGAATTTTTCTGGATGTCTAAGCATGAAATTATGCTCCAAACATTGTTATTTTGATTGAAATTTTGTTTTCTGCATGAATTATGAATGGAAGTCATTTAATAGATGGATGCTTATTTTATTTTATTTTTTTCTCTGTTTGCTTCACAGTAGCAATCCATGTATAAAATGAGGAAATGGCTAATGAATTGCATATTAAGTGGATAATGAATGCTGCATTATCTTTAAATGCCAACAGTCAATGGATCAAAATTCAAATGACAATCTGGGTATTTTCTTGTTTGATTTGATTTAAAAAACTTTCCTTTCGGGTGTTTGTCTTTGGGACCAATTTTAATGCATCAAGGGGAAGTAGATTTTTTTTTTTTTTAAATTTAAAATTTAATTTAATTTTTAATTAAAAATAAATTTATTTTTGTTGTTGTTAATTGGGTATAGTTGCCTTGTACATTTTTTAGTGAGAAGAACAAAAAGGAACTGCCCCCTTTTGCAATAAATGCAGTGGCTGAGTACATATGACTTCAATTTATGGCATTTAACTTCAACCAATGCTCAATAGAGAAGGCTGCTTAAGATGGAGAGCTCCAATAGCATCCCTTGCCAAAGCCATTAATTATGAATAAATCATTGATTTGGGTTGTTTTAGGACAAGTAATACAGAGGGATCATTTCATCCTCTTGACTGTTGACATAGATGTCAATCATTTCTCTGCTGATGGGTTTTGAATCATATATTACGTTAAAGCATATATAAAATTCTTCCATGATTACCATTTGCTTACATGTTTATGTGACACTGGTTTCTTCTGTAAGTGCAGAGGGAGGGTAATTTCATTTGGTGCAGAATGTAACTCAAGTTCTGATTTCAGTATAAGCAGAACTATCATAATTAGCAGATTTGCAATGTCTTTCTAATTCATTTTCAAAGTTCTTTTCCTCTTAAACTTTCTAGGTTCTTTTGCCAAATTTTCTTTCTTGGGCTTAGAATGTTACTGTGTGAGTCAGTGGGACCGTTCTCTGCTCCAAGGCCATTATACATCTTAGTCCAAATTAAAATTTTCAGGATGAATGATAATTCTGATTATTTGTTAGAAGGAAAGGTCTTTTCTGAATGTGACAGAGTCCATCTTTCTAATGTTTATGTTGTTCTGTTGTTCGATTGAATAGTCAAATTGTTCAGAAAGTCTAAATGTAATAGCAGAATCTAAACCTGTATGCAATACTAAAAAAAGAAATGTTGCTCCATATTCAATTTATTTCCATGAAGAACAGTTAGTTAGAAGAGCATCTCTGCAATTCATCATTTATAGAAACATTATATGCCTGGTCTCACTTTGGGTCCACAAAATGCCACATTCTAGGAAATACTTTTTATATATGTGCTGTTATGTATATATTTGCTGGTTGCTTTCAAAAAAATTCTTGGCTTCTTTGCTGAACCAACGTCCTGCTTCTGTTTTACAGCATATTGTGTTGTTGCTGTTGAATCTGTTGGTAGGCAGATTCCAATGGCTTTTCTAGAGCGAACAAAGGAGGAATTTACTAAGAAATATGGTGGAGGAAAAGCTGCTACTGCTGTCGCCAATAGTCTTAACAGAGAATTTGGGTAACTTAGCTCTGCTTTTGCTTTACCTGTTCCCTTGAAATTTTGGATTGCTCTTTTACACTTTTTTGGTTGCTTGTATGACATGTATAAATAGTTCCAAACTGAAGGAACAGATGCAGTACTGTGTGGACCATCCAGAGGAGGTCAGCAAGCTTGCCAAGGTCAAGGCTCAGGTTTCAGAAGTCAAAGGGGTGATGATGGAAAATATTGAGAAGGTAAGCATAGTTAACACCTAATTTTATATTTGAAATGATTTTGATGGTTGACAAATGTATGTGGCTAAGTTTTGGAGGGAAATTTCTGCAGGTTCTGGACCGTGGAGAGAAAATTGAACTTCTGGTGGACAAAACTGAGAATCTTCGCTCTCAGGCATGTGCCTATAAATGGGTGTTTTTCATTTTTAAACTCTCCTATCACATTCTTTTATTGAAGTTTGCATGAAGGCCTGTCTTGGTAAATTTCCTGTGACTACCTAATTAGATATGCTGCAAGTTGTAATACCGAAGTATATAAAGAAGAGGACCATTTCTTTTCTTAGAGTTGTTGGATAGATGGAATGGAATTTGTTTTTGATGCGAGGGGAATTTTTGGCCTGTTCAATCCAGCTGAGGATAAAGCTTTCCTTTTGACGTTTCCTCCAATTAATCCTTTTGGTCACCACATTGTGTTTGGTTTTGTTCCCAGTTTCTTTCTGTAGTCTTAATGTGCTGTGATTTAGATGCAATGTGAATGTGAATTAGGCCATGACTTTTCAGTCTCATCATCTCATGATGTGCATTTTTACTTGCAGGCGCAAGATTTCAGGACACAAGGAACCAAGATGAGGAGGAAGATGTGGTTGCAGAATATGAAGATAAAGCTGATAGTCCTGGGCATTATCATTGCCTTGATTCTTATTATAGTTCTATCAATTTGTGGTGGAGTGAAGTGTCATTAATGAGTTACACACTCTCTCATTAGGGCTGGTGGTCAACAGAAACTTGTGCGGGTTTTGTCGATCTTAGTCTTGTGTTTAAATTTTGGTTGACACGTTTTGCTTCTCTGCTGTAGTTTGTATTGCAAGACAATGCTATTGTATAGTTCGCACTTCTGAATTCTTTTAAATATACTAGTGAAGGAGTCCAGATTGTTTCAATGGAAAAAGAATTTGGCCGTATGTCCGTTATTTTCTGAGCAAAATTACGGATAGACCTTCTACCTGATTCTTGGAAAGATCATTATTTTGCTAGAAAGAGGCATTATGCCCGGACCTTGGACATTTCTTTCATGCCGCTTGGGATCAGCCGTTTGCTCGTCATTTGTTATTTGTTTCCTAATGCATATGACACACACATCGGCATGTGGCAAGTCCAACCGAACCGCTGGCCCAGAATTTGAGTTTGGGATGCGACAGCTGAATGGGGCAACCAATAGGAGAAAATGTTGCCAGCCATGATTGCCGTAAAATAAATGATGTAAATGCATACTTCTCCAAATTTCTCCAAATTGTTGCAAGTACGTTGGCGTTTAGGTTCAGTTGGATAATCAACATCAAAACTAATAATCAAATTGAGATAAATCTATGTAAATATAATAAAAAAATTATTAAATATGTAAATTTTAATATAAATTTAAAGATTTAAAAGAAAAAAATATAATGCATATTGAATATATAATAATTTTTTTAAAATAAAAATTATTTTAAATTTAAATAAAATTTTAAATTGGAGTGAATTTTTAAAAATCCTTGTCCAATCACTCCCTAAATATTATATGTTCTTACATAATTAACTATGAAGGTGAAACGAGATGCAAAAGGGCCGCCAGTATTGGTCTCGGCGGACCCTAGATACAAAGCCAAGCTGCAACAGTGGTTGCAAATTTAGGGGAGGCGAAAGGTGTACCATGCAATATGCATGCTTGCTGTCAAGCATATCAAGATAGACTTACAACCAGAAGTGTTACTATGACCATTGTTTCTTAGCTGAGCAGGTGAAAAGTTTATGTAGTTCCACTATCTATTTGCCTACGAATACCCTCATCTACCTGAAAAATCCTTGTTAATAAGTGTATTTCCGTCGTGTCACTAAACTCGTGTTGATTTCCATGTTGTCAACCAGCCTTACCTTTCCAAACCACGCAGCGACACAGAACACAACAGGGCCCCTAATCTCTTCTACTGCTTCCAGACTTTCTTGGTCTACAATCTGTTGGCCAAAACATGAAGAAACAGAGTCAATGGATCAATGACTAGGCAACGTTAATACTTTCAGATTCAAGGACCAGAGGCATATGGTGCACATAAGTGTGAAACTGGGGAAACTGAAAATTTTCAAGTGCAAAATAATAAATCTGGGGAAGTTACAATCTTTCAGAGCATTAGGCATTTTATGAGTTACATAGTTCATCAAGCAGAGAGTTTTCCCCTCTCAAGGTAAACACTAAAAGCTTTTTCGACATATGTACTAAACCAACACCAGGTGCATTACTGCCAAACTTAAATTTGAGATAACACAATATATTACCAATTGCTACTTCTTCTTCTTCTTCTTCTTCTTCTTCTTGTAATTAAAGAAATGCACTTCTTCTAAAGCCAAATATTTCGAATCTACAATCAACCAAAACTTTGATAAAAGACCCAAAACCCAAAGTTCCACCGGAGAACTGGAAGACATGCTCCTATTCTTTGTTCATAAACTACAAAAGATCCTTGCAACTAAAAAAGTCTGGTTACTTCCCAAGTTTCTGAAAATTTGGGTTCTGTCCTTGAGGTGTGCACTTCCATCACGATGTGAATGAGAAGAAGAAGAGACATAATAGGAGAAACTAGCATATATCAGATAATGCAGAACAACTGTCGGGCAATGCTAGACCAAGATGAAGGGAACAATTTGCAAGCCTTAGAACCAGCTGGTTCATGACATCATATAATGTAGATGCCACACAACAGGCACCTTGTGCTGGTAGATTTTCATGCTATAATGCCCTCAAGACTATTATCTACCTGTCTTCCATAAACCCCAAATATGAGTAACAACTCATAATGACCATAGTGAGCAGAAAATCAGATAAGGCTGTAGAAAAGGAAAAAGAAAAGTACCGACAAATATGTGTATGCAGGTCTCATAAAAGCACTTCTTTAGAGGACTACAAATTCCGGATGCAACCAAAATATTTGAACAAACCCCAAGATGAACATCATTTGCAATCTTCCTAACCCCTAAATGGATAAAGTGTAGGATATTGAACAGTGCAAGCAACTTGGAAACAAAATCAGACCTTTATCTTATCTGTGACAAAGCTTGAATACAAGAAGATACCAAGAAAACCTGAAGAAGTATATATCACATAAACCTAAAGATGTCTATAAGAAAGGTACTGCATTGTTTTAGGTTTCAGAAGAAACCAAATAAGAAATGTAATAATCAGAAAGACGTGTCTTGCCTCTGCATAATCAACTGTTCCACCAGCTTGTTGTACAGCCTGGATGACAGAATTTCTCAACTCTCTGGAATAAACCTGGCCCTTCTCCACTGCAACTTTAGCTTCAGAGAGAGAACGACTAATTGACAGTGCCTGCAGAATACATCGGAGAGAATATAGTTTCTTAAGTAGGAAATGCAATAGTATTGTGACAAATTTGCAGTCTAATTTAGCTAATTCACAATTTATTGTTTGTGGAAAACTTAGACACAAACAGTCAATGCATTCAAAGCTGAAACCAGGACCAATTTTGTTCACGAGGAATGTACCACACTAAACCTCATCTACATGTTTCCATCTTCTTAAATAAAAAACTATTTTGGGAAACATATTTGCAAGAGAACCTTATTCCTTTCTTCAGGTGAAAGGCGCACATTACGGGAACTCATAGCCAGGCCATCGTCTTCTCGTACTGACTCCAAGCCAATCACTTGTATCCCAAAATCAAGATCTCGAACCTGAAAGGAAACAAGTCAAAAAGAAATGGGCATTCTTCAGACTTGAAAATGCACTAAGGGCCATCTTTAACTCAGTCTCAAAGACAAATAAGAGTTGTGAAACAAAGGAAAAGAATAGCAACCATTTCCTGGATCGTTTGGCAATTTTCACCCCCAAAAGAGGGGAAAAAATGGGCTTTTTGATACGTCTCCAACATCAAACCACTTAGGAAGCATGAATCAGTGAAAGTTCAGTATAATCAACTCCATGTATTTATCATTTTGTATTCAGGGGTTGTACAAACTACAGAGTAGATCAAAATAACAGAATCCGGCTATCTAATAAAGAATTAATTAAATTTAGGTACCCGTGCAAAATAGTTCAGAGGCGATATCTTATATGGGAAAAAACAATTCCTCAAAGAAAAATGTAGAGAAAACAAACCATCCTTCGTATAAGTCGCCACTGCTGATAATCTTTCTTGCCAAACACAGCAACATCAGGCTCAACTATGTTAAACAACTTGGTGACCACAGTAGCAACCCCTCTAAAGAAAACCGGCCTACTTTTCCCGCACAATCCCTTTTCTAATCTTTCTACTGTTACCCATGTTTCATGCCCAATTCCACTGTCCTCGACACAAGACACCGCCTTTCTCTCTTTCTCTTTTCTCCCATCTTCATTTCTACCCTCCGCAGAACCCTCGCCATAGTCATATAAATTGTGGGGATGAAAAACAACATCCACACCGCCAGGAATAGCCACGAGCTTCTGAATGTCACCAGGAAAATCAGATGGGTATGTGGAAAGGTCTTCGTTGGGGGAGAATTGACCGGGATTGACATAGATAGAGACAACAATAGATTGAGCGTGTTTGTGAGCTTCTCTAACGAGGGAGAGGTGACCTTCATGGAGGTAACCCATGGTGGGGACTAAACCAATAGTCTTGCCTTGTGCTCTAACCATCCTTGACCACTTCCTCATCGTGTCCTTATCTGTGATGATCAAGGGATGTTTACAGGCCATTTCGGATTGAAGAGCCTGGGGATTACTGTGCGTACTTGAATGAAACTAGTAATTTGTAGCACCACAAAATGACGCCAAGAGAGAAGGACAACGAAGCTACCTCAGACTGCTGTGCAAATGTAGTCTGCGAGGGGAAAATATTCAAGCGCCTCATTCGAGAGAGTAGATAAGCACATGTGATCGATGGCACTGTGGATAGTTAGATCTTGATACAGTTGTTCATAGGCAACGGGACAAAGTCCTGGGAAGTGATGACTAATAGGTTTATTATTTTTATTTATTTATTTATTTATTTTATATTTGAGAGTTAGCAAATTTTAGTTGGGAAAATTATACTATGACCACAAAAGAATCAAAATTTACAGAGAATGGTTCTAAATTCGCTAAATTTTGGAAATGACACAAAAGGATTTCAAACCATCCCGGCAAGGGTCAACTATCATTAATTTCTCATTAATCTCAAAAGTAAGAGGTCCATACATATGTCAATTCTATTTTGTACTTATAATTATTTATTATTAATACCCTAGTCGGTACGTTTTGTAAAGATAGTTTTGTTTTGCCTTTTCATTTATTTAAAATTATAAGCATAGACAGATTTAAGGGGGCAAGGCCCCGCCCCTCTCCCCTCAAAATTTTTATAAATATTTAAATTTGTCTTCAAAATTTTCAAAATATTTTAAAATTTCTTTAAATTTTATATTTTGTCCCTCTAAAATTTTTAATAGTATTCTTTTAATATAATTTTATCCCCAATCATTAATTCTTAGTTTCGTCCCTGATTATAAGTATGGTCTCAGAGTATATCTTAACTAACTGACAAATTTATGATAAGTAAGTCGCAACATTAGTAGTAATTCGAAGATTCGATCCTTACTAGGATCCTAGGTTTGTGGGGCTGACCAATCAGCACGGAATGGTTCCTTGTCATAAATGGTATACGAATTGTTATGAAAAATTAATTAAGGCATATTTCATGATTTACCTTCGTTACTATTTGTCTTTCTTAGTATTCTAGGGATGGGGCTTTGGGAATCAGGATTAGTCGAATATAAATCCAGATACTTGGGTTGTAAAAAAATAAAAATAAAATATAGGTATGTTTCAGGTCTTTTTTTTTTCTTTTTCAAAAGGTGGTTAATAAATTGATTTCTTAAATATTTTTATCAACAAATACTTATTTAATTATGAACAAATACATTAATTATTTTAGTTAAAAAATTAACTCCCTCAATCCCTTAATATAAATCGTTAGAGACTTTGTATTGTCCTAAATTATAATACGTTTGGGTACTTTACAAGTGTGAATTTATTGTTCTCCTTATTTATTATTCTTTTTGGGTACTTTTCAAAGAACTATTTGGTGGGAAAAATTAAAACTTTACAGCAGAAGTTTAAATGTTATAGATAGAATTTTACATAATTTTTTATGTTGGGTTGTTTCTGACGAGAAAAATAATAAGTTTTTTCAATTATAATTATTACCATAAATAAAATTTAAATAGGAATATTTTAAGAAAAAAACATAAAATTATCTTATTTTTAATAATTTTAATATGTGTAAAATTAAATTTAGCATTCATATTAAGAGATGGAGGGAGTAGTAATTAAAAAATGAGAACTATATAGTTTTAAAAATAATTTAATAACGAGCTATCTATTAGAGGGGTATATACAAAAATACTATAAAAATAATTATATTAAATATATTTTTAATCTATTTAAAAATAAAACTAACTTATCTTTATAGCACGAAAAGAATAAATAATATACTAAATTTATAATAACTACACATTTAGAATAATATATAATATGACACATACAATTTGATCAATGTCTGTTGTCATTTTGCAACTAGAAAGGCAAAAGGTTGAGTCCCCTCACCAAGAACTGGCAACGGAAAGTGTCGTGCATTTCAAGAGACGTATGGATAAATTTGGAGACAGATTTGGGTCGGGCCGACACTCAAAATTTTATACAATTTTATAATTTTATTTTAAACATTAAAATTTTTTATTTCAACTCTTAAATTTTTTTAAAAAATTATAATATTATCATCTTAATACTATATCCATTTCACAATATAAATCGTTTTAAATTTGAAATTTTTTTCATAATATAGATCGTTTTACAAAGTTTTATAAACATTTATTGCTTTTTTTTCCAATTATACCCCTCCCTACAATATCTCTTCTAAATGTATATTATTAATGTCAAGAAGGGATTGAATTATCCATATTATTTTTTTAAGAATTAAAAAAAAAATTCAACTTCTTTAATGAATGGTATAGATTTTAGATTCCTCCCACCTAAATTTTTTAATGGTTGAGATTAGTTTAGTCGTTATGGATAAAATAATCATTGAACATATATAATATTATTTTTAATCAAAAAATTATGAAAAATATTTATAACTATTAATAACTATATTAGTAACTATACACTTTATTCTATTATTAACTATTAATAACCATATTAATAACTCATAGAATATCAAGAGGGGATTGAATTGTCCATATTATTTTTTTAAAAATTAAAAAAATTCAATTTCCTTAATGAATGGTAGCCTAAACTTTTTAATGGTTGCGATTAGTTTGATAGTTATGGGTAAAATAGTTATTGAACATGTATAATATTATTTTTAACCAAAAATTATAAAAATTATTTATAACTATTAATAACCATATTAATAACTATACACTTATTTATTTTATTATTAACTATTAATAACTATATTAATAACTCATAGACAATAATACTAAAAAACCAATCATATTAATGAATTTATCAAAATGCATAGAGAATTTGGACAGTTTATAAAATAAAAATTATGTTATAAATGTCATTAAAATACCAATGGGTTGCTTTTGAGTAAGTGGCAAAAAAGTCAGTATTTTAACACATATAAAATATAAAAATAAAAAATAAAATACTACATAACAAAAAAAAAAGACATACTTAGTTCGACAAAGATTATAGAACATATGCACACACATATTCTGATGAGAAAAATTAATTATGAAAATTACTCAAAAATAAATATACTATCATGACCTTAAAAGCCAAAAGAATTGCCCATAAAACAAGAACAGATGAGGAAGCAAAATAACAACAAAACTCAAGAAAAGAAGTCAAATACGTAAAAAATATATAGATATATTTATAACATTAAAAAAACAAAAATACCATCAATAAATTTACAGGTCAACAATACTCAAATAAGACAAATGTTCCAATTTAATATAATTTTATGACAAAAACATAACTAGAATAAATATAATTAGAATAACTCCAGAAAAGAGATAACAGAAAGAGGAAAAACAGTGGACAGTAATCATTTAAAATATTTTATAAATATTTATCAACCTACAATCGTGGTAACAAATATTTTTACTATTTTTGAGTTATTGTGACTCTTTGATTTCTTAATTTGTTTATGAGTATATCTTCTTATTGTTAATTAGTTAGCTTATCTATTCTATCAATTCATATTAGATGATTGTTATTATTTCTTTAGAAATTTTGGATTTCTATCATTTTTTATCTAAGTTTCTTTTCTGTCAGTTACACTTTTGTCTTTTTTCTTGTTTTTTATTATCATTTTTCTCTGGTTAAGTGAAAAAGGAATTAAATTATTCAAGTAAATTTTCAAAGTAATTTTTATTTTCTCTAATTAATGGTGTAGATCTATTAAAATATTTTTGTATTCTATTATGAATGATGTTAATCTAATTAATACTTCCACCTAACTCTTTTTATGGTTGAAATTAATTTGGTGATCATGGATAAATTAGACATTTAACAATATTGTATAAAAAGATATATGAGTATTATTATAACATAAATGAGAAAGATAATTTATGAAAAATAATTAAAGAGTCATATAAGAAAAATAAAAAGACACATTATTATTTCGTAATAATACAGACTTATAAGTTTCATTCTTTAATTTATTACACATTATTAATCTTTTTGAAAAAACTAAAAGCGAAGAGGGGATTAAATTATTCAAGTAAATTTTCAAAGCAATTTTTTTCCCCCCATCTTCTCCAATTAATTGTAAAATTTAGTAAAACCTTTATGTATTCTTTTATGGATTGTGTTAATCTCTTAAATAATATCTTTAATATAATTTAAGAGTCAATAAGAAAAACGAAGAGACACATTATTATTTCATAATAATATAGACCTACAAGTTTTATTCTTTAATTTATTACACATTATTACTGTTTGAAAAATTTTCATTCTTTGATTTATTCACAAAATGACATCTAGATGCATTGGTTTACTATTTTCTTGCACGTATTCTTTATTTAATTGAAACTAGAATTTTGAATTTTTATTATTGATGATAAGATACATTTTTGGTCTATAGATGCAAGTATGATAGGTAGAAGACAAAAATTAATGACTTAGAAAACCAACTCCATAAATTGAAGGTTGATAGACATGAAAATGAGAGGGATGCTAGATTTTTTCAAGCGGTTAAAACTCTCAAATGCCTCTTTCCTGGTGTTCATGGTCACTTAACTCATCTTTGAAAGGCAATATAGAAGAAGTATAACATTACTGTTACTAATGCAATGGGCACATTTATGAATGCAGTTGTAGTAGTTGATTATTAACATACAGGGTATCAAGATCTCATACATAAATATTTAATTTGTCTATTCATATTCAACTTATTCTCTTTTTATTTTGGGTTATCAATTTTTTTTATTTTATCTAATATAATTTTGAAGAACCTCTTTCATATATGTGATAACTCTTTGTTCTTTTCATTTTGGATACAACAAGATTGATGATCAGAATCCATTCTAACGTAATTTTTTATTTTCTTTTTGGCTTTTTCCCCTCTTTTTGCGGGGATACATTTATGTAGATTTTATTTACTTATTTATTTATTTTTTGAGGAAGTTTAACTACCAAGTGATAATAATCATTTACAATATAGGTTTTGCTTATCATTATCCTTCAATTTTGATGGAGGTAAGAAAGAAAGAAAAGAGTTAAAACTAATTATTTCTATCTTATAATACTACTTTATCTATGATTGCACGTAAACAAAATTTGAGAAGGAACGAAGGTATAGAAAAGTAACTTATAATACCACTTTATCTGTCTTATAATACTATTTTGTCTGTGATTGTAGTTCTCACTTTAACGGTAAGTCTACAATTTTAAGTACTTTTATCTAATTTTATAAGTAACTTCGATAATTATTTTATTTATCACTTTTTAGTACAATATTATATTAATCTCTCATTTTTTTTGTTTAATATTTATTGCTGCAGGAGATATTTGATAAAAAAAAATCATAATTCATACAAATGCAAAAATTATATATTGATTTTTTTTAATCAAAATAATATAACTTAAAGAACAGTTTTTCTCACAAGTTTGAATTTTGTATAATCTCTTTTCTCCACTCTATACAAATAAACACATATAGAAGATAATTGATTTATTATTTTTTAGATTGATTATTAAATCGAAAAAACTTATACTTATTCGTTTTTGGATTATATCTCTAAGTTAGTGACAATAATTATAGAAAAATTCATAAAAGTATAGGGGGTCAATTGTTGATTTTTTTATATTTAAATGTATATCCTTTATCAATAGCAGTTGTAATGTATGTACATTAATCTTTGTTTTATACTCTCTAATTAATAATTTATTTATAAATTTTATGTATTTGTAGATAAAGAGGTGTTTTTAAAAGTTTAATTTTAAAATTGTATAGAATTTAGGACCCTTAATTCTTGTATATAAGTCTAAAACGACTTATATTATGAAACGAATGTAATATAATTTACTCTCAACCTAAATTTTCGATTTCATATATATTACTCCATCCATTTTAAAATACTTGTTCATGAAACTTTTTTATTTTGTTTTAAAATATTTGTTCATGTATATATTTCTAGAATTAATAATTAGCCTTTTCTCATTTTACTCTCATTTATTATAAGTCAACGACACAACTTTTCAAAACTCTTCTTTCTTCTTACTTCTTGAGTATTTTCACTAACCAATAGTTACTATATTTTTAATATGAATAAAATAAAAAATTTATCTAAATTGTAGTATTATTTTTAATATCCTTAATATGTGTGTAAATATTTCTTGGATAAATATTTTAAAACGAAAAGATTACTAATAATTTCACAAAATTAGATTGTATTGGACGAATACCATAGCTTTATACGCCCAGAAGAAACTTGTCCAACCTGGGGAAAAACACATTTACCAAACTACTTACACAAATCCCATGTACTTGGTTATTTACACACCTAGCCAATTATTGGAGCTACAGAAAAGAGCTGAAACTAGCAAGCAATTTGATCTCTATATGCAGATATCTCTTCGAAGATTGGAAGTCTTCTTGATCTCGGAGGAGCCCATACACTGAGTAAACGATCAAGTGCCTCCACAGAATCATCATCATTCAAGTCTGCAAAGGGCGGAGGTTGCCTTGATTCCAATTCCCGCAGCAATTCATTGGCTCGCGTTACTGTCTTGGAATCATCAGAACCCGGAAGTTTGCCTTTTAGCACGTCTTCAAGAATCAATCTTGCCTCATCATATCTTGCCTGTTTGATCAGTGATAGACAGAGGTTGCTGGCCTTGTTCGCATCAGGCTCTATCATTTGAGCTTTCCGATATACCACCTCTGCTGCAATAAAGTTCGATTTTTGCATGTATGCCCATGCTAAATTCCCCTGTTGCAGCAACCATGGATTGGGATTATAAGCTCTTCTAGTCTATGTAAATAAAGAGAGAAAATCAGCATTGCCTTCGTAAAAATCCTATACCAATGTTCGGGAAGTTTCTTGTTTGATGGAGACTTGAAATTTCTTCCCATGAGAGCGGGCAGTCTTTGTGGGTCTTCCATTGAAGGCTTCACCAAGATAGATCATCCTTAGCTTCTGCTTTAGCAGCAGTATTTGCTCGTCTATTTTCCCACACTTCTACCAACAAAAAAAAAAAAAAAAAAAAACCGACTTGATTCAGTCTCTAATTATGAAGAGAGACACACTAGTGCTTGTTGAATTTAATGCTATCAATTAGGCAATGTTAATGCATACGATGAAATAGCATTTATGTACTGTAAGAACCTTGTAGAGATCGATGAGGACATTATCTAGTGATTCTTGAGCTTGTTTAGAGCAGAGGCCCCTAAAAGACTTGATGGCTTCAATAGCTTCTTCAGTTCTATCCAGTTGCTTCATTACCAGGGCCATGTCCTTGAGGGCGCTATCTACTCTATGTCCTGCGTTTATAGCCTTCCAAAACCAAAAAATTGCTGCTTCTGGATCCTTCTGAACTAACTGGAAAAAACATATAAAACACTTTTTTTTTTTCTCAAAATCATTAGAAATATTGGTGGGAGGATACACATAAAAATTTTAAAGAAAGAAGCATTCTTATGACGTGGGATTTATCGTGCTGGGATGAGGGACTTACGTCATTTTCTTGAATTTTAGGATGAATATAAAAGAAAAACTGTGGGCATTTAATTTTGTCAATATATAAGTGAAATTGTCCTTGTAAAAAAAAAAAAACGTGAAATTGTCTTTTTTATTTTCTTTTTCTTTTCTGTGAACCTATCAATGCTTTGATAAAAAAGAATATCATCGGAATATGTAAAATGAAAAAAAAAAAAAAGCGAGCCCACAAATTCCTAAATGCATTCTTCTTTTTTTTTTAATTAAGTTTGGTTTGATTAGACTGTTTGGTGTAAATAAACGAGGAAGGAAAATAAATGTGGAGATAAATGTGACATTTACTTCGTTTAGTTAGATGTAAATATAGGGGAGAAGTAAATCAGGATGGGTACACTTTCCCTCCGCATCAGTATTTCCTCCCCTTCCAATTTAGTTAGATGTAAATGGGGAGGGAAAGTAAATCAGGACGGGATACACCCTCCTTCCACATTAGTATTTTCTCCCCTCCCAATTTAGAGAGATTGAGAGAGAAAAAATAAAATAGGAGTAATAATGACAATATTAACGACATTTTTAACATTAAAAATTTTAATAAAATAGATAATGAGGAATAAAATAATAAACTAAATTAATTATTTTCTTTCCTCTTCCCCTTTTTTTTCCTTCCTATTTTCATTCAAACTAAATAAAATAAGAGTACATTAACTTTTTCTTATTAAAAATAAAATGCGTCACTCTTCCTCTCCTTTCCTCTTCTGCTCCCCTTTGCGAACCAAACCAGACCTTAGATTTAAGTCTGATACAAACAAAGAATTGTTTCCCACCCTACTTTATCATCCTTATTATCCATGAAGGTTTCTCATTTGTGGAGCCAACCTACACTTACTTTTCTTACCAACCTAACAAGGAGGGTGGTAACGACGATTGATTATGTTCTGGTTTTTACCTCTACAACAACAAGACCAACAACCCTAATCATAATTGGAGATTTCAAGGGCCATTCAAAAATGTTGTTTTTGAAAGAATAAATTTAAAAAAAAAAAATACAACTTCCAATAATGCAAAGAAATTTTAACCCCTGAAACGAACATAATTTGAAAGGACCAAAATACATTGATTTAAAGAATCACACCCTTAAAAAGTTTATATCCAAATGGTATTGCTGTTCACCATTTAATTTTAAGCTCAGCACATTTTGTTTGCATTTTTCTATCCCATTTGAGTAACTAAATCCCCAAAAGTATTCGATTAGCTTCCGCAGTTTCTAGCTTAAGCTTTGTCTCTTAATGACTTTGCCTTTGTATATGGACCGAAGAGGAGCAAACCTGGGCATGCTTAGCACGACCATAAGGGCCATCGCCGGAAGGAACCTTGTGGATGACATGAAACAGCTCCTTCTCCTCTCTCTTCTGCGGACTCTGCTTCTTCAAACTCGCTTCCATTGTCGTTTTCGTCTTCTTCTCCTGATCGTCACCTCAGACCACCACTTCTTCTTCTTCCTACCTAGCTACCCACCTGCAACTAACTCCGACTCCGTAGCAATGTAATCGAATCGGAAGATGACTGCTAACAACGTATAGATTCCTAGTCTACGGTACTCAGGCGGACGCAGTAAGAGAAAATGGTGGTTGGCTCATACAAGCATATATTGATATGGAAGCAGGGAGTTTGGAAGGAAATTGCAGGCCGGTGAACCTGCCCCGAGAACGAGTCTAAATACGCTACCAACATTAATTTGGTTGGGAAACCGTGTCCGGTATCGTTTCATCTCGGACAAAATATGTCAATCATCCTTAAATTTTAATTTTTATCCTCAAATTTTAAAATACTTAATTTTAGCATTCGAACTTTTAAAATATATAAAAAAAATAGTCATTTCAATAATAAAAGTTTAAGTACAATACAAAATTACTAGATTTTAACTTTTATTCTTTCATTTTTTATTTCTAAAATATTATTCGTCAACTTTAATCTCATTCTCTTCTCTTCGAATTAACTCTTCCATCAATTAAAACTATTAAGTGCTTTTGGAAGTTCATCATATGACTTCTACATGATCTATTTTATAGGTATTTTCATTTACTTAACTCTCACAATGTGGTGTCATCCTTCTAATTCTTATAAAGTAATTTCTATATATGGTAAGAAAAGACTACTGCAACTTGTGCGTTTCTCACTTCTCTTTTTAGATTTTTTTTTATAATTCACTTCTGCTTTCAAATTTATTCTTCCTTCTTGTAGAGATGTCAAGAAAATTACTATTTCTCAAGAACTGAATCGGTTTTTTTTTCTTCTTCATCTTTGTGTCTTAGTTTTGTTTATTAAAGAATAAAATATGTTATTTTTGTTACATGGTTAGATTTAAAAAAGTGCAAAAGAGTAATCTCAAGATTATTGAGTCGCATAAAAAGGTTTGAAGTTAGATCTTAAAATTGTTGTTAATAAATGAAGAAATTCAAAGAGAAGAGAGTAAAATTAAAGTTGAAAAATAATATTTTAGAAATTAAAAATGGAGAAATGAGAGCTAAAATTTGGTAATTTTGTATTTTACTTGAGTTTTTATTGTTGAAAGAGCTATTTTTTAAGTGTGTTAAAAGTTCGAGGGCTAAAATCACGCATTTTAAAATTCGATGGTGAAAATCAAAATTTGTGAAAGTTCAAGGGTGGTTGACATATTTTACCCTTCCATCTCCTGTTACACATATCATTGGTAGATTGATTGCAAATCATCTAACTCAAGGTTTTGCAATTTCGGTACAGGATTTGCGCTACAATTTCACCGTTTAATTTGTCATCATTGCGTTGAAACTTGTAAATAAGTTGCAGTGATTATTTACCTCCTGCCGAGTTTTTGCTCAAAATAGGTTTCTTTTGGAATCTCCACCCCGTTACAAGTTTAAAACCACATCGTACCTCCTACGGGAGGTTCCTCGCGTTCGGAAGACGCGAGGTATACTGCCACCTAGTGTCTGCCGGACGCGATGTTACTTTTCTACTTTTCTATGCGTCGCGTTTGTAGAAGCTAGGAAGCTAGGAATACTTTTCTTGATTGGTGCAAACGGTGGGGTTGTAAATGAGTCCAACATAAATTCCCGAGGCTCGTCTTCTTCAATATAATTTGCTACAGGACATTTTGCTTATATCCTATCCATGAGAAGAGTTGGACTCATTTAGAATAAAAATAAAAATAAAAATAATTATAATTTCTAAATAAATTTAAAAATATTAAAATTTAGAATTAAAATTTAGAATTTATTGATACTATAAATATTTACAAAATATTAATTATCTAAATTTTATAAACTCTATAATTAGAAAATTATGTTCAAATTTAAATCTCAATTATGTAAATTTATAATTCTCTTACATTTTAATTTGAATAATCTATTATTTAATAAACTCTATTATGTAAATCTCAATTATGTAAATTTATAATCCTCTTATGTCAATTATCTAAATTTTATGAACTCTATTATTGAATAATCTAGTTTTTACCAAAATTTAATATGTAAAAAATTAAAGAAAATATGCGAATACTAAATTTTATTTTTAGCGAATAATAGTTTGAATTATAGTTGAATATTTTCTTGAATATTTTAGTGAAAAATAAGTTGTGAATCTTTTATGAATATTTATTAAATAATACTCGAATGATTGAATTACTATTTAATATTTCGTGACGGCATTTTTTTTTTGTCAGAATATTTTCATCGCAATAATTATAATTTTTAATTTTAATTATTCATACAAATTTAATTTTATGTATTATTTGTCTAAATTTTATTTTTATTTACATTAATTAAATATTTATTATTAATTTTTTTGATAGATTCACAATTAATTTTGTATTTTTGAAATTTTCCAAAAAAAATTTATAAATAGGGATAAAAATAATTATAATTTGTAAATAAATTTTAAAATATTTTCAGTAAATTATTAAAATTTAACTGTAACACACGTTTTGAATTTAATTGTTAGCTAGAGTTTAAGGTTAATATTTATTTATTGATACTATAAATATCAATTATTTGCAAAAAGTATAAATATTTCAAATATCAATTATCTAAATTTTATAAACTCCATTATTTAAAAATTATGTTCAAATTTAAATCTCAATTATGTAAATTTATAATCCCTTTATATTTTAATTCGGATAATCTAGTTTTTACCAAAATTTAATAAATGTGAAAAATTAAAAAAAAATATGCGGAGACTAAATTTTATTTTTAGTGAATAATAGTTTGAATTATAATTGAATATTTTCTTAAATATTTTAGTGAAAAGTAAGTCGTGAATCTTTCGGAAATATTTATTAAATAATACTTGAGTGATTGAATTACTATTTAATATTTCGTGAATGTTTTCGATAATTATAATTGAATACTTTAGTAAAAATAAGTCGATCTACCAAATAACTTTATTACATATGAATTCGTCAAAAAAATGGATGAAAGCTAGTCCCACAATGAAATCCTCGACGGTTCCTTGGAGATTGAACTCGTCTTCGAGGTTGTTCTTAAGGTTGTGGTTCAAGTTATACCTCATTATGTTCTTCTTTAGCGTTTGAGAGACCTGCAATCTCTTCAGATTGTGTATGCCATCTACGAGACCACTCAGTAGAGGGACCAATATCATATTCACCAACAGAAGAATGGCGTATAGTATCGAAAATTAGATGTTGTGGAGTGACGAATTCATCAATAGCTACAGGATCACCTGCCACATAATCACCTTCATCTGCTGGCACAGGTGAGTAGTGATCCTGCTGAGGGACTTCATCAGCCGCAACACGACGACGTGCCTGCCTACCGCCTCTCCGAATCGATGGTACTTCTCGAGGGACTTGTTGTGGAATCGGCGGTATCGGATCGGAAGTATAAGATCATCTTGATGGCTCATACGATATGCGCTGTATACGATCTACTTCACCAACAGCAGTCAACGTACGCCTGACAATATCTGATATTCTCTCGACTGATTGTGCCAGCAATGGTTCAGCACGTTGAGTTGGTGCAGTGTCACTTAGCTGCAAAATTCGGTGGAGCACATCGGTCTGCACATGCATTTTAAGAAATTGTTAATAAAAATATACAAAATTAGAACTTCTCTACATATGTACACATGAGAAAAAATTTTACTTACACATAATTCAGCTATTATGCTACTAGATTGATAGCCCACGGGGTTCGGTTGCTATATGGTCAGATTGCCAATCAATCGTCGTGTACGCTTCCAATACCACTCAGCATATCCATTCGAGACCATACTTTCACCAAAAGTGGGCTGTTCTATCAAAACATATGCCTGACGGTTTATCCAGTTAGCGAGGTGCAACGCTTCAACATCGTCCCACCCACCACCAGTCGTCCGCATGTCACGATGATACAAATCTATCCCCGTGTCAACGGCATCAGGAATTGGCTGCACCAATCTAAACTGCCGCTGGACTCAATTAGGGCAATGTAACTCTATCGTCTCCCAACACAATAGAGACGTAACAAACATCCAGATGTTTCTCCCGTGTGTGCAGTACGGGAGTAGGGATGCCAATATATGCTCGTCATAAGTACACCATATAAACTGTGAAATGAGATATATAGCAGTAAATAGTAAATCAATGCATATTTGTTATAATTGATTGCAAATTCATAATAGTTATACTTACATGATTATATCGCATCCGATCCAACTGATCCCTGTACGCAAGTAGAACATGTGTTGGGGTGCGGGAAAGCTCAAGTGGACCCTGCCATGCTGAACCTCTAGGCGTGTCGGAGGGTATATCCTCTATCGGTCGTACTCTGTCCGGTCTAATGATTGGAATACGCTCCCAAGCCCATAACTATCACAATATAAGTAGAGTTTTAATTTTAGCCACATATCCCACGATCATTTTTTGAATAAAAGCTGAAAAAAATAGTTAACTTAAATTTGATTTTATTTCAAACTTGAATTAACAAAAGTGGGCCACTTATTTGATGCGTCGTATAGTTTGTTGCATTGCACATACATCGATATAAATGAGCCAGTGCCGCACTACCCCAACTAATTGTGCCAGACAACTGTAGATCAAGTATATATCGTAAGAAGAGTAAATGAACCCGATTCCCAAATTTGTCCAAGAAAAGAAACCCATCAATAAGCTGCATGATGCGACACCGTGCATGCTGTGCAACCATATCTGGTGTTGCGTGTGGCTGGAGCAGCTGAATAAGGGCTTCTTAATAGAGCTCAACTTCAAACGAGACCTGTCTAGGTTTGTGCTCGTGGGTCGAAAACCAAGCAGTGCTTCGCACATGTTTAACAACTTTGCTTGCGGATAAGTTGATCCACGACCAATAACTGGCTCACCGTTTACACGTAAGCCGAAAAGGACCTCTACATCTTATAGAGTAATTGTGGCCTCTCCAACTGGTAAGTGGAAGGTGTACGTCTCCTAGCGCTATCTCTCCACTAATGCTATAATAAGTGGATGATCAATCTTCGTGTACGGTAAACGAATGACTCCACCGAACCCGACCAACTCTATAAGTTGCTGGACATAGGGATCGAGTGGCCAAGCAACCCAAAAG
This sequence comes from Voacanga thouarsii, assembly GCA_026120185.1. Classification (NCBI taxonomy): domain Eukaryota; kingdom Viridiplantae; phylum Streptophyta; class Magnoliopsida; order Gentianales; family Apocynaceae; genus Voacanga; species Voacanga thouarsii. The sequence goes on from JANUWF010001339.1 coordinate 1,576,925, forward strand.
GCGCTGTCATTGCGCCTTGCACTAAGGACAATATCTGGTAACTGTCCTACCTAAATATGTGTAGATCTATGTCTATGTTGCATGGTTAACACGTCTAGTATAATTGGGCCGGGGTCAATTCCATCAGGCGTAGGTTCGTACATGATGTCCTGAAGCGAAGACAGTAAAGAATTTGTCATTTTATTAATGGATATAAAATGCATAAAAAATGTTATAAATGGAAATGAGTAAAGGCATGAAATGAATTTGTAGAACAAAGTAAACGAATCGAATAAAGTAAAGACAAATTAAAACAGAGTACTTAATACACCAATTTAAAGTTAACACTTCCCTCAAATGTCATTTTATGCACAAGTTATATAGCAATACATAAGGTGTACATAATACAACATTGAAACTTGATACATCAATACATAAATTAAAGATAATACAGGGAACTACGGAAAACATATCAACACCGTTGAATGGCACTGTTGGGGCAATTTCTCTTGTTGTGTCCAATCTGGTGATAGTTCCTACAACGTGGCGGCGAATCAGGGTTGCGCTCGTCCATCTCATTTCTAATCCTCGATATCCTCATACGACCCCGATGACGGTTCTTGAACCGGTACGGATTTGGTGCCAACGTAAAAGGGGGAGTGCGCCCATAATCCTCATGAGGAATAGGTCTAAACTGTCTTGTGTATGTCATTTTGTAGTGCGGTGTCGTGTTCAAGGGTGACACGAGATCCCCAGGATTCAACCCTACCTGCTAACAAGCTGTAAATGTGTGCGAACAAGGTATTCCATATATTTTTCACTTGGCGCAACTGCATGTTCTCGAACCAAGATCAACTTGATATGTATTATTTCCCTTACCATGCTCGCGATATCCTGACACGACACAAAAAATGCCCCGACCTTGGTCATAAGCCTGCACACGATGGCTTCTCCCCTTTGTCTCATTATGTATAAATTTGGACTATATCTTAGAAGGAAAGTGATATCGACCGTGATTAGCCTCCTGTCTATGGTCATTAAAGTACTTGACTGTTTTCTTGAATGAAGACTCGACGATCACCTTGATGGGTAGAACACGTATACCTTTAACAACACTGTTGAATGATTCCGCCAAATTCGTTGTCGTATTCTCGTATCGATACCCACCATCGTAAGTAAGAGTCCACTGCTCCAATGGAATCGCATCAAGCCATGCCTTTGCAAGGGGACTTAATATATTTATTTCATCCATAATCCTAAAAAATTTACGTTTCTTACTCTGCTTACCAGTCGTATACATCAATTTCTTCAGTTGGTGGTTCCTGAACTTCGCATTGAAGTTACTCTGAATATGTTTGAAACAGAATCTATGCACTGCCAATGGCTCTTACCAGAGAGGCTGTCGATGTACCACATTCACTATCCCCTTGTGCCGATCAAATATCAAACATACCCTACAATCCCCCAGAACATGTGTCCTCAGTAACCACAAAAACCATCCCCAACTTTTATTGGTTTCTTCATCCACAATTGCAAATGCAAGGGGCAATATATGATTGTTTGCATGTTGACCAATTGCCGTCAAAAGCTTTCCCTTGTATATACCCTTAAGGAATGTCCCATTAATGCTGATTACTGGCTTCATGTGAATGAAAGCATCAATACATGATTTGAAAGACAAAAAAACAGATCCAAAAGTCTTGGCACTGTTGCTGTCAAATGGTAAATGTTGCCACTCAATTACCGTCCCTGGATTCGAATCCTGCAGTGCAAGCATGAATCGTGGCAACTGCTCGAATGAAGATGGTCAATCCCCATAAACCATCTCAATAGCCATCCTCCTAGCATTCCATTCTTTTTTGTAAGATGAGCTGAAATGCGATACATTCTGAATATGACTATTAATCTCGCGCACTGTAATCTCAGGCCTATCGTGTATCATAGTCATAATGTGCTTTGCCATAAAATTGGCGCTCATATTGCGGTGGTTTCCATCGACTGTCCGAACTAAACAAATATGCTCTCTATGCCAGTGAGTAATTTGCCATAAATTGTATTTTGCTTTCTTCCGCGCATGGATCCGCCAATAACATCGATGTTCGTCAGTAGAATTTTTGCACTCAGCAATCCAAAGTGTAGACTTACTTTCTAGGACCGTAAACTCTCGACCCATTCTCACGGACCATGATCTAACAGTCCACAGTAGCTCATCCTTGTCCTTGAATCACATTCGGACACACAAATCATTATTTGATTATGACCAGAAATTCATTCCAGAACCACCTGTTGCGATTCCATCGTTATCATATTCTCTATCTGGAGAATTATTCAACCTATCAAGGTACTCAGAATATGGTGGATTGTATAAGCGCTTCGGTACGCTAACCCCATAAGTAGGCTGAGGTATTACAGAATGACTAGGGAATGCAAAAATATTGGGCATCGTAGAAGAATTAGGGAATGCAGAAGTACCTGCCATCGCAGAAGGACCGGGGAATGCAGAAGTACCCGGCATCGCAGAAGGACCGACCATTTTAGCTCCAACATCATCGTCTCCATCATCCTCGTCAGGACTCTCATCAGCAACTGGTTCATCCACATCCGATGTAGGTCTTAAACCATCTACAGTCGCCTCAGGAGTACCAACCTAAACGGACTTTCGAGTAACCTAATCATCAACTGGAGTGATGTGCTGCGGAACACCCAAATCAGAACCTGAAAACAATGGCAAAACTGCCTCGGTATGGGATGGTTGAATGTGCTCGCAATATTCTTGTATCGAAGGTGCTTCGGGTTGGTTGAATCTCATTGGGGAGTTATAATGCGACTGAAATACATCATGATGCATAGGCAGAGAACTACTTGGTAACGGTGGTATTTGTAGATACGGAGCTGGCGTATAATTGGCTTGAACTTCAACACTTGTAGCAACTGTAGGGGTCTACAACATCTCATACTTTACATGCAAATCAATTGGTTGTCCCCCCGCAATGGATGCATAGTACCATAAATTTTTCATATCCTCATCGTCAGTAATATTTCCTGTTGTAGACCTCCTGACATTACCAACGGAAGCGTCTTCTCGCATCGTGATTTACAACTTTACAGTCCTCGAATCGCACATATTTTATTGACTAAGGCAGTATAATTTACTCGATTTCTAACAAGCAATGTCTTGCGATAGGGACCATAAAAAAAATCACCATTTGCGGTGCGAATAATCTCGCAATCCCAATAGAACCGTAATCTTACAGGTTGTTCCAATGACATTGTACCTAAATAAGTTAGATATTTTTTTCTATTAAATAATTAAATTCTAACAAATATTATAAATATTATACTGTACCAACCAATATCAAATAAATCAATTAACCAGAACAGGCTCAAAATCTATGCTTTCTATTAAATAATTAAATTCTAACAAAATCCATGTTTTTTTTTATGACAACAATTACAAAAAAATCTGCATGAATTAATTCGAACTAATTCAACACGAATTAAGTGTCTTCTTAATGTTCCCGTGTCAAAATTAACTTTTATTCAAGATGTATATAAAATGTTAATTTTGGTTTTAATTTAAAGAAATTGAAATTAATTGGATAATTTTTATTTAATTCAAATAATGACTATTTCAAAATATTCAAATTCTCAAAAATTTGAAAATTTGAAAATATTAATATTCTACATTTAATTAGTTTTTTATTTTATAATTTCACTCTAACTTTTTTTTTTGTTTTACTTGAAAAAAAATCTGAAAGGCTCTAACATCCAACTATATTTCCATGTAAAAATTCAAATATTAATATTCTTATTCGTTTAAGGTAAATAAAAATAAAAAATGTTTAACAAAAATAATTTAATTATATTAACTATTTTTTTATAAAAATAAAAAATAATTGAATTTCATAACATCCATATAAATCTCAAATCTTCCTCGCATCTCAATTAAAAATTCTAACAAAAGTTTTATTTTTATTTCTTGACAACAATTACAAAGAAATATAATATGAACTAATTAAGATAATTAACAGCTATAATAATAAAAAAATTAATATACAGATTTGATATTTTCTACTTAATTTTTACATAAAATATTAATATTAAATATTTGAAAAGGATAAAATATTATTTTTTCTTTAACTTCATATGCTTATTGTCCATAAATTAATTTTATATTATTTTTTAATTATTGAAATTAATTTTATTTCAATACCATCGTTTAATTTTAATTTCAAAAATTAAAATCTTAGATAATTTCATACATTTTGTTTTAATATTTCAATTTTAATTTGTATATAAAAATGAAAGGATTTGTTTTTAAAAAAAAATCTTTCACTCAACATTAATTTTTTTTTCATTTTATTTATGCCTAAATACTTGAATGGAGAAATTAGTTTTTTTTCTTAGTTAGAAAATTTACAAATTTAATGTTGTAAATTGCATGAAAAAATTTATTAATCTTCATGTTAATTTATTTAGAGAAATATTTTTGTTTAATTTTTATTTCATAAAATATATATCGAAAAAATTTTGGAAAAGAAATTTAAGTCTCTTCTTAATATTCAACATTCAAAATTAAATCTTCTTCAAATTGTATATAAATATTTTTTTTTGTTTTAATTTAAAGAAATTAAAATTAATTAAAATTTTAATATTTATTTAATTCAAACGACTATTTCAAAATATTCAAATTCTCAAATATTTGAATTTTTAATATTAATTTTAAAATATTAATATTTCAAATTTAATTGTATCTAAAAAAAATAAGGATAGGTATTTTAATTGTACCCAAATTTACTGTTTGAAAATTTCTAAAACGATGGATAAAATTATATCTATCTATGTGCTTCAATATATATTCCAAACGGATTAAATTGAAAGTTCCAGACCATTAGACAATTCCAGTCCAACATCATTCCTAGATTTATTTCATACAAGTATTTTTTATTCTAAATTTATTATAATTTTTTATTCTAGATTTTTCTATCTGAAAATAATTTGTAATTTATTCTAATTCACTATATGTTTTTTTTTTCCAATTTCACTTGAAAAAAATGGACGGCTCCCGCACTCAATTTACAGTCTGTAAATTCTAATAATTTCATGCTCATCAAAATAACCAAATTAAACTATAGCAAATACTCACCGAAATAAACAACAATAACTTATAAAAAAAATTCATATTTTCACAAAATATATATCCAAACAGTTTATATAATATGATAAAATAATAACAATTTTTTTTATTCATTGTAGGAACTTGTGATCAAGGGTGGAATGAAAATGTACTGCTATTAAATTTCTTCTTCCTAAATAGAGATTTTATAGAATAGATCATGTGACAGTACAATACCCGGTGCAGTTTCTGCTTTTGACTTCGATGCAACCGTGCAAAGAGGAACCTCAAGCTCTTCCTCCTCCTTAGTTGTTTACCTTAGCAGACAGGTTTTTAATTCAGTGAAATGGAGAAAATGATTTTTTTAGGAAATTTACTTGCTTACATAGTAGCAAATAATTTTATAAAATTTTCAATCTATGAAGAAAAAAAAAAACTGAAGACAATGGACTTCTACCGTCGATACGAAGGATGGCAGTAGACTTCTACTGCATTAGTTGTTGTCTAGGTTCCCTTATTATCACTGTAAGACGGGCTGGATTTCTACTGCATTATGTGTTGGCCGGGAAGAGAAGAAGAAGAGAAAGATGGCAATGAGAAGAGAAGAAGAGCAAAAGAAATTGGCCGCAGAAGCAGAGAGAAGAAGAAATATGGCTGGGAAGAAATAAATAGAGGAGACTGTCGATGGAGAAAGCAATGCAGTCCGTGAACAAAAGCTGGTTTTCTGAAAAAGAGGACTGTCGTGATTGACACAGCGGGGCACAGCTAGGCCTCACGTCTGCCAGACGCGAGGATACTTGCCCATAGCCATACGTCAGGAATTAATTCACCTCGCGTCTCGGAAACGCGAGGAACCCCTTCCACGGGATAGGGTGTAGTTTTGAATCCGGTTGCAGGTGGAGATTCCAAAAGAAGCCTATTTTGGTCAAAAAGCCACCTCCTGCCCCACCCCCACCCAGGGACATAGACATATAATAGTTTAAAGTTTTGAGAGATTCACCTTTTGATTTCGAATCTTTTTGTGAGATACGCTATAAATGAGGTTCTTCCATCTCTAGTTAGGGGATATATATCTCTAATTTATATTAGTTTTATGTTGAAAGACTGACTAATATGAGTATTCACACTTACGCCTTTTGAATGATTATTTACTTTTCTAAAATAATTAAATGCGAGTATATATTTTTTAAAAAATTTAACGAAATTCGTATTATTTTATTTTATATCATTATCAAGTTTCTATTTTATGGTATTTATCTCCTATTCAATCTCGATTTAAACTCTTCATCTCTTTTCCAAGCAATAATTTTTAAGACCTCTCATACTTTCATAGTTTTTTAAATTTCTGTTCAAGAATCTATCCCTAAAACTTTTATCATGTTATAAAATTTGGGTAGTGTTAGAATAAAATCTACACACTACACACTAAGAAGGTAGTGTTAGAATAAAATTTACACACTATACACTATGAAAACTCTAACTATTGTTTACACAAGAATTTCTTCAAACTTCTCTCTTTCTTTTCTCTCACAATTCTTTTTACAAAATGATGGTGCATTTCAAGTTTAGAGAATAGCTCTATTTATAGAGCTCTTAATTAGTGGAATACATTATCTTCCACTACGTGGTGGCTCCACTAAATGATGGACATCTATAAAAATTCATAATTAGTGGAGCTTCCATTAATTGGTGGAGCTTTCGCTAATTCTATTTACAATATATTCATAACACTCCCCCTTGGATGTCCATCCATTACATAAAAAATATGTCTCGTTAAAACCTTACTAGATAAAAACTCAATGGGAAAAAAATATAATGAAAGAAAAAGAGTACATTATTCTATATGTCTGTTTATTACTCCCCCTGATGAGATGATTCCTTTAAATCTTTGAACCGACGCATACCAATTTTATATCTCAACTTCTCAAATGTTGCAGTCGGTAAAGTCTTCGTAAAAATATTTGCGAGATTATCACATGACCGAATTTGTAGCACATCAATTTTACCTTTCTTCTGAAATTCATGAGTAAAGAAGAATTTTAGTGAAATATGTTTTGTCCGATCTCTTTTAATATATCCTTCTCGTAATTGAGCTATGTAAGCTGTATTGTCTTCATAAAGAGGAGTTGGAATATTTCTCATAGATGATAATCTACAATTTTCTCGGATATAATGAATCATTAATCGTAACCATACACATTCTCTACTTGCTTCATGAATGGCTACAATTTCAGCATGATTTGAAAAAGTAACTGCTATAGATTGTTTTATAGAACGCCATGATATAGCAGTATTTTCACATGTAAATAGATAGCCCGTTTGAGAACGTGCTTTATGTGGATCAGATAAATAACCAACATCTGCATAACCTATCAATATTTGGTTGATTTTATTTGAATAAAATAATTCGAGATCAATTGTACCTTGAAGATATCGAAAGACTTGTTTAATTCCATTCCAATGTCGTCGTATTGGTGAAAAACTAAATCTTACTAATAAATTGACAGCAAATGCAATATCAGGTCATGTATTATTAGCAAGATACATCAATGTACCAATTGTATTGAGATATGGTACTTCAGGATCAAGGAGTTTTTCATCATCTTCTTGAGGTCGGAAAGGATTTTTATTCACATCTAATGACCGGACGATCATTGGAATATTCAATAGATGTGCTTTGTCCATATAAAATCTTTTTAGAACTTTTGCTGTAGATGTTAATTGATGAATAAATGTTTCACTTTCTAGATGTTCAATTTGTAAATCAAGACAAAATTTGATTTTACCAAAATTCTTGATTTCGAATTATTTTTTAAATAATCAATTATTTCTTGGAACTCTTCAGGAGTTCCAATAAGATTAATATCATCAATATATATAGCCAATATCACAAATTTAGAACTAGATTTTTTAATAAAAACATATGGACATACCTGTTCATTTTTAAATCCCGTTTTCAATAAATATTCACTAAGACGATTGAACCACATGCAACCAGATTACTTCAGGCCATATAATGATTTCTGCAACTTGATGGAGTAATTTTTACGAGGATAATGTTTATATGCTTCAGGCATATGGAATCCTTCGAGGATTTTCATCTAAATATCATTTTATAAATTTTCATACAAGTAAGCAGTGACAACATCTAATAGGCGCATATTTATCTTTTCATGTATTGCCAAACTGATAAGATATCGGAGTGTAATAGCATCAGCAACAGGAGAATAAGTTTCATCATATTCAATACCTGATCTTTGTGAAAAATTTTGGGTTACTAACCGTACTTTCTATCGTATGATTTCATTATTTTCATTACGCTTTCTCACAAATATCCATTTGTAGCCAACAGATTTTACACCTTCTGGTGTTTAGACTGCAGGTCCGAAGACTTCACGTTATGTCAGTGCATTTAACTCCGATTGAATCACATCTTTCCATTGCAACCAATATTTTCTATACCGACATTCTGAGATTGATTCAGGATCATCATTATCTTGTATAATATCAAGAGATATATTATGCAAACATATTATCAATAATTGTTTCTATCTGATTTCAACTTCTATCGGAAGTGGTATAATTGATAGAAATTTCAGTGTTACTTTCATCAAATTCTGGTTCTTTACTATCAGTTTTCTCTTGGTCTTTATTATTATTTTCTTCAATATGATCATTTGGATCATTTACTCCTCTTTTCTTTCGAGAATTTTTATCTTTAGAACCAAGAGGTCAGTCACGCTTCTGCCGTGCTTTTGACTCAATAGCTATAGGTATAATATTTTGTTTTACTGAAATTTCAATTCTAATATGAGTATTTATAGCTGGAATATGCGATTTTATAACTCTTCTGGAGTCAACAAAAGCGTCTGACTTTTGATTTGCAATACTTTGCAAATGAATTATCTTTTGAACTTCAAGTTCACATGCGCTTTTGCGCAGATCAAGATAATTTAATGATGTTGTCAAAGCAAGATCTTTCTTATACTGTTTATGTTCTCCCCATAATTTAGGGAATAATGATTCATCAAAATGACAATCAGCAAATCTTGCTGTGAATATATCTCATGTCAGGGGTTCAACATACCTGATAATAGAGAATCGCCTTAGGAAAATTAAAACCCAATTCGGATTAGGAAGTCCTAATTCCTTTACCAGATTTTATGTTTCCTATTCCTTTTCAAGTTAGAGTTAATTAATTGGGCCAAATAAAAGTAGAAGATCGTGAAAACATGGCCCAAACCCAACTTTAACAATATTTAATTATGGATTCCCACCATGAAAATGGCTTCTACCACAATAAAAACAATCTCTAACATGTCAAGAACAATTCCCATTAATTGTTTTAGGCTAACTAATCATGAGTTAAAAATTATTAACTCCCAAAGTTGCCATTTTCAACAATCCCCCACAAATCCATAGTTAAAGACTATTCAGGATTCAAATAATCTGCTTTCGATAATGGTACCTTCCGGTTTGAACCACTACCTAAGTTATCCAACTTATGCCCCCACAGGAACAGATGGACTTAAGCCTTGAATCTGAACCTTGAATGTGACGGCGTCCATTGGTAACAACAAACTATCGGCTATGGAGATAATCTTTGGGGTTGACACGTTATGGCCATGTGTCCTGATCCTGTCTCATGAGTGTATTCAGAGAAAACCCAATTCCCTTTAGTTGCGGCCACACAACAACACTCACATAGTTGGCGATCTCCAAGGATGGATTGCTAGCATCCTGTCTAAAAGACTTGATCCCATTCGAGTCAAAACTCTTACTTATTGCGATAACGCACCACGAGGCTTTCGGGAAATGACCTAGATATAAAAGTATCGAAATTGGTGCAGATTCACTCAAACGACTTGTTTATACCACATTGAAGCGCCTTGCAGGATCTCCACTTGGTCGGTTGGGTTGCCACTGTAGGTGAATCATTTACGGGTTATCAGTCCCATTCCCAACCCGGATTTAAGGAACAATGATGTTTCAAGTCCCTTAGTTAGGGAGTCTGCAATGTTATATTTGGATCCAACAAAGTCAACGAGACACCACCCTTTCGAGACACTAACTCCCTTATAGACTTAAGTCTAACTTGGATGTGTCTCTTAGTCTTTTGATTATACTCGGTACTCTTTATCTTTGCAATTGTGGTTTGACTGTCACAATGCACAGATATAGCAGTAATGGACTTGCTGGTCATTGGCAAAGAGGACAATAGTCCATACAGACCATTCAACTTCCGTTCAGATAGTATCCAAGGCACATAACTCGACCTCAAAAGTTGATCGAGTTATCATAGTCCGTTTACAAGACTTCCAGGCGATTGCACCACCACCTAATGTAAACACATATCCGAGTGCATCCATTGCTACCGAGTTCTTGGCTATCCGACTTGCATCACTATACCCTTCAAGTACAGCAGGGAATTTCCCATAATGCAGCCCAAGGGACACTGTTCCCTTCAAGTACCTTAGTACTCTATCCAAGGCCTCCCAATGAGTTCGATTTGGACAACTTGTATATCTTGCCAGCTTAGATACAGAAAATGAAATATTTGGTCTTGAGCCATTCGCAAGATATTGCAAGCTACCAATAATTTGAGAATATCTTAATTGAGACATAGGAACTCCACTTTCATTTTTGAACAAAGCTACAGAAGGGTCACTTGGAGTTTTAGCAATTCTACAATTTTGATACCCATATTTCTCAAGAACACTCTCAACATAGTGAGTTTGAGAAATAGTTATCCCCTCAGTTGAGCGAATCAACTTTAGGCCAAGAATCAAATTTGCTACTCCCATATCCTTCATTTCAAACTTACTTTTCAAAAATGATTTAGTCTCATTAATTATCTCAATATTGGACTCAAATAGCAAAATGTCATCCACATACAGGCATAGAACAATACAAGTATTACCTTTAACCTTACAGTAAACACACTTGTCATTCTCATTTATGTTGAAGCCAAATGATAAAATTGTTTTATCAAATTTTTCATGCCATTGTTTGGGTGCTTGTTTTAGACTATATAGGGATTTAATAAGTTTACAAACTTTCCGTTCATTTCCTTTGGCCACAAATCCCTCAGGTTGATCCATATATATCTCTTCTTTAAGATCACCATGAAGAAAAGCTGTCTTCACATCCATTTGGTGGATGGTGAGACAATATATGGAAGCCAATGCAATTAGCACTCGGATTGTAGTCAAACGAGCAACAGGAAAGTATGTATCAAAATAGTCTATTCCCTCTTTCTGTCTAAACCCTTTGGCAACTAATCTGGCTTTATACTTATCTATGGCCCCATCTGGTTTAAGTTTCTTCTTAAATATCCATTTACATCCAATTGTACTGCACCCAGGAGGGAGATCTACCAATTCCCATGTCCCATTGGAGACAATGGAATCCATCTCACTCTTGACAGCTCCTTTCCAATGCCACGCTTCGAGGAAGCCATAGCCGCTTGAAAAGTCAAAGGTTCGTCCTCAACATTGTAAGTGACAAAGTCACTTCCAAAGTCCTTGACAGCCTTAGCTCTCTTACTCCTTCTAGGTTCTTCCAATTCCTCAATTTGAGTATTGGGACTATTTGGACTTGCCCCCACATCTTTCATCATTTCCACATGATTAGGAATGAAATCAGACGTTAAGGCTGAATCTAAAGTAGAAACATCTTGAGGCAAACCAGTTTTCATAGGAAACACATTCTCAAAGAATGTAGCATCACGGTATTGAATGATAGTGTTACAATCTATACCAGGTATTTCGGACTTAATTACCAAAAACCTCATGGCATAGCTTATTTCCACATAACCAATAAAGATGGAATCAACAGTCTTTGGTCCTAACTTCTTCCTTTTATGTTCAGGGATTAGAACTTTTGCAAGACAACCCCACACACGGAAGTATTTTAAGTTAGGTTTCCTACCTTTCCAAATTTCAAATGGAGTTACCTCTTTATGTTTATGAGGGACTCTATTCAGAATATGGCAAGCCGTATTCAAAGCCTCACCCCACATATACTTAGGCAATCCAGAATTTAAAAGTAAACTGCTGATCATATCTTTAAACGTTCTATTTTTCCGTTCAGCAATCCCATTAGATTGGGGAGAATAAGGGGGTGTCTCCTCATGAATTATGCCATTGCTTTGGCAATATTCAACAAATGGATTAGACCCATACTCTCCACCTCTATCAGATCTTAACCTTTTAAGTTTCTTGCCAGTTTGAGTTTCAGCTTCATTTTTAAATATGAGAAACTTTTCAAGTGTTTCATGTTTAAGTAAATAAACATAGTAATATTTACTGCAATCGTCAATAAAAGTAATGAAATATTTCTTATGATCCCTAGTCAATAAGCCATTGAATTCACAAATGTCTGTGTGAACTAAATCAAGTATTTCTGAATCCCTTTCAATTGAATGATAGGGTTTCCTGGTTGTTTTAGCTTCCACACACACTTGACATTTATTTTTCTTATCAATTGAATGTTTAGGGATCAAATCTAAATTCATCATTCTTTTAACAGAATCTAAATTTAAATGTCCAAGTCTACTATGCCAAACATCAGTGGATTCAATAATGTGCACCATAGGATAAACAGAATTCTCAATAGAAGAAGCTTTATTCAAATCAGAAGTAAAAGATTCAACTCTTAATTTAAATAAACCATCTGACAAATAACCTTTGCCAACAAAAGAATTGTAGTGCATAATCACTACTTTATTACATTTGAAAGTAAGTTCATAACCCTCTCTAACTAAACATGAACCACTAAGAATATTCCTACTGAACCGTTGGAACATGTTGCACCCTATGAAGAGAAAGAATACGCCCGAAGGAAACTTCAAGTCCACACGTCCAATCCCCAACACATTGGCTGCAGTTGAGTTCCCCATCTTCACGGTTTTTCCTTTAATAGGTCGGTAAGATACAAAAACAATTTATCAAGCACAAACGTGCACATTTGCTCCAGATCAACCAGCCATTCAAGTGGCTCATAAATAGTAAAGACTTCGGGTTAACGAAACATACCTTTCATCATCATTGGAAGTAGTGATGCCGGTCTCGGCCTCAATGGTACAAACCTCGATAAGGTGAGTACTCAAATCAGCCTCCGCTTGACTAATATCCTCTACCACCACATTGACTTGTGCTTCAGAATTTGATCCTTGTTTGACTTTGGGCTTTTTAGACGGACAGTCCTTAACCCAATGTCCAACCTGACCACAATTCCAGCAAGGTTTGTTTGCTTTCGATTTCTTCTTGGCCTTGCCTTTTGTCTTGTTTATGTTTTTAGAGTTTGAGTTAACCCCCACATTCCTCTGGTTATTGCTCTTCTTCCCAGTAGTCACAATATGGACATTAGACTCCATAGGTACAATATAACTATTCTTTCTATGTTGCTCCTCAATGGATATTGATTTCATCAGATCGTTTAGAGAAATCTTCTCCGTTTTGTGTTTGAGGGACATACCAAAGTCCTCCCAAGACTTAGGAAATTTCTCTATTATTGACATCACTTGAAACTTCTCAGGAAGTTCCATATCTGATTCATGAAGAGAATGGATAATCAATTGCAACTCTTGAGTCTGTTCAGTCACAGAAAAACCCTCAACCATCTGAAACTTTAGGAATTTGGAGACATAATACCTTTCCAGACCTTGATCCTCGATATTATATTTCCTATCCAGTTCATCCCATAGCATCTTTGCTGTGTATGACTCAGAACAGTAGACATCAAAGAGAGCATTTGTCAATGCTGACAGTATTGCTCCTCTGCCTACATTATTCCGTTCATCCCACGCAGCAATCTCAGCTACTCTAGAATGCCTTTCAGTTGGTATAGGCCTGTCTACCTGCACTGCTGATAATAAGCCCCTCATGGTCAACCAATTTTCATGCGTTGTTGCCAACGCTTGAAATTCTGTCCTGGACCAAACTTGTCCGGCAAACCATTCAAGTCAACCAAAGGCTTATACGCAGCAGATGCAGTACCTGACGAATTGGCCATTGCACACACACAGATAATTGCAGAATAGCTTCTTGAAGATTGTTAAAACCCACCAATATTCTTAGTGGTTCATGTTCCAATCTTGCTGTGAATATATCTCATGTCAGGGGTTCAACATACCTGATAATAGAGAAAGAATCATATCCAACGTATATCCATTTTCTTCTTTGATGACCCATCTTTGTACATTAGTTTGGTGCAATTAGAACATATACAACACACTTAAAATTTTTTAAATGAGTAATATTTGGTTCTGAACCAAAAGTCAATTGCAAATGAGAGAATTTATGATAACTAGTTGGTCATATACGTACAAGTGCTGCAATATATAAAATAGCATGTCCCCAGGCAGATGTTGAGGGATTTATTTTCATTAATAATGGTCTAGTAATTAATTGTAATCTTTTAATAAAAGATTTAGCAAGACCATTTTATATATGAACATGAGCGACATGATGTTCAACATTAATCCCAATTGACATGCAATATGCATCAAAAGCATGTGATGAAAATTCATCAGCATTATCCAAACGGATATTTTTAATGTGATGGTTAGGAAATTGTACACGTAATTTAATTATTTGAGTAAGTAATCTCGCAAACGCCAGGTTGCGAGTAGATAATAAACACACATATGACCATCGGGATGATGTATCAATTAAGACCATAAAATATTTGAACAGTCTTTATGGTGGATCAATATATTCACAAATGTCTCCGTGAATCCGTTCAAGAAATGTAGGACTTTCAACTCCTACTTTTATTGGTGATGGTCTAACAATTAATTTTCCTAGAGAACATGTAGCACATGAGAATTTTTCAGATGTCAATATCTTTTTATTTTTCAATGGATGAACATGTGTATTCTCAATTATTCTTCTCATCATGGTAAATCCCGAATGACCCAACCGGTCATGCCAAATGCTAAAAGTAGTAGAATTAGTAAACTTCTGGTTTATGAGATGATGAATTTCAATTGTACGTATTTTTGCAAAATATAGGCCAGTAGAAAAAGACAGCAGTTTTTATAATACAGATTTTTTACCCAAATTAATTTGAGTAATATAAAGATGTTCACTACTATTTTCCTCATTTGTTTCAACATGATACCCATTTCAGCGGATATCTTTAAAACTCAATAAATTTCTTTTGAATTTTGAGGAAAATAATGCATTATCAACAGTAATTATTGTTTATTTAGGCAACAATATACTAGCTCTTTCAGAGTCTTCAATCACATTTGTACTACCGTTTATTGTATAAATATTTATTTCTCTAATTTTGAGATCAGAAAAATATTCTCATTTTTTAGTATGGTGTGTGTAGTTCCACTATCAATAATACATACATCATCATTAACAACAGCCATCTGAACAAAAAATATATATATACAAACGTAAATATTATTAGAATATAATGAAAATTTAAACATATTAGGGTGAGACATTAGTTATTCTGGACACTGCCATCACCAATCAAATGGTCTATCCTACCGTTTGAGTGTTCAAAAAAATCCGATACATCCATATGAGTAATATTGATATTAAGATCTTCAGGATCAATATCATCATCCTCAACATCATTCACTGGATGTTGAGAAAAATTTACTTCAACATTTTTATTATTCTTTTTTAGTGAAACTTGATATAATTCTACTAAATGTTTGGCTGTACGACAGTTACGTGACCAATGACCTTTCATGCCATATCTATGACATGTATCCTCATACTTTTCTTCCATTTCTTTTTCTTTTCCCTTATTATCTTTTCTGTTCTACTTCAAGTGGCCAATATTTCTCACAATTTGATTATGACTGTGATAAGGGAAATATCGAGCGTGTTCACAATCATAACTATGACCAAGGCCACGGCCACGGTTACGACCAGGATTATAATAATGGCTTCTACTGGAGCCAGTTTGTTTGGTTTCATGATTTCTCAATAATAACTCATTATTTTTCTATACAATGAGGAGGACAGTAATTAAATTTGTAAATTTTGTATACCATTTTTCTTGATATTATTGTTGTAGGATAATATTCGAGGCATAAAAGGTGGAGAATATTTTTTCTAGCATATCTTCATTAATAATTTTTTCTCCACATAATTTTAACTGAGAGTTAATTTTCTACATCGTGAAGCTATATTCATTCACGGTTTTAAAATCTTGCAACCTCAGGTGCAATCATTTATACTGTGCAGTGGGTAGTACGACAATCTTCAGGTAGTCAAATCTTTCTTTTAAATTTACCCACAGAACATATGGATCTTTTTCGATAAGATATTCTATTTTCAAATTTTCGTTAATATGACGATGGATAAAAATCAAAGCTTTGGCCTTTTGTTGTGAAGATGCACTATTATTTTCTTAAATAGTTTCACTAAGACCTTCAGCATTTAGATGCATTTCGGCATCGAGAACCCATAACATATAATTTTTTTCAGAAATATCAAGGGTTACAAATTCGAGTTTAGTAAGGTTAGCCATAGGGATCAATAAATGCGTAACTATCTTCTAGTTTGTGTAACAGTAGAGACTCATGCTTTAGTCTTCTGACTTTTGTAACGACAAAGACTCGTGCTGATAACGTGTTATAAAATTTGAGTAGTGTTAGAATAAAATCTATACACTACACACTAAGAAGGTAGTGTTAGAATAAAATTTACACACTATACACTAAGAAAATTCTAACTATTCTTTACACAAGAATTTTTTCAAACTTCTCTCTTTCTTTTCTCTCACAATTCTTTTTATAAAATGATGGTACATTTCAAGTTTAGAGAATTAATTAGTGGAATACATCACCTTCCACTAAGTATTGTCTCCACTAAATGGTAGACATCTATAAAAATTCATAATTAGTAAAGTTTCCACTAATTCCCTAATAATTCACATAAATCCATAATTAGTAGAACTTCCACTAATTCCATTCACACTATATTCATAACATATCATCATTTCTATTTAATTAATAGAAATAAAATAATAATGTTATAATTAAATACTCTATCAATATTACTTTTGTCATGACACGTATATGTTGCTGTGTTATCTCCGGTGGTGCATGTTATTGGTAGATTACATATCATCTTACTGGGCCGTCCATACAGAAATTGCAGGACAATTTTACAGAAAGATTTGTTATTATCATATTAAAATTTGTAGATAAGTCTTGATATTTTTTATTTTAAAATAATTTTCTCAACTAACCTCTATAATGTAAGAGAAGGTTGTAGTAACTTATGATCTTTTACTGTTAAAATTTTAAATTAATAATAATAAAATGATAATTCTTTTCTGATCAAATACCTTTTTAAAATTTTATATTAAATTAAAACATAATATTTTATTTGAAACTGAAGGAGTCGTGAAGAATTATATAATTACATTAACCTCGCAAATGACTAGCAATTTGTCTATATATTTTTATTTTCATTATTGTTGTCACATAAGATACGCTTTGAAATGACGAAAATCACCATTCTTTCTAGATAAACTTTGGTAAGCCAGAACAATAATATATATATAAATAAAATTCTCTTATACTTGAAGGAACTAATTTTTGCCTTCTAAAATTGCGAGTCAACATATGTAATAGTTGAATTTTGACATTCATGTCAATTAATATATATTTTCACTCCCCAGTTTTCTAAAAAAAAAAAAAAAACACGTTGAAGACTTGCTAGGTCCAAGAACATATAATTTTTATGTTTCCTGCAGTTGACTCGAGGCTACAGCCTCTTCCTCCGTTGATTTTATTTAGATGACAAGGGACGAGGCTGATGGGTCTGGTTTCTATGGTTCTGCTTTTGCTTTTAGATGTTGTAATATTCTTGCTTATTTGTGGGTTAGTTTGTCTTTTAATGTTAAAGAATAATCGAGTTTAGATGGAAGAGGTTCCTCCAAATGCAACTTTGGCAATTAGTGTAGATCAATGATGAGTCTTGGAAACCCCTCCAATTTTGACATTAGTGCACCACTTTCAAAATTCTTATAAAATTTACTTTTGTCTTTAATTTTTTTTAAAAAAAATTTATTGTATTTATATAGTTGATTTTAGTATTGGCAAGTAGATCGATTTGATCCGTAGACCGACATGTCTAGCTAGGTTGGGCCAAGCCCGTGGGTCGGTCCAAGCTAATGATTTCTAGCCCGCCTTGAAGAGCATTCAAGTTTTTTTTTTTTTTGTCCTTTAATGGTTAAAATTTTTTTTTAAAAAACTTTTGGACCCCTAATATTCTACCCTTAACCCCCCAAAACTCTATAAATACCCCTCAATTCATTCCAAAACTCACCAAACACTCTCTCCAACTCTCTTATTTTCATTTCATCTTTCTCTCATAATTCTCAAATCTCTTCATTTCCTCTAAAAAAAATATTAGAATAAAATTTATTTTTTTATATTTTTTTCAATTCTTCAAACAAAATCTTAATATTTTGAAAGATTATTGAGTAGCGAAATAGTGGATAATTCAAGTCTTGAAGAAGTCAAGAAATAAAGCTCCACAAAGTGTTATTGTTCTTGGTCATCAACTAGTTAGTATTTTTTAATCTTACACTCTTATTTTTTAATTTTATTAATTACTTATTTGTTTAATATTTACGTTAATTTATAAGTTATTTATATTTTTTAATTCGCTTATTTCATTATTTGTTAATACTTTATTTTATTTTTTAAACTTTTATTTAAATTTTAATTGATTGTTTTTGTTTAGATATAATAGATCCAAATAAATATCATTATTTTTATCGAGTTAAGTGAAACAAAAAAAAAAAAAAAAAGAGAGAGAGGATAGGCTCAGGCCCGGCCCCGGCCCGTGGGCTTCAAGGGCCTAGGGCCTAGGCTGTACCGGGCCCAGGGTTTCTGGCCCTGGATCGGCCCGCATTAGCATGGGAACGACCTGAAACTGTGCTGGGTTGGTCCACATGACAATGCTAGTTGATACTGCTTCTATCTCGATGTTTGTTTTTTTTGTGAATAATATTATTCATTTAAAAAGAAGAAGAATAAGTTATACAGATGAAATACAACATCCTTAATAATAGAGAAAAACTACACCCAGGTAGATATATTGTAAGAAACAAAAATTAAAAAAGACAAAAACACAAAAATATGCTTCTGAGCTTTTCGATCACCATCCTCAAATAACAAAGGTATGAAAAATCCAAACTCATTTAGATCTGTGAGTAGCAACTTAGAAAATTTTGAAAATAGCAATGATTTTGAAAATTGTCTGGAAAAAAGATGAGAAATACAATATCCCTAGTAATAAAGAAAAACTATACTTAATTAGACATATTAAAAGAAACGAAAAAGAAGGCAGAACACACAAAAATTTGCTTCTAAGATTTCTGATCACCATCATCAAATAATAAGAGTATGAAAAATCTAAACCCATTTAAATTCGTGAGCAACAATTTAAAAAATTTTAAAAGTAGCAGCGATCTTAAATATTGCTTGAAAAAGAGACAGGAGTGGATAAAAAGCTCAAATCAAGATTGAGTAAGAGATGAACACCAAGAAACAGGAACTTGAAAATATAATATAAAATGAGACATTTAAATATAAAAAATAAATTAATAAAAAAGAAACGAAAGGTAAATTACCAATTTATGTCTTTACTAATGTTTTTAGGAGTACACATATATAAATTTGTTAAAATAAAAACATGTTAGCTAGTGTCAAGAGATTCACTAAAAATTGGTACCATCATTTACTTTCGTTCTTGTCCCACTTCTAGACAGAAATGAAGTAAGAATTTTTTTTTTTTTTTAATAAAGTTAAAGCTAATCTCATCATTCTCCCGCTAGTTCCCTTTTTTTCCTCCTTTACAAAAGTTAATTCAAACACCAAAATAATTGTACAATATTCTATCTAAATACAAAAAAATAAAAATAAAAATTAAATTAAATTTCACAAATCATTTTTGCTCTTTTTTGGGGGGGGGGGGGGGCAAATTCTCATTTTTAATATTACTACAAATTTCAGAAATTTATAGAAAATTTTCTACTTGTCTAATTTGGACCGAATCTTCCTACATTCGATACCTATCTCGAGGTTATTTGATTTTTTTTTTCTGAGTTTTTCTTAATTTTGGAGTTTCTCTAAAAATTATGAGATTCAATTTAAGTAGTTCTATAGCAAAAATTTAATATATATATTTCTTAATTTTGAAATCTATTCTTACTCTGGCTCCTTGTAAGCTTTTCTACTTTTCATACTTGCTTAATGTCTTTTCTCCAAGTTATGTTAATTGCTTGCAATTTATTGTTTTGGTGTAAAATTAGAATATTATTGACAAGATTCGGTGTAAATTTGAGACTTCTAATATGTTTCGTGTCAAATTGAGACAAATGATTAATTTTAAGGACTACAACTATTCAGAGACCAAAGAATAGTTAGGATCGCTATTCAGCGATTTCTTTTTCAACACACACTACACAGACAACACACACTAGAAACAAAAATGCTAATTTAAAGAATGAGAAGAGACATACAACTTCACCAAAATCAAAGCCTTACTGCTATTTAAATATAGAAAAAAAAAAAACCTAAAAAGCCATAACATTGAGCACCCACCTTGAATTGAACATAATATGGTGATGATATGAGAACACCTTTCAAAGTT
Organism: Voacanga thouarsii; assembly: GCA_026120185.1. NCBI lineage: Eukaryota > Viridiplantae > Streptophyta > Magnoliopsida > Gentianales > Apocynaceae > Voacanga > Voacanga thouarsii. The sequence continues at coordinate 1,597,664 of JANUWF010001339.1, forward strand.
CAAAGGAAGAGAAGGAAGATGTGAGTGAGTAGATCCGACGAGCTCCCTCTGCGGTGGCACTTGGTGGTTTTGCAGCGACTCACGATCCACGTAGTAAAAGTAGAGAATGGAAGAAAGGGAAATGTTTTGAGGAGAAAAACGACGACAAACATTGTTTTTTTCTTTTTTTCTTTGCAAGCTTTTTAATTTCAGTCGATAATTAGTGACAGTAAAATAAAAAACAATAAAAAGTTATTTTTTTAAATAACGGTCTTTATTCAGTTATTCTTTCTGTCTCTATTTATTTATTACAATTGAAAAGTTTTGATATCCCTTTTTATCTGCCAAAGAAATTTAGGTGTCATTAATGTTAGTTTTAATGTTATACTATTATACTACTCCCTCCGTCTCAAAATATAAGTCGTTTGATTTAATTTTACACATATTAAGATTTTTAAAATCAATTTGACTTTATGTTTTTTCTTCCTAAAACACCCCTATTTAAATGTCTTAGAAACAAGAGAAGAGAGAAGAGAGAATGAGAGGGAAAGAGAATAATAAATAAGGACAAAAATGTAAAAGCAGCTTCAAAATCTTCTTGAAAAGTCCCCAACGACTTATAATTTGGGACAGCAAAAGTAGCTTCAAACGACTTATATTATGGGACGGAGGGAGTATTAAATAGTTTTGAAAAATAAAAGTATAATAATTTTAGAGAGAGAGTTAGCAAACAAAGTAAGAAAATAATTGTAGAGAACATTAAATTTAAGGGTAATTTTGGAATGTAGAAATAAAGACTAATTAATTTTTCTTAAATTGTGTGAAGTAATTAACTATAACAGATAAATAGGGACGGATGCAGTACTAATTAGCTATTAATCGACGATTGATATATTACAAATAAATAAAAATATAATTTTTGAATAAAATAGCGATCAATTAACAACGGGATAAATTCAATCGTGTGATGAATATCTTAAATATTTTAAAATTATTGGAAGTTCCATTAATTAGTAAAGACTCCACTAATTATGGATTTATGTGAATTATTAGAGAAGATTTTTATGGATGTCCACCATTTAGTGGAGACACCACTAATTAAGATTAGTGGAAGATGATGTATGCCATGATGTATTCCACTAATTAGAGCTCTATAAATAGAGCTATTCTCTAAACTTATAATACACCATTATTTTGTGAAAGAAAGATTAATGAAAGAAAGATTAGAGAAAATTATGAGAGAAAAGAAAGAGATAAATCATTGTGCAAAATAGTTAGAGTTTTATTAGTGTGTAGTGTGAAGATTTTATTCTAATACTACCATAATTTTATAATACGTTATCAGCACAAGACTCTACCGAAGTACCGAAGGTTATAATCACGGTGATACTATTGAAGTGTTCTTAAACAAAAGAGGAAGGTAGGTACTTTTTCTATTTGATTTTGTATCCACGTGGCAAATCTTACCAAACTCGAGTTCGCAGCTCTTGATATTATTGGGAAAAACTATTTATCTTGAATACTAGATGCTGAAATGCATTTAGCTGCAATGGGTCTGGAAGATACCATTGTAGAAGGAAATCCATTACCATCACAAAATAATGCTGAAGTTATGATTTTTCTCCGTCATCATTTTCATGATGACTTAAAGGTTGAATACCTTACCGTGAAAAATCCACTTATTTTGTGGACTAATTTGAAAGAAAGGTTCGATCACCAGAAGATGGTCGTCCTTCCAAAGGCAATGTATGACTGAATGCATTTGCGATTACAAGATTTTAAATCTATTAGTGAGTATAATTCTGCTATTTTTAAAATTAGCTCGCAGCTAAAACTGTGTGGAGAAAATATTACTGATGAGGATATGTTAGAAAAAACTTTTTCTACTTTTCATGCCTCGAATGTGCTCCTGCAGCAGCAATATCGAGAAAAGGGATTCAAGAAATATGCAGAATTGATATCTTGTCTTCTCGTAGCTGAGCAAAATAATGAGTTATTAATGAAAAATCATGAAACTCGACTAATAGGTTCTACTCCATTCCCGGAAGTGAATGATGTTAGAACTCGTAATTTTGGCCCTGGAAGAGGTCGTGGTCGTGGTCGTGGTTGTGGATATGGCCGTGGCCGTGAACATATATATAGTCGTGATAAAAATATTCATTATGATCGCAACAGTTAAAATAAAGTTACGAGAAATAATGACAACCACCAGAAGTGGCCAAAAACTAACGTGAAAGGAAAGGAAATGATGTTCCTAAAAATTATGAAGATAAATGTTATCGCTGTGGCATAAAAAGTCATTGGTCTCGTACCTGTCGTACTGCAAAACACCTTGTTGATCTGTATCAGGAATCTATTGAGAAGAAAGGCAAAAATGCTGAAACAAATTGTACTCTACAACATTCTCTTCATGATGATGATGATATCAACCTTGACGATGTTGATGTAACTCATTTAGACGTGGCTGATTTCTTTGAGCATCCTGAAGGAAGAATTGAGCATTTGATTGGTGATGGAAGTGTTCAAAAGAATTAAAAGTTTACTTTTAATATATTTCTTTTATATTTTATATTTTTGGCATTGTAATAGTACTTAGCGTTTAAAGTTTTTATTGTTTGAGTATTTACATTTATAAATGTTTTGTTATGCCCAAATGGCTATTATTCCGCTTACTGGATACACAAATGGCATTGAAGATATATGCCTAATTGATAGTGGTACAACACATACCATATTGAAAGATAAAAAATATTTCTCTTACCTGCAGATGGGAGAAACAAATGTTAATACTATAGGTGGTAGTGTAAAGTTGATTGAAGGCTCTGGAAGAGCTAATATTGTATTACCCGGAGGAACAAATGTTGTTATTTCTAAAGCGTTATTTTCTTCAAAATCTCAAAGAAATTTATTAAACTTTAAAGATATTCGCCGAAATGGATATCACATTTAGAGCTGTATTCGAACACGAACGAACCGAGTATCACATTTTCGAGCTCGAGTTCGAATATAATCGAACGCTATTTGAGTTCGTTCGTTTATTATTCGACTTCGAGTTCGTTCAATTATTGTTTGATAATGTTCGAGTTCGAAAAACTCGATTAACGTTCGAGTTCGAATTGTTCGAGTTCGTTTATTTTATATTTTATATTTTAAAATTTATAAAAATAATAATTCAAATTTTAATTAAAAATAATTGAATATTATAATATTAAATAAATATTATTAATATTACTATTATAATATAAGATTTATTAAGAATAAATCTTAATATTATAAAATATGAATAATATAATTAATATAATATAATTAATTTTAAAAAATATATAATATGTTCGCGAACGTTCGAATATGTTCGTGAACATGTTCGAGTTCATTCGTTTATTATTCGAGCTCGAGTTCATGTTCGAGTTCGTTCGTTTATTAAACGAACGAAGCCTTATTCGAGCTCGAACGAGCTTTTGTTCGCGAACGTTCGGTTCGTTTACAGCTCTAATCACATTGAAACAATGGAAGAAAATAGTTTTGAGTATCTCTGTGTTACTCAAATAATGTCGGGTAAGAAATCTTTATTATAAAAGCTACCATCTCTTTTTTCTGGCTTATATAGCACAAAAATTCATGCAATTGAAATGCATCATTCAGTAAATCAGAAGTTTACTGATCCTATTACATTTATCATTTGGCATGACCGTTTGGGTCATCCAGGAGCTATTATGATGCGAAGAATAATTGAAAATACGCATGGTCATCCTTTGAAAAGTCAAAGGATTTTGATATCTGATAAATTTTCATGTGCTGCATGTTCTCAAGGGAAATTGATTATTAAACCATCTCCAACAAAAGTAGAGTTTGAGTCTCCAGTATTTTTAGAAAGAATTCATGGTGATATATGTGGACCAATTAATCCACCATGTGGGCAATTCAGATACTTTATGATTTTAATTGATGCATCAACCCGATGGTCGCATGTTAGTTTATTATCAACTCGCAACCTGGCGTTCGCGAGATTGCTTGCCCAAATAATTCGCTTAAGAGTGCAATTTCCAAATTATCCGATCAAAAGGATCCGTCTAGATAATGCTGGAGAATATTCCTCCCAAGCTTTTGATGCTTATTGCCTGTCAATTGTCATTACTATTGAACATCCAGTAGCTCATGTTCATACTCAGAATGGTCTAGCTGAATCATTTATTAAACGGTTACAATTAATTGCTAGACCGTTATTAATGAGAACAAATCTCCCGACAACTGCTTGGGGACATGCTATTTTGCATGCTGCAGCACTTGTACGCTTAAGGCCAACAAGTTATCACAAATTTTCTCCCTTACAATTGGCTTTTGATTCCGAGCCAAATATAGCTCATTTAAGAATTTTTAGGTATGCTGTATATGTTCCAATTGCACCAAACCAACGTACAAAGATGGGTCCTCAAAGAAGAAATGGGATCTACGTTGGATATGATTCTCCCTCTATTATCAGGTATGTTGAACTCTTGACAGGAGATGTATTCACAGTAAGATTTGCTGATTGTCATTTTGATGAATCATTATTCCCTAAATTAGGGGGAGAACCAAAACAGCATAAAAATGATCTTGCTTGGACAATATCATTAAATTATCTTAATCCGCGCACAAACGCATGTGAACTTGAAGTTCAAAAGATAATTCATTTGCAAAGCATTGCAAATCAAATGCCAGACGCTTTTGTTGACTCCAGAAGAGTTACAAAATCGCATATTCCAGCTATAAATGCTCCTATTCGAATTGAAGTTCCAGTAGAACAAAATATTATACCTATAACTGCTGAGTCAAAAACACGCCAGAAGCGTGGCCGACCTCTTGGGTCCAAAGATAAAAATTCTCGAAAGAAAAGAGGATTAAATGATCCAGAAGATCATATTGAAAAAAAGAATAATAAAGACCAAGAGAAAACTGATGACAAAGAACCAGAAGTTGATGAAAGTAACACTGAAATTTCTATCAATTATACCACTTCCGGTAGAAATTGGAATCGGATAGAAACTGTTATTGATAATATATTTGCATACAATATATCTCTTCATGTTACACAGGATAGTGATGATCCTGAACCAATATCAGTTGATGAATGTCGGCATAGAAAAGATTGGCTGCAATGGAAAGATGCGATTCAATCGGAGTTAAATGCACTGACAAAACGTAAAGTCTTCGGACCTACAGTCCGAACACCAGAAGGTGTAAAACCTGTTGGTTACAAATGAATATTTGTGCGAAAGCGCAATGAAAAGAGTGAAATCGTTCGATATAAAGCGCGATTAGTAGCCCAAGATTTTTTACAAAGACCAGGTATTAATTATGATGAAACTTATTCTCCTGTTGTTGATGCTATTACATTCCGATATCTTATCAGTTTGGCAATACATGAAAAGATAGATATGCGCCTACTAGATGTTGTCACTGCCTACTTATATGAAAATTTAGAAAATGATGTTTACATGAAAATCCTCGACGGATTTCATATGCCTGAAGTATATAAACATTATCCTCGTGAAAATTACTCCATCAAGTTGCAGAAATCATTATATGACCTAAAGCAATCTGGGCGCATGTGGTTCACTTGTCTTAGTGCATATTTATTGAAAGCGGGATTTAAAAATGACCAGGCATTTTCATGTGTTTTTATTAAGAAATCTTATTCTAAATTTGTGATATTAGCTATATATGTTGATGATATTAATCTTATTGGAACTCCTGAAGAGCTCCAAGAAACAATTGATTATTTAAAAAGAGAATTCGAAATCAAGGATTTTGGTAAAACCAAATTTTGCCTTGGTTTCCAAATTGAACATTTGGAGAGTGGAACATTTATTCATCAATCAACATATACAACAAAAGTGCTAAAAAGATTTTATATGGACAAAGCACATCCATTGAGTATTCCAATGATCGTCCGATCATTAAATATGGATAAAGATCCTTTCCGACCTCAAGAAAATGATGAAGAACTCCTTGATCCTGAAGTACCATATCTCAGTGCAATTGGTGCATTGATGTATCTTGCTAATAATACACGACCTAATATTGCTTTTGCTGTCAATTTATTAGCAATATTTAGTTCTTCACCAACACGACGACATTGGAATGGAATTAAACAAGTCCTTCGATATCTCCAAGGTACAATTGATCTCGGATTATTTTATTCAAATAAAACCAGTCCAACATTGATAGGTTATGCAGATGCTGGTTATTTATCTCATCCACATAAAGCACGTTCTCAAACGGACTATCTATTTACATGTGGAAATACTGCTATATCATGGCGTTCTACGAAACAATCTATAGCAGCTACTTCTTCAAATCATGCTGAAATTATAGCCATTCATGAAGCAAGTCGAGAATGTGTATGGCTAAGATCCATGATTCATTATATCCGAGAAAGTTGTGGATTATCATCAATCAAAGATATTCCAACTCCTCTTTATGAAGACAATGCAGCTTGCATAGCTCAATTACAAGGAGGATATATTAAAGGAGATCGGACAAAACATATTTCACCAAAATTCTTCTTTACTCATGAACTCCAGAAGAAAGGTGAAATTGATGTGCTACAAATTCGGTCATGTGATAACCTCGCAGATATTTTCACGAAGACTTTACCGATTGCAACATTTGAGAAGTTGAGATATAAAATCGGTATGCGTCGGTTTAAAGATTTAAATGAATCATCTCATCAGGGGGAGTAATAAACAGACATATAGAATAGTGTACTCTTTTTCCTTCACTAGATTTTTTTTCACACTGGGTTTTTATCTAGTAAAGTTTTAACGAGGCATATTCTTTATGTAATGGATGAACATCCAAGAGGGAGTGTTATGAATTATTGGAATCTTTATTAATTAGTGGAGGCACAACTAATTATGGATTTATGTGAATTATTATAGAAGATTTTTATGGATGTCTACCATTTAGTGGAGACACCACTAATTAAGATTAGTGGAAGATGATGTATGCCATGATGTAATCCACTAATTAGAGCTCTATAAATAGAGCTATTCTCTAAGCTTGTAATACACTATTATTTTTGTGAAAGAAAGATTAGTGAAAGAAAGATTAGAGAAAGAATTGTGAGAGAAAGAAAGAGAGAAATTCTTGTGCAAAATAGTTAGAATTTTATTAGTGTGTAGTGTGAAGATTTTATTCTAACACTACCCTAATTTTATAACAATAAATTAATTTTAATTAATTAAGATTAAAATATATAATTTTCTTTTAATCTTGAAAATATATTTTATCCCAAAATTCATTGTCTACAATATAGCTCGGCTGGCAACTACTGCAACTATCCTAACCACATCCAGCGTTGTCAACATTTGCCCATCGCGGATGATTAAGATCATTCACCAAGAACTGGCAAGGGAGAGGGTTGGGCATTTCAAGAGGTCATTAGTACTCTTCTGGTTTTACCAAGTTGGACTCCATTTGGTGAATACGATAACTCTAAACCCATGCATGCAGTTATTTAAACACCGAGCCAATTCTAGCCTTTGCACCTTTGTTTTGAATAGTCTCTCTTTTGAAGGAAAAATCTTGTATGCACTCCGTATACGTATATTGAATTTTTTGAATATTTATGTTATATATTGATAAAATTATACACAATATTTATTATATAATTTTAAATATATATAGTATAAATATTTAAAGTATCTGATATACGTACACTTGGTGCACGCAAGAATTTCTCCTCTTTAATTCCTACCTTTCTATCCATATTTCCACGCTAGTAAAGTTATATACTAATGGATTGGGCAATAAAAGAGAGGGAGTTGGGGGAACAGGAAAATGCTCAAACTAGCAGGCAAATTGATCTCTGTATGCGGATATCTCTTCGAAGATTGGAAGCCTTCTTGACCTTGGAGGAGCCCATACACTGATTAAACTATCAAGTTCCTCCACAAAATCATCATCATTCAAGCCTGCAAAGGGCGGAGGTTGCCTTGATTCCAATTCCCGCAACAATTCCTTGGCCCGCGTTACTGTCTTGGAATCATCAGAACCCGGAAGTTTGCCTTTTAGCACATCTTCAAGAACCAATCTTGCCTCATCATATCTTGCCTGTTTGATCAATGATAGACAGAGATTGCTGGCCTTGTTCGCATCAGGCTCTATCATTTGAGCTTTGCGGTATACCACCTCCGCAGCAATAAAGTTCGATTTTTGCATGTATGCCCAGGCTAAATTCCCCTGTTGCAGCAATCATGGATTGGAATAAGCTCTTCTAGTCCAAGTAAATAGAGAAAGAAAATCAACCTTGCCTTTGTTAAATAAAAAAAAAAAAAAAACCTATACCAATATTCGGGACGTTTCTTTTCTAATGGAGACTTGAAATTTTTTCCCGTGAGAGCGTGCAGTCTTTGTGGTTTTTCCATTGAACGCCTCTCCAAGATAGATCATCCTTAGCTTCTGCTTTAGCAGCAATATTTGTTCGTTTACTTTCCCACATTTCTACAGAAAACAGACGAAGGAAAAGGACTTGTGAGTTGTGACCTCTAACTATAAACAGACACCAGTATTTGTTGACACTATATTCAACTTATTAATATTAATGCGTATGATGCAAGAGCATTTATGCACTGTAAGAACCTTGTAGAGGTCGATAAGGACATTATCTAGTGATTCTTGAGCTTGTTTGGAGCAAAGGGTCCTAAAAGATTTGATCGCTTCAATAGCTTCTTCAGTTCTATCCAGTTGCTTCATTACCAGGGCCATGTCCTTGAGGGCGCTATCTACTCTATCTCCTGCGTTTATAGCCTTCCAAAACCAAACTATTGCTGCTTCTGGATCCTTCTGAACTAACTGGAAAACACATATATAAAGCACTTATTTGTTGCAAAATTAATAGAAATATACGAGGAAGGATATGCAAAAAAATAAAAAAGCATTCCTATGATGGGGGTTTAATTAAGTGACCTCAGTATCTCAGATACCTCGATAGAATTTTCTTGAATCTTAGGATCAATACATATATACAAAAAGATAAAAAGAAACTGTGGGCATTTAATTTAAGTGGGCAAATGATATAGTGTGAAATTGCCTTTTTTTTTTTCTTTCTGAACCTAAAAATCCTTCAAATTTCGATGAACGGTGGCTAAAAATCGCATTGACACGTTAAAAAAAAAGGAAAAAGAAAAAGAAAAAGGTCGTTTATGTTGGTGTATTCATGAATGCATTCCCCTTTTTTCAAAGCATGACCATGAAACTAGAAAATTGCTGCCGACCTTGCTTCATTATCCTTACTTATCATCATGGTTTCTCATTTGTAAAGCCAGCCCGTTCATATATACTTATCCTCAGTAATCCTTACCAACCAAATGAAAGAGGGTTGTAAGTAGCAAGGGTTGATTGGCTAGACTCATTTTTCATCTCTACAATAACAAGAACAATGTTAACCCCCGTAAAATGCGATAAAACTTTGAAAAGGATCCAAAGAAAATAAATGGATTTGAAGAATCACACCTTAACTAAAAAGTTTATATCCAAATGGTTTTACTGTTCACCATATTTAATTTTAAACTCAGCACATTTTAGTTTCTTTTTTCTATCCAATTTCAGTAACTAAATCCTCAAAAGTATTCCATTAGCTTCTGCAGTTTTAATTAAGCTTTATCTCTTAGCGACTTTGCCTCTGTATGGATCGAAGAGGAGCAAACCTGAGCATGCTTAGCACGACCATAAGGGCTATCGCCAGAAGGAACCTTGTGGATAGCATGAAACAGCTCCTTCTGATCCTTCTCCTTCTCCTTTTTCTTCTGCGTACTTTGCTTCTTCAAACTTGCTTCCATAATCGATATCGTCTTCTTCTTTACCGTTTTCTCATACCATCCCTTCTCCTTCTTCTTACCTACCTGCAACTAACTAGCTTGGATTAACGACGGACTTCGGCTCCGTAATAGAACCGATCGATGACCGTTAACGATCTAGAGATTCCTCTCGTACACGATACTCGCAACTCAGGCAGGTCCAGTGCGAGTAAATGGTCGTGGTCACCTAAAAGGAGTATATATTGCCACGGAAGCAAAGGAGTTTGGGGAAATTGAAGGGCTGTGAACCTGTCCGAGAAGGCGTCTAAATTCGCTAACAATATTAATCCGTCAGGGACACGTGTCCGTTGTCCTTTCATCTCCTGTGATGCACCATGTCATTGGTAGGGGAGATTTTGGGGTCATCACAGGAAAACTTGTGGATTATAAGCCCTTGTAATTTTTTCTAAAATCTAAATCTACCCTCTTAACTATTACTCCTTCTACCCTACTAAAATTGATAATAGTTAATTTGACACGAAATTTTATGTAAAATTAAAAATTACTATTATAATAATACTCCATCCGTCTTTATTTATTTGTCACAATTAATTACTTTACATAATTTAAAAAAAATTAATTAGTCTTTTAAATTCATACAACTTTATTTATACATTCCAAAAGTACTTTTAAATTTAATATTTTCTATAACTATTTTCTTACTTTGTTTGCTCAACTCTCTCTTTAAAATTATAACACTTTCATTTTTCAAAGTTATTTAATAAAAATGTATAATAATAAAATTAACATTAATAGTATCTAAATTTTTTCAATGTGATAAATAAAAAGGAATACTAAAACTTTTTAGTTGTGACAGATAAATAGGGACCGAGAAAGTAATAGAGTATAAGTATAGTATAATAAAAATAAAAAATATTTAGATTCCATAATACTTTATGTCAAATCTAAATATATATAACTAATATACGTAGAATATATTGATTATTTTATACAATAAATTATATAATAAATATTTTTCTTTTAAAAAAAGTGTTAAATTTTTTGAGACCATCTAAAATAGTAAGTATGTCAATTTTATTGTGATAACTGAGTAATTGTTCCAATCAAGACTCAGTAATCAGATTGCATCCAAATTATTTGGATTGTGTCAAATGAAGCAAGTAAGAAGAAGGCAACCATGGCTGCAGAGACGGAACCAAAAATTTTAGAGGAGCTAAAATTTTAAAGAATATTTTAAAATTTTTTAATTTTATTAAGAAAAATAACAAATTTAAAAAAGTTTTAGGGGAGGGCAGTAGTTCCGTCAATGAGAGGTGGGTGGGGGTTGGGGGAGGCGAGGGGAGAAAATAGGTACAACCGTGTGTGGGTCTGCCATTGATAGAGGCACATTGCAGCCTTATTTGTGAGTAAGGAGTTTTAAAATTTTTAACCAACCAAAATTATGTTTTTTAAAAAAAAATTTGTCTCATCTATTATTTTATTAATGATCAAAGCTGCATGAAGACGGATTGTAACTAGAGATTTATTAGTAGCATAATCTCAATATATCTAAATATTTCTAAAATTGTAATTGTAATTACCCTTTTAAAGTTTCGACTATGGTTTCTTCATAACATGAAATTGAAAATAATAATTTTTAGACGACTATGTCAAATCCTATTAAAAAATAGATACTGAAATGATGTAGGAAAGATTTGATGCCCCTATAAGTATTCTTGATATTGCATCTTCTTTCAAATAATAATTCTTCTTTTAAAGAATTATTTGTTTATTTGCTATTTTTAATTTTTTTGGTCAATTAATTATTATTTATCTTTATATTTAATGTTTGATTACACCGACCTTACAAGTGAATAAGGAAGGAATATTTTTTTTCTTTTAAATTTTTATTTTTATTACTTAAACAATGATCGAAAAGAGAACTAGTCTTTGTATTTTGATAGACCAAGTGAAATTATTAATTTTTTATATCTTAAAGAACTAATTTTTTCTTCCCGAGTTGAGGGCTACATATGTAATCGTTGAACTTTAACCTCTTGACGAGCAAAATAGATTTGATTCTCATTGTCCTTCAATAGGGAAAAATCGTCACCGCTTTGCTAGGCCCAAGAACACGTGATTTTTGCATTTCAGTTTTCTTGCAGTTGACTCACTCTTTTTTGTTTTTGTTTGTTTTTTTTTGAAAAATGTAGTTGAGTCACATTATAGGTAGAGTATTTTTCCTATGTTCAATTGTTTTTTTATTAGCGTGGGTTGGCCCGACTAATCTCCACAAGTTTGGAGGACTGTCATGTAAATTTCTCAAAATATTTGTAACGAGAATCGAATCGAGACCGCTTCTATGATTGGATACTAGTCTTTGCCTCTTTGCCAACCGCTTCCTGGACGTTTTTTCATTTTTTTTAGGTCCAAGAACAATTGCTGTGAATAGAGAGCGACTGTTAGATTGCTGTGAAGAAAATGTATTCCCAAGGTCTCTTTATTGTTTCATTCAAATGATAAGGGACGTGGCTGCTTGTACTTACTCCGAATTAGGTAGACTGAAATGGCGGCCGTCCCTTTTAATTTTTTTTAATTTATATTTTTCTTAAAAATTAAAATTTTAAAAATTTTATATTCTTCTTGTAAAAAATAGAATTATAAATTATAATATTATTTTTAACATATTATTTTTTAATATATTCTCTTATATAATTTGTTATTTAATTTTAAAATTTTAGTTTTTTTTTTCTAATCCAAGACGAAAGTGAACGCGAAAAAAGTCAGGACACAGACGCACCAACTCAGCTTTTTACTTTTTTTAATTTTTTAATTAATAAATATAAAAACTTGTGCCAAAAACGGAATACTATCCCCATATGAAAAATACTCTATTTATCCTAAAAATTATATAACAAATAAAAAATTTTCATTTATATTGTACCAACCTACTTATTAATTTCACAAATTGAGAATAAATTTATTACTCATAAATATGTGTATTCTCAATAAATATATAAATTTAGTACTCTCTCCGTTTCAAAATACTTATTCATGAAACCTTTTGCACACCGATTAAAGGTGTTGAAAACAATACAATAATTTAGATAAAGTTTCTATTCTACCCATATTAAAAATACTATAGCTATTAGTTAGTGATAATTCCCAAGAAGCAAGAAGAAAGAAGAATTTTGGAAAGTTGTGTAGTTGACTTGGAATAAATAGGGGTATAATAGGAAAAAACTAACCATTAGTTTTAGAAATATGTACATGAACAAATATTTTGAAACAAAATAAAAAAGTTTCATGAACAAATATTTTGAAACGGAGGGAGTAGTACTTGTATTCTTAATTTAACCCCCACTCAATCATTTGACTCATTAAATATGTATATTCCCAATAAATATATAAATAAGAATAATAATTAATAAATATTTAATTTTATTTAGGAATACAATAATCTTTTTTTATTATAGTTAGGGAAATTATCATATTTGATCCATAAAATTTAATATTTATAATATTTTCGTCATTAATATTTTTTTTAACACTATAGTCCTTAATGATTTTTTTTTAATCATTATGACTCTAATTTTTTATTTTTAAAGATCATAATGACTGATTTTTTAGGTAGAAAAATAAAACATTAAAGACCATAATGATAAAAAAAAAATTATTAAAAACCATAACAGCAGAAAAAAAAAATATTAAGACGAAAGCATTACAAATACTAAATTTTAAAGACCAAATTATAGTTATATAAATTTTAATAATTTCTTAATTTTTATATCATTTTTTAAATTAATATAATTTTTAAGACAGATAAAATACAATAAATAATATCCTTATAAAAAATCAAAATTTATGTATATTGATTGGAAGGTATCAGAATAATTTTTATATATTAATTCTTGTTTCTAGTCATGTCTTCTTGTGTTTATGAACCTGGACAACATTACGGAATGGCTGCAGCTGCATGCGAACATTAATGTATACTTAATACCAAAAGAGGAAGAGACATGAAGTTCACATCATTACTGATACTAACTTTCCGAATGGCGCCTTTTTAAAGCATCCATGATCGTTATTGGCAAATTTGTCGTTTTCAACATTCCTTCTTCGGTGACTATTGGCCTACCTCGAAATCTAGAAGCAACGGAAAAATTGACGAAAATAGCCTCTCATTAAAGCCAGTTTCCATCGTTTTAAATTTTGATTGAAAATCAAATTAAATATTTTTGTCTTAATCTATCATCTCCATTTCTTCCCTTTCCTTTAAACACTTAAAAAACTTGTTTCATTTCCTTTTCTTTCCTTTCGAATTATTCAATCCAAACATATTCTAAATATCATTTATCGATTTCCATTTAAGAAGTAAAGTACTTCGTGAGAGATTATCAATAATAATATCCCTAAACCACTAAATGTACTGACAAAAATACGTCCACTAAGTCCGAGAGCCGAATGGACAGATGTTTCAGTAAAGAGAAAAATATGAAGAATATTGAACTAGATACAAAGGCATACTTGTGGTTTGTAAGAGTTAGAATGAATCGAACCATTCGAAAATTTGCCTACTTGCTCTTGGCTTATAAAGCAACATTTCAAACAAGCTTGCCCGCACGCCATCATAGACAATAGCAAATCACCACTCTTATCAAGCCTTCACAAGATAACCAACAACAGAACTTCATCTATAACCTAAGCATGGCAAGCATTACCAGAGCAAACAAAACCACCTATGCGCACTTTATGCCTGGTTAACAACGCCCCTTGGACGGGGACCCATGCGTCCTCGTCCACGGCCATAGCCTCTGCCACCTCCACCCCTCCCTCTTCCATATCCAGCACCTGTGACAAAAGGCAAAGACCCAAATCATGCTCATATTAAGAACCATGCTAACACAAGCTCCTATGAAGATTGCACCAGTTCAAATAATGAACGTGTGTCTCCTCAGCATATAACATAAGCAGAACAATCTTCTTTGAATACATTGGAAACATTACTAGAAGTTGACACAGTTAATCACAACAAAGAAGTCAACTAACCACGATAGCCATAACCACCGCCACGGCCACCACCACGGCCCCAATTAGAATATCCACCATTTTCTGGAAAAGAGATTGCAGACAAACTCAGGCATACAACTTGATGGTCTCTGTCAATTACATAATCACTTGACATTTTGTACAACAAGACTTAAAGAGAGTATACCTTGATAATTTGCATATCCACCTCTGCTCCAACCCCGTCCCCTTCCTCTACCACGGCCACGCCCACGCCCATATGAATCTGTATGTTGAAAAAAGAACCTTTAGTTAAACAAACACACCAAAATACAATACATTTTAAGGAAAACATGATCAAGTTTTCATTAATTCAAAATTTTGTTTCTTTCCCACCTTCATTACCAGCATTGTAGATGGCACGGGCTTGTCTAGGTGGCTGCAGCTGTTGCTGTGGCTGATAGTTATACTGTGGCCTCACTTGCTCAGAGGGAGCTTGGTATCTGCCAACAAATATTGAGTTCAAGGCCTAAAGAAATTGCATTACATGATAAGAAATCCAGTAGCAACTACCATCTAAAAACTTCAGTGCAAACATTCTTAATGTCAACACATAAGGAAACTCAATTATTAGGAAGCCAAGTATAAGAAATTAACTCATGTTTTGCACAAAGCAACAATTACAGAATAATTTTTTTTTAAAAATGAACATTTAGGATTTGCTCTTCTAATGGTATACAAACATAATAATGAGAGAAAGCAAACACACAATACCCAGGAGAGTTCTTGTTCAGCTCTTTAGTTGACAAGGTGATTGAAACCATGGAAACATGTCGAGTCTGCTCCACGCTGAATTACAAATTAGAGATGAATACATAAGAATTTTTAAAAAAAAAAAGCGCAACAATAAATGCAATTCAGTGGAAAGGCATTAAAAATCCAAGAGTGTGTTCAGATGTCACAGGGATATAATGGAACAGAAGAGCTGAGAAAGCCTAAACTTACGGCAAAAGGCCCTCTTCAATTGGTTCCCATACATCAGTTATGCTCACAGAACTGATGGCGGTATCCTGATGCAATCGAGGAACTCTTCTCTATATTTGGATCAAAAGATTAAAATATTTCAGGAAAATCCTCCAGCTGACAACATAGCTGAACATCTCAATGAATAGGAAAGAAGAAAATGCAACTGAAATAGAAGAATAAACCTTAATAATCTCAGCAATAGCCACTGTCTTGCTTATTGCCTGTCCCATTGCTTTCAAGACAATCTCTTTGCCCCGTCTCTCCTAGAAAATGCATCACAATCCATACAATGTCACAGCTAATAATTGCAGTGAATGAAAAAAATTTAATCCAAATCCACGAAAATTGGATAAAATCCAATACCAAGCCAACAAGAGCCAACCATTGCCTGTAAACCAGTAATATTATCCAAAAAGGGAAAAGCAGGGTAACAAAAGGCAAGGGTTATTAAACAATTCTCATTAATTCAGGAAGCTCCATGACTTCTCCAATTTAATCAGTGAATGTCTAATGAGTCCTAATCACAAGAACCATAATCAGAGTAAACTTCCAAACTCAGCCAGAAACTTATACTGTTGGACATAAATTTGACTAATGGGTGCACAAAGAACAAAAATGGGAAAGGGGAAGAGAAGAAGGGGGGTTGCAAAGTTGAACTTTTCCCTGAACCTCTCTGTCGGTCTCCCCCACCCAACCCCCCCAGACCCCTTTTATCAGGCATACAGGACAGAACAATAAAAGGAAAGACAAAATTCTAACATCAAGGCATACCACTCCAACATAGTTAAAAAAAATTTAATTTATTAGAGGAAACAAAACAAACAAACAAACAAACAGAACAAATTTATGAAAGAAAAGTCTGGGCAGTTGATCAGAGTGACATTGGAAACAGGGAAAAAATTCAAATTGATAAACACTCTGATCAGAACATCCAAAATGTAAACATTTGGTCCGGAATGAGATTTACCACCAAAGACCTATTCCCTATATCTACTAGTTATCTATAGGAACTGTAACAAGTAAGCAACGCCTTCTGGAATAGAAACATGACACGCATAAAAAACTGATCAATGCAGCAAAACTACTTCTATTCCAATATATACTAAGCATAACCCCATCAGCCATAGGATGAGAGTGATTTGGTATAAAATATGCTGCAATCGTTAGGGAAACCCTATGGCAGAAAAAAAGATAAGCTCAGAACAATAATGAGTCATTAAATGAGTAACCAATTTCGTCAGAGCATCCAAAATGAGTTGGACAAATTTCAAAATCTCAAAATAAAATGAAATTGAGTGATTATCATATCACAGCTAAAGCGATACATATGATATCACACACAGTTAACGCAATGTCAGAGCTCACCCAACAAAAACATTTCTGGTAAACAACCAAAACAATTTTTTTTTCTTTTCTATTTCCTAATTTCTCCTGGTAAACGATACCACACGAATACATCAAAATGAGGAGACAAGTAGCAATAACCCTAGTCCACAAATCAGGAAAACGATCACTCAAATCAACATACACAACACCACCTAATAAACCGCACATTCCCTGGGAATATTACAAAATCGAACGAAACAAGAAAAAATGCAAACACTAAAACAAAATGAGCGAATAGTTTGAACCGAGAAGTGAAAAAACAGGGAAGAAACACATATCTCGAAAACAAATTCATCGCTAACAAAAAAAGAGACGAAAAAACAGGGGCAAAAGAACAGAACAGTACCTGAAGTAGACTAGTAGCGTAGCTGATGTAGTTTCTGACCAAGCCCTGCGAAGTGATTCGGATCTCATTCTCGTTTATGGGAGACTCAGGCTTTGGTTTCTCCACCTTTTGGTACCTATCCATGGCTTACACAGAAGAGAGCGAGAGGAAGCACGCGAGAGGAGAAAGAGAAACCCTAAAAACCCTCTATATTAGTTGCGCACGCAAAGAGAGAGATAGGGGGGAAAGGCAAATGTTAGGCTAGAGTAGAGGGAACGCTAAACTAAACCCTCACCGCAGTAACCGCAACGGCGAGTCGTTAACAAACAGACGAGTCAACTTTTTAAAATCAGAGGTTTTGGGCCGTCTAATTAGCCTGATTTCCTTTCCAGTTGGGCAAAAATACTGGGCTTTTGATTTTATGATTTGGACTAATTTGGGCTAGTTTCAGCTACGAAGGAACCCATTAGCCTCAGAAGAGATTTAAGGGTCGCGTTGAACTCGGTCGTCGAGATGCCTAATGTTAGGGAGTCAATTTAAATTTAAATTTTTTTTCTTCATTTTTCTTTTTAACATTCAGCCTATATTTTTTCTCGAGTCTTTCTCTTTTAGGTTTTTCACTTTTTTTTCCAACTTATTTTTTTGAAATTTATGCGTGCTATAGTCATAAAACCTTGTTGCACACGTGTTGCGAAATTTATACTATATTGTATATTATATTAAATCTTTTAATATAATTTATTATTTATATTTTTTTGTTTCTAGACAAAACTTATTACTTTTTTTATACTCCTTCCATCCCATAATATAAATCGTTAGAGACTACTTTTGCTATCCCAAATTATAAGTCGTTAGGAACTTTTCAAAAAAGTTTTAAAGTTATTTTTATATTTTTATCCTTATTTATTTTTCTTTTTCCATCTCTTTTTCTCCCATCTCTTCTCTTATTTTTAAGACATTAAAATATGGATGTTTTAGGAAGAAAAAAATATAAAGTCACATTATTTTTAAGAATCTTAATATATATAAAATTAAATCAAACGATTTATATTATAAGACGGAGAGAGTATTAAACATTATGCAAATGTTTCAAGCAATTACTTTCATGCTTCTAGGAATGCACCAATGTTAGCTTCAAGCAATTACTACTGTCACATTTAATCTAAATGTATATTCTAAATGTCAAGAGGGGATTGAATTGTTCATATTATTTTTCTAAGATTTTTAAAAAAAAAAAAAACTTTTCAACTTCTTTAATAAATAGTGTAGATTTTAGAATCCTTCCACCTAAACATTTTAATGGTTGAGATTAGTTTGGTCGTTATGAGTAAAATAGTCATTGAATATATATAATATTATTTTTAATCAAAAAATTATGAAAATTATTTATAACTATTAATAACTATATTAATAACTATATGTTATAAAATTAGGGTAGTGTTAGAATAAAATCTTCACACTACACACTAATAAAACTCTAACTATTTTGCACAAGAATTTCTCTCTTTCTTTTCTCTCACAATTTTCTCTAATCTTTCTTTCACTAATCTTTCTTTCACAAAATAATGGTGTATTGCAAGCTTAGAGAATAGCTCTATTTATAGAGCTCTAATTAGTGGATTACATCATGGCAAACATCATCTTCCACTAATCTTAATTAGTGGTGTCTCCACTAAATGGTGGACATCCATAAAAATCTTCTAATAATTCACATAAATCCATAATTAGTGGAGCCTCCACTAATTAATAAAGATTCCAATAATTCATAATACTCCCCCTTGGATGTCCATCCATTACATAAAGAATATGCCTCGTTAAAACCTTACTAGATAAAAACCCAGTGGGAAAAAAAATCTAGTGAAGGAAAAAGAGTACACTATTCTATATGTCTATTTATTACTCCCCCTGATGAGATGATTCCTTTAAATCTTTAAACCGACGCATAAAACAGCATAAAAAGGATCTTGCTTGGACAACATCATTAAATTATCTTGATCCGCGCACAAGCGCATGTGAACTTGAAGTTCAAAAGATAATTCATTTGCAAAGCATTGCAAATCAAATTCCAGACGCTTTTGTTGACTCCAGAAGAGTTACAAAATCGCATATTCCAGACTATAAATGCTCCTATTCGAATTGAAGTTCCAGTGAGAACAAAATATTATACCTATAGCTGCTTGAGTCAAAAACACGCCGAAGCGTGACCGACCTCTTGGTTCTAAAGATAAAAATCCTCGAAAGAAAAGAGGATTAAATGATCCAGAAGATCATATTGAAGAAAAGAATAATAAAGACCAAGAGAGAACTGATGACAAAGAACCAGAAGTTGATGAAAGTAACACTGAAATTTCTATCAATTATACCACTTCCGGTAGAAGTTGGAATCGGATAGAAACTGTTATTGATAATATATTTGCATACAATATATCTCTTGATGTTACACAGGATAATGATGATCCTGAACCAATATCGATTGATGAATATCGGCATAGAAAAGATTGGTCTGCAATGGAAAGATGCGATTCAATCGGAGTTAAATGCACTGGCAAAACGTGAAGTCTTCGGACCTGCAGTCCGAACACCAGAAGGTATAAAACCTGTTGGCTACAAATAGATATTTGTGCGAAAGCGCAATGAAAAGAGTGAAATCGTTCGATATAAAGCGCGATTAGTAGCACAAGGTTTTTCACAAAGACCAGGTATTGATTATGATGAAACTTATTCTCCTGTTGTTGATGCTATTACACTCCGATATCTTATCAGTTTGGCAGTACATGAAAAGATAGATATGCGCCTATTAGATGTTGTCACTGCTTACTTGTATGGAAATTTAGAAAATGATGTTTACATGAAAATCCCCGAAGGATTTCATATGCTTGAAGCATATAAACATTATCCTCGTGAAAATTACTCCATCAAGTTGCAGAAATCATTATATGGCCTGAAGCAATCTGGGCGCATGTGGTTTACACGTCTTAGTGAATATTTATTGAAAGCGGGATTTAAAAATGACCAGGTATGTCCATGCGTTTTTATTAAGAAATCTGGTTCTAAATTTGTGATATTAGCTATATATGTTGATGATATTAATCTTATTGGAACTCCTGAAGAGCTCCAAGAAACAATTGATTATTTAAAAAGAGAATTCGAAATCAAGGATTTTGGTAAAACCAAATTTTGCCTTGGTTTACAAATTGAACATTTGGAGAGTGGAACATTTATTCATCAATCAACATATACAGCAAAAGTGCTAAAAAGATTTTACATGGACAAAGCACATCTATTGAGTATTCCAATGATCGTGCGATCATTAAATGTGGATAAAGATCATTTCCGACCTCAAGAAAATGATGAAGAACTCCTTGGTCCTGAAGTACCATATCTCAGTGCAATTGGTGCATTGATGTATCTTGCTAATAATACACGACTCGATATTGCTTTTGCTTGTCAATTTATTAGCAATATTTAGTTCTTCACCAACACGACGACATTGGAATGGAATTAAACAAGTCATTCGATATCTCCAATGTACAATTGATCTCGGATTATTTTATTCAAATAAAACCAATCAAACATTGATAGGTTATGCGAGATCTTTGGTTATTTATCCGATCCACATAAAGCGCGTTCTCAAACGGGCTATCTATTTACATGTGGAAATACTTGCTATATCATGGCGTTCTACGAAACAATCTATAGCAGCTACTTCTTCAAATCATGCTGAAATTATAGCCATTCATGAAGCAAGTCGAGAATGTGTATGGCTAAGATCCATGATTCACTATATCCGAGAAAGTTGTGGATTATCATCAATCAAAGGTATTCCAACTCCTCTTTATGAAGACAATGCAACTTGCATAGCTCAATTACGAGGAGGATATATTAAAGGAGATCGGACAAAACATATTTCACCAAAATTCTTCTTTACTCATGAACTCCGGAAGAAAGGTGAAATTGATGTGCTACAAATTCGGTCATGTGATAACCTCGCGAGATATTTTCACGAAGACTTTACCGATCGCAACATTTGAAAAGTTGAGATATAAAATCGGTATGCGTCGGTTTAAAGATTTAAAGGAATCATCTCATCGGGGGAGTAATAAATGGACATATAGAATAGTGTACTCTTTTTCCTTCACTAGATTTTTTTCCCACTGGGTTTTTATCTAGTAAGGTTTTAACGAGGCATATTCTTTATGTAATGGATGGACATCCAAGGGGAGTATTATGAATTATTGGAATCTTTATTAATTAGTGGAGGCTCCACTAATTATGGATTTATGTGAATTATTAGAAGATTTTTATGGATGTCCACCATTTAGTGGAGACACCACTAATTAAGATTAGTGGAAGATGATGTATGCCATGATGTAATCCACTAATTAGAGCTCTATAAATAGAGCTATTCTCTAAGCTTGTAACACACCATTATTTTGTGAAAGAAAGATTAGTGAAAGAAAGATTAGAGAAAATTGTGAGAGAAAAGAAAGAGATAAATTCTTGTGCAAAATAGTTAGAGTTTTATTAGTGTGTAGTGTGAAGATTTTATTCTAACACTACCCTAATTTTATAACATATAACTATTAATAACCATATTAACAACTATATACTTATTTATTCTATTATTAACTATTAATAACTATATTAATAACTCATAGACAATAATACCAAAAAACCAATCATATTAATAATTTTGTCAAAATGCATAGAGAATTTGGATAGCCTATAAAATAAAAATTCTGTTACAAATGTAATTAGAATACCAATGGGTTGCTTTTGAGTAAGTGGCAAAAAACCCAGTATTTTAACATATATAAAATATAAAAATAAAAAATAAAATACCACGTAACAAAAAAAAAAAGACACACTTAGTTCAACAAAAATTATAGAACACACGCACATATATATTCTGATGAGAAAAATTAATTATGAAAATTATTCAAAAATAAAGATACCACCATAACCTTAAAAGCCAAAAGAATTGTCCACAAAATAAGAACAGATGAGGAAGTAAAATAACAACAAAACTTAAAAAAAGAAATCAGATACCTAAAAATTCCACAGACATATTTATAACATTAAAAAAGTCAAATACCATTAACAAATTCACAGGTCAACAATATTTCAATAAGATAAATGCTCCAATTTAATATAATTTTATGACAAAAACATAACTAGAATAAATATAATTAAAATAACTCTAGAAAAGAGATAACAGAAAGAGGAAAAACAGTGGACAGTAATCATATAAAATATTCTGTAAATATTTATCAACCTACAACCATAGTAGCAAATATTTTTATTATTTTTGAGTTATTGTGACTCTTTGATTTCTTAATTTATCAATGAGTATATCTTCTTATTGTTAATTAGTTAGTTTCTCTATTCTATCAGTTCATATTAGATAGTTGTTATTATTTCTCTAAAAGTGTTACAGTTTTGTTTCTTTTCTTATTTTTTATTATCATTTTTTTATGGTTAAGTGAATAGGGGATTAAATTATTCAAGTAAATTTTCAAAGCAATTTTTATTTTTTTATTTTTTATTTTCTCTAATTAATGTTGTAGATCTATTAAAACATTTTTGTATTCTATTATGAATGATATTAATCTCATCAATACTTCCACCTAATTCTTTTTATGGTTGAAATTAATTTGGTCATCATGGATAAATTAGACATTTAACAATATTGTATAAAAAGATATATGAATATTATTACAACTATTATTATAACATAAATGAGAAAGATAATTTATGAAAAACAATTAAAGAGTCATATAAGAAAAATAAAAAGACACATTATTATTTCGTAATAATACAGACATACAAGTTTCATTCTTTAATTTATTACACATTATTAATCTTTTTGAAAAAACTAAAAGCGAAGAGGGGATTAAATTATTCAAATAAATTTTCAAAGCAATTTTTTTTTTTTCATCTTCTCCAATTAGTTGTAAAATTTAGTAAAACCTTTTTTTTATTCTTTTATGGATGGTGTTAATCTCTTCAATAATCTCTTTAATATAATTTAAGAGTCAATAAGAAAAATGAAGAGATACATTATTGTTTCATAATAATATAAGCCTACAAGTTTCATTCTTTAATTTATTACACATTATTATTGTTTGAAAAAATTTTCGTTCTTTGATTTATTCACGGAATGGCATCTAGATGCATTGGCTTACTCTTTTCTTGCACGTACTCTTCATTTAATTGAAATTAGGATTTTGAGTTTTCATTATTAATGATAAGATACATTTTTTGTCTATGGATGCAAGTATGATAGATAGAAGACAAAAATTGATGACTTAGAAAACCAACTCCATGAACTGAAGGCTGATAGATATGAAAATGAGAGGGATGTCAAATTTTTTCAAGCGGTTGAAACTCTCAAATGCTTTTTTCCTGATGTTCATGGTCACTTAACTCATATTTGAAAGGCAACATAGAAGAAGTATAACATTGTTGTTACTAATGCAATGGGCACATTTATAAATACAGTTGTCGTAGTTGGTGATTAACATTTAGGGTATCAAGATATCATACATAAATATTTAATTTGTCTATTCATATTTAACTTATTCTCTTCCTATTTTGGATTATCAACTTTTTTATTTTATCTAATATAATTATGAGGAACCTCTTCCATATATGTGATAACTTTTTATTCTTTTCATTTTGAATACAACAAAATTGATAATCAGGATGCATTCCAAGGTAATTTTTATTTTCTTTTTGGCTTTTTTTCCTCTTTTTGCGGGAATACATTTATGTGAATTTTATTTACTTATTTATTTATTTTTTGAGAAAGTTTGAATACCAAGTGATAATAATCATTTATAATATAGATTTTACTTATCATTATCCTTCAATTTTGATGGAGGTAAGAAAGAAAGAAAAGAACTAAAACTAATTATCTCTATTTTATAATATTACTTTATTTGTGATTGCACATAAACAAATTTTGAAAAGGAACGAAGGCATAGAAAAGCAAATAATAATATTGTTTTATCTATGCGTTTGTCTGTCTTATAATACTATTTTGTCTGTGATTGCAATTCTCATTTTAACTGTAAATCTACAATTTTAAGTACTTTTATCTAATTTTACGAGCAATTTCGATAATTATTTTATTTATCACTTTTTAACACAACATTATATTAATTTCTCTTTTTTTTGTTTAATTTTTATTGCTGTAGGAGATATTTGATAAAAAAAAATCACAACTCATACAAATGCAAAAATTATATATTGATTTTTTTTAATCGAAATAATATAATTTAAAAACAATTTTTCTTACAAGTTTGAATTTTGTATAATCTCTTTTCTCCACTCTATACAAATAAACACATATAGAAGATAATTGATTTATTATTTTTTAGAATAATTATTAAATCGAAGAAACTTATACTAATTCGTTTTTTTGGATTTATCTCTACGTTAGTAACAACAATTATAGAAAAATTCATAAAAATATAGGGTTAGTTGTTGATTTTTTATATTTAAATGTATATGTTCTATCAATAGTAGTTGTAATGTATGTACATTAACATTTGTTTTATACTCTCTAACTAATAATTTATTTATAGATATTTGATAAATTTTATTTAATCATCGAACAAAATCTATGTGCGTAGCGTGGAGGTATCAACTAGTATCACTCTAAGAATGACCGTATTCAATTTCATTAACCCTATATTTGGTTCACAAAGGAAGAGGGAGAGACAAACTTTTACTTCGATCAAGGAGAGTAAATATAATTTATTTTTATTTTTTTTATTAAAATAGAAGGGAAATAGATGATAAATATTATTTTAATTTACGTTTCAATTCATTTAAATTTGACGAATTATTTTTCTTACGTAGATAGTTTACTTCTTATTCTTCTTTTCTTCTTAACCAAACAAATGCACATCACCAATTTACGCCTAAATTTACATCCTTTATCTTTTTATCCCTCTTTTTACCCCAACTAAATATACAATAAATTATAACTTTAATAAACAATAAATTTTATCTTTTTTAATTACATTTCCAACAATATAAGGGTGAGTACTAAAAAAAAACACACATATATAAATTTTACGCGACTGGTTTAATTGTCATGGTTGTTTCTCCTAAATAAAGAGGCAATTCACATGAATTGGTAAACAACAAGGTAGTAGGTACATGGGCAGAGGATCATGTTACATTACAACTAATAATGGATATGTTAGATGATAATTGTTGGTCTGTACTTACAATTACAGAGTCATATGATTCAGAATTGATAAAAAGAATTTGTTCGACTTCCATTTTTTGAGAATTTTTTGGTGAGATACAAGTGGAATATCGATTAGGCAAAGAGACAAACTTCACAAATAATGATATTGTGCCTCTCAAAAAGATCAGAAATGATCAAAAGCCGCTTCATATCTGCTGCAGTAGATTAAATTCTCAACCAATTTTTGAAATGATCTTCATAACTCGAGCACAACAACTGTTCAAGCACAAGAACAGAGCATTGTTAGATAGGTTTCGAGGGAAATTTTGAGGTGAAAATGGAAGGATCGAAGAGAAATATCAGAACACTAACATTCAGAATCGGTGGTGATCCAATTCCCTGTTCTGGCAGCATGATAATCGATGTTGTGGAGAGGAGTAGAACTTAAGCTTATGGTCTGATCAAGATTCTTGGTTGATGAAGCCATAAAAATGGCAGAATAAGCAGAGGAAGTAGTGGAGCAACTCTCCACATCCCATCTAAAACTAATTTTTGGAGAATCGTTGCTTAGTTGATCATCATCTGGAACTGCTTTCAGGGTTGATTTGTTCCGGAAGTGCAAAACCTAAAAAATCACGGGAACAACATTTTAAGTCATTGCGTACTTTAAAAGATGTAGAACAAGTAGGTATGCAAACTGAAGGCTGTGCTTGTGCTTTTAGGAAAGAGTATTCTAAACGTTGCTTCATTTATGATGGAGAAAGCCATGGCAGGTATGGTTGGTGACAAATATACTAGTGTTCAAGTAGTCACAAATCCACTTTGGCGTAACGTCCCACTGTGAGCGCTCTCATCACCTCTTCCTTGGGTCAACGGAGGATGTAAATCGTCGAATGTATAAGAGTCGCGAATTAAACCTGAAATCTCACGGGGCACCGCCATATTTTTGGGTCTAACAAATAGTAGTTGGAAGATAAGTGATTAATATTCGGGCAGCATTAGGAAAATTAACGAACCTTCCGACTTAGATATTTCCCTCCTTTCTCAGATTTGGCAGCGGCAGCCCATCTCAGCAGCTCTTTCATCTTGGAAATGGTCTTGGTTTTATCTCCCTTAGTCTTTTCTTTCTCTTCAGTTGTAGCAGTACTTGTACCACATTGATCGTTTTCATTTGTAGAAGATGATGCAGAGGTCTGATCACTGATTGGTAAAACCTTGTTCCTTACGTGGAAACCTGAATCTGCTTTCTGATGGTTACTACTGATGCCTAGTCCTCGAGCAAGATCTTCCTTTTTCATCTTCATTGAATAAGAATGCTGCCTCCTTTGATAGCTAGACAGACTCCTCAGATTCAGTGAGCTACAGAAGCAAGCTTTGGCAATGTCCTTCCTACGCAAAGTCTTGAAAAGATAGAAGTTCTTGCAAATCAATTCGATCTGCTCTGCTCTTTTCCGTCTTCTTCGATCTGCCCTGGGAGAATTCTTCGGCACTAATATGTCTTTAGACTTATCTTTCTCCCCTGTAAACAAACCAAACCTAATTAATCAGAATGGAAAATATAGTGCTTTACTTAATCATAAACTTCCAAAATTGTGAAAAAGGTCCGTGATCCTACCCTTTACAGTCCCCGTCTTCCCTGCAGGAGCAGGACTCTGATTAGTACTCTCCGGTTGGGGTTTGTTGGCAATCTTGAAAAGCCACTGAAGAATCTGTTAAATACAAAGTAAGCATGAGGGATGCATCAGCTTCCATGTGAGAACATGATCTACTGGATACATAATTTGATCACAGAATAAGAAGGCCAAAACGAAGCTAGCTCACCTGCATGTTAGGGTTGCTATATTATATATAGTGCTCAAATCCTCAACTATGGACTGTAGAAACTAGACAGAAAGATGTGACAAATTTGGTCAAATCGACAGCGCAGAAAAAATCTAGCTGTGATGTCTGTATGCCAAAAAGATTCTTGTATTTGGATTAATCTATAAAGGCAGCAGGAAGACGAAGACAATGCAAGAATTGGACTAAATCTAAGACGATAGTGAGACAACCATGCAATGAGTGGGGACTGGTTGGCTTCTTGATTCTCATTTCTCAGCCATTGAGTTCTACTGCTACTATATATTATATATGTATGGTCATGTGGTGGGTGCTAAAGAAGGCCATAATAAGCTCAACGAAGCATTTCTCTACTATATATTACTCCGTCATTTAGTAGATAATGAGAGCTAGCCTTGGTGGCATCTTTATATGCCATACAAATGTAGGGCTCCTGTTAGTCTGTCCCCATGTTGATAGGCTGTTCTCCTGAAGTTTTGTTTGCTCCAAGATTTTAGTTTTGGTAATTTCAAAGTGTTCAACAAAAAAATCAAGATTACTAGCCTAGTTTGTCTCAATGTGTTCATAATTTTGGTTTTTGGAGGATCAGAATTTAAATACATTTGCATATATCGTTAAATTATAAAGAAAATAAGACAATTCACTGTATTTTTATTCGATTCGATATAGAATTTGTTTGAAAAATAACTCATTGTTCAGTGATAATTTCCTTTGTAACGATCAACCTCAAATAGTAAGATGGATGAATCAATAACAAACATACATTCTTGTATTAGCCGGTCCTAAGCACTTAATATCCCTTAACCTTGTGGCTTCCTGCTGCCAAAACCATCTTTATCAGATATTTTTCACATTACATCAAACAGCCATGAAACCAAATTATATATCCAAATGCCAGTGAAAATAAGCCGAATGCGAGACATTGCATATAGGTAATGCGAAATTCTTGGTTCAACCTTAATCGGGTGGGTTGTATGTATTGAAGAGTTACTGTATAATTTTTATTATATAAAGTATAATAATTTAATGCATGTGATTTACGTAGATCATATCCATATTAGAATTTTCTTATTCACGATCGAATTTTCAATAGGGAATTGATAGGTATATGAACCAAACTTCAATTTCATCCAATGAGGCGTCAAGGTTCTAAAATCAATTCCTTGAATTTGGTCATTTTCATTTATACTACTTTCGTTTCACAATATAAGTCGTTTTAGACTTATACATAAAAATTATGGGCTCATAAATTTTAAATAATTTTAAAACTAAAGTTCTAAAAATACTCTTAATTAAATCTTTGTTTACTTTGATAATTGGAGAGAGTTATGTCATAATTAATAGAAAAAGAGATATTACAGGAAGAGGTAGAATTAGAAAATAGCAATAATTTTTTATATAACTTTATAAAACAACCTATATTGTGAGAAAAAAAAATTCAAGTTTAAAACGTGAAACGAAAATAGTAATATTCTCCTGATTCATTTCCATCTTATTAATGAGAAATAAATGAAAATGTCTACATTCGTCCACAATCCAAGGAACTGCGTGCCTCACATGGCCTCATGCGATGGGGATGTGCTCCAACCAGGTAAGTATTCCTAGTCTTTTCCTAATGAATAACTTTTCACAGAAATTTTAATGCATAATTTTTCTTTAAAAAAAACTTATAGTATTTAATTTTAAAACGTGATAATTCTATATTATGGTAAGAGAGAGATTAAAAATTTTCCAAATTTTATAGATTTAATTTTGTAATGCCGAGATGCATTGAAAAGGAAGCCAATTTACTTGGCTTCAACGTTCTTTCTTTTTCCCTGGAGTTTTTGTTTAATGGCGTGCAGTCGTTTTTTTTTTTAACAGATTCAGGTGGCGGCGTGTCAATTTTGTGTCCATGTGGCTGCTGAGGCTCTGATGTCGTCTCTTTTAACAATTCCAGAAACCGTCCGCACCGATAATACGAATAGAGAGAAAAAGAAATAACTCAATTAATTAAAAATATCTCTATAAAAAAAAATTCAATTTTATCTTTATTCTTTTTTTTTTTGGAATATGTAATAAAAATAATTTAATTAATTAAAATTACTTTGTAAAGAAACTGTTTTGTGTCTCATCTTTTTATTTGAAAAAAATTTAATTTCGGTTAAATCTTTTAAATACAAAATTAAAAAATATTATTACTAAATATTCAACTCCTGTAAGACTGTCAATGAGCCGATCTTGATTAAACTCGAGCTCAATTCAAATTAAAAATAAGTAGTTTGGCTCACGCATAGTTCACATATATCAAATTCGTGTTCAACTTACATTAAATTATGAATTCAAGCGGAGTTCGGGCTCGACTCAATTTTTGTTTAAACTTAAAAAAATTACATTATTATTTCATTACAAATCACTTAAAACAAATATATATATATATATATATATATATATATTCTTTAATCAACCCCAACAAAATAACAAAACTATTCAAAAGATATATAATTAACAAATAAAATTATTTTTTTTAGAAAGCTAACAAAATATCAAAATATTTATTACATAAATGAGTAATAAAATGCACAAAAAATGTAACAACAAAATTCAAAAATCAGAATTTTAGGTGGAAAGTGAAGATTTATATATATCTTGAGAAAAAACTTAAATTTATATAATATAAAATTATATAATAAATATATTTTTATATAAAATATGAGAAGACCGATTTTGCTAAGCTCGAATTTGACTCAAATTTAATTCGAACTTAAAATTTAAACACGAACTCACTTAAAACACAATCTAAATAATTATAGGCCGAACGAGTTAAATTTGAACTAATCCGAACCCGTTGACAGTCCTAAACCCACGTCTCGACCCTTTTGAATATTTGCAGATTAGAAAATACCAACAATTAACTCAACGTAAGGTGATGCATTTGCATTTTTCCTGCCGTGGATGAAATTTTTTTTTTTTAATCTTTTTCTTTCTATCACCGGCAAAATATTGAATTATTAACCGGCAACCCAAAGCACCATCGATTGTATGGATAATTAAAGACAAATGCATTTAATTTATGTAGCTATAATTGTTACCCCGACCGCCACCGGTATTTATAAATACTTATAAAATTCGGGGGATTATATAGAGTGATGCAAAGGGTCAGAGACAGTGAAACATCATAGGAATCAAATGAAATAAATAAAATGAAACTATCATAGGAATCAAACGAAATTAATAAAATCGAAAAGAATATTTTACGGAGACAAACGGAATGCGATGCCACAACACAGTACGTTTTTAATTTATTAGCATGTTTTATTTCTACCCCACCACAGCACTTATATACGAACGCACTAAGTCGAAAGCTAAGGCTAGCTTTACCCTAAGAGCTAAAAAAGCACAGACGATGGCTTCTGGAAAAAAATATATATATATATATATATAATTAATAAATTAAATACTTAATAACTAAAAATCTTTTAATTATATATTAAAACTTTTCTAATTTCTAAACTTTCAGCCAATGTTGTAATTCCTTCTTTTACTATTTTATCTTTATTTATTCTGTTAACAAAGACTTATTTTCATTTTTATTTATTCTTTTAAAAAATGTCTAATATAATAAATATACAACCAATTATGAGACATAATATATAAAAAGACAGATAACTGTTAACATAGGTATCTAAAAAGTCAATTTTAATCAATAAATGACAAATAATTGTTAAAAAAATATTTAAATAATTAATTTAAAAATCAATCAATAATAAATAACTGTTATAAAAAATATCTAAAGATGCTAATTTTAATCATGCATTCGACTAAAACACCTCAAGCTCTTTACCTAGGCAACCCATGCGCTGCACCTCATTAAAATAGTCTAGCGTAAAGATCTCTGAGACACCTCACCCTCTCCTGCCTTAGTGCCTGGTCTAACTCCACTTTACTTTATAATTTTCAACATTAATTATATGAGTTACGCTCAATATTAATTATACCCATCCCGTTCATAAATTACAATATAAATTATGAGTCACTGAACTCATCTGAGAAAGCTGGCTGGACTGTTTTGGATTCACCAGTTCCTAATGTAACGTTTTTTCTGATTCAACTCCCCCCTCCACAACTAGTCACTGAACTCATCCGTGTTCCTTTTGATTTTTTTTTTCTTTTTAAACAGATTCAGACACTAGAAGTTTTCAAGAAATTAAGATCTTCTGAGGGCAAGAGAAATAGGTGTTCCTAGCGTATAAACTGGGCACGAAGATAAAAGAACAAAAGATTAGCCGCTATAATCCCTTCTACACAACTAGCAACAGAATGGGAGGTGTGTAGCACTTGAGAACATGAGAGAAAATGTATTCTTCATGTAGATATACAAAGCACAAAGGTTAGTGAGCTTCGATTACAGTAGCCAGCACACCGGGACTCTTCCCGGTGATACAAACAGCCTTGAGAATGCTAGGACAGAAGACTGGAAGCCCCAGAATGTGAGTAATAGATTTAAATATTGAACACATTGACTAGCATATAAAGCACACAAAACAAACAATAGTGTGAAGACATGAAAGCCCACCAAGAATAAAATGTGCAGGAACTAGGGCCGAGTGCCAAAACATAAAATGTGCAGGAACTTGGACCGAATGCCAAAACCTGTTGATCTGCATGATGGTCATTGCAGAGTCTTCTGTAATTGACTACCTCCATGGATCTTTCTGCATGAAGAGGGGCCCACAATCAGATCCCTCTATGATCCCTCTATGCCTTCCTTGGCTTAGTTCTTTACTGGCCTCAAGTTTGATAGATGCGAGGAATTATCCTTACCAACTCGCTTATTGGCCCACTCTGCTAGGCAATCTGCAAAATTACCAGACAGCGTGAAAAGCACCACACTGATCAGCTAACAGCAACCAGAATAATGATTCCTGTTAAGTAGAAACCAATTGATGTCCACAAAGAACTACCAGAGTTGTAATGACATAGTTTTAATGCTGATCCTCATCTGGTCTGGAATGCATCAACCGCCGGCGCCGCCTTCTTCGATTTGGTGAAATATCTTCTCCAATATCACTTAACACATTAATCTCAGCTTCGTCTTCCTCATCATCTTCCTCGTCATCATCATCGTCTTCTTGTAGACCCAAAAGGTTTTCTCCCCAAAGAAAACGACGCCTAGGAAAAGCTCCAGTATTGCGGCGGTGCCTTGATAATGCCCTAGATCTGCCACTTCTTAGCTCAGCTACTGGTTCCATGGAGCCGATCATCTGAAACAAGAAGAAAGTACTCCACCACCTGCCATTTTCACCTGGACCTCTTTCCCTCTCTCGAGATAATCTGTCTCCATTCTCAATCACATAATCCCCAAGTACAACAGCACCAGGCATTGCAGAACGAATGGCGCTGACAATATCATCATACTCTCTCTGGTTTTCAAGGTGTCTCCAGGCTCGCTGTCTTGATGGATCAATATCACCAGGACGAGCAGCTGGATGAACTCTCCTAGCATGGCGACGTAACTCCCTATAATTACCAGAAAATGAGCATGATTCACGGGAGCAACTTCGGGGCTTCAAGTTGAGGTATCTTCTGGCCTCCTCCACAACCTTCCATCCTAATATACTTCCACGGCATAAAGGGCATCTCAACTTTGACATGGATTCTGATAAATTCTCCATGTTATTCCCTCCAGGGCCAACCATTTCCCTTAATGATGAAGAATCATCAACCTCTGTAGTTTCATCATGCATTCCAAAGTAACCATCTGCAGCATGGGTGCTATTTTCTCCCAATCCACTAGACAATTCTTCAGTAGCTACATAGTCAATAATTGAGACATCATGAGCTTCTTCAACCTCGGTTTGGTCACCTGATGTTCCCAAACCCATGTTCCCATTACTGGTATTATCCATATTATGCTGATTTCTGGGGTGCAAACTAGGTGAAGTGTTGTTATCTCCATTTTCATCTTTGAGTTTCCTAAAACGATCAAGGCAATTTGAGTGCCTATAACTCGTGTCACAAATGTAGGAATGACAGCCCTTATCATGGGAGCTGCACAACAGAAGAACAGCATTGTGCGGGTGATCCATGCATATGGGACATGAAGCTTCATCCCATTCCTTATACAGGGCATGCATATCTGCATCATTTGACATACTTCTTTTTCTACTAGCCATCTATGTGCACTGGAATATATTTCTAAAATTAAAACTGTTAGCATGCTTCCTCTATTATATTGGTGCAAAGCAGAAACAATGAGATAAACTTAATGTGCATAAATAGCAAAATCTATAATAGCCGGACAAATTCAGACTACCATCTGAAAAGTGCAACTCCTCAACTTGAAAAGAAAAATACAATTCAAAAGTACAAAAGCAACACAACACCAGTAGCAATTAGAAGTGCACAGGCACATGAATGCATGTGGAATCCCTGGGAGTTGTCCTCTTTGTTATTTGTCTGAAAGGCATAGCTAAGTAAAGGGACAAAAGGTCATCGCTAAGTAAAATCACCAAGCAAGAATCGTAACTGGTTACTGGTCCAGCTTTAAACATGTTACAATTAGAATGCATAAAAGAACAAAGAACTCTGTATGGAAGAGAAATAACAACCAAAGCAGGTACGAGACTTTAGTATAGAATCAGCTTTCTTATTTACATACAATTTGGAGGTGAAGCAATGCCTTGGTATCTGCTTTGCAACAATAACGTGAAGCCCAATCATAGTCAAATACCTTTATTTTTTGTCACATTTTATTTTCGTGGTATCAAGTTTAAATCGAGACTGACAACGGTACTCTAAAACCCACAGAGCTCAGTAAAGCTAAAAATGCTTAATTTAGCCATCCTGTCTGACTCTGTTTTTCTTATATCTAGATGCCTGATTGACCAAAAGTACAAAAACCAAAGCAGAAGAGGAATTAAAAACAAAATGCAAATGTTGCCTGTCTCAAAAATATCCCTCTCCAAAGCCCATATAAGACTAAACACGAATCATGGTTCAATCACATACTTATCTGTTTATCAACCATAAAATTCTCAAAACCAACATTATCTATTTAAACACCTTAAGGAGAAGAAAGTAAGATCCAGCCATAACATTCTGCATGAGAACTGAGAAGTGTAGCAGAAAATGATACAAAAGAAAAAAACCAAGTGGATTTCATCTACTCCTGTAAATACTAGTCCAATGAGAGCATCAATCAAAAGGTCTACTGTCCAAAATGATCTCGATAGATACAATTCTAATAAAAGTAACATGATAGTTTTGTCTGCATTTCCTTGTTGAAAAAAAAAAAGACAAATAAAACCATAAAAATAGACATCATTCACCGAAAAACCAATTCACGTCTCATAAGGTTCCACAAATCTCTAGTAAATTAGTCCAAACAGACATCAAAGAAAGAAACCAAACCAACCCTAATTACAAATTACAGGCCTTGCTCCATATTTTCTTTCATTTGATTTTATTCCTTCTTTCAATGTATGGAAAATCATATCTTGGAACCAGTTTATACATTGAGAAGCGATCAGCAAAAGAAAGTAGCCTGAAGAAAAAATTTCCATTTATTGTAGATATACTCACCGATAAAAGCACTGAGACTCTTTTCTGTACCAGTAGCTTCTGAATCTTATGACACTGATCAGAGTTAGCAAATCAAAAGTTACAGAATCTTAGGATAGTGGATGGCAGCCCTTCACGAGCATTTATGAAATATAATTCAGTAATGCACAGTCTTAGAAAATCTTGAAGTAATACTGCCTCAAACAAACAATCTATTGTCTATATCTTGAGCCACAGTCACCAAGAAGTCCTAAAAACCTGCATTTGTATTGTGGAACAGAAAATTGTCATGTGCATAAACTCTAGTCACAACAAATATTTACAGAAGAACAAAGGGACATCACATAATTAGGATGATGGAGAAAAGGGGTAAAATTTCAGCTAAAATCAACACTTGACAAGTTCTAAAATGCAAATCAAATTCTAAGGGAAACAGCTGATGTCCAATACAAAGCAGTTTACAACTTGAACCGGACTACTTATTATCCCAAAAGAGGGGAAGTGTGGGGGGTGAACTTCCTAACCAATATCAAAACTTTACCCCCACAACAAGAACTAACCTATACCGTTGCACCATTGATGATAGCCGCAGGTTCTGTGAAAGATGCATCCTTGATGCCCATGTCGTCTAAAATTTATACTAAAACCTTAATTATACATAAACACTATTGCGTCTTAAACTTTGAGCACAAGAAGCCGTGATGGTTTTCCTAGCTAAATGAAATGCTTTCCCTAAAGACAGAATTTTATGACTTTGAAAACAAAGGCAGACCATTCCTGCACAGGAGTAGAAGTCTTCATTCCACAATCGAATGACCACAAGCAGGTTATGCAAAATTTTCAAGAAACCAATAAAGGACTCTGCTTAAAATAATAATAATTAAATAAATAAATAAATCAATCCTCACAGAAGCAGGAAGTTTTTGAACACCAGTAATCAATATCATCAAAAAGCAAATTACGAAACCGCCAAGAACATAGCCCCCTGCAACCTAACCCCAATTTTGCTCGTCTCAAATAGATCGAAAAGATCCTTCCTTTATTTACAGATAAAAGAGAAGATGCATCTGGATCAAACATATCGGCAAAGATCAACCACAATCGCATCAAAAGACATCAGCTTAAGGTAAAAACAATCATAAAACCCCGTCACCCAAAAAATAGAGAAATTAAAGGTGCGGAATTACAAGTGATGAGGAATTTGAATTCTTCACGCGATTGTCCTTAGGAGATTGATTGATTTCTCTTCATATACGTTCTTTGTGCGTGAATTACAAACTTTCCTCTGTGAAATTCACAAAACGCTTCTGGTGAAGAAGCTTGAAGAAACGAGGAAATGTTGCAGAAGACGTTTAAATGGCTGAGCAATATCCATATATAGAGAATTCTATGCGCAAATCGGTAAAAAAATAAAATAATAATAAAATAAATTTAATTAATTTGGAAGAAAATGGAAAGATGGAACGAAGGTGTACATTTCAGCGGTCAAGAAAATGGAAAAGTTCGAGAAATAAAGAACAGAGGATACAATCCTACAATGCACGGCAACAACCGCACTGTTTGGCCGGGTAACTCCCTGCGTGTACGCTGCGATAGCCGCCAACGTGGACAAGCAAAATGGGCCCACTGACGTTAGTGAATTATTTGACCTTTTACTGAGAAAAATTTTCAATTATATTATAAATTATACAATAAAATTTATTAATACATTTAATCTATTAATTTATCATCTATATAAGAAATACTCTATATTTAAATAAAGTAATTGTAGTTTTACGATCTACAAGGGATCTAATGGCCAATAAATCTTCTCGGAGACTATTTTGCATAATACCACAAAATTTGGTTTTTGTTATGCTATAATTGAAATTAATTTTATAATATAAGTTAATACCTTATTTATCTATTTAATTATTTTATTTTAACTCTAACATATATTTGACCTATTATCTCAATTTAACTCTCAACCGAATAATATAAACATCCAACATGACTTTGTTATTTAATAATTAGAGACAAACGAAGAATTTATGGATGAAAGGAATTAGGAATTTAGGGGTGAAGGGAAAAACTATATAATGAAAATTTATTTTAGATCATGTTATAATTTTTAAAAATTTTAAGATACAAATAAAATTTTTAAAGATTTTTATAACATTTTAATTTTTCTAAAGTATATCTAATATTACAAAAAGGGACAAACACCAACCCTGCCTCACCCGCCCCTCGGCCAATCCGTAATTTAGTTAAAATATAATTATCGTAATAACATGTTAAGGACAATTTTGTCCGACCAATTTTCTATAAGAATGTACATTTGTCACATATTAATGTTCTTAAAACAATTTGGCTAATTTGTTATCGTATACGTTTTAATTAAAAATTTGATCCAACGCCATATGGCAAATATATTGATTATGTTGACTAAATCTTGTCTAATTAGGTGAATACATATATTGTTCTTTTTTTTTTAAGAAAATGTAATTATTATGTTTAATAGAGTATTTACAATTTTTTTAGAATGGACTTAAATAATTAAATTATTATTTGCTATCATATAATGTATAGTGAAGAAATGAAAAAGTTTATTCGGTAATTATAAAAGTTCAAGTCCTACTTGTCAAAGTATATTCCAATAAAATGTTGGAAATTAAAAAATTAAAAAATGTAAACTAGTGTTATAATTACATGATATATAAAAATGCAATATTTTTGTATTTTGAGTAATATCTTAAGTAACACAATATAATTGTAACAAGTAATATAATATAATTCAATCGATATATATATACTTTAACTTGACTATTAATTAGCTCGATCACATTTTTTTATTATATTTTTAAATTAAATAATAAAATTGATAGAAGACTACACTAAAATATATTTTCATAATAATAATATCTCTTATATTATATGCTGCATTTATTTATAAATAAATAATATTATTTGTTGCTCGTCAATATCTTCTATTTTTTAAAATTTATCCTTTATATAGAGTTATTTGTTTCAAATTTCTAGTTAATATTTTCAAAATTGGTGGATTTATTAGTAATTAAGTATGTCCAACAGGCTATTGAGGTTAATAAATTAATGGTAAGTACTCTCTTCTGATTTAGGAAAATCAAGTTGGCGTGTTAAGACTTAAGAGGAAGTTAGGCAGGCAGAATCAATAATGTTAGGGTGTAAAAATACAAATAATAAAAATAAAGGGCACTGAATGAGAATTAGGCAACAAATTGGGGGCATTTTTTGACAAAAGAAATAGTACTATCATACAATCAAAATTCAGCAACCGGGATCGTAGGTTTTCTCGTCA
The DNA here is from genome assembly GCA_026120185.1 of Voacanga thouarsii. Classification (NCBI taxonomy): domain Eukaryota; kingdom Viridiplantae; phylum Streptophyta; class Magnoliopsida; order Gentianales; family Apocynaceae; genus Voacanga; species Voacanga thouarsii. Next base: position 1,636,066 of record JANUWF010001339.1, read on the forward strand.
TTTCACCTCACAGCGCCACGCCCAAAACCCTCTTCGTTACCGAAACGGAGAACGGCGGAAACCCCAACAGTCTTTTCACAGCTGCTTCTGCTCACTGCTGAGAGTGGCCATGGCGAACAATCCTTCCCAGCTCCTTCCTTCTGGTTGTCCGTTTTCTCTTTTTCTTCGCCTTTAAACCCTGATTTACCTGTTTTTATGTTGTATAAAAAATCTGAACGAGGATTGTGCAACTGACGTTGGGCGCTTTTGAAACGCAGAGTTGATAGATCGATGCATAGGATCGAAGATATGGGTAATAATGAAGGGAGACAAGGAACTCGTCGGTACTCTCAGAGGTTTCGATGTTTATGTCAACATGGTTCTAGAAGATGTAACAGAGTAGTGCGTAACCTAACCTATCTCAGTCGTCTGTGTTCTTCATTTTTGCCAAAATTTTCTATTAATCAGCGTATCTACTTTTATTATTTTTTATTTTTTTATTTTTTTTTGGTGATGTGAAACAGTGGAATGAAAATAATTAAGCTTCAAAGAATAGGGAAGCTCTGGCATGGTTAATAGTCATCCGCTAAAATTGGAATTAGGCATACTTTAATGGGATTTCAGGGCCTTCTGGATAGTGGGTGGATTTCTAAACCATTCTTTTTTTTTTGTCCCTTCCTTCCTGGATATGAAAATAAGGATATTTTAGGTGCCATTTTCTGGTGTGTGAAGTTTGTTGTTTCTTATCCGGCTGCTAATAGGTGGTGTGACATATTGTCTTTTGGATTGAGTGACGAGCACAAGCATGAAAAAGTGAACTCTTATGGTTTGAGGTTGCAGTGGCTGAACCAATCTCAGGGTGAAATCTTCAAATAGACATGGTCATATTGGATTGGATATTAGTTTATCCTAGCTCTTTAAATTAGATAGCATTTTAGAATATTAAATTTATGTCCATGATTAATTAAACATCAAATACAAGTTACTGATACTTGGATGAATGGTTTTCGGAGAGTTTTGATGGTTGCCGAAGCCCATACTGCTTTCAAGCCACCTATCTTTTAGTGCTTGTATCTAGCTCCCCATTTTGTTAGTGGCTACCGTTGCCTTTAACCTTGCGCCCAATATCAATTTAAATCAATAGTTTCTGTTATTGGTGAACTCTTGAATTGGGCATCTTGAACTGGCTGATCGTTCTATGTGGTTTAAGTGTCATAGAAATGGGATCCGACAAAGTATTCTAGGCAAGTACTTATATTTTCATAGATTGTGATGATTACCATACAGTTGGTTTGATGGCCATCTTTGAGCAGCTTAGTTGGGCACTTTCATATGCCTATGCACAGCCTCAATGCTGTATTTGTAGCAAAGGGGAAAATTTGTTTAAACATTTCTAGAAATGGTTTATCAACATAGGTTCTTTCTTGATACTTATTCCATTTCCATTTTCCTTTGTTGGTTTTCTTCAGTGAAATGACTGCTGAAGGAAATCGAGTAACAAAGCTAGACCAGATTCTGCTTAATGGGAACAACATTGCTATTGTAAGTATACTCATCGGACTTTATGTTTATCTCTTTTTTGCTTGGACTTGCCATGAGTTCCTGGGTTCAAATGTGTTACACAGAATGGTGACTTTTGCAAGTTTCCTTGAAGTTAAAGAACATTCATATAATGGGCTTTCTTTTGATTCCAAAGCAAAGGTGTTCAATTCATATCTAGTTTGTCTGTTGGCCTGTTTTCCAGTAATGACTTTTCATCTTTAGTTAGCTGTTGTCTCTAGAATAATCAAAATTAGCTGACGCAGTAGTACCAAGGACTTGTCCTTTACTGACATCTCTTCAAATGCAGTTGGTTCCTGGTGGATCTCCAGAGTCAGAATGAGAAAGCTGATCATTTTTAGTCCTATTGAAGTTCCTGACCTTTCAGAGGGGCTACTTTTAGGGCAGCTTTGTTCTAAGTTCTGCTCTCTTTTCTTAGTTCTGTATAAAATCTCAAATTGACCCCTGGTTGGGCACTCTAATGGATTTGTTGGTAACAATTAGGTTTTTCATTATTGCTCTGTACTCGAAATACTTAAGTGGCCTGATCTTTATCTGATTCTATATTTTGACTAAAAATTTTCTTTTTGTTTTGTTGGTTGGCATCTGAATTGAATTTTAGCAAGCAGAAAAAAGAAAAATGAGAAAGAAAATAGATGAAGATAGAATTTGTTGAAAATAATTAAATTTCTTAACAGGGAACTAAGTGCAAGGTTGAGAATTGAAAATTCATCTTTTTATTTTGAGATATTTAAAAATATATATTCTTTTCTTAAAGTCTTATAATTAATATTTTTATTCTATTAATAATTTTTTAATGAATAAAGATGTACGGAGGAATGCATGGTAACTAGAGCACAAATCCTAGCATGGTATCTAGAGCACAAATCCTATTCCAACGAAACTATGCCCTTTTTAAATCTAAAGGTTTATTAGAATGATAAATCTCTCCCTATATATATGTATATATATATAGGAAGTCTCTTATTACGAAATGTAGAAGCATCATAGGGTGACACGTGATTAAATAAAATTTTTTAAAAGAAAATTAAAAAATATATATATATATAAGTGAAAAAGGAAGTTTACTATTATGACACTTAGAAACATTATAAGATAATACGTGACTAAATGAAATTTTTTAAAAGAAAAATAAAATTTATATTTGAATTCATTTAAAATTTTAATTAATTAAATTAACTAATAAAATATATATATATATATTTAATATTAATACATTGAAATGTGTAATTCTTTAAATATTATCTAAATTAATACATTGAAATGTGTGATTCTTTAAATATTATATATATATATATATATATAATATTAATACATTAAAATATGTGATTCTTTGAATACTATTTAGATTTATTTTAAAATTTTAATTAATTAAATTAATATATATTTATTTAATTAATTAATATTAATATTAATATATTAAATCTTAATAATATAACAATCCGTACAACGCACGAGACATCAACTTAATTTTAATATTAAAATATATATTTTGATTAAGCAACTATTCAATTGAAGTAACTGGTTATTTAATTCTTAATTTATTTTGCTTAAAATATTTTTAATTTTATTTTTATAGTCTTTAATTAATAATTTTATATCTAGTTTTGGTTTTTGTCAGGAGTAGAATTCGCTAAAAATCTACAATTTGTACTAACACAATAAAAACTAACGGATAAAAATAGAAATTTAAAATTCTCCTCCCATTGTCCTATTCTTCTTCTTCTTCTTCGAGTTCCCGAATTCTCTTGTTTTCTTCGTCTTGCTCTTCATCTTCGCATTCTTACTTAAGAATGGCAATGAGGTCTGGTCGAGTTAGAGATTAGAAATTTCGATCCTGTCCCCGTATACCCCTCATTTTTCCATCCTAGCCCATCTCCACCACAAGGAAAGACAAGGACAAAACAATCTCTGGTTCCGGTCCTGGCCCAAAGAGGAAACGGAGACTCGTTTGGACCCGAAAATATTTATAAATATTTTTTAATTTTTTTATCTCTAATATATTTTTATTTAAAACTTTTTAATTATTTTAAAAACTTTTGTGGTGGTTTCTAATGGTTCACATATTTATCATATCACTATATTATTAAGAGTACAATTGATAATTTTTTTCTTTTTTTCTATTTTATTTTATATACATTATAATCTACCTATATATACATATATAATTATATATAATATATATGATCTATCTATAATTTATAATATATATACATATATAATGTATATATAATCGACATCTATATATATATGTGTGTATGTTTATATATATAATCTACTTACATATAATATATATATATATATATATATATATATATATAATACATATAATATAAATAAATGTGGAAATAGGTCGGGTCGAGCAGGGATCAAGCAATCCTCGTTCCTGGCCTGCGCCCGATTGGTGGGCCGAGGAATGAAGCCTGCCCCAAACCCATTCCCTCCATAAATCAGGAAATCCTGGTCCAATTGGATTAGGTCGAGCCGAGTTCCTGATTTAAACGGAAAAATTGCTATTCCTATTCTTACCTCATATTCTTCTCGCAATTACAGCTAAAACTGATAAAATTCTCAGAGGAATAGCACATTGAGCAGTTGATGAGGAAGGCATTTTTATTTCTTGATAAAGAACTTCCAGGAGCATTATAACAACTCTCAACAACATAATCGTCATACATATGCGTTGTCTTTGGATTTGGACCATGAGCATGGGTGGATTAAGGGTGACAATATTGAACACGACACGAAAACGACACGGTTATAGCGCGTTAGGGTTGGGATTTCGCGGGTTTGGGTCGAAACAGGTTGACCCGTTTAACTTTAAATGTGTATAGGTCATAAACGGGGTCAACCCGTTTTAACCTGTTTCAACCCGCAAACCCGTTTAACTTTTTAAAATATTTATATTTAATACTTTTTTGTAATACCCTACAAATTTCACTATAAAAAATTAGATAATTTACTTTTTTTACATGAATTAATTGAATTAAATTTTATTATATGATTAATTGTATTGTTTTGTGTCTATTTTGTTTAATTATGTGAGACCTCTTAAGAAAAATAAATGATATTAATACGGCTATTTACTTGATATATAGTAAATGAATCATTCTTAATTAATTATTATTTAGTGTTTATAATAATATTATTATTACAATGACTTTTAGTTAGAGAAAATAATTTTTTAAACAATCTAATTTTATTGCAAAACTACATTTGTTTAGATTTTTAAGATTAAATCTTATGAATTTATTAAAATCTCTAAATATTGAGTGGGATAGTTTGTTATTTTATTGGTTTTTTTATGACTTTATGGGTTGTTTTATTAGTTTTTTTTTATTTTATATGATTTGATTTAATTTTGTAAAAATTTGTGTGTAATGGTGTACAGATTAGTGGGTTTAGCAAGTATTCGGATTGAGGGATTTAATAATTATCTATTTAATTTTTGTGTCTAATCATGTCAACCCGTTTTATAACACGAACACGGTACGAGAATAAACGGGTTGACACGACACGACACGTTTATTAAACGGGTCGTGTTCGGGTTGGCCTGTCGAGTATAATTATCTCAAGTTGACACGACCCGCCAACTCGAACACGACACGGTTGCCACCCTTAGGGTGGACGCCGAACTGAATTATTGGGGCCAATAATAAACTAAACTAAATTTGATATGTTCAATAATTTATTAAAATAGTAATATTATTATGAATTATTGGAATCTTTATTAATTAGTGGAGGCTCCACTAATTATGGATTTATGTGAATTATTATAAGATTTTTATGGATGTCCACCATTTAGTGGAGACACCATTAATTGAGATTAGTTGAAGATGATGTATGCCATGATGTATTCCACTAATTAGAGCTCTAAAAATAGAGCTATTCTCTAAGTTTGTAATACACCATTATTTTGTGAAAGAAAGATTAGTGAAAGAAAGATTAGAGAAAGAATTGTGAGAGAAAGAAAGAGAGAAGTTTGAAGAGAAATTCTTGTGCAAAGAATAGTTAGAATTTTCTTAGTGTGTAGTGTGTAGATTTTATTCTAACACTACCCTAATTTTATAACACGTTATCAGCACGAGTCTCTGCCGTTATTAAAGCCAGAAGACAGGTATGCATTTATTGATCTCGCTAAATTCGAATTTGTAGCCCTTGATATTTCGAAAAAAAAATTATATGTCATACGTAAATGCATCTAAATGCTAAAAAAAAGGGGATCCATTTGTCATGTGGATAAAAAGAAAGATTTGACCACCGAAGATGGTCGTACTACCCACTCGTACGGTATGAATGGTTGCACCTGAAGTTGCAAGATTGTAAAACCGTGAACTCCGTGATGTATAAAACTACATCTTAGTTAAAAATTTTACGGAGAAAAAGTTATCGATGAAGTTATATTGGAGAAGACATTCTCCACTTTTCATGTTCTACAAGAATAATATCGAGAAAAAGGGTATCCAAAATTGACAGACTTTAACATGAGTTATTATTGAGAAATCATGAAGCTGCATGAATCGGCTCAACAACGACTCCTGAAGTGAATGTCGTTGGCTCCAGCAGAAGCCATCGTTATAGTCGTAGTTGTGGCAAAGTGGCCGTGGTTATGGTCATGGACACACTCGATATTTTCCTTATCACGGAGAAATACCGACCACCCGAAGTGGAACGTAAAAGATAATAAGAGAAAAAGATATTTCCATTAATAATAAGCCATCTTTTATTCATATCACTAGTGTTCATATGAACTTGAGGATACATGCTTATAGTTGCTCTTTTGTAATTGAGTCGACAAATGTAAGATGAAGGTTTGTAATTGTTCTTTTTCAATATTTACATTAGAGGAAGACAAACAATTAGTAATTATGGACTTCAACTCCTCTTTTTCGACATCCTCCTCCTTTTCTTTCCCCTTTGAGCCAAAGATCGAGACTAGCAAGCAGAATTAGCCGTAAAATTACTGCAAAATGAGTCTTGAGATTTTATGATCTCCTTAAGTTTATTATAATTAAATTTCTTATTATATTTGGCCTTGAAGCATGCTTGTCTCAATTTCTGTGTTTGGTCCTCTAACTGCGTATTAGGACTTTCTTCCACCAACTCGTTTTTCACATTCCAGACATCGCAATGGCTTCTTTCAACTTCTTCTCACCCATATGTCCTCCTTCTTCTTTATTTTGCATCTCCCGTAAATCGAAGTGATATCATCGGTTATTTACTTATAAATCTTTCATAGTTTCATATTTGCAAATTATAAGTATGTATGAGAGAGAACTCGAACATTCTTGATTATGGTCTCCAAGCTCACCAATTTCCCGTGAGGCCATCGACGAATTCCTAACTCCCTACATCTTTTCTTGAGACTAGGTTATGCCAATATTCAGCTTATTTGGTCGCGCTCTTGATTGGTAGGTAAAAGTACTGCGAAATTGTTTCTCTTGATAGTGTCTGGGAGTTATTGCCCTTCTTCTCTCTCTGCCTCTTAATCATCTTCTTCTCCCCAGGAATTTTGTCTGCAATAATATCTTGAACTTCGATATTATGCATTTCATGAGTACTTACTCCGACTTCGTTGCCAAGACCACTCATTATTTCTCCTAGAAAAAGAAAATAATATCAGTAAAGGTAATACCATTCAAAATCCATGTTTAAATGTATAATAACCTGGAAACATATTCTGGCTTTGTTCAAAATCCATTAGAGAGTAGAAAGGATCATGCACAAGCATATCCTCATTCAAAGGAATAGCATCAAGAGGAACAGTATCAAAAGCAATCTTTTGTAGAGGCAGATCAACTTGGTCCAAAGCAGTATGTTCAAAACTTTCACTGATTTACATAAAAAACAAACCAAAAGAGAGTTTAATTTCATTATCAAGCATTCTAAAAACAAATGGAAGCCCTCAAAGGTATCTCACCTGCAATTAGGAGGAAGCGGTTTGTTTGGAAAGGAAAACATATCAAAATCTTCTCGCGTTCGAATTAGGCGTAAGCGGTTGGTTTGGAAAGGAAAATACATCAACATCTCGTCGCAGAAACCGAGTCAAAATTTGACCATGTCTCAAATGAATTACGAGTCTCCATATCTGCTTTGTGATTTTTATTTTTGATGTTTACTAATGACTGATAACAGAGATATATATCGATACATATATATATATATATATATATATATATACCTGTATGAGGAAGAAGAAGAGGTAGAGGGCCGGAGGAGAAGAAAAGACAAGAGAGGAAGAGGAAAAGTTGGTACCGGGAAGAGTGAAAAAAAAAATGAGATATTTTTTTTGGCATTTCCTACTTGTCATCATTTTCTTATATTTCTTTTCTTATTCTCTTGTGAAATTATTATTTCCTAAATTAGGGAGAACAGAAACAGTACAAGAAAGATCGTGATTGGACAACATCATTAAATTATCTTGATCCGCATACAAGCGCGTGTGAACTTGAAGTTCAAAAGATAATTCATTTGTAAAGCATTGCAAATCAAATGCCAGCCGCTTTTGTTGACTCTAGAAGAGTAACAAAATCGCATATGGCAAGCTATAAATGCTCCTATTCTAATTGAAGTTCCAACAGAACAAAAGATTTTACATATAGTCGCTGAGCCAAAAGCACGCCGTAAGCGTGGCCGACCTCTTGGTTCTAAAGATAAAAATCCTCGAAAGAAAAGAGGATTAAATGATCCGAAGATCATATTGAAGAAAAGAATGATAAAGACCAAGAGAGAACTGATGACAAAGAACCGTAAGTTGATGAAAGTAACACTGAAATTTCTATCAATTATACCACTTTCGATAGAAGTTGGAATCGGATAGAAACCGTTATTGATAATATATTTGCATACAATATATCTCTTGATGTTACACAGATAATGATGATCCCGAACCAATATCGCTTGATGAATGTCGACGTAGAAAAGATTGGCCGCAATGGAAAGATGCGATTCAATCGGAGTTAAATGCACCGACAAAACGTGAAGTCTTCGGACTCGCAGTCCGAACACCGTAAGGTGTAAAACTCGTTGGCTACAAATGGATATTTGTGCGAAAGCGCAATGAAAAGAGTGAAATCGTTCGATATAAAGCGCGATTAGTAGCCCAATATTTTTCACAAAGATCAGGTATTGACTATGATGAAACTTATTCTCCTATTGTTGATGCTATTACACTCCGATATCTTATCAGCTTAGCAAGACATGAAAAGATAGATATGCGCCTATTAGATGTTGTCACCGCTTACTTGTATGGAAATTTAGAAAATGATGTTTACATGAAAATCCTCGAAGGATTTCATATGCCTCAAGCATATAAACATTATCCTCGTGAAAATTACTCCATCAAGTTGCGTAAATCATTATATGGCCCGAAGCAACTGGGCGCATGTGGTTCACACGTCTTAGTGAATATTTATTGAAAGCTGGATTTAAAAATGACCAGGTATGTCCATGTGTTTTTATTAAGAAATCTGGTTCTAAATTTGTGATATTAGCTATATATGTTGATGATATTAATCTTATTGGAACTCCCGAAGAGCTCCAAGAAACAATTGATTATTTAAAAAGAGAATTCGAAATCAAGGATTTTGGTAAAACCAAATTTTGCCTTGGTTTACAAATTGAACATCCGGAGAGTGGAACATTTATTCATCAATCAACATATACAAGCAAAAGTGCTAAAAAGATTTTACATGGACAAAGCACATCCATTGAGTATTCCAATGATCGTCCGATCATTAAATGTGGATAAAGATCATTTCCGACCTCAAGAAAATGATGAAGAACTCCTTGGTCCTCAAGTACCATATCTCAAGGCAATTGGTGCATTGATGTATCTTGCTAATAATACAAGACCTGATATTGCTTTTGCTGTCAATTTATTAGCAAGATTTAGTTCTTCACCAACACGACGACATTGGAATGGAATTAAACAAGTCCTTCGATATTTCCAAGGTACAATTGATCTCGGATTATTTTATTCAAATAAAACCAGTCCAACATTGATAGGTTATGCAGATGTCAGGTTATTTATCTGATCCACATAAAGCACGTTCTCAAACGGGCTATCTATTTACATGTGGAAATACTCGCTATATCATGGCGTTCTACGAAACAATCTATAGCAGACTACTTCTTCAAATCATGCTCGAAATTATAGCCATTCATGAAGCAAGTCGAGAATGTGTATGGCTAAGATCCATGATTCATTATATCCGAGAAAGTTGTGGATTATCATCAATCAAAGGTATTCCAACTCCTATTTATGAAGACAATGCAGCTTGCATAGCTCAATTACGAGGAGGATATATTAAAGGAGATCGGACAAAACATATTTCACCAAAATTCTTCTTTACTCATGAACTCCAGAAGAAAGGTGAAATTGATGTGCTACAAATTCGGTCATGTGATAACCTCGCAGATATTTTCACGAAGACTTTACCGACTGCAACATTTGAAAAGTTGAGATATAAAATCTGTATGCGTCGGTTTAAAGATTTAAAGGAATCATCTCATCAGGGGGAGTAATAAACAGACATATAGAATAGTGTACTCTTTTTCATTCACTAGATTTTTTTCCCACTGGGTTTTTATCTAGTAAGGTTTTAACGAGGCATATTCTTTATGTAATGGATGGACATCCAAGGGGGAGTATTATGAATTATTGGAATTTTTATTAATTAGTGGAGGCTCCACTAATTATGGATTTATGTGAATTATTAGAAGATTTTTATGGATGTCCACCATTTAGTGGAGATACCATTAATTGAGATTAGTTGAAGATGATGTATGCCATGATGTATTCCACTAATTAGAGCTCTAAAAATAGAGCTATTCTCTAAGTTTGTAATACACCATTATTTTGTGAAAGAAAGATTAGTGAAAGAAAGATTAGAGAAAGAATTGTGAGAGAAAGAAAGAGAGAAGTTTGAAGAGAAATTCTTGTGCAAAGAATAGTTAGAATTTTCTTAGTGTGTAGTGTGTAGATTTTATTCTAACACTACCCTAATTTTATAACAAATATTAAATTATATCAAAATAGTTCTAAAGTATAATATAGAAAATATAATGTATCAAAATACAGATCTTAACTCTTTTAAATCACAACAAGAATTTATAAGTAAATTTATACTAATTTTTTTTTACAATTTTCTTTTCAATATATACTATCAAACAATCTAATAAAAAATTATTTTTTATCTGACTTCGAAGTTTGATTTTTACCATATTCATAATTGAAAATTTTTATTTTGTGATAACGGTAGAAATTGAAAAAGTAAGAATAAGGGTTACTACACGATACATAAATAGATAAATTTTAAACTTCCTTATCTTAACTATCCATTGGCACAATTCAAAAATAGTAGACAATTTTTTAAAATCAAGAATTCATACCATATTATGAAAATAATCAAATTGCACTATTAATTGTATTGTTTCACCTTTAGCGAAATCTCACATTCAGTAAATTTTTTTTACTATTATATTATTTTATAATATTTATATAAAATTAATTTCATATATTTGAAGGGGCTAATTTATTTTAAATTCTAAATAGTATATATATATATATATATATATATATATATAATTTTTTAAAAATCATAGACCCCCAACGCTATAGGTAAGTCCACCCTTGACCATGAGATATCACAGGGGTGTATTATTCTAAAAGCTTCATTTCACTTAAAGATTGCTAAAATCTTGAGGTAAAATCGAGCTTTCAAGGCCAGAATTTGAAGATCCAAATAAAGATTTCTTCGCATAAATTGGTGAAAAACTAGTGAGAATGGACCGATGTCAGAGTTCGGTAAACTCTTCAACTATTGTAAAATTCATCTTATGCCATTCAATTAAAAAACATGAAATAATTTTTTAAACTTTCTAATCATTCAGATCTTATCTTTACGTCAGTTGACCTATGGTCAATTTTGATTTTATTAATTTTAAAGGGTATCAAAGTCATTTTACTATTTCTTCTTTCTCCTTCTTCTCAGAAGTGAACAATGGCCACCATAAAAGAAAATATTGAGTCTAAATCGATTAGAGTAGGAAAATTCCTCAAAATTTCTACCATGTCCATGATAATCAAAATCAAGACAAAAGATTTGTTAAACAATTCAAAATTACGATTCCCAAATTTCAACACTAAAAGTCGAGAAATAATTATTCGCACAATATTTGCACACATGATTCAAAACTCTTATGCCCCGGTGCTCTGAAGAAACATAAAACAAAATGGAAATTTCATCAATAGAGATCTTAAACATAAATCAAATTTGAGTTCTCCAACACCTTCAATCCCCAATCATCCCAGGCACGTAATTGAGTTAACTAGAATAGGTGAAAGGCAGAAGCGGCAGTTCCTACGACAACACCAATGGTGAAAAGCAAGGATGGTGTTCCTACTAAATAGGCCTTTGATAGCTGGAAGACCAAGAAAGCACTTCAGCTTCTAGAGTACCCAAATAGGGAGGAGCTCGACTTATTTCTCAAGATTTTGGATGCTTTTCCTCCAGTGGTGTTGCTAGACATGTTGAGATTTCCAAATCATCATCTCAGTCAGCAGCCACATTAGTAGAAGATGGTAGAGGAATTAAGCCACATGGATCACAGCTCAACATCACATGTACACATATGGTTTCTTCACAACAGAGATGCAACAATACAGATGGGGTGATCACAACTTCCGTGCCATAATTCTTTTGTAAATAATTCCTTTTTGTTTTCTGATTGAATTTTGTATAGGGATCCATGAGATCTAGGTTAGTTAGGTGAGCACATGTATATATACTCTTTTTTTTGTAAACATTTTTATCATTGATTGAAACTCTGGTTAAGTTTCTTTCATTATCTTCTGCTCTGCAATTTCCTTTTTTCTTCATATTCTTCCTTTAAACTTCTTCATGGTATCAAAACATTTCCAAAAGAGTTCTAGGTTTTAAAATTTATCTTTTGAAGTGAATTGTTTAACATTCATCTATTGTTAATGATGGCAAATCCTGCACTATACTGTGCTGAATACATAGCTCCAAATCCTTACTACATTCATTCCAGTGATTGCCCTTCACTTGTGTTGGTAACTCCACCTCTTGATGCTAACAATTACCACACACCGAGTAGATCCATGTGAATTGCCCTTTCTTGCAAACATAAGGAACAATTATACATTCATTAGTGCCCATACCAGCTCCTGATAATAGAATGTATGAGCCATGGCGATAATGCAATAACCTTGTCATGGCTTGGTTAATGAAGTCTTGCACACTAGAGATTGCCAAATCTGTGGTGTACAATCAAACTGCAGCAGATATGTGGAAAGAACTAAATAAAAGGTTTAACTAAGGAGACATGCTGCAATTATTTGATCTTATAGAAGAGATTCATAACTTGAGATAAAGTAGTTCATCTGACTTAATATTTTACTCATTTGAAATCTTTGTGGGGTGAAATGCTTGATTTAAGGTCAATTCCCTGCAAAACTTGCATAAAAACTAGTAATGTTAGGAGGTATATGGAAGGTGATTGTGTGATACATTTTGTGAAATGACTCAATGATAACTTTAACACCTTGAAATCCCGAGTTTTGTTAATGTCTTATTTACCTAGCATCAATCAGGTCTGTTCAATGGATTTTAAGACTAAAAGAGGGATTGAAAATTCTGGTTCTAGGAATTTTGTTCAATCAATAGATCATCTTGTTATGGCTGTTGGAAACAAATTGAACACAACCATACCTGTTGGGAATATGAGTTTGAATAATTATGTTATGGAGGGACCTATAGGTTCATCAGGAACACTACCTATCTTACAAAGCAGAAATATGTAGCCAAATAGTACTTCATTGAACGCACAATCTGGACAATTGGCTAATACTGTTGGAATGTATGTCCTCTTAGATTAGATTTCTGATGTAATCTTGATTTGTATTAATAAAAGTATTATTCTTAGAAATTATTTGTGAATTTTTCATTACTTTTGTGTATAATTCCGTTAGAAAAGACCCATTATATTTAAGTAAATAATCTATGTGAATGGGGGTCTTTCATAGTAAGGTATGGACCATGGGTTACTTAACACATAAACTATCGTTCTTAACCGAATGATGAGAATGAGAATCTCATCATGATAACGTTATTGTGTTATGAATTCTAAATGTGGAATGACTTACCTTTAGCCAATGAGTAGTCTTTTCATTTCATAACACACGCGTATTTTGAATACGTAGAATTGGACTCGTAGTAGTGGTTTCTAAAAGTACTATATGGTAGAAACCTAGACTGCTACTATAGTTGAGTATGAGTTGGTGGTCTGATGAAGCTGGAAGTGTATGCTTTGATGTACTATAGTTCAGATTCTATTGTAGGACCAATATACTTGTATGTTGGGTATATGTGACTAGTTAGTCAAGACAAACTTATACAAGATAGCTTCTGTACTATATCGCCTCTTGTGGCTGTCCGAATGATCTAAATATCCAGGGTCCTGGGGAACATAATTTGAATATTTGTTTTAGAGTAGCTTCCTTGGAAAGCGAAAATATTCCAAGAAGTCATAGATCATTAGACTAGAAGCCTAAGGATGGTAGATGTCTTTTAGAGAGGTGTTAGTACACTTCTTCCTTTCTAAATGAACGATAATATATAGAGAGGTATTTTAGTTAGTATACCTGTAAGTTGAAGACATTGCTAACGCAACATTGTCTTTAGGATTAATATTTTATTATGGTGATATTAGAAAATATTTATAATGTAAAATATAGTTATTTATATAGTAGGAGTATTTCAGTTATTTTAGTAGTTAAGACAATGTGTCTTTTTGGTCATCGGAATAACCCGTAAGTCCTAATTAATTTTGGATTGAATAAGTGGTTTTGGTTAAAAAGGATTTTATTTTATTTAAGAAATCTAATTTATTATTAGACTGAAACAAAATAAAAGGTCGAGAAAATTTAAATTAAATTTATTATCTAATTTAATTGGTTAATTAATTATTCAGGACCTAAGTTCAGATTGAATAATCGAAAAAATTTAACCTAGGCCTAAACTAGATAAAAGCCTTGAATAATTATCTTGGTCTATTTGGGCTCATTAATTATTTATTGAGTTATTTTTATAAGCTTGAAAAATAAATAATTAAAATTTATTATTTATGGGTTTATTGAGTCTAAGAAAAATAATAAAAATACTTTATAACCCAATAGCCTGGACCATGGGGTTTTATTGTCCACAAAAATAGAAGAGTTTAGGAATAAGTAAAATATTTTCTGTTGATAACATCTGGATGATTTTCAAAATACTAAAATCTAGGGAGTGAATGTTATCAAAAGAAGCCGTGTTCATTGTAACACACGACTGTGAAAAAAAAAACCTCTCTGTTTTTTTTCCATTTTTTCTTTCTTATTTGCTTCTTGTTCCGTCTTGATACTGCTAATTTTATAGCAGAGAATCAAGAAAGATTGAGACCTTGTTTCCTCGCCTAACTTGTTTCACCAACAAGATTTTTGGTAGTGGAATATTCTGAGATTCAAAAAGCTTGTGCGTTCATGCCAAGAAGGAGTAGATTGTTAGCGTGATTTCAACCAGAAGTTTCAACGAGTAGAGGAGAAATTTCGGGTGTTCAATCATCCTCTTCTACACCAAAGAAAGTATTAAAGCACAGAGGTAATCAAAATTCCTCCACTATGGTTTTTATCCCTGCGTTTTTTGCTTCTATGATGTCTATATACATGCTTCTCATTTATTTTTTTAAGTTTCAAATACTGTGGGACAATTTAGGAAGTTTAATAGAAAATAGTTACATTATACACATTGTGGGATGAGTGGACATACAATGGAAAAGTGCTATAAGAAACATGGTTACCCTATTGGATATAAAGTAAGAAGAAATGCAAGCAGTCACCAAGGTAGCACAATTAAATATGCTGACATAAGAGCTACACATATAAATTCTCAAGACACTGGAGTTTTAGCATATGGTTTGTATGGTCTAACAACCATTCAATATCAGCAATTGGTGGATTTACTGCAAAGAAAAGGGCTTGAATTAGGAGTTACAATTTCTGATCCAGTGGCAAACCAGGCCACTGTTCTTACTGCCAGATTCAATGAGAAAAATATGATTGAGTTCTTTGTATAACACTTTTTCATTACAATAGATCTTGGATTCAAGTGCTTTTGACCACAATTGCACATCTTTGAAGTTCTTTGACTCATATATTTCTGTGACTAACATGTTTGTTACCCTACCTAATGGGGAATCTGTTAAAGTCACCCGTAAAGGAATTGTTAGACTTAATGCTCATTTGGTTCTTACTAATGTCTTCCTAGTCCCTAGTTTCCATTTGAATCTCATTTCCATTGCCAAATTAATTAAACAAGTGAATTGCAGATTAATTTTTCAATCTGATTTCTGTCTTATCCAGGACACCTTCAGGCAGAAGATTATTGGATTAGCTAGTCTTCATCATGGAATATACTACTTGACAAAACTTGCAATATCTCCAGTTTCCCAGATTTCTTGCTTTCTAACTTTTCCTAGTTCTTTGTTATGGCATTATTAGGCTTGGTCATATATTTGATAGAATTCTTAAACATGTTGAGGATGCTACTTCCATTACAATGAAATCTAAAGATGATACTTGTACTATTTGCCCTATGGCCAAACAACAAAGACTTAGTTTTCCTGCCATCTTATCTTCTTTTGTTGATTGTTTTGATTTAATCCATGTTGACATTTGGGGTCCATATAAACATAGCACTATTTATGCTCAGAAATATTTCTTGATCATAGTTGATGATCATATCAAAGTCACGTGGACTTTTCTTATGAAGTCCAAAGCTGAATCACAACAGTTATTACATGGATTTTATACTTTTGTTGTGACTCAATTCAGTAAGAAAATTAAAGTCATTAGGACAGATAATGGTTAGAGCGAAATGGTATTGTGGAAAGAAAATACCAACATCTTCTAAATGTGGGGAGAACCTTAAAGTTGTAGTCTAATGTTCCTATTGGTCTTTGGGATTTTTGCATTCAATGTGCTAAATTTCTTGTCAACATCACACCTACACCTTTACTAGACAATAAGAGTCCTTATGAACTCCTGTATTCTAAGTCCCCTAGATGTGAAAAACTTAAGGTTTTTGGTTGTCTTTTGCTTTGCTACATACCTCGAACCAAATCACTCAAAATTTGATCCTAAAGGAAAGCCATCAGTTTATTTAGACCTTTCAACTATTAGCAAAGATTTCCTTCTTCTTTATCTAAAATCTAGCAAGATATTTGTTTAGAGATGTGACATTTCATTTGTTTTTCCTTTCAGAAATGAGTCTGCTACTGATCTAATTGCTCCTCAGGTTCTAAGTAAATCTACCACTAATACCTTCTTGTATTCAGATAGTTATTGAGACCTTTTTGTATCTCTTATTCCACCTACTCATACTGAAGAATCTTCTGCAGTATCAACTCAACAATCTGAGCATTTCTTTCCTTGCAGAAAGTCTATTAGAGAGAAACATAGACATGCATATCTCAATGATTATGTTTGTAATTCTTCACAACATTCTACCCCACATTCTATACAGTTAGTTTATTCTTTACATCATCTTAATCCTGAGTATAGATCCTATTAATGAATGTGACATTACATAAAGAGCTTAACCGTTTTCATGAAGCCTTGTAGTCAGAAGAGTGGAAGAAGTGTTGGATTGTATGCCCTCTTAGACTAGGTTTCTGTTGTAAAATCGAATATTTTAATAAAAGAATTTATTTTCAGAAATTGTTTGTGAATTTACTTTTTCTTTGTACACGATTTTCGTTTGGAATAGACCCATTGTGTTTAAATAAGTGATCCATGTGAATGGTGGTCTTTCACAGTAAGGTATGGATCACGGGTTATTTAACACATAAACTTTTGTTTTTAACCTATTGATGAGACTGGAAATCTCATCATGTTTAGGTTATTATGTTATGAATTCTAAATGGGGAATGGCTTACCTTTAGCCAGTGAGTAGTCCACTCACTTCATGATATAAGCGTATTTCGAATACGTATAACATGACTTGTAATAGTGGTTTCTAAAAGTACTATATGATAGAAACCTAGACTACTACCGCTACAGCGTGGACTAGCGCTCTATTACTTGAGTATGAGTTGGTGGTCTGGCGAAGCTGGTAGCATATACTTTGATTTGCTATAGTTGAGGTTCTATCGTACGGCCAATATACTTGCATGTTGGGTATGTGTGACTAGTTAGTTAAGACAAACTTATACAAGATAATTTTTGCACTATATCGCTCATTGTGGTTGTTCGAATGGTCTAAAATGTCTAGGGCTCTGGGAAACATGACTTGGATATTTGCTTTAGGGTAGCTCCCTTGGAAAGCGGAAACACTTTAGGAAGTCGTGGATCATTGGATTAGAAGCTTAAAGATGGTAGATGTCATTTAGAGGGGTGTTAGTACACTTCTTCCTCTCTAAATGTACGGTGATGTGTAGATGGGTATTTTAGTCATTTCACCTGTAGGTCGGAGACTTTGCTAATGCAGCATTGTCCTTGGGGTCAATATTTCCTTATGGTGATATTAGAAAATATTTAAAATGCAAAATACAGTTATTTATATAGCATGGGTATTTTTGTTATTTTAACAGCCAAGGCGATATGTCTTTTTGGTCCTCGGAATAGCCCGTAAGTCCTAACTAATTTTGGGTTGAGGAATTGGTTTCAATTCAAGAGGATTTTATTTTATTTGATTTTATTCAGGATGTCTAATTTATTATTAGACTGGAATAAAATAAATAAATAAAATAAAATAGGAATTGAGAGAAATTAATTATCTAGTTTAATTGGTTAATTAATTATTCGGGGCCTAGGTCCAGTATGAGTAATTAGAAAATTAACATGGGCTTAAACTAGGGGAAATAATTAATGTTTAATTATTTATTAGGTTATTTATATAGGCCCAAGAAATAAATAATTAAAGATTAATTATTTATTGGGTCATTTATATAAGCACATGAAATAAATAATTAATATTTATTATTTTGGGCCTTTTGGGTCCAAGAGAAATAATAAATATTTTTTCGGCCCGAAAGCTTGGACCTTAGGGTTTTTTCCAGATACGGTTAAGAAGAGTTTAGGTTTAAGCCAAATTTATTCTCAGGATAACATCCGGGTGTTTGAAATTTGATATCTCGGGGATATGTTTATCAGATAATTTGAGACATTTTTTTGGCAAACCAATTAAACAAGTCTCTTGTAGAGGAAAACCCTAATTTTTCCTAGACTAACTGAGCCTCTCGTGTAGCTCTCTCTGGTCTCTCACGCCTCCCTCTTCTGTGTCTTCTTCTTGTTTCTTTGTTAACTAATAGCAAGAGAACCAAGGGGATTTGAGCCCGTTTCTCTTCACCATTGTGTTCACCGGCTAGGGGTTGGGCAGAGAAATATTCCGAGAGTTGGAAAGCTTGGCATTCATGCAAATAAGGCGAAGTAGAAGGCTAGCGGGTTTTCAACCGGAAGCTTCTTCAAGTGGGCAAAGCGAAGAGATTCCAGTCGTTCAAGCCACTTCTACTCAACCTAGAAGGCTTAAGGAGCGCAAATGTATGATCTTCACGCTTCCGTGTGGCCTCTAAGGCTTGCGGTTTTTTTTCTCTGATTTTTTTCCCGTAGATGCATGGCTCCCCTGTTTTCCGTCCCTCAAGAAGGCCATGAGAGCAGAGATTTTAGCTCTTGAAAAAAATCAAACATGGTCTTAGGTACTATTGACTGTAGATAAGACAACAATTGGCTGCAAATGGGTGTACAAGATCAAACACAAAATAGCTGGCACTATAAAAAGGTAGGGGTGTACTTGAATCGAATCAAATCGAATCTTAAAATAATTGAACCAAACTTTATTATTTTCATATAGGGCTCGAATTCGAGTTTGAGTTCGATTCGAATGTCAAACCTTAGCTCGAACTCAATTCGTTTGAAATACTTTAAAGCTCGAGTTTGATTCGAAATTCGATTATAATAAACTCGAAATCTCAAACTCGAATTTAAATAAATAATTTGTAATATAATATATTATAAATTATATATTAATTGATTAATTAATCGAATATGTTTGCAAGCTTTCGAGCCTAATACTTAGATATTCGAATTCAGCTCGTTTAAAATTCGAGTTCAAATATAAGGTTTATATTCGAGCTCGAACTCGATATTTTGAATTTGAGCTAAACCCTTATCGAGTCGAGCCTACACATATTCGATAAAAGCTCGATTCCTTTTCACCTCTAAAAAGGTATAAAGCCAGATTAGTGACAAAAGGCTATACACAACAAGTGGGAATTGATTTTCTTGAGACTTTCTTCCTAGTGGTCTGTATGACTACAATCAGGGTGGTATTAGCTCTAGCAGCACAAAAAGGATGGTTCATTCATCAGTTAGATGTTAACAATGCCTTTTTGTATGGTGATCTTGTTGAAGAAGTTTATATGGAATTGCTACTAGGATTTGAAACTCAGCAACCTAATTTGGTTGCAAATTGCAAAAATCATTGTATGGCCTCAAACAAGTAAGTAGACAATGGCATCAAAGGCTTAGTAATTTCCTACTGCAACAAGGTTTCAAAAATGCCTATAGTGATCCTAGTCTATTTATTAGAAAGTCTAAGGGCAATCTTACTTTGCTACTAGTATATGTGGATAATTTGATCATGGCAGACAATGATCTTACTGTAATTGAACAAGTGAAACAATAGTTGCATCAAGAAATTATTGTTAAGGATTTAGGGATTTTTGAAGTACTTCTTGTGAATGGAGATAGCAAGAACAAAAGGGGGAATTTCTCTTTGTAAGAGAAAGTACACACTTGAAATGTTAGATCATTTTGGTTTTTTAGGAAGCAAACCTATCCCTACCCCTATGGATTACAAAAGTAAGAACACAGTTGGATCTGAAGTACTAGTTTCAAACACAGTTTACATATAGCTTATTTGAAAGTTGCTATATCTCACAGCTACAAGGCCTGATATATGTTATAGTGTACAACATCATAGTTTTTGGAGAATCCTACAAAGAAAAATTTACAAGCAGCTCATAGGGTGTTAAGGTATCTTAAAGTTACTCTTGGACAAGATTTATTTTTGCCAGCAACTTCAAACAAAATTCTAACAGCCTATAGTGATTTAGATTGGGGAGAATGCAAAAGCACAAGAAAATCAGTAATAGGTTTTTGTGTTTTTCTTGGAGATTCATTAATATCCTGGAAATCAAAGAAATAAACCACTGTGTCCCTTAGCTCCATGGAAGCAAAATACAGAGCCATAAGGCAAGAACTACACCTTGTATCTAATCCATCTACACCATTTTTTTGTGATAATAAAGGGGCTCTACACATTACAAAAAACACCAACTTCCATGAAAGGATAAAGCATCTTGAAATAGATTGCCATTATGTCAGAGAAAAATATGTAGTAGGTCTGATCAAACCACTTCCAGTCCAATCCTCAACTCAACTTGCAGACATGTTCACTAAAGCTTTACTACTAGCTCAGTTCTTGCACAACTTATATGCACTACCCGTTATCAATCTTTATGGTACTTCTGATGCCCGTCTTGGATTGAAAGGGGGTGTTGAGATTGCCAAATCATAATCTCAGTCAGCAGGCACACCAGTAGAAGATGTCAGAGGAATTAAGCCACCCGGATCATAACTCAACATCACATGTGCACACAGGATTTCCTCATAGTAGAGATGCAACAATACAGATGGGGTGATCACAACTTCTATGCCACAATTCTTTTGTAAATAATTCCTTTTTGTTTTTTGATTGAATCTTGTATAGGGATCCACGAGATCTAGGTTAGTTAGGTGAGCACATGTATATATACTCTTTTTTTGTACACATTTTGAGAATTGAATGAAATTGTGGTTAAGTTTCTTCTATTATCTTCCTCTCTACAATTTCCTTATTTTTTCATATTCTTCCTTTAAACTCCTTCAGGACAAGTCTAGAGGAGAGGCTTGGTGAAGCTACAATGGACAATGCTGTCTTACTTCAGGGTGGAGATTGTGCAGAGAGTGTCAAGGAGTTTAAGCTAATAACATTGGGGACACATTTAGAATTCTTCTATATATGGGTGCTGTTTTGATATTTGGTGGTCAGATGCCATCATAAAGGAATGAAAGATGATATTTTTATGAGAAAGATGATACCTTTATGATGGGCATAAAGGTATCATACCAAGGGCAAAATTAGACTCCACCGAAAAGCATATGAAAATCAACTCACCTTCAAAAGCTTCAATCTTCCGTGGAAGAAGAAGAAATTCTGAGGAAGAAGTAGAAAAGAAAAAAAGAAAAAGATAAAAATTGAATAAAATAAAGATAATATATGGAAAGAAGAATAAGATGAATAGTAAAAAAGACAATTTTACCGTTCATTTTTTAACGCATCAAAGGGTTGACCGTTGGTCAACTGACCGAAAGATAGGATCTGGACATTTAGAAAGTTCGATAAACCATTTTACACTTTTTTTTAGTTAGAAGGTAAAAGTTAAATTTCATAATAGTTGGAGGGTTATCAGAATAGTTTGTCCCTTTGTTTTTTTATACCAAAATCAACTGGGATTTAGGTGAATCAATAGGAGAATTAACAGAATGAGGTAGGGGAATTTGAATATTCAATTGTGAATAAAAGAAAACCACTAAGCTATCCGATTTAGATAGTTTGGAATAAAGCCAATACCCCTTGAATCCAACTTCTCCCAATGAACTCTATTTTTTTTTTTTTTTAATGTTTGGATTTGATATTAAATTCATAAGATTTGATGAATTTCTTACTCAAAATAGCAGTGGAGAAAGTGAGAAAATTGATTGTGGAGGATGGATAGGGGTTGTTGAGGAAGAGGGTATATGATTTTTCACTTTTACCCTTTAGCATTCTAAATTCCAGGATTCTGTTATGTTAGTGTCGTGGCAATAAATATCAAAAGAAATATAAATTTATTTATTAAAAATTATACTCCCTCCGTTCCTATTTATCTGTCACTTATTTTTGTTCCTTATTATCTGTTATTTTCTGATACCCATAAGACTTATTTTTTTTTTTCATAATTACCCTAATTAACATTAGTATTACTCCACTTTCCAACTCTTTGTTGGGATTATGAAAAATTAAATTAGTGGTTGAATAGTAATCTATTATTAATTCTGATATCTATTCCCAATAAAAATACTCCATAACAATTGCACTTTGTGAAAGTGTTATGCCTTTATTTTTCTCGAGAGACAAAACATGAGAGAGATATAGTAATAATTGCTTAATAAATTGGAGTAAATTGGAGAGATAAGCACGTGGGAGTAATTTTGAGAATTCAACTAAAATATTCTTTGAAATCTGGAAACTAACTATTTTTCTTGGTAAGTAAAATTCGGTTATTGGCGACAGATAAATAGGAACGAATAGAGTAAAAAAAAAAGTTAAAATTAGTTATCATCCTTTTGAGCAATTAAATTTGAATTTTACAAGTTTACAAGGAAAAGAAAAGTACACAAGAAATGAAGAAAAAATGGAGAATGAGAAAGTATCAATATTAAGCAATCACGATGGACAGAACAGTTAACAATAAATTATATCTTCAATCTAAATGCAAATATTTAAGATCAAGTGAAATTTCATTCTAAACTCATTTGAAGTGCACATTCCTACCTGCATAGAATCAACAGCAGTTACGAAATTGCTACTGTAATCAATTGATTCACAGTTATAAACACAAACTTTGCTGCCATATGATCATTTGCTCTGTTATTGAAGTCTCTCTCTGCTACCATATAATAACTTGGTCTGTTATTGAAGTCCTGAGTTACAAGCAAAGCAAGCATTGAGAGTGAATGCATTCCCACAATCTTGTCTCTTATTATCATCTGGGAATAGTTCATAAGCCTTGTAAGTATTATCAGCTTGAGCCGTCAGTGGAATTGAGAACATATCTTTACTGTCAGTCCATGGCTTGGTTGGCAAAATTGCTTCTTGACTACACAGATGAGTTGCAAACCATGATATCTCCATATTCTTGACAATGAAGGGATGTAATGTATATCGGTGCATATTGGAGCGGACTATTTAAGAAGGATAGTAAATTGTAGACTTTAGAATTGAAAATATATGAAACATATATTGTGCAATGTATACAGATGAATATTTAAGATTACTATTTAATCACTGGAGAGTAAATCGAAAAGTTTATACAGATTTGATAAACATCTACAAATGTATGAAATGTATCTTGTGCAATATATAAAGATGAATATTTAAAATTAGTATTTAATAACTCAGAGGGTAAATTGAAGAGTTTAATTTTTGGATGCAGATCCATTTATTGCCGCAGCAAGCCATGTGCTTGAGGAAGGCAGGTCATGTGTCACTTTAACAGCTTCGGGTGCTGTCAAGTGACATAACGGGAAATTTCGCAATTATTTATATATATATATATATATATATATATATATTGGTTATAAAATTAGGATAGTGTTAGAATAAAATCTTCACACTACACACTAATAAAACTCTAACTATTTTGCACAAGAATTTCTCTCTTTCTCTTCTCTCACAGTTTTCTCTAATCTTTCTTTCACTAATCTTTCTTTCACAAAATAATGGTGTATTACAAGCTTAGAAAATAGCTCTATTTATAGAGCTCTAATTAGTGGATTACATCATGGCATTCATCATCTTCCACTAATCTTAATTAGTGGTGTCTCCACTAAATGGTGGACATCCATAAAAATCTTCTATAATAATTCACATAAATCCATAATTAGTGGAGCCTTCACTAATTAATAAAGATTCCAATAACTCATAACACTCCCCATTGGATGTCCATCCATTACATAAAGAATATGCCTCGTTAAAACCTTACTAGATAAAAACCCAATGGGAAAAAAATCTAGTGAAGGAAAAAGAGTACACTATTCTATATGTCTATTTATTACTCCCCCTGATGAGATGATTCCTTTAAATATTTAAACCGACGCATACCGATTTTATATATCAACTTTTCAAATGTTTCAGTCGGTAAAATCTTCGTGAAAATATCTGCGAGGTTATCACATGACCGAATTTGTAGCACATCAATTTCATCTTTCTTCTGGAGTTCATGAGTAAAGAAGAATTTTGGTGAAATATGTTTTGTCCGATCTCCTTTAATATATCCTCCTCGTAATTGAGCTATGCATGCTGCATTGTCTTCATAAACAGGAGTTGGAATACCTTTGATTGATAATAATCCACAACTTTCTCGGATATAATGAATCATGGATCTTAGCCATACACATTGTCGACTTGCTTCATGAATGGCTATAATTTCAGCATGATTTGAAGAAGTAGCTGCTATAGATTATTTCGTAGAACGCCATGATATAGCAGTATTTCCACATGTAAATAGATAGCCCGTTTGAGAACGTGCTTTATGTGGATCAGATAAATAACCAGCATCTGCATAACCTATCAATGTTGGACTGGTTTTATTTGAATAAAATAATCCGAGATCAATTGTACCTTGGAGATATCGAATGGCTTGTTTAATTCCATATCAATGTCGTCGTGTTGGTGAAGAACTAAATCTTGCTAATAAATTGACGACAAAAATAATATCGAGGTCTTGTATTATTAGCAAGATACATCAATGCACCAATTGCCTTTGAGATATGGTACTTCAGGACCAAGGAGTTCTTCATCATTTTCTTGAGGTCGGAAAGGATCTTTATCCACATTTAATGATCGGACGATCATTGGAATACTCAATGGATGTGCTTTGTCCATGTAAAATCTTTTTAGCACTTTTGTTGTATATGTTGATTGATGAATAAATGTTCCACTCTCCAGATGTTCAATTTGTAAACCAAGGCAAAATTTGGTTTTACCAAAATCATTGATTTGAATTCTCTTTTTAAATAATCAATTGTTTCTTGGAGCTCTTCAGGAGTTCCAATAAGATTAATATCATCAACATATATAGTTAATATCACAAATTTAGAACGCAGTTTCTTAATAAAAACACATGGACATACCTGGTCATTTTTAAATCCAGCTTTCAATAAATATTCACTAAGGCGTGTGAACCACATGCGTCCAGTTGCTTCGAGGCCATATAATGATTTACGCAACTTGATGGAGTAATTTTCACGAGGATAATGTTTATATGCTTCGAGGCATATGAAATCCTTCGGGGATTTTCATGTAAACATCATTTTCTAAATTTCCATACAAGTAGCGTGATGACAACATCTAATAGGCGCATATCTATCTTTTCATGTCTTGCTAAGCTGATAAGATATCGGAGTGTAATAGCATCAACAACGGGAGAATAAGTTTCATCATAGTCAATACCTGGTCTTTGTGAAAAACCTTGGGCTACTAATCGCGCTTTATATCGAACGATTTCACTCTTTTCATTGCGCTTTTGCACAAATATCCATTTGTAGCCAACGGGTTTTACACCTTACGGTGTTCGGACTGCGAGTCAGAAGACTTCACGTTTTGTCGGTGCATTTAACTCCGATTGAATCGCATCTTTCCATTGCGACCAATCTTTTCTATGCTGACATTCATCAAGCGATATTGGTTCGGGATCATCATTATCTGTGTAACATCAAGAGATATATTGTATGCAAATATATTATCAATAACGGTTTCTATCCGATTCCAACTTCTACGGAAGTGGTATAATTGATAGAAATTTCGGTGTTACTTTCATCAACTTACGGTTCTTTGTCATCGGTTCTCTCTTGGTCTTTATCATTCTTTTCTTCAATATGATCTTACGGATCAGTTAATCCTCTTTTCTTTCGAGGATTTTTATCTTTAGAACCAAGAGGTCGGCCACGCTTACGGCGTGTTTTTGACTCAGCGACTATAGGTATAATATTTTGTTCTGCTTGGAACTTCAATTCGAATAGGAGCATTTATAGGTTGGAATATGCGATTTTGTAACTCTTCTAGAGTCAACAAAAGCGTACGGCATTTGATTTGCAATGCTTTGCAAATGAATTATCTTTTGAACTTCAAGTTCACATGCGCTTGTGCGCGGATCAAGATAATTTAATGATGTTGTCCAATCAAGATCCTTCTTATCTTGTTTTGGTTCTCCCCCTAATTTAGGGAATAATGATTCATCAAAATGACAATCGACAAATCTTCTTTGTGAATACATCTCTGTCGGGGGTTCAACATACACGATAATAGAGGAGAATCATATCCAACGTATATCCCCTTTCTTCTTTGAGGACCCATCTTTGTACGTTGGTTTGGTGCAATTGGAATATATCTGACACACCCAAAAATTCTTAAATGAGCAATATTTGATTCGACCCAAAAGCTAATTGCAAAGGAGAGAATTTATGATAACTAAGTTGGTCTTATACGTACAAGTGTTGCGGCATGTAGAATAGCATGTCCCCAGGCGAGATGTTGGGAGATTTGTTTTCATTAATAATGGTCTAGCAATTAATTGTAATCGTTTAATCAAAGATTTAACAAGACCATTTTGTGTGTGAACATGAGCTACGGGATGTTCAACATTAATCCCAATTGACATGCAATATGCATCAAAAGCATGTGATGAAAATTCACCGACATTATCCAAACGGATATTTTTAATGTGATGGTCAGGAAATTGTGCTCGTAATTTAATTATTTGAGCAAGTAATCTCGTAAACGCCGGGTTGCGAGTAGATAATAAACATACATGTGACCATCGGGATGATGCATCAATTAAGACCATAAAATATTTGAGCGGTCCACATGGTGAATCAATAGGTCCACAAATATCTCAGTGAATCCGTTCGAGAAATGTAGGACTTTCAGCTCCTACTTTTCTTGGTGATGGTTTAACAATTAATTTTCCTAGGAAACATGCGGTACATGCAAATTTTTCGATGTTAATATCCTTTTATTTTTTAAAGGATGACCATGTGTATTCTCAATGATTCTTCTCATCATGGTAGATCCAGGATGACCCAACCGGTCATGCCAAATGCTAAAAGTAATAGGATCAGTAAACTTACGGTTTACTAGATGATGAATTTCAATTGTACGTATTTTTACAAAATATAGACCGAGTAGAAAAAGACGGCAGTTTTTCTAATACCAATTTCTTACCCAAATGCATTTGAGTAATAAAAAGATACTCAATCCCATTTTCCTCATTTGTTTCAACATGATACCTATTTCTGCGGATATCTTTAAAACTCAATAAATTTCTTCTGGATTTTGAGGAAAATAGTGCCTTATCAATAATAATTGTTGTTCCTTTAGGCAACAATATACTAGCTCTTCCGGAGCCCTCAATTACATTTGCACTACCGTTTATCGTATAAATATTTATTTCTCCCATTTTGAGATCAGAAAAATATTTCTCATTTTTTAGTATGGTGTGTGTAGTTCCACTAACAATAATGCATACATCATCATTAACAACAGCCATCTGAACATAAATATATATATGTAAACGTAAATATTATTATAATAGAATGAAAATGAAAATACAAAAATATCAGGGTGAGGCTTTAGTTCTTATGGACACTGTCATCACCAATTAAATGGTCTATCTTACCGTCTGGGTGTTCAAAAAAAATCTGATACATCCATATGGGTAATATTGATATTAAGATCTTCAGGATCAATATCATCATCCTCAGCATTATTTATTGGATGTTGAGAAAAATTTGCTTCCACGTTTTTATTTTTCAAAGAAGCTTGATACAATTCAACTAAATGCTTAGCCGTACGACAGTTTTGTGACCAATGACCTTTCATGCCACATCTATAACATATATCCTCATGCTTTTCTTCAATTTCTTTTTCTTTTCCCTTATGATCTTTTTCTGTTCCACTTCAGGTGGCCAGTATTTCTCACAGTTTGATTATAATTGTGATAAGGGAAATATCGAGCGTGTCTACGACCATAACCACGACCACGGCCACGGCCACGGCCACGACCACGACTATAACGATGGCTTCTGCTGGAGCCAACAACATTCACTTCTGGGAGTGTTGTTGAGCCAGTTGGTCTGGTTTCATGATTTCTCAATAATAACTCATTATTTTTCTCTGCAATGAGGAGGGCAATAATTAAATTTGTAAATTTTGTATACCCCTTTTCTCGATATTGTTGCTGCAGGACAATATTCGAGGCATGAAAGGTGGAGAATGTCTTCTCCAACATATCTTCATCGATCACTTTTTCTCCGCATAATTTTAATTGAGATGTAATTTTATACATTGCGGAGCTATATTCATTCACGGTTTTAAAATCTTGCAACCTCGGGTGCAACCATTCATACCGTGCGATGGGTAGTACGACCATCTTCGGGTGGTCAAATCTTTCTTTTAAATTTACCCACAGGACATATGGATCTTTTTCGGTAAGATATTCCATTTTCAAATTTTCATCGAGATGACGACGAATAAAAATCAAAGATTTAGCCTTGTGTTGTGCGAGATGCACTATTATTTGCTTGAATAGTTTCACTAAGGCCTTCGACATTTAGATGCATTTACGCATCGAGAACCCATGACATATAATTTTTTCCGGAAATATCAAGGGCTACAAATTCGAGTTTAGCGAGGTTAGTCATATAGATCAATAAATGCGTACCTGTCTTCTGGCTTTGGTAACGGCAGAAACTCGTGCTTAGTCTTCTGGCTTTTGTACTGGTAGAGATTCGTGCTGATAACGTGTTATAAAATTAGGATAGTGTTAGAATAAAATCTTCACACTACACACTAATAAAACTCTAACTATTTTGCACAAGAATTTCTCTCTTTCTCTTCTCTCACAATTTTCTCTAATATTTCTTTCACAAAATAATGGTGTATTACAAGCTTAGAAAATAGCTCTATTTATAGAGCTCTAATTAGTGGATTACATCATGGCATACATTATCTTCCACTAATCTTAATTAGTGGTATCTCCACTACATGGTGGACATCCATAAAAATCTTCTATAATAATTCAAATAAATCCATAATTAGTGAAGCCTCCACTAATTAATAAAGATTCCAATAATTCATAACATTTTTTTTTTCTCCCTATTATTCTTATCCTTTTTCCCTTAACCGTCCTGCGAGGAAGAAGAAGATGGAGCATCTACTGACAACGTTAACGAAGAAGCAACAGATCGATTCCATCATCAGAGACACCATAGATAAAGTGCTCGTCCTTCGATTTGGCCGAACCTCCGATCCCGTCTGTCTCCAGCTCGACGATATCGTATGCAAGCCTTACTGATTTGTGTGGCAAAAATGGCCGGCAAATATCTTGCTAATGGCGATAGATTTTGGCTTTTTTTTTTTTTTTTTGAGTTTCAGCTTTATAAATCGGCAAGGGAGGTGTCAAAGTTTGCAACCGTAGCGTTAGTGGATATTGATTCAGAAGATGTTCGTGTTTATGTGAACTATTTCGATATAACTTTCATTCCCTCTACTGTTTTCTTCTTCAACGCTCATCATATGAAGATGGATTCTGGGTATGACCTTTCTTGAATGATTTCGAATATCTGTTTGATTTTTTTTCCCCCTTAAGTTTATAGTAGACAATTATTGCTTCTAGAACGAATTAAGTCTTATTCGTAATTGGGCTCTAAGATGGAAGTATAGAATAGTGCAACATTGCAATTTTGTGCTAAACTTTTCTTATTTGATTCTTATGAAAAATCCTGAAATATACTGTTGCTGTAGTTTCTGCATATGTTTGGATGTTGTATAAGCAAGTATGCTTTCTTAAGCAGGATTCCTTAGTGCTAAGGGGACATCCGAATAAAGGTATCATAAAACACTGTGATGATGGTACCTGTGCAGATATACTATTGTAAATAACTTCAGCTACATGTTTACGTCTTTGTATTACATTTTTATAGATGTGTGGGGTTCATATAAATATTTGATGTCTTATGCAGAAGTGCAGATCACACCAAGTGGATTGGTGCCTTCCATAGAAAACAAGATTTCATTGACGTTGTTGAGGTATACTACTGCAAAGGTTGTCTTGCGGACCCAACTTAAAATCATGACTTGATTTCATTCAATCTTCTTCCCCTTCTTGATTGCAGGCTATATATAGAGGGGCCATGAAAGGCAAGCTTATAGTGACTTGTCCCTTGCCTCCAGAGCGAATACCAAAGTTTCAGTTGCTTTATAAAGATGTGTAGAAGGTATTATATTTCTTTATGCCTTTCGATAAGAGTTTAGAAAGAGGTTGATTAAATGTGATTTCTTCAGTAGTAAAGTGATTTAAAATCCTGGTTCCTTGTTATATCAATGGATTGCTCTCTTCCTTCCTCCCTGTCTGCTGTTGTATTTGCTAAAGTGGTTTATGTCATAGGAGCACTTGTTTGAATTTCATCAATCTTATTAAAGAGATCACATTTTTTGTGCCTTAGTAAGGGCAGAAGGTGACTTTGGCATTGTTGGTTGTACAATGGATTAAATATAGTTAAGCTCAGTTTTTTCCACAGTCTGAAGTCCAAACATGAGCTTTTGTGATGATAAAACTGAATTGGTATGCTCTTCATAGGCTTGATAATGAGCTCCTAAATCAACCTGAATCAGTATTTTCAGTTTTAAGGATATGTCTGAACCGAGTCAAACTCTTTATCTATTACAAGATCTATCTTATGCTGAAGGAATAGTGATTGTAATATAAGTTAAGTATTCAAACACAGGCAAAAACTAATAAAGGGGAAATTGTTTCCAGTTTCAACTTCTTGGTTTCTCTAACTACCATACCGTACTGGTTGAGGAATTTCTATCCCTTGTCAAATGCGTAAAACATGATCAGGATTTTGACATAGTCTGGTACTGAGATCAATCCATGTCCTTCTGGACTAGAATATGGTGGCACTTGAGGACAAAAGGTGAATTCTTCTTGTTTTTCATCTGATTAGGTTTGAGCTCATTTGCTACTGCTGTTGTATGACTTGGTTGAGATCAATGCTGCTCATTGTTGGATATCATCCGAACAATTGATGAACGATCTTCACATGGATTCCAGTGCAATCTTTTGTTTGTGTAGTTGTATGTCTACATGCTGGCGCCTGTTGGATTCTTGATTGCTTGCCTTTTATGTCTAAATGCGGTTAGATTGATCAGTAAGATTTTGATGGTGAGGAAGGCTTGTCTTTGATGGTATATATGTTAGAAAATTCCGTATTTTCTTTATTATGAAACTCTATACTCTCTCCTTTGAAGTTGATGTGTTTGATCAAACTCAAGCTCATACCCGGGAAGATGTAGACATGAGTTGATTGGCCTTAGTGTGCACGCTTTCTTCTAATTCTACATGCGAACACCCTTGTTTTATTTTGTAATATTCTTGTTCATTCATAGCTGCAGGTCTCAGGGGGGTATCAACCAATGGGGGGATCTATCTAACCCAGATGCTTCTTTTCTACTCTAGAGAAAGTATTAGTGCTTCGTGGCTTTGATGAGCAACTTCAGGATTATAATTTGCAGTTATCTGTAAAGTTGGAAAGTGATGGTATCACATGGTGCCGTAAGCCAAAGTGTGATATTTGAAGAGAGAATTCGTAAGTCAGTCCATATTCTCTTTGTTATATCTCATCCATATGAACAAGACCTTCACCAGCAGATATTTAGCATGTCCAGAGAAGGGCCACTGTATAAACTTACATGGGATCATTCGTATGCGAATCAGTTGGTTGCAGGTACTCTGTGGTTCCTCCTTTGAGCCAGATCTATAAGTTATTAGCATGAGACGAAGCTGCATTTACTGGGTATATTAAGTGGCTCACAAAAATCATTTCTAAGAATATGATGATTTATTATTACCTAAATTTTAGTACTGCAATCCTGTTATTGAAGATTCTTTATAATTGTGTTTGTTGATAAGATTGAGAAAGAGAAATGTACACTTGAGGAATTTATTACAGCAAAATGTTGCTGTTTGATGGTACTCAAAAACGTGATTTTGACGTTATCTTTTGCTTTGGATGACTGAAACTCTTTACTTGCCACATCCATAGAGATTTCCTTTCGAGGACATATATTGCAGGACTGCTTGCAGAACATGTCCAAGGTTCAAGGCTATGGCATGTCAACGATGTTCCAAAGTAACCAGACATTTACTGACGCAAAAAGTTTATCTGAATTTTGAGAATAACCACTAAAGACATATATGTATTCTTAACGCCACCAGCACACATGCAAATTTTTAGTGGTAACACCAAAAGACGATGTGTGATGAAGGTTGAAAGTGAATTAAACAGCAAAAACTAGTTGACTACATGGTCAGGTCTTATCTTCCACGTCTCATGAGTTCTTATCTATTTAGAAAATGGCCTCAATAGTTTTAATGCTTTACTCAAGACACTGCAACAAGGGGAAGCTGCTCCCTGGTACTAAATTAAATTCACCCTCAAAACATCAACTTCAGAAATCCCTTATTGTGAACATTAGACTCATTCCTTAATTATACAAGGCTGGAAAACTTCCAGAGTCAGGCGAAGTGCAGAACCGCATCCTTGAACCATGCAAGGCCATCAAATTTGAAAGGAAATTTTTATTATGATGAATTGTACCATCTCAACCATGTTTGCATCAGAAAGATTTGTACTTGACATCTTCAGATAAAAGATTATTTGTGTTGACTGTAAGTGAATGACAAAGATCATCAACTGAGTCCCCTCTTTCTATTACAGCAGCAGCGCCCATGCCAGTGCCTTCATTGGAGAATAATAAACAGATAAGTTGTAACCATAAGCATTTGATGGAACGCAGTACAGAAGAAGGAATCTAACACGTGTAAGGGGGGAGAAGAGACCTATGCACATGGAAATCACACCAAAACGACAGTCCTTGCCACGGCGCTTCATTTCATTTATTATGGTAGCTACACAACGAGCACCTGAAATGAAGAATGAAATTTGATTTAGGGGTTATGCTCTCTTCTTAGTTTCATTTTCCGGGTGGTATTGTTTCTTTATATGGTATCAGTGTAATTTCCAAGTCAAACCCAGGAAACCATGATGTAGACCAATTCTCAAGCCAAGAACAGCATCATTAAAGTTACTAAGACGCATACAGGTATACCATACTTGCAAGTGCCAATAATATTAGAGTTCAACTGCCAAAGGCGCATTTAGGCATTATTACCTGTAGCTCCCAAAGGATGTCCAAGAGCCATTGCTCCTCCATTAACATTGACTCTTTCGGGGTCAAGCTTCAGTTTCTTACAGCAATACACATACTGAGATGCGAATGCCTGCAAAAATAGTGCCAGCTTTGGTGATGAGAAATTTCAATTTATGGATCTGAGCACATAAATATAATCTAATTAAGCAAAAAGTACCTCATTTATTTCAAACAAGTCAATGTCATTAAGTTCAAGACCAGCAGACTTCACAGCAGCTGGAATTGCAACTGCTGGGCCAATTCCCATCACAGCAGGATCCACCCCAACAACAGAAAAACTCCTGCAGGAGAAGCAACAGATAAACATATGAGAAATAGAATTGCAAGTCCAACTTCAAATCAGAGTATGAGTTTCTTTAAGACAACAAAACTGTGCTGCATCACCCATCCCTCTCTTCTGTACTTGTGACAATTCCTTAGTCAATTGAAGCAAGTTTAAGAGACATTTTTCAGCTTTTTATGAGAAAGTTGTTTCAGAGGGAAAACATAATTGTGCTTTCCAACAACAACATTCAGTGACACAAAATCAATTTGGATGAAGCAAAAAATAGAGGGCCAGACTGAACCAAGTGTCAAAGTAGTTGCATAGAAGACAAAAATATGGTAAAAAATCAAACAGAAAAACATTAGGAATTCATCAAGTATTTTACTAGAGATAACATGATATGTTTGATAATGCAAATATAGAGGAAGATGTGTCATGCAAAGAACATTATCTGATAAAAAATTTTAATAATCTAATAATGAGTTATACACAGACAATACATAATTACCTGAATATTCCAAGAATGGGAAGCCCCTTTTGCATTGCCAAACTCCTCTTCATAAGAAGAACTGCTCCAGCACCATCACTAATCTGACTAGCATTTCCTACAATATATATCAAGTTAAAGCACAAAGATATCAAGGAGAATATAGTTTAGACTTCAGAGATATGCAACTGTGTTACTACCAGCAGTTGTTGTCCCATCTTTCCTGAATGCAGGCTTCAACTTTCCCAGATCTGCCAAGTTTGTGTTTGGCCGAATGCCATCATCCACTGTGATTGTAACAGGCTTCTCCTCTCCAGTTTTAGGGTCCTTGATCTTGAACAACCGTACTTTTATTTCTCCTTCCGTTGGGTAAATGGAAAAAAAACAAAAATAATATTCATGTTTGCATATAGATTCCATCTACCTTGGTAAAAACCGGGACAATTTCATCTCTGAATTTCCCAGATGCAGATGCAGCAGCAGCACGCTTGTGAGACATAACCTATTTATGCAAACCAAAAAGGTTCAGACCTTTTCACCAATTAATGCATAAAAATAAATTAATTACTCCAATACTCACGGCAGCTTGGTCTTGTTCTTGCCGTGTCACTCCATAACGTTCTGCAACATTTTCAGAAGTGATGCCCATAGGAAGAAGACAGTCACGAGCTTGTGTGAAACTTTCCACCTGTTCAAGGATATACCACTGCTCAAATTAACAAACCAAATAGAGGAGAAAAAGGAAATTTGAAGATTGAGCATACCCTTGGATTAACATGCGGAAACCCAAGATTGTAATCAAAAGTCATTGACTCTAATCCAGCCCCAATCCCTATATGAAAAAAGAATGTCATTCAAATGGATATTGTGAACCTCTAACAGTGTTCATTTCACAAGATCAATGTTTACCTATGTCATAAAACCCAGCTTTAATGCAGGCAGCTACATCAGCAACAGCCTGAAGGCCAGAAGAACATTGCCTGTTGACAGTTCTAATCGGCACAGTTTCTAGAGACAATGGATAATTCATATTAAGACCACAGCTGGGCAGCAAATGTAAGAGATTGACAGTTAGGCATAAAAGTACCAATTTTTAATTTCAGATCAAAAGAAACTCATGATTGAAATGAACTACATAGTCACTTCTACTCTCATTTCAAAACAACAATACTGGAGATGAATTAAATTCTTTCCAACTTCATATACATGAGTCAAGATTCAGTTCCACTATTTCTGAGTGCTGGCAAGAATCATAGAGATTCATGCCACAAGTAAAAGGAATAAGGAAAAGGTCAGCTACCAGGAAAACCAGCATAGAATGCAGCCATTCTGCACTCAGTTGCTCTTTGCGAACCTGGAGCTAAAACAGTACCAACTACTATATCCCCCACCTCACCAGGGTTTATGTTTGTTTTCTCAATCAATGCCTGCAAGGATCCATAAATGCAGGAAAAGACACATTAGTAGAGCAATGAATGTGAAAAAAGTGAGGATACAAAGAAAGTTCTTGATGTTTAAAAATTGTAGCAAAAGAGACGACTGAACTAAGAAGCAGAGGCAATGCTTTGGAAAATTCCGGAAAAAGTATTACTCTTGCTTTAAAAATTTTAAGACTTTCATTTCTATGGAGAATTTTCTCAATGATGCAATAGTATCTATTCTTCAATAATTTAGTCGGTGTTTGACATTTCTGAGACCATCAAATTGAGCATTCAGTAAGGCAAATGTCAATCTAAAATATTAGAAAAAAGTTATTTCTTGATTTTCCAGAAATTCCCTCAAAAGCACTTTTTTAAGGTTAAATTTAGTTTGTTCACAAGTACTGCTTTCCTCCATGAGCACTAGAATTCATTTCTAACTGACCTTCAGAAGAGGAGCAAGCAAATCATCAGGAAGTGTATCTTTAAAACCCCCACGTTTGGATTTGCAGATGGCAGTCCGATATGCCCTGTAAAACATGGGATACAAAGAAGAATCAGGGAAGACAAGACCATTGGCATGAATTCAGAAAATTCATTTTCAAAATGCAAGTTAAAGAGGGGGGAAAACAAGTTAGAAGAAAAAACTTACCCAACAATGACTACGTCGTCTCCAAAAGCTGCTGTTCTGTGATAAGAATCACCAACCCCAGATAGACAAATTGAAGGCTAGACAATGAAGAAACACTCTTGAGGATAAGAAACAAAAACTTAATGTTATATTAAGCAATGTTTTGGATTTTTAACACAAGTTAGTTTTGAAACAGAATTGCAGCATAAGGTCACAAGATTAATTCTTTGGCAAATTTAAGGCTGAATACAAAATTTGTCGATCATTGTCAAAATGATTCTAGCTTGATCGATTTTGATCCAACCCATCATATCCTAAGCATGCTACTCATGACACGGAAGCTTGTGGAAAAGAATCTGATACAGATCACAAAACCAATGCCGAACAATGTCTCAATGATTTGTCTCTCTAGAAAAATTCTTAACGACCTGGGTCCTCTACATCCTAATTTCTACCACCCCCATTTATCCATACACATGCAGTGCATGCTATTTGTTTCAAGAATTCCAGAGAACCCAGAACGAACTTCACTTTCCAGAAAACAAAAGAATGCAATAAATCAGAATATGAAGTATAAATATGACAGAGGAGCACACTTCAACAAACGAAACAATAAGCTAACACATATATCAGGCATATGAAGATTCCGAAATAGAATATACATACAGAAAGTGAAGAAGATTCTTCAGGGGTCTCGTGAGAAAAACAAGAAGTGGGTTGAAGGTGATCCAGCAAAATTCTTTGTCTGAAAATAGCTTTCTCCATTCTTGAAGCTTCCTCTATCTTCAAATTATTTGTTAGCTCTGCTCTAAGTCCACTAGCAAACCGGTATTATACTGAGCTAGGGATATGTATTATATATAGCAATAGTAGTATCAATTATGTACCACACCACTTATAGTCTTATAGACTTATAGCCCCCCTTTGCAGAGGAGAGCCAACAACCATAAATTTGTTTGTTTGGAATCTTTATATTGACCATAAACGCAAAAAATGCAAGGAAATGTGTTGTTGGAAGGAACGGTGGAATGCTGGGGAAAGCATCCTCCCACCTTCTTCAAAAAACCAATTCGTTTGTATACGCGCTTGCCGCATTACTTTTTGTGGGTCTGCCCTCTGACTTACTTTCTTTTTTTTTTTTTTTAATATTTTAAGGCTGTGTTTAGATTAGAGAGAGATTAGGCGGGTATTAGTACCAGGAAAAAGAAATTATAGGAAGGGGAAAGAGATAAAGTAGTATATATATATATATATATATAGTATTTGAATATTTTTAATTTAACATAAAAATACTATATATTAATATGTATTTAAATTTATATTATATTGAGTTTTTTTTTAAATGTATTGATGATTTTGAATTTTATAAAAAGTTTACATATTCAAGGATTAATATTTTGATATATTTAAAGTGAATAATAATAATACTATTAATATTACTAATCTAATTACACTCTAATGACAGACTCTATTTATTACCTTCTTCTCTTTTTATTTTTCAATTATTTCATCACTCGTTTAATTTTTTTTTTTTTAACGCATGAACAAGAGAAATTGAACAGAAACCTTATCAAGTGTTTTTTATCAACAAAATTACCATCTTGTCATTTTACTTAACAATTCCCCGGAAAATTTTATATAAAAAAAGTGTTATTCTCCTCCTCCCTCCACGGATTGCATATTGGAGAAGTTCGGTGAGTTAAAGGTTCAAATCCCAGAAACAGCCCTCCTGGGTAGGTTGCTTTTCTTCTTCCCCGAAAAAGGCATGAATGAATTGTCAAGAATAGACCCGGAAAGGAAAAAGGAAAAGGGAATTTGGTTTTGAAGAAAAACACGAGGTGCTTTCCTTGTAAAGCTGTGGTTGCTGTATCATAGTATGAAAGAAATCAATCAATTTTAACTACCTCGAAAGAGCTTCGAAATTCTTTCCTCATTTGTAATTCCATTTTATTTTTGTCATTTTCCCTTCAATTTTAGAAAATATCAATTTCAGGGATTATGATTGAATTCCAGAAAGTAGCATTTTGCCTTCCGACTATGTTACTTTCGACTTGCTATTTGATGCAAAATCTTGAGTTCGATTGATGAAGAAAATTATGATTTTTTTTTTCACTATTAATCGAATATTTAACTATTTGAATATGACATCCTATTATCAAGATAGTCATTTTTTTTAGACAAAAGCAAAATGTGGTAATAAAATTAAGATATATTTTTGTATTCATATTTTTATTTTAAAAATTTTTCCTCATTTAATAGATATAAGTTCTATTAATCATTAATTTTATAATTAATCTCTCTAATTTGGTAGAGATAAAGTAATAATTAATTTATTATTAATAATTATATTTTTAAAATTTTGTAATGAATCAAAATAATATATTTAATTTCAAATTTGATTTTTTACAATATAAAATATTTCTTGAAGATTTTGGTCCAAAAGGACCCTTCACGTTGGGTAGTCAATCAAAAATTGATAATGGTAGGTCTTCCGTTTTAACAAGACTTGACATTTGACAAACTAAGAAGGACCATTCAGATACACATTTATAATGGTGACTTTCTCGTTCTTACGCGGGCCGGTGCCAATACGATCCTTGCTTTATTTGCAACGATGGCTTTCAAAACATGATAAGGCCACTTTTGACTCTACCTTTTCCTTTTTTTTTTAAGTCGTGGTTGATTTCTACCTTCATTACTTAGCAACGCATCCACAACACCCCATCCAAAAAAAAAAATCACCCCAAATCTTTTTTTTTCTTTAATATTCTTTCCCTTTTTCTTTTCTTTTATCATATAGAGAAAAGAAAGAAACGAGTAACTATAAACGCTACAACACAGGAATCAAATGTCTCTTTTGTTAACAACCTTGAAAAAAACTGGAGAGTGACATTCAGAACTCAGTTTAGGAGCTGCCCAAATTGAATTCGACAGTTCACATTATGCCCTTTACCACAAACCACCAGCGTAAACCAATTGTTAAATTCTACCATCTCCATTTCACAATATCAATCATTTTAAACTTATATACAAGAATTAAAGATTCTAAATTTTATACAATTTTAAAACTAAACTTCCAAAAACACTCTTAATTAAATTTTCATCTACTTTGATAATTGAGAAGAGTTGCATCATAATTAGTAAAAATAGAGATATTGTAAAAAAAGATAGAGGTAGAAAAGAAGTAATAAATGTTTATAAAACTTTTTAAAACGATTTATATCGTGAAAATAAATTTCAAATTCAAAATTACCTATATTATAAAACGAAAGTAGTACCACATAGATCAACCCGAAGCCAGACACGTGCTCCTCCTTACACGTTGGAAATAGAGGGCTATTAACAGAATGGGCTCTTTCCTGTTTCGCTGTTTTTCTCTTTCCAAAAGGACCTAGGGTACTAACAAATTTTATACGTCCAAATCGTGCCCAAAGCAAGACCTAAGCCTGGTGACCACGACAATGAATAAATGACCACAAAAGAAACAGTATATGCAGTAAATGGGAGTAAAGGGATGGGATCTAAAAGTAAGAACAAAAAGGGACGGAGAGAACCAAAAGTGAGAAATACTGGGGGCGAACAAGTAAAGAACAACACATTATCATCAAAAGCCGCAGCTAATGGAGTTTCCAAAATTTCCAGACATCATCAACCATATAGTATCAACTTCACCAGAAGGCACGAAAAACATGCCCTTTTCACTACTTACATGGAGATGCTTGGCTCATTTGCTAAGCTAAATTGGTATGCCCTTTGGCCTGGATAGATGTAGATATTGATCTTAGCCTATTTGTTATCTCAGTAAATGAAGGCCGCCCTTCAGGGTCAGATGACCAGCACTGCTCCAAAAGCTTCTTCCACCCAGGATCACACTGTTCTGGAATGAGAGGCCTGAGGGTGTTCTTCAAAATCCCCCCTATATCCATACTAATCCGTTAGACTAGATTTTTCCCCAAAAAAAAAAAAAAAAAAGGAAAAAGATCAACCATCAAGCATTCCCTTGTTTTTATCAATGAGAAAAATAACAAGTACTTATTGTGTTGCTAACTCACAAATGAAAGATTTGTTGAACGCTTCAGAAAGAAGGAACATATTATTTGAAGGCTAATGTGCCAAAATCCCACAAGGAAGAGTATTAATTGAAGTATGAATATATTGTTACATTGTAGGACTTCTTTTTTTTTTCTTTCTTGTGGGGGGTTAAAATATTACCAAACTTCATTTATGGACAAACATTTAGTGAGGCATTACAATTTATTCATTATAATACAGAATTTTTTATCCATCAGGCTCAAGATTTCCACTATTATAAAGGTCGTGAAAATATCATTGAAGCTCAGGAGAATAAGAGGTAAAGGAACCCAAAAAGGTGGAAGCACTGAAGGAACCCGAACCCAAAAAGGTGGAAGCACCAAATTTCAGAAAATGAACATGATCAAACCATTATACAAAATGCACTATCTACCCCCATCTTGTTCCATGGAAGCCACGGCCGCAGGTACAGGGCTGCAGCTAATTGGTTCACTAATCTCAAAAGCACAACACTTATCTGGGTCCTCACAAGATATATTCTCATAAATGCTTACCGGTTTTAGTTAATTAATCTTTTAATCTTAATGGCACAAGCACTTTCCTTGCAATGACACCAATCAAGTATGATAGATTTCAGCTTTTTGTCACCCTCCTCAGTGTCCAACTAAAATATAAAAAAGAGAGAGAACTTATGTTCTTCTTAAACGCAGAAAATCATAACTAAGGATTAAAGAAGGAATAAATGAAGAAGCATGGACAGTCCATCATCTCCGACCTAAAAATGGACCTACATGGTCTAAAGCAAATCTGAAAGAAAGAGCCAAGCCAGATATTTGACCAGTTGATTTGCCTCAAGGAAACAATTTAAGCATGACAAATGGAATTGAGATGTACAGCAGAGTTTTACTTCTTATTTAGCAACGCTTTTTGATATGACATATATAGGACCCCAAAACATAACTGGGGCATGCAGTATGAGAATTGTTAAAAATCCTCTTCAAGGAATTTTATGCTTGATTACATGTTAGTTGACATGTTTCTTCAGATCAAATTACTCCAGCATCTCTTATGACCTGTCCCTAATTGGTAATGCAGATAAATGAGAATGGCAATAACTTACCAATGATTGCCCCACAATGCATATTTGCATATGGTTCTTCCTCTGTAAGGATCTCCCACATTGTTATGCCGAATGAGAATACATCAACCTGTAGAGAGATAAACCAGAGCACCGTCAGTTTCATATGACATTTCTAATTCTTCATGCACTGTTTTGACAACTGGCAGAATTAAAATGTTCCAAGTTCCAACCTTCTCAGACACACGGCTACTACTACCATTGAGCAGTTCTGGTGCCATCCATGGAAGTGTTCCTCTCACTCCACCAGAAACTAGAGTGTTGCGCTTGATTCTAGATAGTCCAAAATCCCCAACCTGCATAAGATTTGTTACACATCAGGCTTTATGAAATTCTGAGCCCAATGAAATATATACGTGCAAATCCATAAGTGCAGAAGAAAATCAGAAAATGGCTTCCACTGTATCTGCACTCATTGATATGAAGCACACAGAAGAAACACAGTGCCAATCAAGATTTAATTTACTTGGAACAACCATATCTGTCAAATTATTAAGCAGCTTAAGCTATTAGAGAGGAGTATAAATTTAACTCTTTAAAACAACCCATCCTGTGCAGGCTAGGTAGTATGTACACTTCCCTAACAGGCTGAATACATGCACAATTTTCACTTTTTTAATAACTGTTGACAAAGGGATATCAAAACAGGACATCATACTTTTATACCATTTTAAATTTCTAATGCACCCAAAAGCTTAAATTTTAGAGACAAGCGTAACGTTTATACATTTCACGTTTTAGTATGATCCTATCAAGACAACTGAGATAAGTGCTAACGTAAGCACCTAGGCATTGTTTAAATATTTATGTTTTCTCCCAACAATGAGCAGCGACTTCATATGACAACATATGACATATTATCCTGCTTGGAAGTACTGGAGATGCATCTATCCAGTTCGACCATGATAGGATAGCAAATACCTTGCATACTGGTCGGTGGGGATCTCTGAGATTGACTAACAAATTGTCGCATTTCAGATCAAAATGGACAATATTTTTCGAATGCAAGTATTCCATTCCAAAAGCAGCATCCATGGCTATCATTATTTTCTTATGGCAATCAAGTGATCTGCAACATAAACTTTCAACTTATTACCCTATTATGAACCGTGGGGTAAAAGAAATGCAAAGTTAATTTACCTATCCTTTTTAAGTAGGACATTCCTAAGTGACCCATTGGCCATAAATTCTGTCACTGTTGCCAATGTTCCGCCTGCACCATCAGGTACCACCCCATAAAATGCAACCACATTAGGATGATGGAGAGTGGACAGAATCCGAGCTTCTCTCCAGAAATCTTGTGTCTGAAAGAGGCAAAGACATAAGTATGCCTTTCAGGTAACAGTGCAAGAGATTTGACAACCAGCAAAAAAAGATGATAATAAGCCAGAAAGAGCTGTACAAGTAACCTACCAACCGTTCTTGCTCTGATGATCTTCCACTAAAACATGTCTTTTTAATTCTCTTAATGGCAACATCTGTTCCTCTCCATTTCCCATGATAAACTGTTCCATAAGTACCAGCTCCTAATTCTTGTAATTCTTCAAGATCAGCATTCTTAATGATCTGAATCATCCAATTTAAACCATGAATCCATTCCATGAAAACTAGTGCATCAACTCTTTGTGTAACAGATCTGAGAAAATAATGTTACAGCCTCAAATAGGCAAATGTAGAATTATTGGCTATGGTATAAGAAAGTTGCTGGAAGAACTTGAATTTCAACTATAGTATAAATTATCCACATGATTACAATCACGGGACACAAAGAAATTTTGAAGGAAATCAGGGTGTTTGGTGTTATTTTGATTTTCTGGTCTAAACATTGCGAATAGTTTGAAAAACATGTCTGGCCGCTGTTTCCCGTTTTGTGGTTTTGCAAATATACAACAGCATACCACCAATTTTTTAAAAAGAGAGCTACAAGGTCCAAAGAAGGAATCAAATGTGTTCTGAAAACAATAAACATGTTGCCAAATACAAAATTCAAAATAATTTTTATCAATCAGAAAACATTCTGAAAATTATGTTAGAAAACAACAACAGAAATTGAAATCAAAATCATAACCACAAAGACTCGCTTCCTATCCCATATTGAACACTAAATAACCATAAATTGCAAAAAGAAAAACAAAAACACACATGCACACCCTTTAAGCCACCATAACCGGAGGGGAGGTGCATAGGTGAGGTTAATGAGAGGGTTTAAAGAATCATTCATCTAAACATCCTCTTAATGCTTGTCTACATCAAAAGCAATTGCAACATTGGGAGACTCAGAAAACCTTTATGTATCAGAGCCTATCAATACTGAAGAACGGCTAAATTTACAGCCCTAACAATTTATTAGTTATTAGAATTAATCATGCCTGGTGTTTTAGAAAGTAATTTCTACCCGCTAATGAAGCATAGGGTTTTACCTAACTTCTATTCAAGTAGACATGAAGTGAATGTTGAAGAATAAAACAAAGGACAAGATTTGCTGGATGCCATTGAGCAATGAAATCAAGCTGAACTGGCTAATGGAGTTATGTTAGACCTGTAAGAATTCATCTTAGGTTTGTCTCAATAGTTCCTTATTGTTGCTAAAATCTCATTTAGAAAACTCAATTCAACCCCTTCCTCAAAAAAATGAGGATAAAAAGGACAGGCTTTCTATATCAACTCCATCT
Organism: Voacanga thouarsii; assembly: GCA_026120185.1. NCBI lineage: Eukaryota > Viridiplantae > Streptophyta > Magnoliopsida > Gentianales > Apocynaceae > Voacanga > Voacanga thouarsii. The sequence continues at coordinate 1,680,443 of JANUWF010001339.1, forward strand.
GTAAGTAACTAATTTAGCTGAACCTAACTTCAACCTTTCTCTTCCAGATTTGACAGCAAACCAAGAATCAAGTTAACCATATGCACATCCATATAGCCCAGAAACCTATCGAGAAATCAACAACAAATTTCTCTCCTTTTTAATGTTTTTATGAAGTATTCTTTTCGCAGTTTTCTTAGAACAGTGTCAGTCTGATAAGCTGGAATTTAGGGTTTGTTCATTCTTTGACAAAACTTGTCAGTGTGTATCCATTTTCCCTACTCTAGTAGGGAGGAAAGAAAAGCGAAAAGAACAGAAACAATTCCAAATTGTAACAAGGCTTTTTGTGAGATAGAAGAAATGATATTAACAACTGAAAGCATTCATGTTTTATTCCACATATACAAGAAAATCACCACCAGTTTTTCATCTACTGACAGCAATGATAACTGTAACCTTATTGAAGGAAAAAATGCTAAACAAGAATCAAGATGGCATTTGCAGAAGAAAAAGGAATCAAGGCCTTATCGGAGTTCCTGTATGGGATCCCACCAGTATGCGGAGCACTTAGCATTAAAATGCTCCTTCACACAGTCCCTGCATTCAAGTTGTTTCATTTCATAACAAATACCCCAATCAAGCAATAACTAATTGTTACTCCCACTTTAACCGATTGTGCGGGGATTAAGAAAAGTAAATTTTTTTGTTAATTAAACGTTTTCTTCCATTTTTACTCTTAAAATTCAATGATAAGTATCTCTCTTTATATTAAGAAGTACACAAATTCCAAAACTTTGATATAACTCTAAATTACTTCTCTCTCCTAAGTATTTAATTCTTACTAGAAAATGGGTCAAAATATTACTGAGCATTTAATTCTCTCTCTAAATTACTATTGATGTTTCTTGGAAATTAACGAGATAAGTATAAATAATAGAACTCGTAAAATGAGTTTTTGACTATATTTTAATATGTTTGGAAAATAGAATGCTATGAAATAAGGGTAAATTTGGAATATTAAATCTTGATTTCCTAAAGGAACAAATGATTTGGGACAAAGATTAAGTTAGAAAGTGGACTGATAATTTGGGACGGAGAGAGTACAATTCAATGTGAGATGGGAAGACCTAGCCAACTGATGTCAGATTTATGTTCTATTTGGCAGCATCACATTGTACAACCAAATCGAAGATCTATTACCAAGATTAGAACTAAGAATCTCACCATATTGAGATCACGTGATCAACACATTTGATATAATTCTTAAGTACACATAGAAACCAATCCCTAAAAATCAATCAAAACATGAAGTTCACTGTCTCAAGAAGCCAGAAAACAGCCAGTTAGGCTGAAACAGTTCAGTTTACTTTCTTTAAATTCCCAGATAAATAAATCCCCCACCTTCACCCCAGAAGGGGCAAGGCAAAAATGAAAATATGGAAATGAAATAAAATGCCTGATATCTGTAAGGAAATAATAATATCTACCTGCAAGCCATACATATCAGCTTCCATTTCAGCTATCATCGCATCAGAGATGAATTTGTCCTTCCTATCATCATTGAAATCAGAATCCTACACATAAAAAGGGACAAATTGAACTACCATACACATACAAGAAATAGGAAATTAGATGTGCAAGAGAGGAAATTTACCTCTGAAACCAGGTCCTGAACAGCACTCTCAGCTTCAGTTGCGTCAGGTGTAGGAACTTCAGTGGTAACTGTACAAATGGTATTATGATGGACGGCTCGAAAGGAAGATTCAGCACCAGTTGATACAACAGAATTTATGCCCTTGATATTAGCAGATGGTTCCCATCGTTTTGGTTGAACTAAATTCCTTTGGCTAACACCCTGTGGTTTTTCCTTTTCTTTGAAGCATTCACCATGGCCTAATCTTTTATCCTTCTGATCCATGTAATGGTCAAATTCATCATCAAGGAGGACTATTTCTTCTCCAAAAGTATGATTTTCAGCTGAATCTTTAATGACAGCAGAGTTATCCAAAATCAAATTAGGGCCTGCTTCATCAACAACCACAGCTGGATGTAATCTGGCAGAGCTTCTTGTCGTTTCATTGGGATCCATAGGCTTCACAATAGGATATTGAACAGAAGGCTCACAAGAAACTAGCATATTAGGAATTTCAAACTGTACACCATGAAGGAAATTTTCATCACGAAGCAGCCCCTTAGAACCTTCAACCAACCTTTCAACTTCTAAGTTTGAATTCCAAGATGTATTGCTTTCTAATTCATCCCTCACAATATTATCTAATGCCTTCTCCACTTGATGATTCTGCACATGCTCCACCTTCGAACTGATTGGAGGTTTAAAATCAATCGGCACTGAAGGACACACCACTGCCCCAGATGGTAGTAAGCCCATTTCTGACATGTTAAAACTCGAATGACACAATGGCTCAGGTGGCTTTCCTTCCCAAAAATTGTTAGAATTACCTAAATGTTGGCCATCGGCATCATAGTCTCTAATCAATAAACAACTCTTAGAGTTTTCCTCAGGGTTGTCCATCACAAGTTTGTTTCTTTTTAGATCTTCTACCATTGGCTGGTGCTTCTCACCATTGTCATTGATATTATTGATACCATCGCCTATCCTACTTGATGATTGTGGACCAGAAGGTAGGTGCACCAAATCCACCCCCCTGTTAGAGACAGTTGGCTCTACATTTTGTACATTGATCTGAAGCTGAGAAGTAATGAAGCCAATACTCTGCTGCAATTTGGGTTGCTTTTCTTGCAATGCGGCCAGTTCTACCTGCCTAGGTAGATGAGTAGTTGGAAAGTTTAAGGGGGAAGATGGACTCGTTCCCTCTTGTGAGCAATAAGGAGACCCACCCCGATAGTCCTGAAGCTTTGAATCAGAAACAGCATGTGGCATACCAAGATGAGGACCAATGGAATCGTCAGAAGTGAACAATGCACTCATTGGATTATCAAGTAAGAGAGGCTTTTCTGAATGAAATCTCCTCTCCAAAGGTACTAGTCCAGAGAAAGAGCATTTCTCAAAGCTAGTATCACCTTGTTCAAATAATGAAGGGGCCAAAAGATCTCCACTGTGATCGCAGCTGTGAGAAAGCAATTCACTTGGGTGGCTTGACTGAAACACACCATCTTTTCGGACAGCATTGGACACACTGATAAAATTTTCCATCATTTGGGGGCTGCGAAAATCAACAGAATTGCTTCTGTTTGAGTTTTCAGGAGGTAATTCAGCAGTGTCAAATAAAATGGGATTTTCAGTGCTAACACCCGATGATTCACATGTAGGCAAAGGTGGGTAATCATCCTTGGGATCCCTTTGAGGCACAAGAACAGGTGAAAAAGAAGACATTAAATTGGGACCCTGCTTTTGAGAATCATGTGTATTCTGAGAAGCACATGACACTACAAGTCCATTGATTATCTGGAATGGATGTGCAGAAGTGAAACTGTCTCTCTCAAAGCTTGCAACTTTATCCACATTTTGTACAAAATGGTTTGCTTCACCTGTCAAAGGTTGCCCATAACAGTTCTTCAGGGGAATAGGATCCACACCAAGCATACCATTGACAGCTACTACATATTGATATTCGGCATTACTCTGTTGAATTGTGCTGGGATCAATGGCATATGAATTGTCAGATTCACCCAAAGGAATCAAGAACATCCGAAGTCGTTGAGAACCTCCAAGCCTTTCAAGCCCATAATATTCCTCTATCATATTCTGAAGGTCCTCATCGGAAGCCACAGATATAAGGGCATCAAGATCCTCCCCCGGAAGTTGATACTTAATTGTATAAGGCTGGTTACATATTCCTGAAGTTTTCTTCAGAAGTTCTGTCAATGAGGTATTCTTCCCAACAGAAATAATACGTGTGTCTCCCCCAACATATCTGAGCTTTCCATCACTTGGTCGAGGCAAGATTTTACCACCAAAGCTGCAGAGGAACTTTATCTTTCCAGATTGAGAATGATCTGACTCTCCCAAGCCAGAAGATTGAAAGGATTGAGAGGATTCAGATACATATAAAGGTGGTGCACTTGGCTCTGAAATGGGAGGATTGTTTTGCATAGCACAAGATACCTTCATTGATCCATGCCCACTTGCATCATCATGCTTGTGATTACTGTAACTGTGATTGATATGACTTCCATTGTCAATCTCCATCATGGACCCTTTTGCAGAAGCAACTTCAGTCAGGTCAGAACTACATTGAGAGTCCATTCTACTCAAACCAAGGAGTCTTGTAAGCTCCTCATAAGCAACCTGACGGTTCTGGTTACCATGATCTCCAGTCCTCTTCTCATAGCGCAGTTTGGTGCTAGGCATGGCTGAAACTATTCTAGAAGTTGCCCGATCCTGAATAAACTCCTTTGAAAATTCCTCTCCAGTCTGTACTGATATGTTATAACTTACATTTACAGGATGCAAAATACTATCCGACAGAACACTGGATGACGATTCTTGCTGTATCCATCGACAAGAAGGACCCGGTGCTTCAATACTCCAGGTTCCAGCTAGATTCTTAGACCTGTTTAGATGCATCTGAACAATTTCCTCACACCTCGATCTCTTATTTCCCTCTATCCACTAAGTATTATCCAGACAGATGAGCACTGTAACGGTTTGATCTCTAATGCACTAAGAACTGAAGTTCCTTACTTCTCTAATCAGAGAACACTCAATACCAATTTCACTCCAAACACACAAGACTCGCCAATCAAATAAATCAAACAAATACAAAATGAATAGCTCACAACTCTCTATTTCTTTTCACCTAATCTAATACTAACAACTAGTATTTTGCAAAACTGTACTTAAAAAAAAATATTACTCCTGCAATATACAGCAAAGAATGAAGAATGCTTGTATTATTACCTCTATGCCTTTAGAAGCTCTACTGTATATACAAAAGAAAATAGTCTACTGCCGATTCCTCAATTCCCCATCAATTCTTGTCCAGAGTAGGAGGTGATATATCCAGCCAAATCTTCCCCTTTTCTTCCAGTAATCTTCTTCAAAACACCAATCAGCGGTTTCTAGCTATCGATCAATCTGTAAGTCAACAATTTAACAATATCAAGACCAATGACACGTGATCTCTAAATAGAATTCCAAATTACAAGCTAATCAAACAGATTGTTCAGTTCAAATGCAATCACAAATACCACCGAAGTCCAAAATCTTCGAAATCGAAGGCAAAAAACTATAGAATTTTCATGTTAGAGTGTTCTTACTTTCGTTTGCTTGTAGTATAATGAAACTGGCAATCAGCTTTGGGGAATTGAATTCAGTGATACATTGAATTTGGAAATGGGAGCAGAATCGCAATAGTTCCAGTGTTGAATCGATCGATGATGGCGAGGAGAACAATGAGCGAAGGAGAAGGGAGCGCGACACTGCCGAGAACTAGGCGGCATCAACCAACGCCTGAAGAAGCAGCTCCTTTTTGAAGTTAAAGGCTTTTTTGCCGATCAAAATCTTTTTGAAAAATACCATTGAGTACTGAGGTCCGAGTAGCACACACTCCACCAGTTGTAGCGTATGCAAAAATTTTCTTTTTTCTTTTCGCACAGAAAATAAAAAAGAATTTCTTGGCTCATTCTCTTCCAGTATCTTCGATCTTGCGTGGATTCTTGTGATTTGTCAACGCCAAAAGCAGGACTCGAAGAAAATGACCAATCAACAATTTTTTATTTTTTTAAATGAAATTTTGTTTTAAAATAGTATTTAATATGAGTATAAATAAATAACAATTTATTTAATATGAGAATAGAAGAATTTCCTAATTAACGAAAATTATTTTAAATTTAAATTTTGATTAAGATAAGAAAAATCCATTTTCATTTCTCGCTAATTTTTATACCAAAGCTATTAATATATTTAGAAGTTTAAAATTCATCCACTTACACTGTGTTTGTTGAATTACTAACTAATCTAACCAATCCGCAATCCGTTGATTTGGTATTTTATTTTTAACTTTAAAGAATAGACTTAAAATATGGTAGGTGTTTTTTTTTCTTTCATAGTTTTAAATATAAGAATAATTTTAAATTTTATAAAAATTTATAAATTTAAAAATCAACATCACAATATAATAAAATTATTGATATTTCACAATTTTGTTTATATTAACTTTAATTTTCCATTAAAACGGCCTAAAATAATAGTAATTTTCTTTTGGGGGGAGGAGGGGGGGAGGGGGGCAGTTATAGAACAAATGCACCATAAGATTACCCTGACCAATTACACTAACTAATTCCCCAATTTGTGTTTTCTTGATATTTTTTCCGGAAAATCTTTTTATACACTTAAGTTATATTTAGATAAGAATTAAATCTAAAAAAATTTATTAAAATTTAATAAAATATTATTAAATGTAAAGTCTAATTATTGAAAAAATATAATAATTAAAAATTAAAAATATTTAAATTAAAATTTGAATTTGAATTGATAAGAATTACTTTGCAAGTATAGCTTTTTTCAATACTTATTTTTATTTTTTCCCCCTAAGTTCATCAATTCCGAAAAAGACACTGTGACCAAAGGCCAAAACGACAGTTCCTAGCCATGTCGAAAGAGAAAAGAGGGGGGTTCCACACCATTAAATGACTCCTTGACTTATTTGAAAGCATTGTTTTTATCTTAAAATATGTACTACTTCATCAATCTCTTTTTATTTATTTGTTTTAATTTATTTATTATATTAATAAATAAATATTATATTAATTATTATTTTTTTACAAATATTTTTTAATACAATAAATATTGTATACTTGTAATAAAAAATAAAAATAATTTAAATATACTTACAACATATAAAATTTTAAAATTTAATTATTCATTAATAAAAAGAGATTCTTTAAGAATAAAATAAAAAATATTGATTAATTAATAAAATTTTTTTATTTTTTTAAATTTGTGAATTAATTAAAATAGATAAATAAAAAGAGATAAATAGAGTATTACTTTAAAATTTTTTATTTTAAATTATTTATTATTTTGTAAAGTATAAATATATTTATTCTTTTTTAATTATATATTTATCATTTATTATTTTATTAAATTATAATATTAATTAAAATTTAAAATTTAAAATAATTTTATAATTTTTAATAAAAATAATTTAATTTTTAAAAATTTCTTATTTTGTCGAATGCGTGTAATAACTAAAGAAATTACTGTTTGGAGTAGAATTGTTGGCGCCAACTGTCTATCTGGGATCCCTCACCGATAAATCAACGCTCGCACACCTAATCAGGCAGACTTTTTCTTTTATTTATTTTTTTATTTTAAAATATTTATTTATGAAATTTTTTTATTTTATTTTAAAATATTTTTTTATATACATATTTTTAAAACTAAAAATTAATTTTTTTTTCTATTGTACTCCTATTTATTCCAAATTAATTACATAACTTTTCAAAATTCTTCTTTCATCTTACTTCTTGAAATTTTTCACTAATCAATAATTATAGTGTTTTTAATATGGGTAGAATAGGACTCTTATCTAAATTATTGTATTATTTTCAACACCCTTAATCTGTGTGTAAAAGATTTCATGAACAATTACTTTAAAACGGAAGAAGTAGATTCTTTGGAAGTTACTAGAATATCCATACATCCTTCCAAATCAAAACCATTTTAACATCACAATGATCTGCCCTCGTGTGATTTCTTTGTGTCCGATATTATATTTCTAGGTTTATATTTCCTTTGTTAAAAAATAATTGGTATAATTATAAAAGGTACGCATATTAAGAAATTATGAAATTTTATAGTAAAAATGATTAAAATATTTACTATACCTTTTGGAATATTTTTATTATCTTTCTCGTCTCATTAATTTGAATCTCATCACTTTTTTAATTACATCACTCTAATAATTATATATGTCTCTCTCTCTTCTCACTTATATCATTTGTCTCTCTCTTCCCACTCTCTATTTTAAAGTCTTATTTGCACTCATATTACATCATTAAATTATACTTTTGACTATTTTTATAAAATAACATGATTTTATTATTGGTTAAAATAACTTCAATATGAATAATTGTAATAGTACTAATTAATTAATAGAAAATTGTGCTAAGGGTAAAATTGAAAAAAAATAATTAAATACAACATACATTTAGAAAGTAGACAGTTATTTTTAGACAAATCAAAAATAAAATTAAGCCAGTTATTTAGAGTCGGATAGAGTATATTTATTCTAAAATATTCAATTATAAAATAAATATTTCTTAAATAAATTTTCACAATTAAAAATTTTTATTAATCTATGAATCATACTACTAATAAAGGTAAATGATAAATTATGAATAGTTAGATACTCTATTAAATTTAATGTCAAATAAAATCAATACATTCACATTCAAATAAAAAATCGAAATTAAATGTCAAAGTTAGAATAGATAACAAAATTCAAGAGAGTGTTCGAGTACGTTCAATAATTAAAGAGCTAATTGTAGGTTCGAATGTTAATCAAATACTAATATTCTTAAAATTAAAAAATTAGTAACTAGAATTTGGATAAATTATTTTTTAAAAAATAGAAACTTATTCAATTATGAATATACAAAATAATACACAAATCCAGTTTGAATGGGATTCTAAAAAAAATCATTATCTATTTTTTATTGTATAATTTCAATTCCAATGTCGCAAAAAAAAAAAAAAAGGTCCGTTTAAACTTTGTAGTCTTTGTGGGTCACCTTTTCTGATTTTTTTTTAAATTTTTTTCCCCCAACAGCTTGTATAAGGAGCCAACAGCAAAGAAAAGAGATAAGGGAATGAGAAACATTGACTGTGTTCTCTTTTTTCTATCCAGCGGTTGCACGAATCAATACTATTTTTGTATTATGAATCAATACTTTTGGGCATAGTTGACCCGAATATATATATATATATATATTACAAAATTGCAGATGGAATATGGAATTAATTTGAAATCCCTGGCCGCGTCGATTACCTATAGGCTCGGCTGCCGGCCCAAACCGACCACGAATTGCCTTGGTATCCACTAGGCTTGCCTTCGCCGCAGGCAAAGGACACGTGGCAATGCTTTACCGTTAAACATACTTATTTGAAATGAATTTGTTTATAAATTTTTTTTAAAAAAAATTATTTTGCCATCTCAAATATAATCAAAATCTCATATTATTATCTAAATTTTATTTTGAATCTAATAAAACAATGTAAATTTCTCACATAATCAACTTAAAAAACAAAAAGACTAAACTATCTATAAATTTAAATTTTAAAAAATAAAAAATATAATATGATTGAACTAATTTAACTTAATTTAATCGAACTAATTTAGTCTTTTTATTTTTTAAGTTAGATGAAAAATTTACACTATTTTATATTTAATTTACTTTAAGAATTAGAGATGCTTAGATAACAATGTGAGAAAAATCATAATTCAGATAATAATTAGATTTAAAATAAAATTTAGATGATAATGTAAAATTTTGACTATAGTTAGGATGGCAAAAGAATTTTTTTTCAAAAAATAAAGATTATTTAAGAAATATATTAAAAAAATATATAATTAATATTTATTCAACTTTGATTAATTTTTTGTAATTAAAATAATTAATCTATGTACACAAAAAAAAAATAGCATAGTTAATTAGAAGCAAAAATAAAGAATGACACATTTGTCTAATTGATAAATATTACTAATAGATAAGAGTGTAAATTTATATTAGGGGGATGTAAATTTATTCCTTCTCAAATTAAAATGATAAATTATTTATCTCTAATAAAAAAATAATTTGCTTAAATTTAAAAAAATAAAAAATATTTATCATTTATTTATCTTGTACTCAATAAAATAAAAAAAACATTTTTTTTAAAGAAATAAAGATTTCCCTCCACCGTTCTTTTCCCAATCCTATTTTCTCCTCTTTTGTAAACCAAACATGGTATGAAGTTGAAAACTAAAAAGAGTGAAATGATATCCTTATTCGCTATTTGGCACGCCGTGGGCGAGAGATGGCCTTTGCCCTTTCTCCGACGACGATTGGACAGCGAGTAGGCCACAAATGCACTAATGGACGATAGTGGCTGCCCATCTACATTGGGAACCTTATCTTTGCTGTAATTCATAGTATTATTATTTATTTTCTCTAAAGCAATAATTCACAATCATAAGAATTCCATCTCATTGATTCAAATTTGGATGTGTCCATGAAGGAAAATCACTAGCTATGTTGCGCACATTGGATCTCATATTTCAAGAAACAAGTTTCTATTCTCAACTGCGTATTCGAATATTGATTAATGGTTAATAACTTATAATTCTTGCGATAGATTTTGTTATAAATTAATAATTATAAAATCAAATATAATTTGACTATTCTCTCAATTAAGATCAGATTAAAGTCAGATTTTGGTTTGATAAATTTCAAATGAAACCAGACCCAACAATAGAGAAAGAATTTAATTGGGTATTTTATCAATTTATCTTGTTTTTTTTAAATGAGATTTGTTTGGGTTTCTACTTATTTGAACTAGTTTGAAATTATTTGGTATTGGTTTTGAATTTGAAACAAGTAAACATTTGATTTATTTTGAAATTATACAATATGCAATGTATAAAATACAATTTTTAATTGAATGATCTATAAATACCAAATTAATTTTTAAATTTCCTTTTAATCGTAACACCTACATAGCCTAATGAAAAGCTTAACTGATGATGAGCTAAAGTGTCTCGTATGTACAATAAACAGATGCCAGTGAAAAAGTTAGTAGCAAAATATATGCATAATGCTTTTTTTTTTACTTTTTTTTGGGGAAAAAAATAGTAAATCAATAGTGTTTATATATTTGTCTTGTAAATATATCTAATAATTAATTAACTAACGTGCAAACTTTAGAACCGTTAGAATAACAATACCAAAATTCAAAGAACCAACAATTTCATCTTATAATATGTGTGCATATTATATATATATATATATATATATATCAGATTTAAGTTGTTAATAAAATTCGATCTCCGATATTCAAAATTAAAAAAAAAAATATTTCAAATTTCTGAACCACCGCCCCAATAATAAATGACTACACAAAGTCACAATCCTGCAAAGTCGGCAGCCCAATCCACTCCCGTCAGATGGTCAAGAGAGAGATGTACTTCTTTTGTTTTGTTTTGTTTTTTGAAAAGTTTTCGTGGGCTATTGACTATTGAGTGAGTCTGAAAAGCACAATTACGCGGACGACAATCGAGTTGAATTGTGTAAATTGATTTAATTTATTTGAAATAAGATTATTTAAATATAATAAAAAATTATTAAATATATAATATATATAATTAAAGAGAAATATAATATATTGTGAATATTTGATAATTATTAAAAAAATAAAAATAATTTAAATTAATTATTATTTTAATTAAAATTAAATTTTGAATTGAATAAAATCTGTATCCAAATGTAGGATTATAAACGGGTTTAATCGGATTCGTGACATCCTGTTTCGAATCCGAATCTGATAAAGGAAAAAGGATCCGGATCTAATTATTTGTCAGGGATGAAATGAAAAGACCCATACTCGTATATGCGGGTATCAAGTCCAGGTCGAATATACCCAACCAGAAAATTATGAAACAATATTCTTTTATTTAAAATTTAAAATAATTTTATTCACATTTAAACTAAAAAATGTGAATAATAGCCCTAATATCATTAACAACTATAATTCTAACTCAGTGGCAATATTTTCTAAATATAAACTAACTCAAAATTGGAAGAAATTTGTATTTAACTTACCGTAGCAATATTTCCAAAATATAAGCTTTATAAATTTTACTATAGTTCATGATAATAAAATAAATTAGTTTACTCTAAAAAAACCCATAACATAATATATTTTTTATATAATATATAATATATAATATAATTTATTAATCAGATACGGTACTATAATTCTATATTCGTATCTAATTATATAAATTAAATGGATAAATGAATCCGGAATCGAGTAAAATAAGAAAATAAACGTACCAAACCCATTATAAATAGATTCGATACGATTTCGAATTTAAATATACCTAACCCATTAACAGCCATGCTCAAATGTAACATCCAACTGAAAATGTTCATGAGCAGTGGGTCTTATTGATGAACGATTGGGCCTGCCTCACTCCACTGGGTAAACATAGTGGTTTAAATGGGCATAAGTAAAGTGCAGATACTCATCAAGTCCAGTGGGCTAAAGTACGGTCATTAAGACCATGAACCCATGGACTTTCCATGGATTGAGCCTTGAAAATCGTAATGGACTCATTGTCCAATAGGAAAATCATGTAACCTTCCATTTTGGATGATGCAGTGTGTGCCTCTATTATTTGGAAACCTTGTAAAGAATCTAAATTGTCGAACATATAATTAAATTTGTAATCTTAAGAAACACTATATTTATATACTCTATTTTTATTATTTTATTTTATTATTTACAAACTCTCTCTTTATTATTGTGTCACATCTACAAATCCTTTATAACGTTGTCATATATTTTGAAAATATATAAGTCCTCCATTAGTCAATACTCAAAAGGGTCATAATTTTATTTTTCGTTTTTGATGCCTCACCGTTTTCTCCTTCTCCTTTTAACCCAAGCAATCATTTTCTTTTTACCGAAAAAGGAGTACACTTATAGCCGTCCAAAGCTGGCTGACTCGGGGGCGAAGGAGGGGAAAAAGGGGGAAAAGGCAATAAAGAAGAGTTAAATTGGACGCGAAGTAAGCAAGTCCAAAAAAGGAGTTCCGTTAAATATTTAGGGACAGCGAAAAAGGCCGTAGTGAACCTGGCATATGGTAGGCCCAAAAACACCCAAGGAAACGGACGGATGAGATGGTTGAGCGCTCTGAGCCGTTGGATTGATTCTCCGGTTGTATTCTGCACAAGAGTAACAGTCAAGGTAGTGGACAATTCTCGTTGCTTTTTTTTTTTTTTTTTGAAAATAAGATTCATTCACAAAAAACAAAATTTACATCTCAATAGATATCTCCAATCCTAAACACCAAAAATAGGATAAATTTAAATTCTATTTATATTCGTGAATAACTATTAATAGATCAAATGTAATAATAATTTTAAATTTTATTTAAAAAAGAGATAAGAAAAGAAGAAATGATCAATATAACATTAGGTAGAAAGATAAACACCAAGAAATTCGATAAAAATAAACGCCAATGAGTTTGATCTGGACCAAGAAAATTAAAGAAGAATAATTTTGTAGTTTTAGAACAAAATTAGAGATGAAATTAAAAAAAAAAAAAAAGGAAAAAGGAAAGATCTTTAACCAACATCTGATCTCAGGCTGACGCCACAGCCCGGACCTGGCCAATGGAAGCGCAGATTACTTTCTTTGGTATCCGTTCAAAAACGGCGAAGGGCCCACCGGTTATCAAGTCTGATTGCTTCAAATATTCCTGTTGGATGCTTACGCAATCGCACCTGATAAAGCTACTTAGAGGCGCAAGTCACTCTCCCTAAGGCGAGCGTGAAGTGCCATACAATTCATATATACCGCCATCGAGCACTTTTTTTTTTAAGGCAGAGTAATGAGTAATTTTATATAATATTTTAGTCAGTCTGTATATATGCATATTTTCTTTTTATTTTAAATTGAAGGCTATATCTTAATTTAATATAAAAATTTCAAGAAATATTTTATCATATACTGGTGGGTTAATAATAATATTGATATATTAGCAAAATTTATATATTTTTAAATGAATGAAGTTAGTTACAAAAAATTATAATTATTTTAAAATAAAAAATTATTATTTATTCCATTTGTTTCAAAATAGTTGTTCATAATTTTTTTTTATTTTATTTTAAAATATTTATTTATGTATATATTTCTAAAGTTAATAGGTAGTTTATTCTTATTTTACTCATATTTATTCTAAGTCAACTACCTAACTTTCTAAATTTTTTTTTTCTTCTTACTTCTTGAAAATTTTCACTAACCTATAGTTATCATATTTTTAATATAGATATAACAATAATTTTATCTAAATTGTAATATTATTTTCAATACTAATCTGTGTGCAAAGAGTTTCATGAACAAATATTTTGAAACGATTAGACTATTTTCAATTGGATGAGTTTATGAAAAAGATATATATTTATTTTCACAACATGAGTTATTGGCATTTCCTCCTTTTTATGTAGAATAAATAATTAATAGTAGTAATATATATTTACTGGGGATGAATTTAAATTATCATTTAGGTTTTGGATAATTTTCAAATTATCATCCAAATTTCAAATTGATTATATCGAAACTTCGACATTAGTATTAGGGTTTGTCTCTGCAAAGTTACTCAAAATCGCCCTATTTTGATAGAAGATTGGTGAGAATTGGAATCAATTGAGGACCACCTTGGAAGGGTTTAATGAACGTGATGGCAGAGACTGGAAATAGATGTACACGTTGGTAGATTTCTTCACGACATTCCAGCCAGTCAAGCATTTTACAGGGAATGCTCGACTCAAATATGGTTGAGCGATACTTTGGGTAAGATAATTTATATTTTTATAATTTTATGATTGGTGTCCATGAATTTATGGGTTTGCCTTCTATCATTTAAGTTAATAGGAGTTTTGATTTTTGTAGTATAATCTGGAGGGGCATATCAGAGAAGAAGAGAAATACATTTACATATTTGGACTCACTATGGTTTCACATATATACATGAAAGAGCAAAGAGAAGGTGTTGAAGTGGTTGAAGAAGAAAGACATTCTGTCTAAGAAGTATGTTATGGTTCCTATCATCCTCTGGTATGTCCCTTACTTTACACAATCCTATTGCATTTTCCCATTTTTGGTTTGGAAAGGGATGACCATACACAATGTTCCTTCTTTGTCATTTAAAAATTGGTTGTGCTCTTTCAGGAGTCACTGGAGTATGTTGATCTTATGTAACTTCGATGATGAATCAGACTTAAGAAGTCCATGCATGCTCCTACTAGACTCTGCAATTAGTAGAACAGACAATTGAGCTTCTGATTAAAGAGTAAGCTATAGTGTCATCTAAAATAAATATACAGTAATTCATGTGATCTTTTTATACACAAAAGTTCTTATATCTGGAGCAAATAGAAGTCCTTGATTTTAAATGTACTTCTTCTTGTGGATAGTTTTGTATTGGACATACTTAAATTGGAGGGCAGGCCAGCTATTAGAGACACAGTGGAAAAAATTCCTCTACTCTTGCCCAAGGCAAGGCAGATTTGAATATGAGTATTTTGGAAGTTTTATTCATTCAATTAAAGCATGTTTGTTGTGCTAATTACTTGGTCAATTTATCATTAGGTTTCCCAACAAACAAATAGAGAATATTGTGGCAGTTATATTCTGTATTATGCCTTTTCTTTTATGCACAATGCTCTTGAAAATTTCAGCATCGTTGATGGCTATCCTTACTTTGTAAGTCTAGAAAATGCTATGACTCTGGTTTTTTTAACTTAAGTTTAGACACCAATGAAAATAATTTGATCATGAAAATGTATTTTGATTCTTATACTTTTCATTTCATGTACTCTAGCTGAAAAATGATTGGTTTACTTTGAAAGAATTTACTACATTCAGACATAGCCTACATGCAATGGAAAAGACCTATTCTGGTTCTGATGTTGCCAAGGTTGGTGATATCCCAAGTGCTGGTAGAGGTGATATGATTGAGCTTCATGATTCTTATTGGGAGAACAAAGAGACTACTATAGATGTTTTGCAATTTGAAACATCAAGAATAGCGCATCAGCAATTATTAGAAGGCATTAGTTTAGAAGGGGATGAACATGCTGAGCAAGAAAATTTTGTTCAGTTTATATATGGGAAGTGCCAAGCTTAGTGCTACTGACATTGTGATAGGTGATGAATTGCTACATCCAGTTGATGCGATGGTTGAGATAGAGGTTGAGGAACTTGAGGACTTCATTTGTTCTAGTGTTTCAAGTGTAAGCAATAACGATGGGATTGGAGGTTGGCTACCTATGGATACTTCAGTTTTGGACCATACCAACACAACTGAGTTACCAAATGATGAGGCAAATGAGCTTTCTAAGTTTATCGACAAAATTGGGTAGAAGAGACCATGGTCTAATTTTAACAACCAGAACTTGAGTAATGATTTCACTGAAGAAGAATCCGAATGTGAAGTGGATGAATACTTTCATGATTCAAATTATTCAGCAATTGATGATGATGAAATGTTTGAAGAGTTTGTGAATCAAGGACTTAAGGGCTTTGATGAAAATGTGCAAAGGGAAGCCCGTCATTTAAAGTTAAAAATTTCCAATGATTCCAAGATTAATGAGACAGGAATAGAACAGCAAGAGGAGGTTGCAACAGAACATGTTGTTCAGGGAATGTTACAGAGCCTGAAAATGTAGAACATTCAGGGAATGTTGCCCCTCCAAAAAACAAGAGAGGGGGGATAAGGGGTAAAAGAAGGACCTGGTTGTATACACAGTATTTTAGTCAAAATAAAGATGGATTTCTTGAACCGGAATATATGGACATTGGAGATGAGTCCAGCTATGAAAATTCAGATGATGAATTCAATAAAGATCTGTCCATAGAGGATGATTTTGATAAGAACAGCAAGATGGAAAAACTTCCCAAGTTTAACATGCAAATAGATGGTAAAAATCCTAACTTCTAGGTGGGCATGAATTTTAACACTAGGGATGACATTAGGACTGCCATTATTAACCTTGGAATCAAGCATAGTAGACAAGTGTGGTTTAGGAAAAATGACAAAAAAAGAGTGAGGGCTTACTGTAGGGATGCAAATTGTGACTGAATGGTGTATGGACATAGAATAAAAGACACTCCGAGTTTTCAAATTAGAACTTTGCAAGCAAAATGTTAATGCTCCAGGAATCTGAATCACAAACTTGCTAATGCAAAGTACTTGGCTGCCAAGTACATTAAAATGGTGTTAAGGTGGATGAGTTCTAAGACAGAGTTCATGAAGATCTTATTGTGAATATCTCACATTGGAAAGTCTACAAAATAAAACAACAGGCAAAGTTATTGATAAAGGGTAGATACATAGACCAGTACAAGATGCTGTGGAATTACTGAGAAGAACTAAAAAGAAGCAATCCTGGCAGTACTGCTTACATTGATAAGGTAGAAAAAGAGGACACTGAAAATCAATATTTCAGAAGATTTTATATCTGTATTGATGCACTTAGAAGAGGGTTCAGAGTTGGTTGTAGAAAGATCTTGGGATTTGATCGAATATTTTTAAAAGGACCCCATCTGGAAATTCTTTTTATTGTTGTGGGTGTTGATAGACAAAAGGAGGATTAGTATTTCATGAGTGATAAACAAAAGGTGAGCATTGTAGCTGCCTTTTCAAACATAAAAAAACTATTGATTTCAGTATATTATCAATTTTGCTTGTCGTATTAATTGTTTGTCATATTGTTGTACGGGGCTTAATTCAAGCAGTTCAATAATTACTACCAAGAATTGAATACTGACATTGTGTACGACACTTGCACAATAATTTCCAGAAAGCCCATCCCGGAGATGCTCTGAAGGAACAAATGTGGGCATCTGCCAAAGCAACATATAAGAACAAATTTGAAGCAAAGCTGCGAGTCCTCAAAGACTACGACGAAAGAACCTACAAGTGGCTAAAAAATCAGATAGCTCCAGTGTTTTGGACCAGATCTCACTTCAGAGAAGTCACCAAATGTGACATATTGCTGAACAATCGTAGTGAGTCATTCAATAAACAGATTCTTCAAGCAAGATCCAAACCTATATTGCAATTATTAGAGAGAATAAGAGTGCACCTTATGCTGCGACACCGGTCAAGGAGGCAGTGGATCAGTAGGCAGAAAGGGAAGATTTGCCCACGAATTACAACAAGACTGGAGACATTGAAAGCAAAATCAGGAAAATGCATGACATCCTATGCTGGTGGTTCAAAGTTTCAAGTGAAGGAAAAAAATCAAGAATAGTTTGCAGTTGACACTGAAATGAAGACATGTTCTTGTAGAAGGTGGGACATTTTTTGCATCCCTTGTGTTCATGCGATGATTGCTCTAGGGTATATTGGGTAGAACCCTGAGGATAGAAGAATATGAAAGGGCATATGGGAAAACTGTTTGCCCAGTTAATAGCCCTAATAACTGGCCCATTTCAACGAAACAACCACTGTTGTCCCCAGAAAATAGTAGATTACCTGGAAGGCCCAAAAAGAAGAGAATGTCTGATAATGGAGAGAAAGGCTACAAGATTGATGAACAAGGGTTCAAAGGATGAGAGGTTGGTTTTAGTGATAACAAGTATAGAATATGTGGACTTTTTGGACACAGTTCTAGAAAATGCCCAAGTAAGCTAGGTAGGAAATCTATTCCAGAACAATGCAATGAAAACCATGGCTATGCTCCACAAAATGAGCTAGTTGAAGTTGGAAATGTTATATCACAAAATGTGGGAGCTGAAGTTGAAAAGACAATTGGACACAATTTGAACAAATGTGGCAAATGTGACAAACTTGGTCATAATAAACAATCTTGCAAAGCTTCTACTGTTGTAAATGATACAAAAATGGCCCCACATGGCCCAAGTGGGTTGAAGAAATTAAATTCAAAGCCTTGTGAGGGTACTAAAAATGTGGGCCAATCTAGTGCTAATTGCCCACTGCCATCTGAAGGTCAGGACCACAATGCTGTTGGGGCAGACCAATAACGGGAATTTGATATTCCAAATTGATGAGGGAGAGGTAATATCTCACTTTTGAATGATTCATCATTGAATAGAATTTCTTTTGTGTAAATTTGAATTGAAGTTGTGTTTTATGTTGGATAGTACTGTTTGTTTCATAGGCTAAAATAAAGATCAGGAGACCTTCGAGGTGTAGCTAGTATGGAGCACTAGGCCACAACAGAGCAAGATGTACTGTACAAGGTACAAGCTTGCATCTCAAGATCAAAATGTTAGATACTATGAGAAGGCTAGACTAGAAGGAATGGAATGTGATGTAGTTTTAAGAGGAGGCTGTACTATGTTGGATGCTGTCTAGTTGCAAGTGTAAATTTGTCTTAGATGCAAGTTATTTTTGCAGTGCTTAATAATATAGCATGATTGTGTTTTGGAGATAGGCAGGAAAAGATAATGGTCTAGTGTAATTGGCTACCGTGGATATTGTTTAGATTGTGTATGAAGGGTGCAAAGATGATGGTATAATATTGTTTAGTTTTGTTGTCTATTCCAGAAACTTGGGTTTTGTTTTGGCATTAGGCAGAAATTAGATAATGTATTGTATATGAATGGAAAGGAAAGGAAACCTTGGTTTTTGTTGATGTTTAATTTATATGATGTGTCTAGTGTTTTGTGTTAGTTTTCCTGAGATTAAGCATGTTCAGTTATCCTCCATTTCTTCGGTGGTAATTTTATGAGTTTGAAATAGGCCAAGCGCATACTAGAATGGCAAGAAATTGCAACAAATTTTTGTGTATAACAACCTATGTAAAGAATGGATAAGACCATTAGGATATAAACCATTTAACTGATATAGAAGACATTAGTACATCAAGCTAAAAGATACAACAAGCCAAAAGATACAGCAAGTTGTTTCTGCACAAAATGACTTCATAACTTTTCTACTACTATATTATAGTAATACATAAGAGTTCATTCCTTCATCCATCACCTAGTGCATTAACGGTAAAACATAGTATATTCCATCAAAAAGCTCCACCTACACACTTCCTTTCCTTTTCAAGACAACAACATTTACATTAACAGAACTTCTGGCAATAACTATTTTGAGCTCAGCTAAAAGACTATCACTAAGAACCAAGACAAAATGAGAGCACTCCAAATGCCCTTCTTCTTTTTTTGCAACAATGCCCTTTCTGCTTCCATCTTCCTAATTCTTCTTAACAAACCAGGTATGACAACCTTGGATCTCTTGCATATGGGAGGATCAACCCAACAGAACAATTTACATTTCTTCACACCCTGAAAATAGAGGGAAAAAAATAGTTTTCCAAATTTCAATCTTTGAATACAACTGTTTACATTCATTGACAACATTTCCACTCACCCAAATATTTTCGCAAGCTACAAATCACCTCCTCGGATTTTTATCAATCCACGAAGTTCAAATCAAAGTTGGGACATGACAATAGCATTCTGTTGGTGGATTCTTTGAAAAACAGCTTCTCTCTCATTGTACCTTGAACTCGAATGGCTTGAATCTCCTTCGTTATTTCCCATTTCCCCCTACACCGACATTGTGCTGCCTTAGATGGTTGCTTGTATCAGATTTGGGGTTCTATTGTGAATGAGGAAGGAGAAGACAAGGGTGATTTTGAGGGGGAAAAAAATATTCACCCTACCTAGGTTGTCCTCAATTCCAGATTCACAAAACTTTTGTCAAAATGGGATGAATTTGGGTTAGTTTGAAGAGACAATAGAATATGCTAATGTTGTTAGTTTGATGAAGGAGTCGGATTCCGTCATCAGCTCAAATTATAGAGTTAGTTTGTAAAAGATTTGGTTGGACATTTAAGTTGGCAGAATATCAACAGTGGAGTCCCAAAAATACCTTTCACTACTTTTTCTAAATCGAACATAAGTTGTTGATTGGAGTTGATTTGCTAGAAATGGATTGAATGGATCAAATAATTTGCACAAACATATATGAAAGACCTAAAAAGTTAAAAATAAAGATTAAGAATCAATAGGTCAAAAATGAATGTTTAAGATCAAAGCCTGCTAATTTACCTAAAAGAAAATTGATTTCCCGTATACTTCAGATTTCAGACCTAAGGTCCGCTCCAAGTACTCGGGAAAAAAAAATTTTAAAAAGGTCCTCTCGAGGGACATTTCTGTAAAATATGTACATGCCCGCGTGAAAGAGTAACGTATTTAATTTAATTACCAAAAGAACCTGAGCAATAGACAGCCACCAGGCCTGTTGCCCGGTTGCGGTTATTTCGTGTCCTCCGCTCGATTCCAGCACAACTCAGACCCTTCACCCACTCCCTCGAACGTGCCTTCTTCTGCCATCTCTCCCCTTTGAAACACTTCAATTTTATCTACGCAAAACTATTTTCGACTAAATTACATACTCTGTGAATACCTCTGAGACTTCTAGAAACTTCTGCAGATCTGGATCAGAGCGAGCAGGAGAAACAAACTGCACCTGCTTCGGCGATGGAGGATTCGTCGCCGAAAGTTGATCAGGCAAGCACTTCTTCTAGTTCGTCTTCTAGTGAAGTTTCTACGAAGGTAGAGAAAGAGGAAGTTGCCGGCGAGGGTAGCAATAGCTGTCATGATGGTGAATTCGCAACAATCTCCCAAAGTAACACTGTTGCTCCGCTTCCCAATGGCGGGGGTGGTTCTCCAGGTTTGTTTATTTTGTAATGCGGTTCTTCATTAGTCAACTATCGAAAAAGATTCTGAGCAAAAGAGGAACGTGAGAATTTAGAATCTGACGGTTGTTACTTGCTAGGATAATTTAAAATTCAGTAGTTATAGCAGTGAACCCATTTTCTGCTCGAACTTGCAACTGAACTAGCACTCGTTAGCTTAATTTAGGAAGATGTGGTGTGAGATGATTACTTATTCTTTTTAAAAATAAATTTTACAAATTGAACTAGTGATGGTGAAATTTGAATTTGGATTATCAAAATTATGATACGGAGTTTAAAAGACACGACAATGCCTTGGAGAAATACTTTTGCCAACTAATTAAACTTCCAAGTTTTTGGCAAAAGAAAAATGCCTTCATTTTCTAGCGAAGGAAACCTTGATATTTGTAAGTCTGAGTTTGTTATATAGACGCATAGATTGCAGAGTAAGAGTTGCAATATCCTGATAAATCATGCTGATGATTGATTTACTGAAAGAATTGATTTTCCATTTTAAGTTTTTTTGTTAGTTCACATTTACTTCCAATTTAATGATATTGTCATGGTTGAGTCTTCTATTCCTGAATGTGAAACTTCTAAATCATTCCAACTGAGACTGACGGGAACAGTATGTCAGGAACTGCTCTCGCAAATCTCCCCAGAGTAAATACATTGCCACCTCAATTGTTGAATCGGGACAATGCAGAGCAGCTTGCAAACATTATTAACTTCGATAGATCAAAAACTGAGAGGCAGAGACATAACAATATACGTTCTGAGGAGGCTGCACAGATTTTTGATGACAAAATTCCTGTGCAACAGAAGGTATTATTGGATGTCTGTTTCTTTTATTTTATTTTATTTATTTTTTATTTGTCCTTGCCAATAGTGTCTGGCTTCTGAGAGGTTTAATGATCTCATGAAGTATTGCCAAAGAATCTGATTTTTAATATCATGATTCATTTGCGGTTGTTGTTGTTCATGTTATTTCTGAAAACATGTGTTGGTGAAAATTTGTTTTCTTACCTACAGAGAAATGAATGAACACCATGTGCAGCACATCTGTCTGTATTTTGCAAAACGCATGGATCCTTGTTTACTACAACTAAAGGGGAGATTCGATGAGGATAATTTGTTTATGAGTTTTGGCTCGGCCCATCATTGGTTTTTAGTTTTGTCTCACTTTTAATTTGCTAGCTAGCAAGTAGCTTATTTCTTTTGGTGTCTGAAGTCATGTCGAATATTTCCCTGACTCTGGATATATGTTAATAATTATTAATTACTGGTGAGGAGCCTTAAAGAGTGCCAAGGAATTTTGAATTTTCCATTTTTGGTTTTTATTTTAATTCTATTTTCCCTATTATTGTAGAGTTTAGGTTGTTACTTGTCTTGTTGTCCCCTTGTAGGTTCAGGTAAAGAGTAAAGCCTAAATATAAACTATTACCACCATACATATTTTTGGTTGATTTGATTTTAGTTAATCTTCACAGGCTTACTCTGTTTATTTGGATCATCAAACTGTCAGGTCTTTTTAACTGTGTTAAGGTTGTCAGATTTTCGCCGTGTAGGGTTGATTGTTAAGCTTGAAGAAGATAATGTGAATAATGGTCAATATTTGTTATGAGGCATAGTTTGTTCCATAAAAGTCTAGTGTTGTTTACTTGATTCTTCCTTTCCCTTCCCTTGCCAAAAATATACAGACCATACATGCTTCAAGTTTCTCTGCTACTGTTAAGAAGGATCTGTGTTCATAAATTTGCCCTTAGTGAGGATGACACGTTGCCTTGACACATTGAATTTCAACTGATCAATTCATTTTCTTAATATAAAAGTATTAAATGTTCTCTGAAGAATAGTTTATATTCTGACTTGCTATCAGTTTCATGGGGTTTCCTTTTGGTTTGTGTAAGACTAACTAATATTTGTTTCTTATTCAGTTAAATAAACCCGTCAAAGTAATGTTGTTGGATCATGTTGTTGATTATTTAGTCCATGTGGCGACTTTTTGTAATACTTACGTGCTGGGATTTTTTGTTAAACATTTAAACATTGCAGCTCAAATTGTTGAGCAGAATTGCTACTGTTAAAGATGATGGAACTGTAGAGTTTGAGGTTCCGGGAGACGTTGAACCTAATGCCCCTGATGCCGGACCTGTGAATGTATGCAGTGAAGTGGATGATGAGCCTCTTGATGATATGGAACTCCGGTACATTCCACCACTTCAAATTGTAATGCTTATAGTTGGAACACGTGGTGATGTGCAGCCTTTTGTTGCAATTGGAAAACGTTTGCAGGTATTTTGACTCTTGCTTGAACAACTATGCCTCTTATTTATTCTAGGAGTTGTGAAAGGTTACTTAATACTCTTAGCACAGTCGGTTAGTTCCTTGAATCTATATATATATAAAAGTACAAAATCAATTTAAAGTCATATTTTGTTTTTGGGGTTACATTTTCTTTGAAGCTATTTCTCTGTGCTTGGTATGAACAACAAGGAGTGATAACTCTTTCCAATTCTCTTAATGAGAGTTGGATTTTCCACATTTTGCTAATATTTCTATTAGCTAACTCTGAAATTTGTCTTTACACTGTCTACTGGTGTAAAGTTTTCAAATTACTGGTATTTTAAATTCTGATTAACTCTTTATGCCTTCATGATATCGACTCCTGGAAAAGCTAATGAATCTGATTAGTCGACTGTCCTTTATTTGATTCCCTTGCTGCAATTCATATGCATGTGAATGTCATTGTGGAAACTAGCTTTTACTTTGAGTTGATTGAAATTTTGGAGGAAAGTTAAGAAAAATCAATTAATGATTCATTTCTGCAACTAACTTCATCTTTGTTCAGTTTATTGATAAGATAGTGGATGCAGGACTATGGTCATCGTGTCAGATTGGCAACTCATTCAAATTTCAAAGAGTTTGTTTTGACTGCTGGGTTGGAATTCTATCCTCTTGGTGGTGATCCTAAAGTTCTTGCTGGATGTACGTGTGTGATATTTCTGTTTGATCTTTTACTGATTTTGCAATCTCATGTCCTCATGATGACTATTTCTATTACTTGGGTAAATTTTTCCAATGAAATGTCTTGCCTGGAATGCAGGAGTGATGTTAGAGATGCTTCACAATAAATTAAAAAAAAAAAAAAACAGGATACTGTTTTCTAGGATCAAAATTTATAATGTGGTCACGCCTTGGTCTTCTATAAACACTTCAGTTTTTCTGTCACATGTTTGAACTTTGGGAAAAATGGGTGATCAGCACTCTTTGCTTTCTTATAAGCAATTTTCTACATTAGTGCATTGCATCCTGTAAAAGCTTCAAGTTCTGCAATACCAAACATCTTCTGGTGAATAAATGTTTTCCATTTGATGCCTTGGGCCAAAATTTTTTACTTAACCCTTGATGTCATCTTCCATATTTGTGCTTTTCTCCATCTTCAAACTTGTTACATAGTTGTGTGTAGCTTCATTTATTTATGACTTCAGAAATTCTCACTTGCTTTTGTTATGTTCCCTAGTGTGGTAAGAAATTCTTTCTTGGCTCTGAATTGTGTGGTGTTGTGCCGTACGTGAATGAGTTGATTCCAAAATCTCGTATTTTTATGCATTTTTAATTGTGCCAAATCCCAGATTAGATTATTTCCCATGTCTGTGAACCTTGCAGGGCATTGACAATTATTTTTGTTGTGCAGACATGGTTAAGAACAAAGGTTTTTTGCCATCAGGACCTTCAGAAATACCTATTCAGCGCAATCAAATAAAGGATATAATAAACTCTTTATTACCTGCATGCAGAGAACCTGACCTTGATTCAGGGATTTCTTTTAAAGCAGAAGCAATTATTGCTAATCCTCCTGCATATGGTTAGATTTTGTTGCTCTGACATCTTCTGTAGCTTTTATTAATAAATTTTATTCTTTTCACTACTATAACTAGTCGGAAGCCACCCATGGTCTTGGAAGCAATTTGTTTTAGTTTAACTTTTAAGACAAGTTAATCTTCATTGGATTTAAATTACATTGTATTTGTTGATTTGCTGCTGACACCTTCAATTATTCCTAAGGAATAACACTTAAGATTTAGACTATAACCTTTATGTATATGTGATTGTAGAACTCAGTGCATACTCACAAGAAGTTTCATAAATGAGGGCACTCTGTTCTGGCATGGTGAAACTAATATTGGTGTAGGTTTACTATCTGAAATGTAATCTAATTATCAGAGCCTGAATTTTATGAAGTTGCCCATTGGATATGATTGAGAACTTACTGTTGCACAGTAATTGGAATCAGTTGGTAGCTTGAGCAGAACAAGTTTTGGTTTCTCATGTAAATTAAGTTTTGACTTTGTAGACATTGTTGTTGTTACTGTTCAAAGACCATCAGCTTACTAGTTAATTTGTTATTTGAAGCACAGACCAAAGCAAAATGCAGTTTATAGGTTTTAATTTATAAAGGATTCAGAGCCTTAAAAATTTAGGGATAAAATTTGTTCCTTGCAGTTTTGGAAGTTGTTTATTGTTTTATTTTGGTTTAGTTGTCTTTTAGGGCCTTTTCTATTTAATGTCATTTATTGGTCCCTTGCATATTGGAAACTTGGAAATCTATTCCCCTGCTTCTGTATCCACTGATTTTATTTCATAGCACATCTGTGTCATCTCAGTTATTGCTGATAATCCTTTCAGTCACTTATGAATTACCTCCCTAAGGCATGGAAAATTAGGAACTTACTGAGGATGAAACATCAGTTTTCCTCATTTTTTTTTTAATTTTAAAAATAATTTTTCATGGAGATTCCAGGGCGATGAGAACTTGTAAAGGGTGATTGATATTATATTATGTGTGTCTTTTTACCTTCCTTTTTGGTTTTTTTTTTCTTTTTTGTTTTTGTTTTCGTTTATTGGTTTTTTTTTTGGTGGGTGGTTGTGCCTATGGAGGTCTAGACTGGAGACTGCCCAAAAGCCAGATGGACCGATACTCTTCTTTTATATGCATATCATGGAAAGGGTATTTCCCCCCACTAACATAGAAAAATATTGTTTCAGGACATATACATGTTGCAGAGGCTTTGAAAATACCAATTCATATATTCTTCACTATGCCATGGACGTAAGTTTCGTTTGGTTAATGAAATTTTAGAAAATATATCTTGAAATCATTGTTATTTGCATCAGTGAGTTTGTTTCTTTCTTGTAGTAATACTTGGACAAGAATTCTCAAATGGATCGAGGTCTAACCTCCTTTATTTTTTCTATCAGAGCAACTAGTGAATTTCCACATCCTTTATCCCGTGTTAAGCAACCAGCTGGATATAGAGTAAGTTTGTTTATGTCCTCAAACTCTTCTGAATCCTTTTACCTTTTATTAGTTGCTATTTCAGTAGCATATTTCATTCTTCTGATCCTTTCCTTTCCCAAGGGCATTTCCTGTTGTCTTCCTCTCTGTCGTCTCCTTTCTTTACTTCTTCTAATAGTTATAAGTCTATGAATTTGCAGCTATCGTACCAGATTGTTGACTCCTTGATTTGGCTAGGAATCAGAGATATGATAAATGATGTAAGGAAGAAAAAACTGAAGCTACGGCCAGTCACGTATCTTAGTGGTTCTCAGGGTTCTGAGTCTGATATCCCACATGGATACATATGGAGTCCTCACCTTGTCCCTAAACCAAAAGGTATTCCCACACGTCTACATATCTCTATCATGAAATGTTTCCCTTATTTTGAATGAGAGGACTTTTTTTGAGAAATTTATCTTGATTATCCATGGATGGGCTTCTTTGGAGTTTTTAAATGTCTTGGTTATGTGAAAATTTTCTTGATTTGAATGTCCTGCAACTTTTAGCTCTTGTATTTTTCTTTCTTTAAGTTAGCAGCTGCACTGATATTTTTAACATCTCTATCTTGATATCTTCTTTTTCCCTTTCCACTTTGACACCGTGCAGATTGGGGACCTAAGGTGGATGTAGTTGGATTTTGCTTTCTTGATCTAGCATCAAACTTTCAGCCTCCTGAATCACTTGTTAAGTGGCTTGAAGCTGGTCCAAAGCCTATCTACATTGGGTTTGGTAGCCTTGTGAGTTGTAAAATGTCTTTGTTTTTAGTGTTTTCAGCAAAAGTTTTTCTTTTTTTTTTTAATATATATTTATAAAACCTTGCTTCTTTGAGTTTTGGTAGAAGCAGCTGCTCACTTTGTTCACCTTGGACAATAAGCACTAAATTCATAATACTACCGTGGTTTTTGTGAATGTCTGGAAAAATCTATCTTTAATCCAGACATCAACAGACTGCAACCTCCCCCACCCAACCCACCAACAACCAAGAATAAAAAAAAACCAGTTTAACTGGGGAACTAGGCCATTGTTCTGTCTCACTTATGGTTGAGAAATAGCCAACGGCCAATACTTGTTTACCTACATGTTACGCTTAACATTGATATTCATGTTGTATGTAATGGATGTGCACTTACTTTCTGAAGTTAAGATCCAGATACATTCCAGAGAGAAACCTCAAACTTATTCAATTGATTAGAAGATTCTCCATTGATTTTCCCTGACTTATGCTGTACTTTTGGCCTTTCGTCATTTAAATGTTGAGTATTTTGCATGTTATGAGGCCTTGAGCAATTAGTTGTTTCCATGTGTGCTGGCTTTCTTTACAATTTTGATTTTCCCAAAACCAGCATCTATTGCCAACTTTAATTCTATTTTTCCATTATTTCAGCCTGTTCAAGAGCCTGAGAAAATGACCCAAATAATTGCCGAAGCTTTGGAAATAACTGAACAAAGGGGCATCATTAACAAGGGGTGGGGTGGCCTTGGTAACTGTGAGTTGCTCTTTCCTTCATTACTTGTTTTGCTTGGTCTCTATGCTCTGGGTGTAAATTTCTCTTGTTCTCATACTGAGACTCTTGTGTCGGTGGAAAGTTCTGGTATTTATGGAGCTATCTTTGTTCAATCAGTGACAGAACCGAAGGACTCCATATATTTGCTTGATAACATTCCTCATGACTGGCTTTTTTTGCAATGTGCTGCTGTGGTGAGCCCTTGTTCTCTCTCTCTCCCCACATATATAGACACATGCGTGTGTGTGTGTGTGTGTGTGTGTGGGAGACAAATGTTTATATATATGTATATATATATATACCAAGTAGAATTTGGTGTGGATGCTCAGACTTATAAGCAAGCTTCTCATGGTAGTACAGTACAATGACTGAATTATGTCTCCCTTTATGAATTGTGATAGGTGTCCAATTAGAAAATTTAGGCTTCTCCTATCATATTTGGTTGGTTGCTCAGCTTGTGATAGAAGTAGGTCACATGGCCTACATAGCCCAGGCTTGCTCTATATGATTAGCTTTTGAAATCGCCATGGCTTTGTACATCTTATTGCAGGTGCACCATGGAGGTGCAGGAACCACAGCTGCTGGTCTTAAAGCTGCAGTATGTTTTTGCTTGAGATTATTTTGTCAGACATTTCTGGTCAACTGGTTTTGTTTCATAAAATTTTCATGATTCATAATTTTTATCGTGGTGCAGTGCCCAACGACCATTGTCCCTTTCTTTGGTGACCAACCATTTTGGGGAGAAAGAGTGCATGCCAGAGGTGTAGGTCCTGCTCCTATACCAGTTGATGAATTTTCACTTACAAAGTTGGTTGATGCAATTAAGTTCATGCTAGATCCTAAGGTGCTTAACTAGAAACTCCTACCTAAAGAGTTTATTGAAGAAATCTTATGAAATTTTTTTAAACTAGGTGTTAACATGAGTGACAATAAACAGGTGAAGGAGCGTGCAGTTGAACTTGCAAAGGCTATGCAGGATGAAGATGGGGTGACAGGTGCTGTGAGAGCATTTCTTAAACATCTTCCACGTAGGTCGCTAGAGTCAGAGCCAGTGCCTGCACCTTCGAGTTTTATCTCTATAAGGAGATGCTTCGGTTGTTCTTAGAATTTTGGTAGTAATAGGCCTGTTTACTTGTATTGTCTATTCTTTAGCAACGAAGTTTTGACATTGTATGTTTGCCCAATGTTCCTTCTACTGCTTTCTCCTGGTTTCACTGGATTTTCATTGTTCATAGCTGTATTCATCGCCACCCTATTCTCCTTCAAAGGAAAATATACATATTGATGTATTTTTCTTTTACGTTCCATTTCTGTTATTCACTTAATGAAAAATTATTCTTTGTTCGGCCAGTGTAGTAACTGTAGTTCAGTTCTTTTTCCTTTTCTAAGGAAATTTTCAGTATTACTTTGAACTATATTCCTCTAGACAGACTGGTTTTTAGCCCCTGTTTTAGATTTACTGAGCCATGAAGCAAACTTGAGATTCGTTATGAATAGTCTAGCTTTATGGCCAATTGGCTTTCTGCATTCTGAGCTCGAAAGCCCTTTTAGACCTTCACTAATATTTTCCTTTTTATCCCAAAAGGAAAGTAACATAGCCTTTGTCTCTTTAGGTCGAGACGTTCTAAGAATTTCTCTTTCTCGGACCCAAACATAGTGTCCTGTCCAAGACCAACGGGAAAACGAATCACAGGCAGAGCTGTGCGCAGGGACTACTAGTGTGGAAGTATGGTTACGTGAAATCCCAGGGCATGCAACGAATGGAATGCAAGGTGACAAGTTGCATGCGAGTGGCGGTGGATACCAATATGTCAGATGGTACAGTAAAGGAAGTAGTGGCTGTATGCCCCATAACCATTTATTGTAAAGCAAGAAGAGTCAGTGTAAGGCCATTTGCAGCATAAAGAGTGGAAAGATATCGAAGCTCAATTAGGGCAACGACCTTTCTGACCAAGTGGGGGACTAAATTGCCTTTATTTTCAGACACCCACAAGGCAAGTCTTTCATGGGGCTGATTTATAGTATAGCAAAACTAAGATCCCATTCTTGGATTATCAAAGGAAAAAATGTTGCCAAAGAAAAAGGAGATGGGAGAAGAGGTGGTAGGGAGACAGCAAAGCCAATCTTGATCTTGAGAACAAAGTCGCAAGAACTGGTTACCTAAGAGGTGGGTGATCGAATAGAAGAGAAGTGTTGGCGCCTGAGGTTGCACAAGAAAAACACAAAGTGACTGAGAAACCAGATAAACTATCTGTCAGAGGTAGAAAGGAGTGCAGAGCAGAGAGAGATTCCATTTCCCAAGCCAATACACGTATCCCTCAAATTGACTCAGGTTAGCAGCATGCAGTGGAGAAACGTATTGGAGGAGGATGCTTCTGGGCCTATCTGTCTCTTATCTCCTCTGCTTCTGTTCCCAACTTCCAAGCCCATACGCTCTCTCTTGCGACTTGCTCTTGTCCATGCATTTGCACTCTTTTTAATGATCTCATAAACTCAGATAGTCAGATAGCTGCAGCTCTTCACGTTTTCCAACTCTCCTCAAAGCTGCTTTCTGACCTCTCTGCTTACTTGCTAACCTCTTCTGATCAGAGATCAAATCCTTACCCAAGTTCAAAAATCGATCTGTGAACTTGTTTCATTCTGTTCCTCCTCCTTCCTCCAGTTAGTTCTGCCCAAGCCGCTAAGCACCTCCTCTCCTCTCCTCTCTGAAGAAGGTACTCATTGTACTAATTTTGTCTGTGTCATAGCCAGAAAACTAGGCTCTTTTGAACTGATTTGATTGGAAGTGAATGGCTTGAGTTGACCAAAACTTTCTTTTTTTTTTTCCTTGTTTATGTCACAGCTCCAGGTATGAGTTGCGAGAATGCCCCCCATGTTTCAGCAAGCAATGCAGAAGATACAGCAAGATCATTTCCTTGCCTCTATTGTTCACGAAAGTTTCATAGTTCACAAGCTTTAGGAGGCCATCAAAATGCTCATAAGAAGGAGAGAAGTGCCGCTAGAAAGAACAAAAGGGTTTCTGATTGCACCCTAAACAGCTATTCTACCCTTCCTCATCAACCTCCTCTAGTAATTGCTCCTAACCATCCCGTTGGCATTCTCAATCCTTCTGTCTACATAACTGCTCATGCAGCCAGCCTTTGCCAATTTCCAAGCCAGCAAGTCACTAACCGCTTTGGGTCACACAGCGCACCGCGGTTTGAGCACATGGTTTTGTATCGCTACAACTACGCGAATAACCCATTTCAACAAGACGCAGATGACCAGAGCTTATTGAATTGGCAAAGGAGTTTAAGGTGCAACAATGGCTCAAGTGAAGGATGTGCCCAGAGTATTCCCACAGTGAGTAAAAGTAACCAAAGCTGTGGGGTTGATGATAGGGACAACAAGGATCAAAAGCTTGATTTGTCTCTTCATTTGTAGAGTTTAAAGGACGAGGCGTCAGGGAGAGCTGAGTTAGGCTGATTTTGCAGCGGTTCCTAATTAATCTAATGGTAGAGGTTTTCCTTTCCTACCTGTAGTTAGTTTGCTGATCATTGATTGTTCTTCTCTTTTTTGACATTACATTATCAGTAGTACATGTCCTTGTATGGATGGAATAAAGAAGATGACTTTTGGTTATTTCTAGCGTTAGGAATTTGGCATCTTCAGCAGTCTAGAGAAACATCTTCAACATGGTTTCATTATAAGTTGTATCCATGTGCTAACTAAAATGCCATATTTATTATTTTAGATTGTCTTTCAAAAATTGTAATATTTTTTAATATATATTATATATTATAAAATAATTAATATATTCTATTTATATTATTTTTATATATTTAAATTTAATACAAAATATTATGAAATTTACATATTTTTTATTCATATTATATTATATTATAATTTTTATTTTTATATAAAATATCTTATCAAATTAATCACTATCAATTTATCCATGAAAAAAGAAATATTTTGAATTAGACCCCTCCTCCACGGCATACCCCAGCACCGCCCAACGTTTGAAGGTTCTTTCTGAGGGAAATGGTTAGTTGGAAGGGTGATTGCGCAATCTAATCAATGGAAAAACCAAGCACGACAATAAAGCTTCGCCTGATGCTGCTATCCGATCATACTTAAACTCTACGTGCTTTTTTCAATAATGTTTTAAACATTTCAAGAAATTAAGATTCTATAATG
Source organism: Voacanga thouarsii (assembly GCA_026120185.1). NCBI lineage: Eukaryota > Viridiplantae > Streptophyta > Magnoliopsida > Gentianales > Apocynaceae > Voacanga > Voacanga thouarsii. Next base: position 1,712,858 of record JANUWF010001339.1, read on the forward strand.
TTTTTCTATCATCGTAAAAATGCTTTTGTCCAATTCGTAGTATTTTGTAGCTTCTTCTTGGGCAACATATGGTGAATCCATGTTTGCTATACTAGCTTTGTAATTTACAAACAATTTTTCTCTTCCTTTTTTTATTTTCTTAAGGAAACACGAAAAAAAAAATCTAGTTAGGTATTTTGTCTAATCATGGTTTTTCAATACATCATCCAAATAAAAGTAGGTATTTTGTATACTAAATAAAAGTAATTAACAGACTATTTAATTATAGTGAAAAAAAAAAGCAGACAAGGAGATGGAAATGTAAATTTGAAAGTAAGGAGCAATTTTTTTTTATTAGCGTGGACTAGTTCCCACAAGCCTTGGAGGATCGTCATGTAAAATCTCTCAGTAATGTCTGCGGCGGGATTCGAATCGAGGCCGCATCCGTCATTGGGTATCAATTTTTACCAGCCGTCCCATGTCCCGCCGACATAAGGAGCAATTTTCATTACAAGGTTAAGAAGGAAAGATATAGAGAAAGTAAAATAGAGGGAGTTCTCTCTTTCCTGTGTCAAAAAATAATTTGTTCAAATTTGAATAAATTAGGATATAAATTAAAATAATATTCCTTTTTTTTTTTACTATAATTAAACAAAGTAGACTTCTCTTAAACAAAGTAAAGGTTTCTCACCTCTTACCTCGTAAGGAGTGGTCGAATTAATCGGATAATGAATACAAAAACGTTCAAGTTACGAGTTCAAATTCTACATAAAAACTTGCCTATTAGTAAAAAAAAAAAAAATTAATTTGTCTAAAGTGATTTAAATTCTGGTGGTGTTCGCCCTCCCTTCCTTTATTGTGAACCAACCATATGACAATTTGCTTACCAGTATTATCCCAAAAATAAAGTGACTATGTGTGAATGGGACAGTATAATTACATTATTTCTTATCATGAATAGGTTCTCCGACTGTCGATAATAGGTTGTTACTTCATTTCATTATCCTTTAATTATTTTGACCATCCAATCTCCTTCCTTTTTGTAATATAGTTTTCCCTCCATCCCTTAATATAAATTATTAGATTTAATTTTATACTTATTAAAATTCTTAAAAATAAGGTGATTTTATATTTTTTTTAAAATATTTTTATTTAAATGTCTTGAAAATAAGAGAAAAGATGAGAGAGAAAGAGAATAATAAATAAGGGTAAAAATATAAAAATAACTTTAAAACTTTCTTGAAAAGTCTCAAACGACTTATAATTTGAAATAGTAAAAGTAATCTCTAACAACTTATATTATGGTACGGAAAGAGTAGTAATAATTGAATTGATTATAAATACTCTCTTCATCTTAAAAAGAATGTCAATCTAGCAAATGACACAGATTAAGGAATTGTTAAAATTTATATAATTATAATAGAAAATGACTATTATATCCTTACATAAAATAAATTTTCATTAATTAGATTGGGAATACATACATATTTATTGAGTAGTTGAAAGATGAGTAAATTAAAAATATACGTAATAAATATATTTCTTATTTATAAAATTATTACCTCTGTTTTACAATATAAATCACTTTGGATTTGAATTTTTTTCACAATATAGGTCGTTTTACAAAGTTTTATAAATATTTATTAATTTTTTCCACCTCTACTCCTCCCTACAATCTCTCTTTTTTCACTAATTATGGCATAACTCTCCTCAATTATCAAAGTAGATAAAAATTTAATTAGAGGCGTTTTTTAAAGTTTAGTTTTAAAATTGTGTAGAATTTAAAATCATTAATTCTTGTGTATAAATCTAAAACGACTTATATTGTGAAACGAAAATAGTAACAAGTATTTTGGTATAATAAAAATAGAAATATTTGACATCCTTTTTAAAATAGACGGGTATATGATATCCATTCTTATTTCTCGTGCCCTTCCTATAAATATTGAAAGGTAGACACGCACTCCAAACGACTTAACATGTCCGCTGTAGCACTTGGCAATTCCAAAAAGTCTTGAGGGATCCGGGTTCGAACCCCGGCAGCGGAATTCGTTTCCCTTTTGTTTTTTAAATTAGTGTAGTTTATAATAGGGCCGTATCTGTTGTGCTGGCACAGTAAATATTAATTGTAAACATTAGTTTTTTGCAGTTCCATTTTTCCCCCTCTTTTTCACCGGTTCTACCAAGAAAATCCTTTTCTTATTAAATTTTTTTGGTCAAAATATCTAAAATCGGATGTCAGCAAGAGAGAGAAGAATTTACAATATTATAAGTAAAAAAAAAAAAGAAAAGAGATGAGGGGTAAATCTAGTATTTTAATACTCTTTTCGTTTCGTATTATTTAATTAGTTAATTATTATATTTTATTAAGTTGATGTTTCGTGTGTTGTATGGGTTGTTATGTTATTAAGATTCAATGTATTAATATTAAATATATATTATTAATTAACTTAATTAATTATTTCATTAGTTAATATTTTTAAATAAATTTAGATAATATTTAAAAAATTACACATTTCAATGTATTACTATTAAATACATATATAAATAATATTCAAAAAATTATACATTTCAATGTATTAATTTATATAATATTTAAATAATTATATATTTCGATGTATTAATATTAAATACATATATATTTTATTAGTTAATTTAATTAATTAAGATTTTAAATGAATTCAAATATAAATTTTATTTTTCTTTTAAAAAAATTTCATTTGGCCACGTGTCACCTTATGATGCTTCCACGTGTTATAATGGTAGGCTTCCTCTTCGACTTATATATATATAATTTTTTTTTGTAAATTCATTTAGCCACGTGTCACCTTACGATGTTTTCACGTGTTATAATAGTAGGCTTCCTCTTCGACTTTTATATATATTTTCATTTAGCCACGTGTTACTTTATGATGCTTCCACGTGTTGTAATGGTAGGCTTCCTTTTCGACTTTTATATATATATAATTTTTATTTTTCTTTTAAAAAAATTTTATTTAGTCACGTGTCACCTTATGATGCTTTCATGTGTTGTAATGGCATGCTTCCTCTTCGACTTTTATATATATATAAATTTCATAATATTTGACTCTTTATATATTATTATACATCAATGATTCATATTTTTCAATATTACCCTTAAATTTAGTCAAACTATATTTAATGAAAAATATTATGAAATGATTATTCATCCTTATACTGTTTATTATGAATAAATTTGAAAATATAAAAAACGATTTCAATATTCTTAATGTGTGTATAAATAATTAAAAGACTAAATAATATAAAATAGAGGAATATTAATTAAAAGAACTTTTTAATAACTAAGTTACCAATAACTTAATGTTCTTTAGTGCTTGGCAATTCTCTAGGAATCGTACTTTCCCTTACATTATGTTTGGCTTGTAAAAAGAGGAGAAGAAATACTTTTATTTTCACTAAAAAAAATCCTTAGATGATTTATCTGATATATTTTTATTTTATCTTAATTTGTTATTTTTTAGATGATTCGGAAATATGATTTACTTCCCTTCTTGATTCCTCTTCCAACAAAAAAAACTATATATTCATATCTAAATTTATATTTCCTTCTCTTTTCAACCCTATTTTTATTCGAGTTAAACATAATATTTTTTAAAAAAGTACACTATTTATTATATTACTGTTGACGGCAGTTTTTGGCAAATCGATGCAACGGTAATATGAAACCAAAGCTAATGGGAAAGTTTCTTTGAGTCGACGAAAATGTCAATTATTTTGCAACCGATGTCTCCAGTCAAATATCGGAACCAAGAAGCCGTTGGGTTGTTAGATATGCTTCCCTACGTCTCGGTATAAACAATTGACCACGATCCATGCCCGGTAAGGCTTAACCTCTAACCGAAGTTTTCTCCATGATCGGATATTGATTTTTATCAGAATGACATGTATAAAATAGGAAGAACGTTTAAGCCGAAGGATCCAACAACACCATTCAAAAGTCCAATTTTACTTTTAACATTTACGTGCTTTCTTTACCACTTTATTTAGTTTAGAATTCTTTTTATTTCCAGTTATATTTCTTTCTGCTTAAACTCTAATTATCTATAAATTTATCTTCTTTACAATCATTTAATATACATTCCTTTTCGAATTTATTCTACTCTATGTGCAATTTATTTGTCTTCTTGAACCATTTCTATAGTAAGTCCAGAAAATTTACTTTTTTAAAAGATCTGATTTCCATATTATTTTTCCCATCAAATTATTTATATTCATCAAAAGAGTAATCGATTTTTGATTTTATCAACTCCCTTTTTATACGACAATCATTATAAAATAAATAAATTAAATGTAATCTTAATAGGAGACTTCCATCATCTTCCCCTATGTACTTAAACTAAGAGAAGCCACAAGCTTGAAAGGGATTAATATAATTATATCATTTCTTATAGCATAAATAATTACTGCAGAAATGTTTCCTTGTCTTTATTTTATCTTTCAGTCATTCAGCCAATCAAACCTTACCTCAGTCAGTAAGCTCTACGTGATTTTTTAAATAATATTTTAAATAATCTATTTAATCAATAAAGTTTGAGATTTATAATATTTTTATATTTAATAATCTTTTTTACTATTATAATCTTTAATGAAATTATAACTTGTCGAGTAATTTTTAATTCTCTTTTTAGGAATAAACTTCGGTCAGAAGTAGTTATTCTAATTGCATCTAGAATAATTTTTTTTTTAATCAGAATTTATACCAAAAAAGAAAATAAAAATAATTTGACAAGTTATAGTTTCATTATGAACCATAACGGCAGAAAGTAAAAATGCTTTTGTGCAATCCGTAGTATTTTGTAGCATCGTCTTGGGCAACATATGGTGAATGGCATGTTTGCTATAATAGCTTTGGAATTTACAAGAAACAAAATTTCCTTCCTTTTTTTTTTTAATTTTCTTAAGGAAACACGAGAAAAAAAATTAATTTAGGTATTTTGTCTAATCATGGAATTTCAATAAAATGAATCATAGTATGCCATCCAAATTGCTTATCCCGATTATCTAAAAAAAAATTTGTAAATGACTAAGAATCATTTTGATAAAGTTGGAATATAAATATTTAAATATTGAGTTTTAAAAATTAAATTTTAGTATAAATTTAAAAAATGAATTAATTATAATTTATTTTTACACTATATTATTATTATTTAAATTGAATAATAATAATTTAAATTTTAAATAATAATTTATAATAATTATTGTTTAATATATTTTAAAATTAAATTTAAATAATTTTTATTTTAATTAAAATTTACAATAAGAACTCAATATACCTTAATCAATTAAATAATAAAAAAATATATGATCACACTTAAATAATTAATGCTATCAAATACGTTTTAATTAAATAAATATTTAATTAATTAATTTCATGTGATAAATTGAATTATAAAAAATGTGCTAGATGTGAATGTGATAATATAATTTCGTCATTTCTTGTCATAAAGAGGCACTGTAAAAATGTTATTTTGAGTATTTTGAATAAGTTATTACCATCGTTTAAATTATTTTGACCATGTTCAATTTTATATATATATATATATATATATATATAATATTGAGCAAATTGAGTATCAAAGTCACTTTGTCCGCTGTAGCACTTGGCAATTCCAAACAATTTCTGGGATCCGGGTTCGAACCCCGGCAGCGGAATATTTTTTCCTTTTTTAACCAGTTTTTTTGTCTATATTTATGCTTTTTTTTATAACCAGTTCTACCAAGAAAATCCTTTTCTTATTAAATTTTTTGGTCAAAATGTATAAATTCGGATTTTAACAACGCCTGCCACAAAAAAAAAAAAAAAAAATCCTTTTCTTATTAAATTTTTTGGTTAAATTTTAGGAGAGATAGAAGAATTTACGCTATTATAAGTTATAAATAAAAAAATAAAAAAAAAGAGGAGAGAGATGAGAAAAGAAATCCAAAATTTTCATATTGGTAAAAGAACTTTTTAATAACTCAATCTTCTTTAGCCCGTGGCAATTCTTTAAGTGAAGATGGACGGAAGAAGATATTTTTATTTTCACTAGGAAATGCTTAGGTGATTTATCTAGTAAATTTGTATTTTATCTTATTTAATATATATCTCAATTTGTTAATTTTTAAACCATTTAGAAATCTAATTTACTTCCGATTTCTCTCTAAACAAATAAATTATGTATTTATTTCTAAATTTGCATTCCTTCCTCCTTTTATACTTATTTTTACCTTGAATTAAACATAGTATTAAAAAAAATACATCATTTCTTATACCATAGAATAAGTTAAAAATAAATGATAAATACTTTCCAAACAGTCTAAATTTAAAAAAAAAAAATCCTTTCCCTAAATAAACGGAAAGTTATCTTCCTTTTAATATATTTTTTATTTTTAACAAAATAATATAAATAACTTATTTATTTCTAAATTTACATATCCTTTTATCTTCTACCTTATTTTTTCCAGCCTCAAATAATATCTATGTTTTTAAGTGTTCATGTCTGCTGTAGCGCTCGGCAATTCCTCTATACACAAAGGATGCAGGTTGGAGCCCCGGCACCGGGGAATTCTGCTTTTGGGCTTTAACCTCTAGATTGGTTGAGGATTGGGCCGATGTATCATTAGCGCAGGCCCAGTACATATTAAACACTGCCCATTGTGGGCTCAAACTCACAGCACATCTTCTGCATTTTTCTTAATTTTGTGATAAAAACTCTTTTCTTTTTATAGTTCTGAAATTAGATGATTAAACTAATTAATAAGAGTTAGTAGTTTTTAGTTAATTTAAAGTGTCTTTTTCTACTTCAAAGGTAGACCTAGTTTTCTTGTACCAAGATGTTTATTATTATTATTATTATTATTATTATTATTATTATTATTATTATTATAGAGTCCCAGATCCAGAAGAATAAAACTACATAAAGAGTCAAAAGGGTGGAGAAAAATATTGGTGGCATGCAAGTACCACAAGAGAGAAGAACAAGTCATTTGCCATTCATTCGTTCAGCAATCAACTCACATGGGCTTATTCATGGTATGACTTTGATCTCTGTTGCATTGACCATTTTGACTCCTTTTGATTAACAAAAATTGTAGGCACACTATACATATGAAAATCCGCTGCTGTTCCACATTCTGCCTAAAAGAGAAGAATAAACATGTAGACTTGTTTTGTGAAGCGTTACACATGCAATTCAATAGTAAATCAAAGGGTTAGGTAAACATTATTTTCCCCCTTTTAGAATCTTTCAACTTTTTAATATCATAAACTTATCGTGACAAAATTACTCAAATGGTATTTAAAAAAAAAACAAATAAAATTTGCAAAGTTAATTCCATATGAACAGACGAGAGAGTAGGAGAGAGAATGGGACAGAGGATCGGTATTAGTTATGTTGTGTACTTGTGTTTTTTATATTCATCCATTTCCCATTTTTCTTTAGAGTCAAGAGTCCATGGGTTAATTATGGTTTGGTCTGAATTAGGCATATTGGTTTGGCCAAGAAGAAGAGTGGTGGGCGACTAGCAGTAGTTGATGGCGTTAATGCCGCATATTGGTCGATGATAATGCATAGTTGAACAATGCCGCCCTCATTTTGGCTGTAAATGTGTTCTTCCAATTCCTAATTAATTCTTCCACTAGTTTAGCACTTGGACAAATGGATTTACACCTGTGGGTACTAAATTCAATTAACAAAACTCTGATCTCATGCTTACTTTGCTTTTCCATATTTCCAACAACATCCACCACAACCCACCACAACCTAAATATTCGATTCTTGATAATTCAGAAAGTTGTAACTTATAATATATTAAGGTGAAATGCGTCCTTAACTTTTTACTAATGAGTCATATGAAGATGTATACCTCAAATGTGTCCTTATTCAATAAGGAGTATTTCACAAATACATTAAGACCATTTTATGAATATTTTTTTATAATGAAGTCAAATGAAGATTTCTAAATTAAAATAATCCATTCTTGTTAAAAATCCATTGACAGTATACACTCTAGCTTCAGATAAAACATCTGTATTAATTTTGCATTTGTAACGTGGATAAATCCGAATATTCTTACATTTCTGGAGAATATAGTAGTCTAAAAACTATAGATTCGAAGAACCAATCAGAACCAAGTTGGATGGAGGTGTTGGATTTTGGTGGGGCTAAGGTACTAGCAACTGCAGCAGGCATGTATGTGGCCTGCGCATGTGGAAATGATTAGAATTCTTAGAACTCATGACCATTGGCAATGCCAGATGACAAGGTGATTAGATTCCCTAATCACATGCCCATTCCCCCATAATAGAACGAAAGCCTGCCAAATGTTGTTTAGTACAATACCTAATCGAACAAATAAATCATTTACATGGTGTAAATCTTTTATATAAATAATGTTATCAATTTTTAAAATATTATTAAAGAATTAATCTCGAACTCAATTAGTCTAAATGCATTTCTCTCGGGATTTGCCTGCCAACAATGGCAAAAAGCCTAGGCTAACACAAGGCTTGCGAAAGTTTTGAAGTTTGAAGATTGTAATGCTCGAGGAAAAACCTTTGTCTGGAACTGTTTGATGAAATGCTGAAAAGAAAAAACGGTTTTGGAAGTGATGGCAAAGTCACTACGTAAATGGTCAATTTCAACTACCAAAAGAATAATGATGTTTAACCTTCCCTATCTGCATTCAACCAGACCCGAAAGAAGAGAAAACCCTTCTAGTTGAAGTGGTTAAAAATCACCTATTCTTCTCCGCGAAAATGACTGAAAAGGAGTGGATCCATGTGGTTGAAACATTGAGATATATTTGTGTCTTTATCGATGATAAGATAAAGAATTGAAGAGGTCACGTTCTTTAGGTTTGCTGGCTATTTTTGACCTCTGCCCTTCTTTCATCATGCAAGCTAGTGGAGAAAAGTCTGCAGTCTGGTGGACGGATTACCCACCCAACCTTCGTCTTGGAAATGGGGTGTCTTTCCACGAGTGTAATGTCAAAAAATCATTTGCCACTTAAGTAGTTATTTATTTTCTCTCAAAAGATGGCACTCGATATTTTTTCACAAGTATGTGCTTAATGGGATCGAATACTTAATAGTGGGAAATGGATGGAGCAGTAAAAAAATTATTATTAAAAATATACATATTCTTGATTGTAATAAGAATAAATTTATTTTTAATTTATAAAATTGATAAATATTTTAGTATAATAAAAATAAAAAAAATTTACATGATTTTTAGAACGAATGAAGTATTTAACTTGTATAGACTTTGTTTATATTTTTGTGAACTTTGTACAATTATGTGACCGGAATGAAATACTACAGAGCGCAAATGACTCGGCGGGAGGATAAGATTATTGCCTACTTAGGGGGCTTAATTCCCCCTTGATTGGCGGTGATTAGGCATGTGGCAGCTAACCAATGGTTATCTTTAGGAATATGAGACTCAAAGCGGCTTGACTTGTTTGTTGACTAGTAGTACTTCTACTACGTAGGATAAAACCTACGCTGGTAAATTAGAAGCTTTTGCCTTTGTTTTATTATTTTTATTTTGGGGGGGGGGGGGGGTTGGGGGGGGGAATGGGTCCACTTCGTTATCAAACAGAGACACAATACAGAGAATGCAACTGTTATGGTTGAGACTTATCTACTGTTAATTTAAACTTACTTTTCCCTCTCACTATTACTCTCACTATCTATAGTAGGAGTAAAATGAGATTCCCCAAACACTAAGTACCCATAAAATTGTATTTGGATTTAATTTAAAAAATTATTATTTTATATATTTTTATTTTTTAAAAATTATTATATACTAACAATATATCATATTCTTTCTCTTTAATTTCACTTTGAACTTCACCTAACTCTATATATTTAATAATTTTTTTTATATTATCACTAACTAAACTCAATGAAATTGTTATTATTTTCGTTTCACAATGTAAGTTATTTTATATTTATACACATGAATTAAAAATCTTAAATTTTAAACAATTTTAAAACTAAATTTTCAAAAACACCCCTAATTAAATCTTTATCTATTTTGATAATTGAAAAGTTTGAGTCATAATTAGTGGAAAGAAAGATATTATAGAGAAAAATAGAATAGAAAAAAAAAGTAATAAATACTTATAAAATTTTATAAAATATACATATTCTTGATTGTAATAAGAATAAATTTATTTTTAATTTATAAAATTAATAAATATTTTAGTATAATAAAAATAAAAAAAATTTACATGATTTTTAGAACGAATAAAGTATTTAACTTGTATAGACTTTATTTATATTTTTGTGAACTTTGTACAATTATGTGACCGGAATGAAATACTACAGAGCGCAAATGACTCGGCGGGAGGATAAGATTATTGCCTAACTAGGGGGCTTAATTCCCCCTTGATTGGCGGCGATTAGGCATGTGGCAGCTAACCAATGGTTATCTTTAGGAATATGAGACTCAAAGCGGCTTGACTTGTTTGTTGACTAGTAGTACTTCTTCTACGTAGGATAAAACCTACGCTGGTAAATTAGAAGCTTTTGCCTTTGTTTTATTATTTTTATTTTTTTTGGGGGGGGGGGGAGTAAAATGAGATTCCCCAAACACTAAGTACCCATAAAATTGTATTTGGATTTAATTTAAAAAATTATTATTTTTTAAAAATTATTATATACTAACAATATATCATATTCTTTTTCTTTAACTTCACTTTGAACCTCACATACTCTATATATTTAATAAATTTTTATTATATTATCACTAGACTCAATGAAATTACTATTACTTCCGATTCACAACGTAAGTCATTTTAGACTTATACACATGAATTAAAGATTTTAAATTTTAGATAATTTTAAAATTAAATTTTTAAAAATACCTCCAATTAAATCTTTGTCTATTTTGATAATTGAAAAGATTTGAGTCATAATTAGTGGAAATAAAGATATTATAGAAAAAAATAGAATAGAAAAAAAAATAATAAATACTTATAAAATTTTATAAAACAAACGATATTATAAAAAAAATTTAAATATAAAACGATTTAAATTGTGAAATGTAGATAATATTAAATTTTACTCGTAGTTTGATACCAAACTGCCCTGCAACTCTCAATGACTGGTATCGCTGTCATTTCTCCTACTAATTCCTTCTCGGAAAATGTTACTGAATATAAGGATCAATCCCCCATTATCAAAGGTGAGAAGCTAACTAGGGTTGGTGAAATAGAATTAAGGGTTTAAAAAATAAAGAAAAGAAGCTTGGTGATGTAATTGCCAAAAGAAGAGATGAAAATTAGAAGATTAGGTCATTTATTAGGTTGAGACAGTTGAAATTTGCTGATATGTTACAAAGCCATGTGGGTTTTCCATTTTATTATTATTCAAGGTTTTAATTAGAATAACCATTTTGTTTTTAATTCATGATTTAGAATAAAAAGAATTCCCTCCATCCTAAATTATTTATTGTGTTTATAACTTAATTTTTGTCCCAAATTATCTGTCTCGTTAAGAAATTAAGATTTAATAAACCAAATTTACCATCATTTAATAACACTCTATTTTTCAAATATATTAAATAATTTATTTTCCAATAAGCAAATCTCATTTAAATAACATAAGAGAGAAGCAATTTAGAATACATCAAAGTTTTGAAATTTAAATACTTCTTAATAAATAGAGAGGGAATAAATTAGATTTTAAAGGTAAAATAGAAGTAAAAGTTTAATTAATTAAAACAACTACTCCCTCTATCCCAAATTATCAATCTATTTTCTAACTTAATTTTTATCCCAAATTATTTGTCCTTTTAGGAAATCAATATTTAATATTTCAAATTTACTCATATTTAACACTCGTTCCGTCTCAAAATACTTGTTCATGAAGCCTTTTGCACACAGATTAAGGATGTTGAAAACAATACAACAATTTAGATAAAGTTCCTATTCTACCCATATTAAAAACATAATAGTTATTGATTGGTGAAAATTCTCAAGAAATAAGAAGAAAGAAGAATTTTAAAAAGTTGTGCAGTTGACTTAGAATAAATGAAGGTAAAATAGGAAAAAAAAAAACTAATCATTAGTTCTAGAACAAATATTTTAAAACAAAACAAAAAAGTTTCATGAATAAATATTTTGAAACAGAATGAATAGTATTCTATTTTCTAAACATATTACTACCTCCATTTCATAATATAAATCATTTTAGACTTGTGTACAATAATTAAGGGTCCTAATTTTCATACAATTTTAAAACTAAGCTTTCAAAAACACCCATAATTAATACTTTGGTAATTGGAGAGAGTTGTGTTATAATTAGTGGAAAGAGAGAGATTGTAAGGAGGAGTAGAATTGAAAAAAAAATAAATGTTTATAAAATTTTATAAAACGACCTATATTATTAAAAAAATCAAATTCAAAACGATTTATATCGTGAAACGGGGGTACTAAAAACTCATTTTACGAGTTTTGATATTCATAATCATCTCGTTAATTCTCAAAAAATATCAATAGTAACTTGGAAAGAAAATTAAATAGTCATCAATATTTTGTCCCATTTTTTAGTAAAAATTAAATACTTATGAGAGAGAAGTAGGGGTAAGTGTAAAAATAAAAGAGAATGCTTAATTAATTAAACATTTTACTTTTTTTAATATTCGCGTAATCAATTAAAATTGATAGATAATTTGATACGTAAAGAATATTTAGTGTTTAGAACTTTGAATTGGGAACGAATTTCAAGTAGAATTGCATTAATCACCCCTTAGTGTCAATTGAGTTTGTGCTATTTATTAGCATTATAAGCATATTTTTCATTAAATTATGAGTCGAAAAATCAAATCTCACCTATAACTTTTGTTAGGATTTTTCCTTTTCCTTTCTCGTAAGTGGGTTCACAAATAAAAAGTACTCATTCTGTTCATAAATAATTGATCTAATTTTTTTATTTGTCTAAAAATAACTGTCCACTTTTTAAATATAGGTTATCTTTAATTATTTTTTTTCTAATTTTACCCTTGGCTCAATTTTTTATCATACTGAAGTTATTTTAACCAACAATAAAATCACATTATCTTATAAAAATAGTAAAAAGTATAATTTAATGAGGTGACATGAGTGAAAATAAGACTCTAAAACAAAGAGTGGGAAGAGAAACACGACGAACATAGGTGAGAAGGGAGAGACAGATGTAATTATTACAATGATGTAATTAAAGGTGTTGTGGGATTCGAATTAATGAGATGAAAAAGATAATAAAAATATTCTAAAGGGGTTAATGGACATTTTAATTATTTTTATTATATAATTCCACAATTCTTTAATATGTGTAGTTTTTACAATTAGACAAATTATTTGTGGAAGGAGGGAGTACCATGCATGCTTATCATTTTTATAATTGGAGGAAATTAACCACCACCCACCCCCCCCCCCCAAAAAAAAAGAAAGAAAGAAAGGCATGATTGTCATCTTTATATTATTAAAGATAAAAAAACAAATCTCCTAATCTATAAATCAGAAACTCCCTTCCTCAATTTAAAAAGAATTTCTATAATTACCTATGTTTTGTAAAAATAAAAATATATGTATTTTTTAATTATCCTTTTATTATTTATTGTTTTATTAAATTATAACATTAATTAACTTTGATTTTCAAATTAACTCTACAATTTTTTATAAACTTAATTCAATATTTTTCATTCCTTTTAAAACTCTATATATGTTAGAGCTTATGAATTTTTATAGTTAAAAAATGATAAGTATTTAAGGATGAAAATAATAAATACTCCCCCGTTTCAAAATACTTGTTTATGAAATTTTTTTGTTTTATTTTAAAATAATTGTTCATATATTTATTTCTAAAACTAATGATTATTTTTTTCTTATTTTATCCTTATTTATTCTAAATCAACTGCACAACTTTTTAAAATTCTTATTTCTTTTTGCTCCTTAGAAATTTTCACCAACCAATAACTATCATGTTTTTAATATGGGTAGAATATGAACTTTATCTAAATTGTTATATTGTTTTCAACACCCTTAATCTGTGTACAAAAGGCTTCATGAACAAATATTTTAAAACGGAGGGAGTACTTTCTCCATTTCAAAATATTTGTTCATGATTTTTTTTTATTTCAAAATACTTGTTCATATACATATTTTTAGAACTAATGATTAGTTTTTTTTGGTTCCATTTTACCCTTATTTATTCTAAGTCAACTACACAAATTTCTAAAATTCTTTTTTCTTATTACTTATTGAGAATTTTCACTAACCAATAGCTATTATACTTTTAATATGGGTAGAATAATAACTTTATCTAATTTATAATATTATTTTCAACACCCTTAATTTGTATGTAAAGGGATTCATAAATAAGTATTTTAAAACAGATAGAGTACTTTCTCTATTTCAAAATACTTATTTATACAAATTTTTTATTTTGTTTCAAAATGCCTTTTCATGTATAAATTTGTAGAACTAATGGTTAATTTCTTTCTATTTTACCTCTATTTATTCTAAATCAACTACACAACTTTTTAAAACTCTTTTTTCTTCATACTTTTTGAGAATTTTCACTAACTAATAACTACAATATCATATTTTTAATATGGGTTGAAAAAGGAAACTAAAAGTAAAAAAAAAAAAAAAAGAATTACAAGGTTTCAAACATAATTTTGTAATATGAAGCTTCTGCTGGAGTGGTATAACACATGAAGAAAATACTAAACAAAAATTATTGCATTAATTATATATTGTTAATATGTTTTAAAATAAAGTGAGATCAATCTTTATGTCATAGAGAAAGTATAAATCTCCTTGTAGCAGAAGAAAGAAAGTAACAATGTGCCTCGCAACCTAATTTAACTAGTCATGATTCTCTTGACAGTTGTGAGTTTGAATCTCTTTTCGTTCAATTGTCCTCTCAGTTAACATAAAGTCAAAACCAATCAAAATCAAAGCAAGAATAATTAATCAAAACTCGGACACTTAAGTTATTTATTTATTTTTAAAGTAACAATGGTATGCATGCATGTTTTGTGAACATTGAACTTGAAGTTTTAATTTAACAAATACAGGGCATATATATAATTTTTAATCAATTGTTAATGTTTTAATTTTTTGAATGAATTGTTGTGGCAATTTACCTAAACACGGTAGACTATAGGTTATAGCAGTTAAGCGGCAACAAGGGACTGCTTTGACAATATTGATTGGTTTTGGAACTAAAGAAGGCTCGAGAGTTTGACGACCCGAATCATCAATTAATGTATTTCCAGGATACTTTGTAGTCGTTGAAAATTTGCCAAATTTAGGTACAATTGTGGGGTTGGGGGGGGGGGGGGGTTCCGCCCCTAAAAATATTGAAAATTTATTCTTTTTAAAAAAATTTAAAAATTTATCTTTCATTCTTTAAAAATTTATAATATTATTTTTATGACGAAAAAGGAGTTTTATTTGGTTTGGCTAATGTCAGACTGTAAGCCTAGGTTCAAAACATGCCTAATTCTTTATATTTCACTGCCTCCCCAATACTTCTTCCTTCTCTTGATGAATGGATTTGCCACAGCCCACATGAAGAATAGTGAGAGCCAAACATATCCTCAACATGGGATGACTGGGAAAAATTATGGTCACGATGAATTCCTCCAAAAAGAGGAATGACTAGTGAAAGATAAAACAACTAGTCAAAGTGGTAATTTAATTGATTAATTAAAATTTTGTTTTGATAGGTAATTTGATGCACATTTTCAATTTTATGATGTATTAAAAAAAAAAAAAGTAGCCAAATATTAACTTAATGCTACACAAATTGCACAGTATTTTGTGCATACTTATCATAATTATACGCATATCTTCAAAATTACGTTGTTTTGTTTAAAAAAAAAAAGAAAGTTTGTTTTAAAAATAATAGTCAGCTTTTGAAACTTTTTGTATTTTAAAATTTTAAAATATATTTATTATCTTTTTTAAATATACTATTATTATTTATTAATTTACTAAATTATAATGTTAATTACTTTTCAAATATGTTGTGAATAATTGGATAGCAATGTTGTGCCCCTAGCTAAACAAGTTACTCCAATGATATGCTTTACAAAGCCCAAAAAAACATTCTCAGAAACTAGCAAAAATATGAGAAATAAAAATTAAAGTTAGTATTGCGTGAGAAGTTGGAGGAATTTTTATATGGACCGTGGACCTGTAGACCAATTGCATTGATAAATTGTACTGTATGCAACTCAATGCAGTTGGTCTATGCTAGAATTTTCTGAGAAGTTGAAGGGTTTAAGATATGCCATTCATGGTAGTAATTCGGTGGCATAATTAGATGAATATGGGCGTAAAGTCTTTTCATTAATTTCACGATCACAGAGATTGCATGGATCATCTGCCACAGTCTTGTGAGTCATGTGTAGCATTCTTGCCTTCCAGAGTCCCCACTCCACACCCCCCCACCCCCGCGCCCCCAAAAAAACCATCCACTTGAAATGCTATATTTTCAAGAGAAGTTAATGCCCCGTGGTTTGCCCCATTTCTGTGTCATACTTAGAGTTGAATTTGAATATGAATAAATCGAATATTACATTTTTTAAGTTCGAATTTGAATATAATTAAATATTTTTTAAGTTCATTCGTTTATTATTTGAATTCAAATTCATATTCTAATTCATTCAATTATTGTTCAAGTTTATTTAAATTTAAATTTGAAAAGTTCGATTAACGTTTGCGTTCATTAATTTTATATTTTTATTTTAAAATTTATAAAAATAATAATTCAAATTTTAATAAAAACAATTGAATATTATAATATTAAATAAATATAATAATATAATAAATCTTAATATTAATCTTATAAGATTTATTAAGAATAAATTTTAATATTATAAAATATAAATAAAATAAATTGCATCTTATTTAATTAGAATAAAAGATTTTTCATTATATTAAATTTATTATTATATTAATATATTTTTTAAAATTATTAAAAAGTATAAAGAGATCGATGCATCCACCTTTTAATCTTATCCGCTTCTCAATCTCAAGCGATTTACTTCTTTCTATATTTACCACTAACAAAATATGAAATTTTTTTATTTACTTTCTTCTTTACTTTCCTTTTTAAAATATTCAATTTTCACTCTAACTAAATATAGACTTTATTAAATTGGGTTTTTTTCTGCCTACAAAATCAAAACAGTTGTTGGAGTAGAAAAAAAAATAATCCAAATATACTATCAATTAGAAGTATCTTTTGGTGACCGACAGACCAACAAAGAGGCATGTAGAAGCACCTCGGTTCACCAGAAGTAAGTGAAGCTTCTGCCACAGATAAATTCAAATCAAAACTTATTATAAATTCTCTGAAACTTTTGGATGGCACAAATGGAATAAAAGTAAATTTTATGTGTGTGTGTTATTTATTTATTTATTGTTTTTTGGGGTGAGGGAACATAGTAGCCCGAAGTGTTTTTGGCTCATAGGTCATGGTATCACAACAGCTGTAGACAACGCTGAGATTTGAGCTCTTTAGCAATTGACACACATGCATGCACAAGGCCTTTGTCGTGCTATACGTAAATTCCATAAATTGCCCATTTAGAATTTTGTCCCTTGCTTTCTTTCTGTCTTTATATATATATATATATATACCCAAAGTAATTTAATCATAACAAGACTATAGTTTAAGTGATTAAAATCAATCTTGCTAAATAATTGATCTCGATTTATATTTGTATTATGTAGTATATTTAATACGATACAAATATTTTCTTATTGATTTATTTAAAACACTTGCCTCCTATTTTTAATAATAATTCATCATGCTCTAAATCAATCCTACCCTTTAAGTTTGAAACTTCATTCGGCGTAAGAAAGGTCCAATATGGATCACTTAAAACATATAGAAATAATTCTACATTTTTGTGCGTGAAAATCCCTCGAGTGTTTATATGCATCAAAAAGGAGGGGCCGGGGGGGGGGGGGGGCTTGGAGAAAAGGATATATAGTGATTGCACTAATTAATGCAACATCATGTTTTTGAATAAATAAAAACATGGTCTTGTAGCTTTTCCAACAATAAATGCACTTCCAACTTATTACTCCATTGTAAATGGACTTTCATTTTTTGTTCATGAAATTTTTTATACATATATTAAAAGTGTTAAAAATAATATAACAATTTATATAAAATTTCTATTCTATCAATATTAAAAATATTATAATTATTGGTTAATGAAAATTCTTAAAAAGGAAGAAGAAAGAAGAGTTTTAAAAGTTGGATAGTTGATTTAGAATAAATATGGGTATAATAAGAAGAAACTAATCATTCGTTCTAAAAATATATATATGAACAAATATTTTAAAAGAAAACAAAAAAATTTTATGAATAAATATTTTGAAATAGAATAATTACTGATTTTATTTTATTTTTTTATTTGCAAAAATGTACTACTTGTAAAATATACCATTATTACACTTTTAATTCTTAAAATAAAAATCGGACAATTACAAGCTCTCTCTCTCCCTCTTCTAAATTACAATAGTATGCTCGGTCACACGCACAAGTTTTTTGAAGTTAAATTAAATGGTGGACCCCTTTATTTGCTGCGTGCGGTAGGTAATATGGGAAATATAAAGATAGATTTAATTTTTATAATATATCTAATTTAAATATGTATAGATTTAATTTAAAAATTCATAATTTAGCTTAAGAAAAATTGTATAATTTTATAAAGCAAATATATTTTACAAAAATTGAATTTATATAAATATTTTTTTCTTAAAATTCATATAAGAGCAGGGTGCGGATTGCTTTATTTATTGTTTTACAAAATTGGCCCCATCTGCACTCGGAATACGGAAGTACCTCAGCGCCAGAACTGGCAGTTGTCCACCTCAACGCCTTTGCCCAATGCCGTACTGCCCCCAAAATTTTGTTAGCAGTCAACACCACCACGTGGACACGCGCCAAATTTGCTCAGCGCGTATGCCCCCGCCAATTCATCACCGAATCGACCTGCTGACGTGGCCGAGATCGATAAATGGTCCCCCACCCATTGCGGTGAATAAATTCCCCATAGTTATTTAAAAAAAAAAAAACGAAAATGCTGCATCCTACACTTCTGACTCTGAGTCTCAGCTTGAGAATGGAACGGCACGTGAGTGACCGACTCAGAGCAGACTGCCACGTGAGAGAGAGAGAGAGAGGGAAAAGTTCAGTTAGCGGCAGTTAGTTTTTTCGTAAGTTTAAGGTGGTTAAGGAAGCATGATTAACGCAATTGGAATTAACCTAACCCGGGTTAAGTTTTGTTAGGTAACAGTGGGAATGGGAAGTGGACCTTTGCAGTGGCAGAAGCCTCGCGCCCTGTTTTTTGTTTCTCCTATAAAAGGGACTGCTCCATTGAAGCTTTTCTTTGACTCCATCTGCTATAATCCCCCACCATTCCCATCTGCATTTCAATCCCATTTCTTCTAGAGAGAGAGAGAGAGAAGAATTAGCTACATTGTAGTTCTACGTTCATTTAGAGAGAGAAAGATAAATTTCTGAGGTTAAATTTGTCTCTCTTCCAGAGCAACAATGGCGGTCGCACTTAATTGTCTTCTTCTTTGTTCCTTTTTAGCTCTACTGCTGTTCGTTAATGCGGATGCTGTAAGAAAAAGGTATCGATGTTAGATTTTTTTTTGGCGTGGAGGGGGCATTATGCATTTACTTTCTTTTGATTCTGGAAAACAGAGTGCATTCGAGTTTTCTTCCTCAGGATATTTGAATAAATTCAAGATTATTGGAAGTGTGTAAGGATTTGTATCTTCAGGAGATGATCCATAGTGTAATATTCTGAACCCAAATTGTGTGTTTGTTACAGTGCTGAGGATGCAAAGCTATTCCACAGCAGAGGAAACTCAACGACAATGGCAGGAAGGTTAGTTAAACTCCATGCATGGTCTCCTTGTTTCACATAAGATCCTAAGCACAGTTGTCTGAAGGATCTAAATTCTCCGTAGAGTTAGTTCTTACGAGAAGGATCTTCATCGTCCCGCAATCGTTATTATAGAAAGTAACTAAAGTACCATTAGGAACAACTTTCTGTTAATCTGGTCTGGAGAATTTGAGTTTGATGAATTCAAGGTTAAAACCAAAAATCCAAATGTTGTTTCATCATTGAAGCCGATAAACTTCCTTTTCCCAGAAAGTTCTTTGGTTTACATCCCAAGATTACCCTTAGGAACTTCCTAAGTCCCTCTTCCGATAACCTCAAACACTGTTAAAGATTAGCAAATTCACGAGGTTAAGTTATCAGTAGAAGACAAAATAAGAAGATAATTTTCAATGGCGGCCCCTCTCGGTTTCCAGCCAATGGGATCCATGGTTGCTGTCTCGACCAGGGTGTGTACCGTTTAAAAATAGAATATGGCGCAGGACTACTGTACGGAATTTAATTCATTTTTGCTGCAATCATGCGATCCAATCTAACGACGTAAATGCTTCCGTACTTGATCGGCCCACAGGTCAAATGAAGAAGAAGAAGCAGCAGCTGACTTGAAGCATGAGCATGCAGTTGACGATCCAGAGATGGTTGCAGCAATGGTAGATATGTGAGTTGCTCTATCTTTCTCGATCTTTGAGACCATTTTGTTTGTTTTAAGATTAATTGCAAAACTATTGATTCCGTTCCTAGAAGAATTCACATATGTTTCCTTCATTTAATGATGAAATAATACTAGAAGTGAAACCCAAACTCCTTCCAAGTCACATGATCCATAGTAGTACTACTATTTACCCACGAAACAAACGCCAAGTTAACTATCTATCCTTTAATGCCCAGCATCTCCCACCTAACTCTTAGTCTCCTTCATTTGACCTTTTTCCCAAACCATCCCAATTCCCATCTTCTGCTACTCTGCTCTCAACAGTTTTCCTTTTTCTTTTTTCAGTTCTTACAGTCAAAACAGATGAATATAGCCATAGTTAAGGTTGTCTTACCCTTTTGGGAGGAAGAGACAGCTTTAGACATGGTTTCCCAGGCCAGAATATTTCACGTGCATGATGGCAGCTCTCCTCTGCTAGCAATTATTTCTAACTAAATTCATGACGGAATAGTCTAACCCTTTCCATGCTGCAATAATAGATTAGACATAAGACAATTGTTGAGACTGCCATCTGTGGTAAAATCCCGATTTTGGACTTTCCTCTTAAATATAAATTGAATCTAAAACTTCCATTTTTTATAGAGCAAAACTATCGCGATAATTTTTGTTGCATGCATTGACGGAGGCCCAAAACTTTTAAAGACTATTTTTCTTATTTTTAGTAAATTTAAAATTTTAAAAAAAATCTATTTAAAATTTATCATTTGCTGCTTAAAAATTTTTGAATTATTTTTTTAATATTTATATAATTTGATTTCTAATTTTAAACTTTTAGTTCCGGCCTAATTGTACGCTGTAGTATCTCTTAATTCACCTTTGTGCTAGTGTACGTATGTGCCTACATGGTGCTGTTTTGAGATCCGCACATAACGCCTTTGAATTTATTTGATGTCCTTTTCCTCCCTTATCAGTGTTTGACGTATGTAAGTACGGGGCCTTTCTATGCCTCTTGACGCTGTTTGCTTTCATTTTGGCTTCTATGCCTTCCTCACGTTGGTATCTTATGGTTGGTTCCCTTTCTTTATTCGTTTTTAAGGCCTTGCCTGTTTGTATGTTCGCATTCTTTGCTGTCCTTGCTTATACAGTACATAGAAATTGCCAAGGAAGAAGATAGTTTTTGCTTTCACATCACGTGCTTTCGTTAAGAGATTCCTTGAGTTTTCACCAAAAGCAAAATGGATCAAGAAAAACCAGGAAATGGCTAAATAGCAAAATGCAACTCCTTGAGTTTGCACCAAAAGCCCTCCTTCTTGCATTGAGATTGTGTGGATTTTAACACAGGTGAAAGGTCTTCTTGATTGATCAAATACTTGTGGAGGAGGAACTTTTCGTATCCATCTCCAACCTTGCCAAACTGTGGAAGATTTACCTAGGAATTTTTAATAGGAACCTCAATTATTTTTTGCCTGGAGTCCCGTGGGTGAGGGGTTGGTCTCACTCTTGCTGTTCTCCCCTTCCCCAGCCTGGCAAGGTGCATACAAGTCCAAAAAGATGAGATCTAGTGTTCATTCCAGCAGATCCAAACACTGTACTGATGGCCAAACTGACAACAGGTCCATGAGCATATTAAATGTCGTCCTTTTGCTTATGTGAAGAGTTACCCCACCGACACCTTATTAACTGAGCGCACCAACCTTTTGCATTTATTTCGAACCGCTAACATGTTCAACAAATCGTGTACTATTCCGTATGAACCGTATTTGCCAAATTCTAATTCTTCTTTCTTCACGTACATTTCCTGGGTCTTCCCTAGTTGATTCGGATACTGTTCCTCGAAGAGCCAAAAGCACTAAAATAATATTCTCTCAGTTCACAACTAATTGATTTAATTTTTTTTAATTTATCCAAAAATAATTATTTTTTAAACATAAATTATATTTAGTTATTTTTTTTAATTTTATCCTTAATACAATTTTTTATCAATTAATTAATATTATAATTATTTATACTGAAATTATTTTAATTAATAATAAAATCACGTTATCTTATAAAAATAATCAAAAATATAATTTAATAAGGCGATATTGATAAAAAAAAAATTATTAAAGTGGTATAATTAAAGAATGTATGAGATTTAAATTAATAAGATTAGAAAGATAATAAAAATATTTTAAAAGGTATAATAGATATTTAATTATTTTTATTATAAATTTTATAATTTTTTAATATATATAATTTTTATAATTAGATCAGTTATTTGAAGATAGAGAGAATAATAATGAGTGGTAAGAATTAAGAAATTTTCAACTATTGGGTGGTGGGTTTGATAGAAGATGGAAATATGCGTGCCACTCGATAAGAATGTGGCTAATGGTACTAACACAATTGTTCCCATTTCCAGGAGCATCCGTAATAGCACAGAGAGAAGAAAGTTGGGGTTCTTCTCGTGTGGAACAGGGAATCCTATTGATGACTGCTGGCGATGTGACCCTAATTGGCAAAGACACCGCAAACGCTTGGCCGATTGTGCCATTGGCTTTGGGCGGAATGCCATTGGTGGCCGTGATGGTAGATACTATGCAGTTACTGATCCAGGTGACGATGACCCTGTTAATCCTCGACCCGGTACACTTCGCCATGCTGTGATTCAGGACAGGCCTCTCTGGATCGTGTTCAAGCGGGATATGGTGATTACCTTAAAGCAAGAGCTTATTATGAACAGTTTTAAGACAATTGATGGTCGTGGTGTCAATGTTCACATTGCTAATGGAGCTTGCATCACTGTCCAATTTGTGACCAACATCATTATTCATGGCCTCCACATTCATGACTGCAAACAAACTGGAAACGCCATGGTTCGGAGCTCTCCCAGTCACTATGGCTGGAGGACAATGGCTGACGGTGATGGCATTTCCATATTTGGCTCAAGTCACATTTGGATTGATCACAATTCCCTTGCCAACTGCGCTGATGGCCTGATTGATGCCATTATGGGTTCAACTGCAATTACCATCTCTAATAACTATTTCACTCACCACAACGAGGTCCTTTTCCGCCCCTTAAAACCACCTGATTAGTTAAATTTGACTAGGAGGATTTATAGCTAACTTTCTTTCTACACAATTTTTGAACAGGTTATGTTATTGGGTCACAGCGACTCCTACACTAGGGATAAGGTTATGCAGGTTACTATTGCCTACAACCATTTTGGAGAGGGTCTGATCCAGCGAATGCCCAGGTTAACAAATACAACTATTCCCTACATTTCAAGAACTGATTATTTTGGTTGGAGTTATATTCACCAGATATATCAATTGATGTGCAGGTGTAGGCATGGCTATTTCCATGTGGTAAACAACGACTACACTCACTGGGAGATGTATGCTATTGGTGGCAGTGCTTCACCCACAATTAACAGCCAGGGCAACAGATATCTAGCCCCTGCCAACCCTTTTGCCAAAGAGGTTGGTCAAAACAAGAAACTACATTAGCACATGCATGCAATTACCCTTCCGTGTTTAGAGGTAGTTATCTCCTCGTCAGAGTACTCATTTCTGGTGGATTGGTTTGGACAGGTGACTAAAAGAGTGGAGCCAAACACAGGAATTTGGAAGCATTGGAATTGGAGGTCCGATGGAGACCTCATGCTGAATGGAGCCTACTTCATTCCTTCAGGACGTGGAGCTTCAGCCAGCTATGCCAGAGCCTCTAGCTTAGCAGCCAAGTCGTCCTCCTTGGTGGGGACTCTTACCTCAGGTGCTGGTGTTCTTCGCTGCCGCCGAGGCTTTCAATGCTGAATGAATCACAGCCCAAGTGCTAATGAAAGGAAATACCTTTTTTCTTTACCAGTTCTTATCCATCCTATAGAATATTACACCAAATTCAATGGAAGCCCAATTCCTCCATGTTTTCTTGAAATCCTTCTCCATTCTGTGTCCCATCAATACTTGCCTACCCTGCATCGTTTTTTTCCCATGCAAATGAAGTTGAACTCATCTTCATTATCCCACTTCATTGATCAACCTCGGCCTGCTTCAGCTTGCAACTTTGAAACCTTTGGAGCAGGCGCAGAAGTGTTGTTCCCTTCTTCTTTCCCCATCTTCCATCTCCCCATGAAATAATCGTTATGTTTTTCTTCCTTTTAAGTGTCAATTTTTTGGCCCTCATATTCAAATGCATCTTTCTTTTCTTCTGTGTGATGGGGAAGGAAACTCTCCACTTCCCTCATATTTGGCAGATGCAGAGTTTTAGAAGCTTGAAAAAACCACAAAAAAACAAACAAACAAACGAGGGATTCAATTTCTCTCACTTTTTCTATTTACAGAAACCTAGAGTGAAGAGTTTATGCTGTCATCCATCTGTAATGTAATTATGATTTGGTATGTCCATGTAAATTTTTTAATCTCGTCAGTCAAATGTGATACATTTTTATTCTACGCAATCGCCATTCACCTGTAATGTGGCAATATTGATGCCACATTGCCGGGCATATGTCTAGGCATCGCATGTGATACATTCTTTGCCCACCAGACATAAGCTACACTCTTGCCAACCTATGTGGTGCAAGTATTGCAGCCCCATGCTACAATTATTCCATGTCAGTCAGGCTCTAACATCGTGCCTATACCAGTAAAGTGAATGGAAGCCAAGTTCCCAATAGGCCAAGTCATCGGAATGACCTGATTAGCCTTGCAAATTTCTGCTGGTCAGTTGAGTAATTGAGAGCCCAGAACTGGTGAAAAATATAGCAAAAATCAGTCATCCAGAAACAGCATGTTTCGACTTTTGCTACTAAATCCATGCAGTTAAATTCGAATTTGCTAAAGGAGGATGAACTATCCTATGACTTACAAACCAACAATTTTCTCTAATCTAACAATTCAACGTTGTACATGGGATCTTGTCTTGGTCCTCTACTGCTCAAGCTGCCAAAATTTTTTATCAAGGATAAACAAATTCAACACTCTCGAACATCATAGAAATTCAAATTTCTATTCCAAATATAATTCCTCGCTCCCTGATGTCCGGTCCTTCAGCACTAATATGTTCACGGGTAAATGACTAATTTGCAGCTATTGCGCTTTACCCTGCATATTTGATCAATTCTTTCACTTTCATGTAGATCTCATATGCCAAGAAGATCTATAGGATGCAGACCAAGAGAGATAAAGCATAAACAGAAGGCTATAAACACATGCTGCCTTAGCAGAAGAAAATATTTCATTGAAATTCACAATGAATGAAGAAGAAATCAAAATGGAGTACCACTTTCACTCCTAGTTTCGACGGGGCTGTATAAAGCAGACCTGTTTCTTGGTCTATTCTCCTCCAACTGCCTTACTACCTCGTCCATTGTAGGTCTAACAGAAGCCACTGGAGCACAACAACCCATTGCAAGTTTCAGAGCCTGCACTAAACCTTCTTCCATAGGACTCCTTATTCCCTTCAAAATCTCCATATCAAAAACTTCCATGGTTGTTTCCTCCAGAACGGCCACTTTTACTAGTGAAGGCAAATCAACAAAATCCCCATTTCGTCCATTTTTCCCAGGCTTTCTCCCTAGCAAAATCTCCAGTAACAGTATCCCAAATGCATAAACATCAGTCCTTGAATTGCATTTCTTCATCCTTTGGAGTTCTGGTGCCTTGTAGCCGTCAACTTTGGCTAGTGCCACTATTTCATCAGCTACTGCTGGGATCATTATTTTGTCTAGTCCGAATTCAGTAAGTCTGGCCACAAAGAAGTCATCTACGAGAACACTTTTTGATCTCACGTTCCCATGTGTGATTGGTGTATCAAGAGTATGAAGATTTGCTAATCCTTTGGCTATGCCCAAAGCAATTTTATGTCTCCGGGCCCAATTTAAAACTGGTTTTCCCACCCTTGATTCTGCATAGACCCAGGCCAGACAAAAAATCAGTTAAATCATCATATTGTAAATCCTAGCTACTATCTAAGACAGAGAAATATGAGAAGAATAACATTCCAAAACATAATGCATTTTGTATAATCAGTCTCTTGATTGAATGGCTAAATTCTAGCACAAGTTAATCATTTATTAATCTATGTGTGAAAAAGGAGATCATTAAAGATCTTCTATAAGACAAAAGCAAAAAACTGATAGTTTTCAACTCAAACTAATTGTGTCAAATCACACAAGTTGTACCAATTGGAATGCAGATATCAAGTTCAGTAAGGGAGTTTGTGACCCCAATGTCATCCCATTTAGCACAATATGCTTGTTTGAATATCTTATGCAAGTGTACAACTTGAGATATTCATTTTATGTAATCTAAATGAAAGGTAAATTCAAGTCACACTAGTGGGTATGGTAGCTAGAGTCTTTTTGCATTGAGACTGAATGTCTGATATCCTGAATAAATTCTCCCGATTTATAGCAGGGATTCATGAAAGTTTTTGACATATTGGCCGCTGTTTTCACCATTTCCTAGTGCAGTGAAGCGGGATGGTTATGAAGAAGTCAATCTACACAATCTGAGGTCACCTAGTCAAGGGTGATACAAGGCATAGAACTCTCACCAACTAAAAATCATATGGCACCTGATTGTAATTTTTTGTGAGGGGGACACTTGATTCTACTACATAGTATGAGTTTAGATGATCAAAATTTAATTTTGCAATACATACACTCCTGCTGCCACAGGAAAGTACCAAACACACTTACCATGCAAGAGATCATGAAGGGTTTTGTTAGGTAGATAGTCATAAATGAGAAGCTTCTCCCCTCTTTTGCCCTGATAGAATGCTCTCAATGGAATTAAATTCTCATGTCGCACTTTTCCCAGTTGCCTAATCACTGGTAAACAAGAACCCTGATCCTTACAGCTACCTTCTCTTAGCAACCTCAAGGCAATAGTTCCTCCATCAGCAAGCTTTGCCTTGTAGACAGTCCCATAACTAGTCTTTTCCATTACTTGTCCCGTGGCATTCAATACATCCTCCAAGGTCAAATGCTCCCCGCCCTGAAACAAAATCAACTTTCCCTCGCCTGCACCACCATTTTCCTCATCCTCCCCTTCTTCCATTTCCTCCTCTTCTTCATCCACATTCTTCCTCTTCTTCCCCTGGAAATATCCGATCAATAGTGACACCAAAACTACAGCTCCAGTCATCAAGCCAATAACAATACCAGCAATTGCTCCAGAACTCAATCCAGAGCTCCCACTGCAAGGCCTCAAAGGCGGCCCACAAAGTCCGGGATTTCCCTCAAACACCTCTGCACCTAACTTCAAATTCCCCAGATTTGGCAGCATCCCAGTAAAGTTATTGAAGGAAAGATTCAGTTTTTCCAAATGTAGTCCAGTTATACTCAAGGGAAGTGGCCCAGAAAGCATATTGCTACCAAGATCGAGTTCCTTAAGCTCGCGAAACTTAGTTATAAATTCTGGAAAGTTCCCAAAAAACATGTTCTGTCCCAAGTCAAGAAGTTGTAAATTCTTGCAACTAGCATTCGGCAATGCAGGTTCGGGAAGATTACCAGATAAAAGATTACCATGAAGCCGAAGTGAAACAAGCCTATCACAAAGATTCCAAATCGATGTTGGTAACGAGCCATTGAGCAAATTGTTACCCAAGTCAATATCCGACAGAGCAGAGCTATAGCCAAGCTCCAAAGGAATGGTTCCAGACAACGCATTGACCCCAAGATAGAGGCTCTGAAGATTTGTAAGCTCCCCTAGCTCCCTTGGAAGTGTTCCAGACAAGTTAGCAGATGGAAGCTGAATAGAAAGAAGGTGCAAAGACGGCTGTCTAAAGAGAGAGAGGCTACTCCATTGTGGTGAAGAGAGATCAGTGCAGAACAAAGAAGTACCATTGCTGAATACCCATTTCAAGCCTCTCCATTGGCAAAGTGGTACTGAAGTATTCCATGAAAATAACAGCAAGTTCTCTGTACTCCCTTGTAATGAAGGCTTAATCTTTTGCAAAAGAAGCTCAACATCTGAAGATGAAGAACAACAAATTAACACTTCTTGCCAGATGAGAAGAGGAATTAACAGAGAAAGAAGCTTCAGAAACGCCATGGATGAGTAGAGAAAAGGCAGAATCAGAGTGAAGAAAAGTAAAGAGTATCGTAGAGGGAGGATAGTGGAGAGAGTTTTTTTCTTTCTTTGAGGATTTCTTTTTGGGAAAGCTGACAGGGCTTTGACTACAATTGAGTTCTTGTCTGTGGACCGTGCCATGAACGATTATAAAATCTCATGCTTTGAATTCAACCGTTGGATCCTTCTTTCACACCCCCCATCCCTCTGTTGATATGATTTCCAATCGGACGGTTTACAAGTAAAGAAATTTCTGCTTCGTTCGAAATCAAACAGAGGATGACTTTACATGATTTATGATTGTATATTCGCACGCTCTCTTACCTTTGGAATTGCCCCCTTTTTTTTTTCTCGCTTTTTTATGTTTTGTTATTATTTTAATACACTTCGTAAATTGTCCATTTATATAGCTTATAAAATTGTTCATCCCTTTGATTGTCTCAGTTTACCCTCCCCCATTTTAAAATTATTATTATTATATAAATTATACAAATTAAAAAAATCAACATTTATACATTTTTTTAAAAAAAATACTGAAATACTCTTATTAAAATTTATAAAAATATTTTAAAATTTAAAATATAATTAATATTATAGTTTTGTAAACTAAAAATAATAACAAGAGTACAATTGTAAATAAGATATTTATTGATTTTACAAAATAATAAATAATTCAAAATACAAAAAAAACCAAATTAACAATTATTTTAAAACAAAAATAGTACTTCTCTTGTTTTTATAATAAGTATCACTATTCTATAATTTACTAAAATTAAAAACTTAATATTTTTAATTTTTAAAATTTTAAATTATTTTTATTAAAAATTATAAATTTATTTTGAAATTTAAAAATGAACTAATATTATTATTTAATAAAATAATAAAAAATAAATATATAATTTAAACAAATAAATATATTCTTTTTTTACAAAATAATTGATACTTTTAAATTGAAAAAAATGTCCAAAATAATTGTTGCTCCTCCGTGGAGAAGAAGAAATAAGCATATAATGGAGGACAGAGATTGACTGATTTGAGTCCATCGGCTTCATCAGCGTCAACGTTAATAGATTATCCGTTGGTTGTGGGCGACAGTGGTTTCATACGAGGGGGGAGATGTTGGGCTTATGGCCCGGTGATGTCTTCAACATATTCTCCTGGGCCCATGTGTCTGTGGAGCCCAGTCCAAAATTAAAGGTGCCCCTACATATCTATTCATCGGACTTCAAATCCATGGCGTGGCTGATATTTTATGCGAAAAGAAAATGACCCAAAATAAGTTGTCTTTGGCTTTTTCTTTTCTCGAAAAATTAAAAAGTGATTAATTATTTTGTCTCATGATTTTGTAGACCCTATGAATGATGAAATTGTCAACCGAGCATTGATGTCCGTCCAAAATTTTTTTAAAAATATATATTTTTTTAATTTTATCTTTTATTCTTTTAAAAGATAAAAGAGATTTTTTAAAGTTGTTGATTTAGTCTACATAATCAATTTTTTTTTTTAAAGTATAACATGATAATGAAATTTTGACAAAAAAGAAAAAGAAAAAATTATAATAAATTAATAATATTAAAAAAATTATTTAGTAACGTACAATTATGATTAGTATGAGTCTACGCTAGTTCCCAGACATAAATTTAGTGTTGAGGTTGGTTTGAGAAGGAGTCACTGAGCGTGATAATGGATTCATAAGTGTGTCATCATAATACGACAATACTCCAATCTATCGCCAACCCCCCCCCCCGCGGCAACCAAAAAAAGAAAAAAAGAAAAAGTAGTACAACAATAATAAATTTAAATTAATTTTTTATCAAAAGGTATTTTTAACTAGTTGAACATTTCTTCACTTTTTATAATGGCCATTTTTGAATAATTCATATTTCATACACTTTAAAAATAATTGTACCTATTTTTATAAATTACATACATTAAAAAAAATAACTCTAACATCTATGAAGTTTTTGAACAACAATACTAATGAAAATGTTAAAGTTATTTTAAAATTTAAAAATCAATTAATGTTATAGTTTAATTGAGTAATAAGTAATTATAGTACATTTAGAAAAAAAAATACAATAAATACATTATTAATTTTATAAAGTGACAAATAATTTAAAATATAAAAGGTCTCTAAAACTGATAACTATTAAAAATAGATGGAGTACCTATTAAAAAAACTTTAGCACTATAGAATTTGCAAATAAAAATGAATTATTCTTGTTGAAAATTAAAAACTAATTAATATTATAATTTAGTATAGTAATAAATAATAAAGGTCAAATTGAAAAAATAATAATAAATTACATTTTTATTTTATTAAAAATTTTAAATATGATATTTATTTAAGAACAAGAGAAATATTATTTTATTAATGGACTAATTAATCCTCGAAAAATACATTGATCTACTTATGAATCTTTCAAGTCACAATGGAGAAGTGACTACTTGGATTACAACTTTTGTTTTTAAAAAAATTGTTTGAATAGAAAATAAAAAAGTTAAATTATGACCCAAAAAACATGTAAAAAATTTATAGAGAAAACATAATATTTTGAAAAAGAAAGCACGCTTTTAATTAGGCAAAATGTGGAATTGTGAATGATTAATAAATAACCTCTTCGATGAAAAAGGAAACGTGAAAGAGCAATATGGGAAATGCATGGAAGAGCAATTTTGTATGGCATGGATGCAACACACTTATTCATGTTTTGAAATTACACCTACCAACAATCATACTTGCTTCTCTTTACCATAAAGAAAGATTTGCTCACTACAACTTCTACACTGTCTGTCGACTGCCTGTGTTAAGACCCCCCACCCACGGCCCCGCATACATACATACATACATACATATATATATATATATATATATATATGTATATGATTGTTTTTTAAATAAAAATACTTAAATAGATAATATTAAATATTTAATTAATTAAGTACAATTGATAATAAATTTTTGTTATCGTTGATTAAGATGCATTAAAATCTTGTTATAAATTTTAAGTGAAATAAAAGGTATTTAAATTTGAAATTTGAATATATTAAATACTCATATAATTATTAATATTATTTTATATATAATTTAAATTATAAAAATAAAAATTAATTATAATTAATTCAGATTTCAGTCTTCATACTTCAATTTTTAAAATTCATTTCATAATTCAATACTTAAATATTCAATTTTCAATCTTCAAATTTTAATTTTATCAAACGAACTTTCAATTAAGCGAAGTACTTAAAATTAATTAAATAAGTATTTATTTTATTAAGTATATTCGATAGTAGTTAATATTATGTATTTAATTAATTAAATACGTTTCATAACAAATTTTTATTATCACTTAGTTGATAAAGGCATATGGAAATCTTATTATAAATTTTAAATTAATTAAAAGTTATTTAAGTATGAAATTTTAATATATTAAATACTCATCTAATTATTGATAATTTTTTAATTTAATTTAATATAATATAAAAATAAATTATAATTAATTCAAACTTCATATTTCATATACAATTTTTAAAATTTTAATTTTTAAAATTTAGTATTAAATATTAAGATTTCGACCTTTAAATTTTAATTTTATCCAACAAGCCATAAGTATACTTGTTTTTACTTTAATTTAAATGTTTTTTAAGTGTGCATGTCCAAATCTTTTAGGTGTATACTCAAGCCAAGTTGAGTAGAATTCTAAGATAATCAAGTCGAATTTGATATTTTTAGGACATATTTAAATTCGATTCTAACCTTAAATCAGCGCTCGATTTTGACTCGATACAAATATCTTAAGATTTGAGTTCAATTCAAAATTCTATTACTTGACTAACTCAAAAGTTTGAAATCAATTTAAATTCGAACGAATTTTAAAAAAATTAAAATATAAAATAAATATTTTATAAATAATAATTTTATTTTATAAATATAATTTTAAATAATTAATTAATGAATATAAATTTTTATAATCAAACATGATTATAAACTTTTGATTCGAATACCAATCTTCCATACTAACACGATAAAAAATTTGTGCTTATTAATTGTATTCCAATATGAGTTGAATCTGAATAATTCGAGTAGACCCTACACATCCTATTCCTGTCTTGTGGGTAAGAATAAATATTTAAGTTAGAGAGCAAACAAGAAGACAATATATATCATTTGTTATAAAACTTTGACAGTGTTAGAATAAAATTTACATACAATAAATATTTGACTATTATTTGCATAATAATTTTTTCAAACTTTTCTGTTTCTTTTCTCTCATAATTTTCTCTAACAATTCTCTCACAAAATGGAATATTTATCAAGTTTGGAGAAAAACTCTATTTATAAAACTCTATTAGTGGAATGAATCATCTTCCACTAATATGTACTAGTGGTATCTCCACTAATTCTTAATGGTGGACATCTATATCCACTAATGGAATTAGTGAATTCTCCACTAATTCATAACACTCTCCCTTAGATGTCCATTACATAAAGAATATGTCTCGTTAAAACCTTATTAGATAAAAGTTCAGTGAAAAAAAAATCCAATGAAGGAAAAAGAGTATACTATTCTACATGTCTGCTTATTACTCCCCCTGATGAGATGATTCATTTAAATATTTGAACCGACGCATACCGATTTTATATCTCAACTTCTCAAATGTTACAATCGGTAAAGTCTTTGTAAAAATATCTATCAGGTTGTCACATAACCGAATTTATAGTACATCAATTTCATCTTTCTTCTGGAGTTCATGAGTAAAAAAGATTTTTGATGAAATATGTTTTGTCCGATCTCCTTTAATATATCATTTTCGTAATTGAATTATACAAGCTGCATTGTCTTCATACAGAGAAGTTATAATATCTCTTATAGATGATAATTTACAATTTTCTCAGATATAATGAATCACTGATCTTAACCATACACGTTCTTGACTTATTTCATGAATGACTATAATTTCAGCATAATTTGAAGAAGTAGCTGCTGTAAATTGTTTTATAGAACGTCATGATATAACAATATTTTTACAGGTAAATAGATAACTCGTTTAATAACGTGCTTTATGTGGATTAAATAAATAACCAATATTTGCATAACCTATCAATGTTGGGGCTGATTTTAGTTGAATAAAATAATTTGATATCAGTTGTACCTTGGAGGTATCAAATGACGTGTTTAATTCCATTCAAATGTCGTCGTGTTGGTGAAGAATTAAATCTTGCTAATAAATTGACAGCAAATGCAATATTAGGTCGTGTATTTATTATTAACAAAACACATCAATTGTACTGAGATATGGTACTTCAGGATCAAGGAGTTCTTCGTCATCTTCTTGGGGTCGGAAATGATCTTTATTCATATCTAATGACCGGACGATCATTGGAATACTCAATAGATATGCTTTATCCATGTAATTTTTTTTTAGAACTTTTGATATATATGTTGATTGATGAATAAATGTTTCACTTTCTAGATATTCAAATTGTAAACCAAGGTAAAATTTAGTTTTACCAAAATCTTTGATTTCGAATTCTCTTTTTACATAATTAATTGTTTCTTGGAGCTTTTCTGGAGTTCTAATACGATTAATATCATCAACATATATAGCTAATATCACAAATTTAGAATCAAATTTCTTAATAAAAATACATGGACATACCTGATCATTTTTAAATCCCATTTTCAATAAATATTCACTAAGACAATTGAATCACATGCGCCCAAATTGCTTCAGACCATATAATGATTTATGCAACTTGATGGAGTAATTTTCACGAGGATAATGTTTATGTGCTTCAAGCATGTGAAATCTTTCGGGATTTTTATGTAAACATCGTTTTTTAAATTTCCATACAAGTAAACAATGACAACATCTAATAGGCGCATATCTATCTTTTCATGTACTGCCAAACTGATAAGATATCGGAATGTAATAGCATCAACAATAGGAAAATAAGTTTCTTCATAATCAATACCTAGTCTTTTTGAAAAACATTGGAGTACTAACTATACTTTATGTCGT
The DNA here is from genome assembly GCA_026120185.1 of Voacanga thouarsii. Classification (NCBI taxonomy): domain Eukaryota; kingdom Viridiplantae; phylum Streptophyta; class Magnoliopsida; order Gentianales; family Apocynaceae; genus Voacanga; species Voacanga thouarsii. The sequence goes on from JANUWF010001339.1 coordinate 1,747,525, forward strand.
ACAATTTCATTATTTTCATTACGCTTTTACACAAATATTCATTTGTAGCCAATAAGTTTTACACATTCCGGCGTTCAAACTGCAAGTAAAAAAAACTTCACGTTTTGTAAGTGCATTTAACTCCGATTGAATTGCATATTTCCATTGTAGCCAATCTTTTCTATACTGACATTCATTAACTGATATTAGTTCATGATCATCAGTATCCTGTATAACATCAAGAGATGTATTGTATGCAAACATATTATTAATAATTGTTTCTATCCAATTCCAACTTCTACCAAAAGTGGTATAATTGATAGAAATTTCAATGTTACTTTCATCAACTTTTGGTTCTTTGTTATCAATTATCTCTTGGTCTTTATCATTCTTTTCTTCAATATGATCATTTGGATCATTTAATCATCTTTTCTTTCGAGAATTTTAATCTTTAGAATCAAGAAGTCGGTCACGCTTCTAGCGTTCTTTTGACTCAGCAGTTATAGGAATAATCTTTTATTCTGTTAGAATTTCAATTCGAATAGGAGCATTTATAATTGGAATATGCAATTTTTTTACTCTTCTAGAGTCAACAAAAGCGTTTGGCATTTGATTTGTAATGCTTTGCAAATGAATTATCTTTTGAACTTTAAATTCACACGCGCTTGTGCGCAAATCAAGATAATTTAATGATGTTGTTCAAGCAAGATATTTCTTATGCTATTTATGTTCCCCCTAATTTAGGGAATAATGATTCATCAAAATAACAATCAACAAATCTTGTTGTGAATACATCTCCTATCAGGGGTTCAACATACCCGATAATAGAGGGAGAATCATATCCAACGTATATCTCATTTCTTCTTTGAGAGCCCATCTTTGTATGTTGGTTTGGTGCAATTGAAACATATACAGCACATAAAAAAATTCTTAAATGAGTAATATTTGGTTTTAAACAAAAAACTAATTGCAAATAAAAGAATTTATGATAACTAGTTGGCCTTATACGTACAAGTGCTGCAGCATATAAAATAGCATGTCCCCAGACAGATGTTGAGAGTTTTGTTTTCATTAATAATGGTATAATAATTAATTGTACTATTTTGATCAAAGATTCAATAAGACAATTTTGTGTATGAATATGAGTTACATGATGTTCAACATTAATCCCAATTGACATGCAATATGTATCAAAAGTATGTGATGAAAATTCACTAGCCTTATCCAAACGGATAGTTTTAATTTGATGGTTAGGAAATTGTGCTTGTAATTTAATTATTTGAACAAGTAATCTTGCAAACGTCAGGTTACGAGTAGATAAGAAACACACATGTGACCATTGAGATGATGCATAAATTAAAACCATAAAATATCTGAATGGTCCATATGGTGGATGAATAGGTCCACAAATGTTTCCGTGAATCCGTTCAAAAAATGTAAGATTTTCAACTCTTACTTTTATTGGTGATAGTCTAATAATTAATTTTCCTAGGGAATATGCAACACATGAGAGTTTTTCTGATGTCAATATCTTTTTATTTTTTAATAGATGACCATGTGTATTCTCAATTATTCTTCTTATCATGGTAATCCAGATGACCTAACCGGTCATGCCAAATGTTAAAAGTAATATGATCAATAAACTTCTAGTTTACTAAATGATGAATTTCAATTGTATATATTTTTGCAAAATATAGACCAGTAGAAAAAAATGGTAGTTTTTCTAATACAGATTTCTTACCTAAATTAATTTGAGTAATATAAAGATACTCAATACCCTTTTCCTCGTTTGTTTCAACATGATACCCATTTCTGCGGATATCTTCAAAACTCAATAATTTTTTTTTTCTGGATATCTTTAAAACTCAATAATTTTTTTATGAATTTTGAGGAAAATAGTACCTTAATTAATTGGTAAGAGAAATATCGAACGTGTCCACGATCATGACCATAACCACGACCACGACCACAACTACGATTACGACTATAGCTTCTGCTGGAGCTAACAACGTTCACTTTTGGGAGGTTATTGAGCCAATTGGTCTGGCTTCATAATTTCTCAATAATAATTCATTATTTTTCTCTGTAATGAGGTGGACTATAATTAAATCAGTAAATTTTGTATACCATTTTTCTCGATTTTGTTGTTACAGGATAATATTCGAGGCATGAAATGTGGAGAATGTCTTCTCCAGTATATCTTCATCAGTAATTTTTTCTTCGTATAATTTTAATTGAGATGTAATTTTATACATGACTAAATTATATTTATTCACGGTTTTAAAATCTTATAACGTCATGTGCAATCATTCATACCGTGTAGTTAGTAGTATGACTATCTTCAGGTGGTTAAATATTTCTTTTAAATTTACCCACAAGACATATGGATCTTTTTCGATAAAATATTATATTTTCAAATTTTCGTTAAGATGACGATGGATCAAAATCAAAACTTTGATCTTTTGTTGTGCATATGCACTATTTTTTTATTGAATAGTTTCACTAATGCTTCAGCATTTAGATGCATTTTTACATCGAAAACTCATGACATATAATTCTTTCCAGAAATATCAATTGTTACAAATTCGAGTTTAGTAAAATTAGTCACAGGGATCAATAAATGAGTACATTTAGTCTTCTGACTTTTATAACAGAAGAGACTCGTGCTGCTTTAGTCCTCTGACTTTTGTAACGGCAGAGATTCGTGCTGATAACGTGTTATAAAATTTTGACAGTGTCATAATAAAATATACACACAACAAATCTTTAACTATTATTTACACAAGAATTTCTTCAAACTTCTCTCTTTTATTTCTCTCACAATTTTCTTCAATAATTCTCTCATAAAATGGTATATCTCTCAAATTTGGAAAAAAAAAAACTCTATTTATAGAGTTCTACTAGTGGAATGAATCATTTTCCACTAATATGTATTAGTGATGTCTCCACTAACTCTTAATGGTGGACATCTATATCCACTAATGAAATTAGTAAATTCTCCATTAATTCATAATATCATTAATATGTACAAAAGTTTTTAAGGGATCAAATGTTATATTTATGGAGATTTTTATTAAAATTTCAAAATTTTTATGACAAACAACATAATTTAATAGATTTTAGATTATTTTGGCTCATCCTTCATTCTTGTAATAGTATATCTCATTAGAAAAGAAAATTAATGTATTGATTGTAATAATAAAAAAGTTATAAAATTCCAATAAGAAATTACTACTAAATAGGCCCAGACTAAGTTATAGGGTCCTGTTAAGAGGTCGGCTCATAAGGGTGCCTTCCTGTTGGGAAAATTCTTATGTGAACCCGGTCCACCGTGGATCGGTGTTTTAAAGTATTGTACCTTTCTAGAAGTGTATAACACACAAAACACGTGGCACAACATTCAAAGCACTCGGTCCACAGTGGATCGAGTCCACGTAAGAATTTTCCGTCCTGTTGCGTCTCGTTATTGGGCTGATTTTAAGGCCTTGTAATTATAATTATACATCATGGCCCGATGAGAATTTTGGAGAATCAGCCCAACGAGCAATTTTCATGAATCACAATTGAAAGGCCGTTCTGTGAAGGTTATGATTTTCGAATAGCAACCCCTACGCGTATTTTTTGTAACTGTGCGGATGCTAGATAGGACTGGATAAATTATTGCATTGATCATAGACTTATGGATTACATGTACTATATATTTTTTATTATATAAAATATAAATTTTTAATATATATAATTTACGTAAATCGAGTTCATATTAGAATTTTTGGAACTGGAGACTTCGTGGTGGCTAAGAAAAGGCATTTAGGGACGTTTATTATTCGGTTTAAATCGAAAAATTGAACCGAATCGATCATAATTTCGATTTTCGGTTCGATTTTTGAATTTATATAAAAATTTGGTTCGATTTTCGATTTTCTAAAATAAAAAATTAAAAAACTGAATTATATTTTTAAAATTTAAAATATATAATTAATATTAAAATATTATTAATTAATTAATTAATTATTTTCATAAATTATGATTTTTAAAAAAACTTCTATTCGATTTCTATTATTTTGGTTCAATTTGATTTGATTTTGTCCAAAATAAAGTTATTAATAATTGAGTTTAAAATTTTCATCTTTACAATTTGCATCCGTAATTATAACTTTCTACTAAAATGTATGGCTCAAATTTTTAAAATATTTAGACTTTAATTTATATTATATTTTATATTAGATTTGAATTATAAGTTATATTAAACTTTACTTATTTGGGTTTAAATTTAATTTATATTATGTCAATGAATCTACCAAAAAAATATTCAAATTCGGTTTAAAATTATTTCAGTTTGATTCTATGATTTTTTTTAAATTTTAATTTATTTTAATTTTAAAAAAAAACCAAAAAAATACCCAAATTTTAAAATCGAAAATGGATTGAACACCCAAAAGGAGGCATTGATTGCTCCTTCAGATGGCAGGGGGGTAGGGATTGAAAATTTAATTGGAGGCATAAAACCAGGGGATGAAAGCGGCTAGCAATGACGGAACTAATGAAAGACCGGGGTGGCATTGCTCTACTAATTTTTTTTAAAAATTTATTTTTCACTTTAAAAAGATACTTAAGAAATTACACTATTACTCTTTAATACTCTCTCCATCCTACTAAAATTGACCGTGGTTGACTTGGCACGATATTTTATGCAAAAGTAAAAATTAAAATATAATAATAATATAATATAATAAAAATAAAAAATATATGGATCTCATAATACTTTATGTCAAATCTAAAAATATAAATATAATATATGTAGGGTATATTGATTATTTTATAATAAATTATATAATAAAAACTTTCATTTTAAGGAAATTATTAAATTTAGTAAGACAGTCCAAAATAGTAGATAGGTTAATTTTAATGAGAACGGAGGGAGTATATATTTTTATGTACTTTACTTCTAGTTCCGTTCCGTCTTTTCTTGATGGCTAGGTTGGCCGGATTGGACTTCAGAAAGGCGTAGTATTTGAGATTGGCGCAACTAGAAATGTTTTGATTCCACCCCAGTAGTGTGCTTGCATTTCTTACAGAAGGGTGCATTGTATTGTATTTTTAGAGGTGTGTTTGAGTTGCCGGATGGATAGAGACTGGAGTAGCATTCTGTTTTTTTTTTTTAAATAAATTTTACTTTAAAAATAAAAAAATTCATAACATTTTATTTCCTATAATTTGTTCCTTAATTTTAATTTTTTGGTTCTATTCATAATAATAAAAAGAGAGAAACAAAAAAACTTCAATATGTATATATCACGTTATGTGCCTAAGGAATGATATGGCAATACCTAAAAAAAGATGTTGAACCCTGAACCGAACAGACTATCTCCACAAAATTTCGAACTCATAAATTTTCATTAATTGAACTCAAATACAAAGTCTCCAAAATGTAGAACTAACTATAAAAATATTAAACTCGTTTAAATATAACAACTCAAATTCTAACTTCTGAAAATATTTAAAAATACAAATATATTAACAGAAATAACTTAAAAATTAGCCTGAAACCTTATAAAATATTAGAAATGAATGAGTTCACTAACTCCATAAAGAAATATAACTTATTTAGAATTGAGTATATTATATACAAACTAATTTTTTTTCCAAAAGTTAAAATCATACAAATATACTTTCAATAAATCCTTTTTAAAGGTATATTCACTTTCCAGGGAATGATTGTTCTTGGCTCAGACAACTAAAACGAATATTGAAGGAACATAAGTGAATTACATCGATCACGCATAGATTTTTACTTTCCCATGAAACAGGGAGGGGGTGGCGGCACCTAGGCAGCCGGGAGCAACATCGCTAGGTGAGCCAAAGGTTGGCGGCACTGCTATAGAAGAAGCAGGTGGCGCCGCTTGGAATAGAGGCGGAGTGGCACCGCTTCGGACTTAGGTTCTAGAAAGACAGAAACAAGACAAAATATGATAGTACAAGCCAAGATTCGTCTTTCAAACATCAAAACCTCACTTCATGCTTTCAAAAACAACAAAGAATCCAAGATAAAACATATTTTCAAAGCAAAACATATATGTGCATATAGACAATTTCTTTCATACCTTAAATTCAAAGCATTCGCGTCAAATTCATTCTCAAAATTGAATCGTGACTAATTAATATCAGTCTTATAACTATTATATCTTATTAAGAAAAAAAATTAAAATTGAAACTAGATATTATATCCCTTCAATAAAAGTTAAACAAAAAATCTAGATACTATATCCCCTAGCCAAGGACCTTTGGGGAGTCCGCACTAGAACTTAGACATTTTAGTTTAGAATATATATATTATTATTAACTTCGAAAACATTTATACATCATACTTTTATAATCAACATATAGGTTTTTCATAAATTTAAAGACTGATACATAATTCAAATCCAAGACGTTCATAACATACAAATTCCTCTATACACCTATAATCTCATAATTCATAAGCTAAATTGAAACTCCGACACAGCCTACCTCCAAAATAAACCCTACACAATGATCCATCCAACTAAGAACTCAAATTCAATAAACAATAGGAGTATCTAAGGGATGATTACTATGAATACTCACTTAGGTTTGGATTTTCAGATTCAAAACCCTTATAGACTCATCTTTCCCCTTATTCTTCTCTTCTGACTGCATGTGTTCTGAAGCATCGTGAATAAAACAATAAAAAACGAGTAATTGCACTGTTGTAGCAAATAAATTAAAAGAAAATCTTTAATTACTACCCAAATTGCTAATAACCCCCTTAACTTAACATAACCTACAATTTACTCCCAAAACTCATGGACTCAAGCCCATTATACATAAAAACCCATAAATAAGAAGAGCCCAAGGTAAAAAGATCGTGGGCTCACAGTATATATACCTATTTTCTTAGCTTTATAATTACAATTACTTTTCGACAGTATCACTTTATGAGGTTAAAAGGGTTGTGGGCTGTGTCCCTTTAGAATCGCTTCCCTCCCGGCCAAGTAAAACCCACATTTTTGGCTCTTCCTCACTAGCTTTAAACCTTTGCTATTGAATTTCCCCTTTCAGCCTAGTAGGAATCGTCTCTTTTTTTCTTTTATAATATATATATATATATATATTTCCTGCATCAACATATACTAGAATACATGTACTGGCCCCCAAAATCTTGAAAGCCCTTTAATTTCCTTAGAAAAATAAGGACTTTTAAGAAGAATTATTTGCAAAATTTTTCAATTCAAATGGGTAAAATTTTGCCTTTTGGTATACAATTTTTTATTGATATACCATATTAATGGAACTCACCAAAAAATGAGAGTCGGACACCGACATTTTTATTGATACTTATAACATAAGGTCCATAGCTTCCTTATCAGAATGTCAGAAAGTACAAGCATTGACAAAAATATGCTATCAAAGCCATCTCTCTCAACATTTAATGACAATAGCTTTGCCAAGTACTCTCTAATTCAAAAAATAATATTAATTGTGATAAAATTTTGGATAGTGTTAGAATAAAATTTACCCACTACACACTAAGAAAACTCTAACTATTCTTTGCACAAGAATTTTTTCAAACTTTTCTCTTTCTTTTTTCTCACAATTTTTTCTCACAATCATAATTCTTTTACAAAATTATGGTATATTTCAAGTTTGGAGAATAACTCTATTTATAAAACTCTTAGTTAGTGAAATACATAATTTTTCACTAATATGAATTAGTGGTGTCTCCACTAAATGATGGACATTCATAAAAATTCATAATTAGTGGAGCTCCTACTAATTCTCTAATAATTTACAATATATTCATAACGCTCCCCCTTGAATATCCATCCATTATATAAAGAATATGCCTCGTTAAAATCTTACTAGATAAATATTCAGTGAGAAAAAAATCCAGTGAAAGAAAAATAATATGCTATTCGATATGTCTGTTTATTACTCCCCTGATGAGATGATTCCTTTAAATCTTTGAATCGACGCATACCAATTTTATATCTCAACTTCTAAAATATTGTAGTTGGTAAAGTCTTTGTGAAAATATTTACGATGTTGTCACATGACTGAATTTGTAGCACATCAATTTCACATTTCTTATGTAGTTCATGAGTAAAGAAGAATTTTGGTGAAATATGTTTTGTCCAATCTCCTTTAATATATCCTCCTTGTAATTGAGTTATGCAAGCTGCATTGTCTTCATAAACAGGAGTTGGAATATCTCTGATAAATGATAATCCATAACTTTCTCGAATATAATGAATTATTGATTTTAACCATACACATTCTCGACTTGCTTCATGAATGACTATAATTTCAACATGATTTGAAGAAGTAACTGTTATAAATTGTTTTATAAAACGCCATGATATAACAGTATTTCCACATGTAAATAATAGCCCATTTGAGAACGTGCTTTATGTGGATCAGATAAATAACCAGCATCTACATAACCTATCAATGTTGGGCTGATTTTATTTGAATAAAATAATTCGAGATTAATTGTACCTTGGAGATATCGAAGGACTTGTTTAATTCCATTCCAATGTCGTCGTGTTGGTGAAGAACTAAATCTTGCTAATAGATTGACAGTAAATGCAATATCAGGTCGTGTATTATTAGTAAGATACATCAATGCACCAATTGCACTGAGATATGGTACTTCAAGACTAATGAGTTCTTCATCATTTTCTTGAGGTCGGAAAGGATCTTTATTCACATCTAATGACCAGACGATCATTGGAATACTCAATGAATGTGCTTTGTCTATGTAAAATCATTTTCGAACTTTTGTTGTATATGTTGATTGATGAATAAATGTTCCACTTTCTAGATGTTCAATTTGTAAACCAAGGCAAAATTTGATTTTACCAAAATCCTTAATTTCGATTTCTCTTTTTAAATAATCAATAATTTATTGGAGCTTTTCAGGAGTTTCAATAAGATTAATATCATCAATATATATAGTTAATACCACAAATTTAAAACCAGGTTTCTTAATAAAAACACATGGACATACCTCGTTTTTTTTAAATCCATTCTCAATAAATATTCACTAAGACGATTAAATCACATGTGCTCAGATTGTTTCAGGTCATATAATGATTTCTGCAACTTGATGGAGTAATTTTCACAAGGATAATATTTATATGCTTTGGGCATGCGAAATCCTTCAGGGATTTTCATATAAATATCATTTTCTAAATTTCTATACAAGTAAGTAGTGACAACATCTAATAGGCGCATATTTATCTTTTCATGTACTGTCAAACTGATAAGATATCGGAGTGCAATAACATCAACAACAGGAGAATAAGTTTTATCATAATCCATACCTGATCTTTATAAAAAACTTTGGGCTATTAACCGTGCTTTATATCGTACGATTTCATTATTTTTATTACACTTTCGCAAAAATATCCACTTGTAGTCAACAGGTTTTACACCTTCTGGTGTTCGGATTGCAAGTCCAAAGACTTCACGTTGTGTCAGTGTATTTAACTCCAATTGAATCGCATCTTTCCATTGTATCTAATCTTTTATATATCGACATTCATCAATTGATATTGGTTCAAAATCATCATTATCCTGTATAATATCAAGAGATATATTGTATGCAAATATATTATCAATAATTGTTTTTATCCGATTCCAACTTCTATTGGAAGTGGTATAATTGATAGAAATTTCAGTGTTACTTTCATTAACTTATAGTTCTTTGTCATCAGTTTTCTCTTGGTTTTTATCATTTTTTTTCTTCAATATGATCTTTTGGATCATTTAATCATTTTTTCTTTCAATGATTTTTATATTTAGAACCAAGAGGTCGGCCACGTTTCTGGCGTGCTTTTGACTCAGCAGCTATAGGTATAATATTTTGTTCTACTGGAATTTCAATTCGAATAGGAGTATTTATAACTGGAAGATGCAATTTTGTAACTCTTATGGAGTCAACAAAAGCGTCTGACATTTGATTTGCAATACTTTGCAAATAAATTATCTTTTGAACTTCAAGTTCACACGCGCTTGTACGCAGATCAAGATAATTTAATGATGTTGTCCAATCAAGATCTTTTTTATACTGTTTCTGTTCTCCCCCTAATTTAAGAAATAATAATTTCACAAGAGAATAATGAAAATGTAAGAACATTATAAGTAATACTACATACATAACAAGTAGGAAATGCCAATAAATATATTAAAATAAAAAAATCTCTATATTATTATTTTCTCACTCTTTTTTGTACCATCTTTTCCCATTCCTCCTTATCTTTTCTTCTCCTCCGTCCCTCCACCTATCATCTACCTATTTTTCTTCCTCGCACACACACACACACACACACACACACACACACACACACACACACACACACATCGATATATATCTCAATCATCAGTCATTAGTAAATATCAAAAAACAAAAACCACAAAGCAGATATGGAGACTCGTAATTCATTTAAGATATGATTAAATTTTGACTTGGTTTCTAACGCAGGAGATTTTGATGTGTTTTCGTTTTCAAGCCAACTGCTTCCACCTAATTTCAGGTGAGATACTTTTGAGGGCTTTTTTTTTTTTTTTAGTGTGCTTGATAATGAAATTAAACTCTTTTTTGGTTTATTGTGATGTAAATCAGTGGAAGTTCTGAACATACTACTTTGGACCAATTTGATCTGCCCATGCAAGAGATTGCTTTTGATGCTATTCCTCTGAATGAGAATTTGCTTGTGCATGATCCTTTCTACTCCCTAATGAATTTTGAACAAAGTTAAAATATGGTTCAAGGTTATCATACATTCAAACATGGATTTTGAATGGTATTACCTTTACTGATATTGTTTTTCCTTTTCCTGGAGAAATAATGAGTGGTCTTGGTAACGGATTTGGAGTGAGGACCCATGAAATGCATAATATCGAAGTTCAAGATATTATTTTAGACGAAATTCCTATGGAGAATAAGAGGATTAGGAGGCAGAGAGAGGAGAAGGGCAATAGCACCAAGACACTATCAAGAGAAATTATTTCGCAATACTTTTACCTGCCAATTAAGAGCGCGACCAAAGAACTGAATATTAGGTTAATCCGTCTCAAGAACAGATGTAGGGAGTTGGGAATTTATCGATAGCCTCACAGGAAGTTGATGAGTTTGGAGACCCTAATCAAGAATGTTCAGGTTCTCTCTCACACATACTTGTAATTTGCAAGTATGAAATTATGAAATATTTATAAGTAAAGAATTACTAGAATGAATGTATCTCCACCGATGATATCACTTCGATTTACAGGAGATGAGAAATAAAGACGAATGAGGACATATGACTGAGAAGAAGTTAAGAAAAGCCATTGAGACACTAGAACGTGAGAAGAAGTTGGTAGAACAAAGTCCTGATACGCGGTTGGAGGACCAAACACAAAAATTGAGACAAGCATGCTTCAAGGCCAACTATAATAAAAAACTTAAGTAACTTAAGGGGATGATAAAATCTCAAAACTCATTTCGCAATAATTTCACGACTAATTTTACTGCTAATCTAGATGCTGGCTCAAGGGAGAAGGAAGAGGAGGAGGATGCCGAAGAAGAGGATCTGAAGTTCATAGTTGCTACCTGTTTGTCTTCCTCTAATGCAAACATGGAAAAAGAACAACTACAAACATTTATCCTAAATTTGTCAGTTCTATTGCAAAAAAGCAACTACAGGCATGCATCATCAAGTTCATGTGAATACCAATGAGATGAATGGAGAAAATACAAGTGAACACCAGACTTATGATTTTTTTCTGAACTGTTAGTAGTAATGTAGTATAATGTATTATATTGGCATCCAAATGTAATATCTCAAATATGTGATGCTTATTATTAATAGAAATAACATTTTTCCTTATTATCTTTTCTGTTCCACTTCAGGTAACCAGTATTTCTCTATGATAAGGAAAATATTTAGTGTGTCCATGACCATAACCACTGCCACTGCCACAACTACGACTATAACGATGGCTTTTGCTGAACCCAATAGCATTCACTTCTGGGAGTGCTGTTGAGTCAGTTGGTCTGGCTTCATGATTTTTCAATAATAACTCATTATTTTTCTCTACAATGATGAGGGTAGTAATTAAATCTGTGTATACCCTTTTTGTCGATATTGTTGTTGCAGGACAATATTCGAGGTATGAAAGATGGAGAATGTCTTCTCTAATATATCTTCATCAGTAGCTTTTTCTCCGCATAATTTTAATTGAGAAGTAATTTTATATATCGCGGAGTTCACGATTTTAAAATCTTGCAACTTCAGGTGCAATCATTCATACCGTGCAGTTGGTAGTACGACCATCTTCAGGTGGTCAAATCTTTATTTTCAACGTTTAGATGGATTTCTATATTGAAAACCCATGACATATAATTTTTTCAGAAATATCAAGAGTTACAAATTCAAATTTAAGGTTAGCCATAGGGATTAATAAATGCGTACCTGTCTTCTAGCTTGTGTAACGACAGAGACTCGTATTGATAACGCGTTATAAAATTTTGAGTAGTGTTATAATAAAATCTACACACCACACACTAAGAAAACTCTAACTATTCTTTGCACAAGAATTTCTTCAAACTTCTATCTTTCTTTTTTCTCACACTTTTCTCTCACAATCACAATTCTTTCATCAAATTATGGCATATTTCAAGTTTAGAGAATAGCTCTATTTATAAAGCTCTTAATTAGTGGATTACATAATTTTTCACTAATATGAATTAGTGGTGTCTCCACTAAATGATGAACATTCATAAAAATCTATAATTAGTGGAGCTTCATTCCACTAATTCTCTAATAATTTACAATATATTCATAACACTAATAATCTTTTTATTTCAATTTGATGATATTAATTTAAGATGTTTAGAGGTGATTAATTTTTTTAGTAAGTATTTATTTGGTAATTCAATTAACTATTTATTTCATTAAGTACGTTGATAATATATAATATTAAGTATTTAATTGATGAAATATATATTTAATAACATGTTTTTATTGTGAATTAATTAATTAATACGTATTAAAATTTTATTATAAATTTTAAATAAAAATTATTTAATTAAAGTTTGAATATACTAAATATTTATTTAATTATTAATATTTAGCCTGAATTATAATAAAATATAGTATTAATAATAAATTATAATTATTTCAAAATTTAAAATTTAAAAATTTAAATATTAGTTTTTAATTTTTAATTTTAACTCTATATATTCTATTATTCGAATATGTCCCTTACAAATAAATCATGTAAAAATCGTTAGTCTGAATAAGATATTATTTAATTGAAGGTCCCCCTCAGCATCTCTCTTTCCATGCGGCAATTCCATTCCTTTCCCATCCTATTCAATGTGGTCATGCGTGTAACAGAGACCTCGTCCCTCTTTTCTATCATTAAATATCCACAGTGTGTATTTGTATTATTAATCGAGAAATTCTTACATAAACTGTAAATTTCTAAACATATATATCAAAGGATTTTATCATATTCACGTAAATTGAGTTCATATTATAATTTTCGTTATTAAGGAGCCGAATCTTGACTCTTCTGTGCGGCATTCATTCATAAACTTTGCTCGATCAACAAAATGCTATGCTTTCAAGCTTGACAGGATCGGAAGCACAGTGAGATTTTATTTATCGATGTCAATTAGGCAGTATATGAATCTTTATGCTCTTCAACTCTGTCCCTTGCAAATAAATAATATAAAATTTGATATATGTATGAGACCTGTTTTGTTTGATTGAGTGCAAAATAATATGTAATATTTAAGATATTGTGATAAAACGTTAAGTAATTGAATATTTATATATCTTTGTTTTATGTGTTAAGAGAAATATAATCATTGATATTGAAATGAAGATGATAAATTATTAGAAAAAATGCTAAGTGCTTACCAAATTAAACCCAACGGCATGGAAATATGTCAAAATAATCAAAATAATGCAATATATAAAAAATCTAGGAAAGGTACATCATAGGTCCATAACAAGTCTTATCCACTAAAACTCATATTTAACTTGTGGAACCTATAGGATGATATTATTATTATTATTTTCTTGGAGGAATTTGTAAAATTTATCTACAAACTATTGTCCAGTCCGATTTGTATACTTGTTTTTTTTTTTTCTTTTAAAATTTTAGTCCATTGTCATTTTTAAGTTATTTTCAGTTTCGGAAATCCGACAAAAACGACCATGTGCCCATTATTACATTGACAACAAGTCATTTTACTAGTGTTTATTTTGTTTTATAGTATATATAATATAAACTAAAAACAAAAAAGAGGGAAAAGAAAAGAAAATCCTGGGATGCCACACACAACATGTGATTGATATTGTAATATTTTTGTTGCATTTCGCGCTTTTTCTTTTTCTTTTTGTTATTACAATATATATCAAGAACTAAATTTTAACTCGTCAAGTATACCCAATCCCAATCATTATATTTGTGGTATAATAATAATAATAATAATAATAATAATAATAATAATATGTTGTTGTTTCAAAACATCTATGTAGTTTCTTTTGGCTCGTTCAGATGGCTGGGGAAGGGATTGAGAATTTAATTTGAGACACAAGCCAGGGGATGAAGGCGGCTAGCAATGGCGGAAGCAGGGGAGCTGGGAGTGGGTATATGCGCTTTCAAAAATTTTTAAAATTATATTTTTTTTTAAATTTAAAATTTTTAATATGGCCTTTTAAAATTTTATTTTTTGTTTTCAAATTTTTTTATAAAAATTTATATTATTATCCTCGAATATATATTTTTATATAATTTACTATTTTCTTTAATATTTAATTTTTAATTCCGTCCCTAACGACTAAGTTGGTCGAATAGGATTTTCAGAGAGATGGTTCATAGTATTTGAGATTGGCGCAACTAAAAATGTTTTGATCCCCACGTCGGTGGTGTGCTTGCATTTCCTACATTCGGGTGCATTGTGTTCTTAGAGGAGTGTTTGAGTTGCCAGATGGATAGAGATTGGAGGAGCAGGTAGAGATGGATTCAAATAAGGCGAAATTGTTATGTGAACCCAGTGTATGGTCTCATCTATGTATTGGATTCACCAAAAGTCGAGATAAGCGCGTTAATGATATGAAATTTTGATAGTGTTAGAATAAAATTTATATACAATAGATCTTTAATTATTATTTGTATAAGAATTTCTTCAAATTTTTTTCTTTTTTTTTCTCTCACAATTTTCTCTAATAATTATCTCACAATTAGTATATTTATCAAGTTTGGGAAAAGTTCTATTTATAAAACTCTTATTAGTGGAATGAATCATCTTCCAATAATATGTATTAGTGATATCTCCACTAATTCTTAATGGTAAACATCCATATCCATAATTAATGGAGCTTCTACTAATGGAATTTGTTGAACTTCCACTAATTCTAACATATTCATAATACTCCCCCTTAGATGTCCATTATATAAAAAATATGTCTCGTTAAAACTTTACCAGATAAAAACTCAGTTAAAAAAAAATTTAGTGAAGGAAAAAGAGTATAGTATTTTATATGTTTGTTTATTACTCCCCCTAATGAGATGATTCCTTTAAATTTTTGAACCAACGCATACCGATTTTATATCTCAACTTCTCAAATGTTACAGTCGATAAAGTCTTCATGAAAATATCTGCAAAGTTGTCACATGACTAAATTTATAGCACATCAATTTCACTTTTCTTCTGGAGTTCATGAGTAAAGAAAAATTTTGGTGAAATATATTTTGTCCAATCTCCTTTAATATATCCTCATCGTAATTGAATTATATAAGCTGCATTATCTTCATAAAGAGGAGTTTGAATATTTCTTATAGATAATAATCCACAACTTTTTAGGATATAATGAATCACTGATCTTAACCATATACATTATCGACTTGATTAATGAATGGTTATAATTTTAGCATGATTTAAAGAAGTAACTGCTATAGATTATTTTGTAAAACACCATGATATAGCAGTATTTTCACTTGTAAATAAATAACTCGTTTGAAGACGTACTTTATGTGGATTAGATAAATAACCAACATCTGTATAACCTATCAATGTTGAGTTGGTTTTATTTGAATAAAATAATTCGAGATCAATTGTACATTGGAGATATCGAATGACGTGTTTCCATTATAATATCGTTGTGTTGGTAAATAATTAAATCTTGCTAATAAACTGACAAGTCGTACATTATTAGTAAGATATATCAATGCATCAATTGCATTACGATATGGTACTTCAAGATTAAGGAGTTCTTCATCATCTTCTTGAGGTCGGAAATGATTTTTATTCATATCTAATAACCGGACGATAATTGGAATACTAATGGATGTGCTTTGTCCATATAAAATTTTTTAAGAATTTTTGTTGTATATGTTGATTGATGAATAAATGTTCTACTTTCTAAATGTTCAATTTGTAAACTAAGGCAAAATTTAGTTTTACTAAAATTTTTTATTTCGAATTCTCTTTTTAAATAATCAATTGTTTCTTGGAACTCTTCTGGAATTCCAATAAGGTTAATATCATCAATATATATAACTAATATTACAAATTTAGAACCAAATTTCTTAATAAAAATACATGGACATACTTGGTCATTTTTAAATCCCGCTTTCAATAACTATTCACTAAGACGATTGAACTACATGCGCTCAGATTGCTTCAACCCATATAATGATTTTTGCAACTTAATGTAATAATTTTTACGAGGATAATGTTTATATGCTTCGGACATGCGAAATCCTTCAAGAATTTTCATGTAAAAAATTTTCATACAAGTAAGCAGTTATAACATTTAATAGGCGCATATCTATTTTTTCATGTACTGCCAAATTGATAAGATATCGAAGTGTAATAGCATCAACAATAGGAGAATAAATTTCATTACAATCAATGCTTAGTCTTTGTGAAAAATCTTGGGCTACTCACCGTATTTTATATCGTACGATTTCATTATTTTCATTGCACTTTCTCACAAATATCCATTTGTAATCTACAGATTTTATACTTTTCGGTATTGTATTCGGACTAGATGTCCGAAAACTTCACGTTTTGTAAATGCATTTAACTTCGATTGAATCGCAACTTTCTATTGTAGTCAACATTTTCTATGCCGATATTCATCAATTCATATTAGTTTAGGGTTATCATTATCTTGTGTAGCATCAAGAGATATATTGTATACAAATAAATTATCAATAACAGTTTCTATCCGATTCCAACTTCTACCGAAAGTGGTATATGTTGGATTTTATGCCCTCTTAGACTAGGTTTCTGATATAAAATCGAATATTTTAATAAAAGAATTTATTTTCAGAAATTGTTTGTAGATTTACTTTTTGTTTGTGCACGATTTTCGTTTGGAACAACCCATTGTGTTTAAATAAGTGATCCATGTGAATGGTGGTCTTTCACAGTAAGGTATGGATCACGGGTTATTTAACACATAAACTTTTATTCTTAACCTATTGATGAGATTGGGAATCTCATCATGTTTAGGTTATTATGTTATGAATTCCAAATGGGGAATGACTTACCTTTAGCCAGTGGGTAGTCCACTCACTTCATGACATAAGCGTATTTCGAATACGTAGAACAAGACCTGTAGTAGTGGTTTCTCAAAGTACTAAATGGTAGAAACCTAGACTACTACCGCTATAGCGTGGACTGGTACTCTACGACTTGAGTATGAGTTGGTGGTCTGGCGAAGCTGGAAGCATATACTTTGATTTGCTATAGTTGAGGTTCTATCGTAGAGCTAATATACTTGCATGTTGGGTATGTGTGACTAGTTAGTTAAGACAGACTTGTACAAGATAGTTTCTACACTATATCGCCCCTTGTGATTGTCCGAATGGTCTAAAATGTCCAGGGCCCTGAGAAACATGACTTGAATGTTTGCTTTAGGGTAGCTCCCTTGGAAAGCGGAAACACTCCAAGAAGTCGTGGATCATTGGACTAGAAGCCTAAGGATGGTAGATGTCATTTAGAGGGGTGTTAGTATACTTCTTCCTCTCTAAATGTACGGCGATGTGTAGAGGGGTATTTTAGTCATTTCACCTATAGGTCAGAGACTTTGCTAATGTAGCATTGTCCTTAGGGTCAATATTTTCTTATGGTGATATTAGGAGATATTTAAAATGCAAAATACAGCTAGTTATATAACAGGGGTATTTTGGTCATTTTAGCAGCCAAGACGATGTGTTTTTTTAGTCCTCGGAATAGCCCGTAAGTCCTAACTAATTTTGGCTTGAGGAATTGGTCTCAGTTGAAGAGGATTTTATTTTATTTTATTTTATTTTATTTTATTTTATTCAAAAGTCTAATTTATTATTGGACTGTAATAAAATAAATTAATTAATTAAAATAGGAGTTGAGAGAAATTAATTATCTAGTTTAATTGGTTAATTAATTATTCAGGGCCTAGGTCCAATATGAATAATTAAGAAATTAACCTGGGCTTAAATTAGGAGAAATAATTGATGTTTAATTATTTATTGGGTTATTTATATAGGCCCAAGAAATAAATAATTAAAGATTAATTATTTTGCTTTATTTGGGCTCATTAATTATTTATTGGGTTATTTATATAAGCCCAGAAAATAAATAATTAATGTTTATTATTTTGGGCCTTTTGGGTCCAAGGAAAATAATAAATATTTTTCCGGGCCAATAGCTTGGACCTTATGGTTTTTTCCAGATACGGTTAACAAGAGTTTAGGGTTAGGCCAAACAGATTCTCGGGATAACATCCGGGTGTTTTGAAATATGAAATCCCGGAGATATATTTATCAGATAATGAGAGACCTAATTTTGGCTAACCAATAAACTAGTCTCTGGTAGAAGAAAACCCTAATCCTCCTAAGCTTATCAGAGCCTCACGTGAGTCTCTCTCTCTCAACGTCTCTCTCCTTCCTCTGGGTTTACTCCTTGTTCTTTGCTAACCAATAGCAAGTGAACCAAGGAGAATTGAGACCATTCCTCTTCACCATAGTGTTTACCGACTAGAGGTTAGGCTGAGGAATATTCCGAGAGTTGGAAAGCTTAGCGTTGATGCAAACAATGCGAAGTAGAAGGCTAGCGGGTGTTCAACCGGAAGCTTCTTCAAGTGGACAAAGCGAGGCGATTCCAGTCGTTCAATCCGCTCCTACTCAACCTAGAAGGGTTAAGAAGCGCAAATGTATGATCTTCACGCTTCCGTGTGGCCTCTAAGGCTTAATTTTATTTTTCTCTAAATTTTTTTCCCGTGATTGCACATGCTCTCTGTTTTTCGGTTCCCTCAATGTGGTATCAGAGCCACTGGTTTTTGATCAATATAGGGAGCATGGTAGTTAATAAAAATTGAGAAGATGATTATACCTGTGATCCTTCGCTGTTTTGGTATGGGATAGGATCTCTGTGAGCTTCATCGTTGAAGCATAGGCATCACTGTAAATTTTTTTTTGGCTTTGCTAGTTAATCGTGTAAACCCAATTTTAATGGGTATAGGCGATTGTGGTTTTGTTTTTGATGTTTTTTGTAAGTAAAAATGTCCAAAGAAGCCAAAGAAATAAGCAAAAGGTGAAGGGAAAAGCCTCTGCAAATTTTCGCGCGGACAGAAGAAAAAAACGAAGAAGATGACACTGTTCTTAAGTCGCGCGAGCCGAGCCGAGCCGCTGGGAGAATTGGAGCCGATTGAATGAAATTTGCAATTGAAGCGTGGGTCAGCAAACCGGATAAAGGCACGGATCTTCGAGGGTCGGCAGCAGAGGTGAAACGATCGCAGGTTGTGGGTCGCGGGCAGCTCCGTGGGTCGCGCAGTGAGGTATCCGGTGCGGCGCGGTGCAGTGGACCGCCAGCATTTTTTCTGCAATTTTTTTCCTTTTTCGTTTTGGGTCCCATACCAGGCGAAGTTAATATTTTTGCAATATTTATATTCTTGGAATATATTTGCATGAAAAATATTAGTAAGGGATTTTAGGATTAAACAAGATCATTAATTAATTAATTAATGCGTTTAATTCTATTATTTGGGCATTTAGGTTTAAAAAATAGAAAAGCATGAAAACATTTATTGTTTTGAGCATGCTATTTTTTTTATGTACCTATGTGTGCTTTTTCCCAAAGACTTTGGTCTTTGGGAACATTTTTGACAAGAAAAATATTTTTCTTCAAAAATTAAATGGTTATTTTAATTTGTACAAAAATTAATCTTTGAATATTTTCTCAAAGGATTTAATCCTTGACATAGAAAATATATTGGATTTAGATATTTTTGTAAATTAAAATGGAGAGTCATTTTGTTTTGTTTTGGACTAGAAAAATTATTTTGTCAAATAAACTTGAGACCAAAGTCTCTAGAAAGTTTTAATTGGAAAATTTTTGAAATCATTAAGTTTTAACTTAAATAAAATTAGTCCATGGAGAAAATCTCTCATAGGATATAAGCCTTGACATAAAGATTTTATTGGATTTAGATATTTTATTTTTGAGTTAAGGAAAAATTTAATGGAAATTTCAAAAGGATATTTTCCAGAAAACCTTTAAAAGACTAAGTGGGAGAGGGGTTCCAACGGCCCCACGGCTTCCATCACGGTCCTCATTAGAGATCGTGGGTCCCCTCGCGTCACCCTGGGAGTGAACCCGTATAAGATGGAGATACCACAAGGATTTAGATCTAATGGAATGATGTAATTAATAACCCGGGGCACGTACTATGATCGGTCAGCCCACGTTGGAGGTTATAGTGCGAGGTATATCTATAGGAAATGAGAGGAAATGGCCATCCCACGATGGAATTATTCTCTAGACCATTACCTAGAAGGGAAATTAATTTGTGGTGGTTAATACACTTAGCTTAAGAAACTGTTAATCTTCCCAAGAAGTTATGTCAGTTTTCCTAAGAGCCAAATTATTTTCAGTGCACAAATTTTATTTTGTTTTCAAACTAAATTCTTTCTTTTATTTCCGATTTTCAGAAATGGTGGGAAGTTCTTTTAGTCTATTGGCCGTTATTCTCAGGGAGAATAAGTTAACGGGTCCAAACTATATGGACTGAAAAGGAACCTGGACATAATACTCACAGTTGAGGAGTATAAGTATGTCCTTTACGAAACCTGCCCTATTATCGGGGAAGGTTCCACCGCTGAAGAGCGAGAGGCTGAAAAGGCGTGAAAGAAAGCTGACGAAATAACACGTTGCTATATGTTAGCTTCCGTGTCTAATGTGCTCCAGTCAAAACACGAGCACATGGCTTCTGCATATGACATAAGTCAATCATTGGCAACTATGTTCGCAGACAAGAGCCGGCCCGCAAGGTAGGAGGCTCTTCGAACTATTGTGAACACTAAGATGGCTGAGGAAGCATCAGTCCGAGAGTATATGCTCAAGATGATTGCTGTTTTCGAGAAGGCGAAAATCTTAGGGGCTGTCATTGACCTCGAGAGCCAAGTGGATATGGTTCTCGAATCTCTATCGGGTTCTTTTACTCAATTCAAGTTAAATTATAACATGAACAAGTTGAACATGAGTTTAACTGAACTGATGAAGGAGCTCCAGATGGCGAAGAAGGTCATGAAGCCGTAGTCAAATGCCATGATTGCTAAGGCTTCTTCCTCAAGAATTGGGCCTAAACCCAGAAAGTTCAAGAGGAAGAAGGGAAATGTAGTAGCCCAGCCCAAGACCCAACCCAAAGACAAACCAAAGGGCAAGTGCTTCACGTGTGGGAAGATGGGACACTGGAAAAAAGAGTGTCCAGATCTTCAGGCCAAGAAAAACCCCATAGGTAATATTTACTATCTAGAGTCCATATTAATGGTAGGATCAACTTCCACTTGGATTGTTGATTCAGGAGCCACTGATCATATCTGTAACTCCTTGCAGCGGTTTAGAAAGATAAGAAGACTCAAGAAGGGCGAACATGGGCTTCGAGTGGGTAATGGAGCACAAGTCTGGGCCCTTGCAGTGGGAGAGCTGGATCTCATTTTTTATTGTAATAAGATAGTGGTTTTAAATGATATTTTATATGTACCTGATTTTTGTCAGAATTTGATTTCAATTGCAAAACTTATTAATCAAGGATATTCTGTATCTTTCCATTCTGGTATTTCTATCAGTAGAGATGGAAAAATTTTATGTACTGGGCACATGTATGGTAATCTGTTCTTTTTAAACCCTATTAATAACCAATCAAATAACGCTCTGTCTGAACCTTTAACTAGGAAGAGAAAGACCAATATCAATGATTCATACATTTGGCATCTAAGGTTGGGTCATATTAACTCAATCAGGATTCAGAGGCTAATCCATGATGGGCCTTTGGGCTATTGAGATTGGAAAGTTGGCCTCAGTGTGAATCCTGCCTAATGGGAAAGATGACCAAGAGGTCATTTACACCAAAGGCAGATAGAGTCAAGGAGGTGTTGAGTCTTGTTCACACTGATGTGTGTGGTCCGTTGTCTACACCAGCTAGGGGAGGTTCTGAGTACTTCATCACGTTCACGGATGATTGTACGAGGTATGGTTATATTTACCTGATGAGACGCAAGTCTGACTCTTTTAACAAGTTTAAGGAGTTTAAGGCTGAAGTGGAGCGTCAGACAGGTAAATTAATCAAAACCTTACGATCGGATCGTGGTGGAGAGTACCTCCTAGGTGAATTCAAGGACTACATGGTACATCATGTGATAGTATCCCAGCTCTCTGTGCCGGGAACACCCCAGCAGAACGGAGTAGCTGAGAGAAGGAACATGACGTTGATGGAAATAGTTCGAAGCATGATGTCTCATGCTACTCTTCTAGTGTCCCTTTGGGGATATGCCCTGGAGACAGCGGCATATATTCTGAACTTGGTGCCTTCCAAGTCAGTACCTAAGACTCCCTATGAGATGTGGACTGGGTGTAAGCCAAGTCTGAATCATCTCAGATTTAGGGATGTCCAACTTATGTACTGATCAAGGGAGACAAGTCGGAACCAAGATTATAATTATGCTATTTTGTTGGGTATCCAAAAGGGACAAAAGGAGGCTACTTTTATCATCCTAAGGAGCAGAAGGTACTAGTCAGTACCAATGCTAGATACTTGGAAGATGATCAAAGTACTTCCACTAAAGGTTCAACGAGGTTGGAACTTCAGGAGAAGTTATCTACGGAATCAACTTCTTCTGACCCGATTGTAGAACAAGAAGAGGCACAGCCTCAAGAGCCTGTGCAAATGGAGCCTCGTCGTAGTGGGAGAGTGTCTAGGATTCCGGATAGATGGACAGGAGAAGCCTTTGAGTTGGTCTCCGACCATCAGGAACAAGACCCCACTAGATACGAGGAGGCTATTGCTGATGCCGATGCAAATCTGTGGCATGAAGCAATGAAAGCCGAGATTGAGTCTATGTACCTCAAGCAGGTTTGGGATCTTGTAGCTTCACCTGAAGGGATAAAACTCATTGGGTGCAAGTGGATATACAAGAGGAAGAGAGGAGCGGATGGGAAGGTGGAAACCTTCAAAGCTAGGCTTGTGGCGAAAGGGTATACTCAGAAAGAAAGTATCGACTATGAGGAAACCTTTTCCCCAATAGCCATGTTTAAATCCATCCGCATCCTCCTTGCCATCGCATGTCACTATAACTACGAGATATGAGAAATGGATGTCAAGACGGCATTTTTAAATGGCCATATAAGCGAAGACATCTATATGTCCCAACCAGAAGGCTTCATTGCTGAAGGCCAGGAACATATGGTTTGCAAGCTTAAGAAGTCCATTTATGGACTTAAGCAGGCATCAAGAGTATGGAACATTCGTTTTGATGAGGTTGTAACGTCTTATGGTTTTATTCAGAACGAAGATGAACCATGCGTGTACAGGAAACTTGAAAGCATTAATGTGGTTTTTCTTGTTCTGTATGTGGATGACATTCTACTCATTGGAAATGATGTAGGGACATTGTCATCTACAAAGGTTTGGCTGTCTAGTCAATTCAGTATGAAGGACTTGGGAGAAGCCAGCTACATTATCGGGATTAGGCTTCTTAGTAATAGGAAGTAGAGAATGTTAGGGTTATCCCAAGCGACATACATTGACAAGATGTTGGCCAAGTACAGCATGGACTCATGCAAAGGAGCTCTAATCCCTTGCAGACATGGGTTGTCATTTTCTTCAAAAGAACTGTCCTAAGTCTCAAGAAGAAAAGGACAGAATGAGTAGGGTTCCCTACGCTTCGGCTGTGGAAAGTCTCATGTATGCCATGCTGTGTACTAGGCCAGATATCTGCTTTGCCGTGGGCTTAGTTAGTAGATATCAGTCAAACCCAGGGGAGGTTCATTGGCAAGTTGTAAAGCATATTCTCAAGTACCTCAAGGGAACGAGAGATTATATGCTGGTTTATAGGGCTGATGATTTGGTTCCTACAGGTTACACAGACTCAGACTTCCAGGCGGATAAGGATGAGAGAAAATCTACTAGTGGATATGTCTTCACCTTGGAAAATAAATTAATTAATTAAAATGGGAGTTGAGAGAAATTAATTATCTAGTTTAATTGGTTAATTAATTATTCAGGGCCTAGGTCCAGTATGAATAATTAGAAAATTAACATAGGCTTAAACTAGGGAAAATAATTAATGTTTAATTATTCATTGGGTTATTTATATAGGCCCAATAAATAAATAATTAAAGATTAATTATTTTGGTTCATTTGGGCTCATTAATTATTTATTGGGTTATTTATATAAGTCCAGGAAATAAATAATTAATGTTTATTATTTTGGGCCTTTTGGGTCCAAGGAAAATAATAAATATTTTTCCAGCCCAATAGCTTGGACCTTATGGTTTTTTCCAGATATGGTTAACAAGAGTTTAGGGTTAGGCCAAACAGATTCTCAGGATAACATCCGGGTGTTTTGAAATATGAAATCCCGGGGATATATTTATCAGATAATGAGAGACCTAGTTTTTGGCTAACCAATAAATTAGTCTCTGGTAGAAGAAAACCCTAATCCTCCTAAGCTTATCAGAGCCTCACGTGAGTCTCTCTCTCTCAACGTCTCTCTCCTTCTTCTGGGTTTACTCCTTGTTCTTTGCTAACCAATAGCAAGTGAACCAAGGAGAATTGAGACCATTCCTCTTCACCATAGTGTTTACCGACTAGAGGTTAGGCTGAGGAATATTCCGAGAGCTGGAAAGCTTAGCGTTGATGCAAACAAGGCGAAGTAGAAGGCTAGCGGGTGTTCAATCGGAAGCTTCTTCAAGTGGACAAAGCGAGGCGATTCCAGTCGTTCAATCCGCTCCTACTCAACCTAGAAGGGTTAAGGAGCGCAAATGTATGATCTTCACGCTTCCGTGTGGCCTCTAAGGCTTGGTTTAATTTTCTCTAAATTTTTTTCCTGTGACTGCACATGCTCTCTGTTTTTCGGTTCCCTCAGTATAATTGATAAAAATTTCAGTGTTACTTTCATCAACTTCTAGTTCTTTGTCATCAGTTCTCTCTTGATCATTATCATTCTTTTCTTCAATATGATCATTTAAATCATTTAATCTTCTTTTCTTTCGATAATTTTTATCTTTAGAACTAAGAGATCGGTCACGTTTTTTGCGTCTTTTGACTCAACAGCTATAGATATAATCTTTTATTCTGCAGGAACATCAATTCGAATAGGAGTATTCATAACTGGAATATGTGATTTTGTTACTCTTCTAGAATAAAAAAAAGCGTATGACATTTGATTTGCAATGTTTTGCAAATGAATTATCTTTTAAACTTCAAATTCACATGCACTTGTGTGCGGGTCAATATAATTTAATGATGTTGTTCAAGTAATATCTTTTTCATACTGTTTGTGTTCTCTCCTTAATTTAGGGAATAATGATTCATCAAAATGACAATTAGCAAATCTTGCTGTAAATACATCTCCTATCTGGGGTTCAACATACCTGATAATAGAGGGAGAATCATATCCAACGTATATCACCTTTCTTCTTTGATGACCCATTTTTGTACGTTGGTTTGGTACAATTGGAACATATACAACACACCAAAAAATTTTTAAATGAGTAATATTTGATTTTGAACCAAAAACTAATTGCAAATGAGATAATTTATGATAACTAGTTGGCCTTATATGTACAAGTGCTGCAACATATAAAATAGCATATCCCCAGGAAGATGTTGAGAAATTTATTTTCATTAATAATGGTCTAGTAATGAATTGTAATATTTTAATAAAAGATTCAGCAAGACCGTTTTGTGTATGAACATGAGTTACAGGATGTTCAATGTTAATCCCAATTGACATGCAATATGCATAAAAAGCATGTGATGAAAATTTACTAGCATTATCCAAATGGATATTTTTAATTTAATGGTCAGAAAATTGACTCGTAGACTAATTATTTAAGTAAGTAATCTCACAAACGTTAGGTTGCAAATAAATAATAAACACACATGTGACTATCGGGATGATGCATCAATTAAAATTATAAAATATTTGAACGACCCACATGGTAGATGAATAGGTCCACAAATGTCTCTATGAATCCGTTCAAGAAATGTAGAACTTTCAACTCCTACTTTTATTGGTGATGGTCTAATAATTAATTTTCCTAAAGAACATGCAACACATGAGAATTTTTTTTATGTCAATATCTTTTTATTTTTTAAGGGATGACCATGTGTATTCTCAATTATTCTTCTCATCATAGTAGATCTTAAATGACCCAACCGGTCATCCGAATGCTAAAAGTAATAGGATCAGTAAATTTTTGATTTACTAGATGATGAATTTTATTTGTACATATTTTTATAAAATATAGGCCAATAGAAAGAGACGGTAATTTTTCTAATACAAATTTCTTACCTAAATTAATTTGAGTAATATAAAGATGCTCAATACCATTTTCATTATTTGTTTCAACATGATACCTATTTCTGCGGATATCTTTAAAACTCAATAAATTTCTTCTGAATTTTGAAGAAAATAGTGTCTTATTAATATTAATTATTATTTCTTCAAGTAACAATATACTAGTTCTTCCGGAACCTTCAATTACATTTGTACTACCGTTTATAATATAAATATTTATTTCTCCCTTTTGAGATAAGAAAAATATTTCTCATTTTTTGGTATGGTGAGTGTAGTTTCACTATTAGTAATACATACATCATCATTAACAACAGTCATCTGAATAAAAATATATATATACAAACATAAATATTATTAGAATATAATAAAAATTAAAAAAATTAGGGTGAAGTATTAGTTCTTTTGCACATTCCATGATCAATTAAATAGTTTATCTTACCGTTTGGGTGTTCAAAAAAATCAGATACATCTATATGGATAATATTGATATTAAAATCTTCTAAATCAATATCATCATCGTCAGCATAATTCGTTGGATGTTGAGAAAAATTTACTTCAACATTTTTATTTTTCTTTTTCAGTGAAGCTTGATATAATTCTACTAAATGCTTGGTTGTATGACAGTTACGTGACCAATGACTTTTCATGCCACATTGATAATACTTATCCTCATAATTTTCTTGCATTTTTTTTCTTTTCCCTTATTATTTTTTCTTTCCCACTTTAGATGGTCAGTATTTCTCACAGCTTGATTATTACTATGATAAGGAAAATATCGAACGTATCCATGACCATAACCACGACCACGGCTACGACTATGGCTTCTACTGGAGCTACCAGTATTCACTTTTGGGAATGTTATTGAGCCCATTGGTTTGGCTTTATAATTTTTCAATAATAACTCTTTTTTTTTTTTTTTGCAATGAGGAGGGTAGTAATTAAATAAGTAAATTTTGTATACCATTTTTTTCAATATTGTTGTTGCAGGACAATATTCGATGCATGAAAGGTGGAGAATGTATTCTCCAGTATATCTTCACCAGTAATTTTTTCTCCGTATAATTTTAATTGAGATGTAATTTTATACATAGCGGAGTTATATTCATTCACGATTTTAAAATCTTACAACCTTAGGTGCAACCATTTATATCGTACAGTTGGTAGTATGACTATCTTCAGGTGGTCAATTCTTTCTTTTAAATTTACCTACATGACATATGGATCTTTTTTTGTAAGATATTTCATTTTCAAATTTTCGTCGAGAAGACAACAAATAAAAATCAAATTTTGTCATTTTGTTGTGCATATGCACTATTTTTTTTTTCTTTAATAGTTTCACTAAGGCCTTCAGTATTTAGACACATTTCTACATCGAGAACTCATGATATATAATTCTTTCTATAAATATCAAAGGTTACGAATTCAAGTTTAGTAAGGTTAGCCATAGGGATTAATACATGTATACCTGTCTTCTGATTTTTATAACGGTAGAGACTCGTGTTTTAGTTTTCTAACTTTTGTAATAATAGAGACTCGTTATGATAACGTGTTATGAAATTTTGACAGTGTTAGAATAAAATCTACACACAATTGATCTCTAATTATTACTTACACAAGAATTTCTTCAAACTTCTCTCTTTCTTTTCTCTCGCAATTTTCTCTAATAATTCTCTCACAATTTGTATATTTATCAAGCTTCTCTTATTAGTGGAATTAATCATCTTCCACTAATATGTATTAGTAGTGTCTCCACTAACTCTTAATGGTGGAGATCCATATCCATAATTAGTGGGGCTTCCATTAATTCTAACATATTCACAATAGCTAATGTATTATAATATTCCAAATTCAATCTTTTTTCATTTTCTTCTTATTATTTCTCTAACCATGGTTAGTGAAACCAATTTTAAATTTTTTATTTAACCACCCAAGAGGCCTACCAAATTTTCAAAACACCATTGGTATCAAATTCCTTTGCCTTCTCTCTCTACCTCTCACCTTTTCCCACTTTACCCGATCAAAATAAACATCAAACTATTTACTTCTCTCTTTTCTCTCTACACATTCAAAATGTACCTCTAGATCATCTAAATCACGTGTTAAATTTTGCAGTTGTTCTATACTCATCTCTCTCTGCTCATCTTTCTATACTAATCTTAGTGAATTCTTATTTTTTGTTTAGGAGTTAAGTCCTACTGTTATTTGGTGGCTATTATCCAAAAAAAAATTTATATATAGAGATGCTTGAAGTTGCCGTGGGGGTTCAAGTTGCCACTTTCACTAATATGCCAAGAATGCTTGAAGACTTGTCTAATGTTATGGTTGTTATACTTTTTCTTTTCTGGAACAACACCCAATACTAATTCGATCTTATGGTCCGTTACACGTATTCAAAGTAAGCACTTGAGCAACTCCTTAGGCATCACATTCTTCTTGATCTCCACCAGTGCAGCTAGGTAAGTCATCTCACCATGCCTCAACCTGAACTTAATTTGTATCATGGACTATGTCCTAAACTCCTGTTTCTCCTTGTTCATATATATGCGATGAACAAAGGAGGGGGCCGACTTATCCATGATCATCATTTCCCCACCATGTGGCATAACCATCTCCTTCGCTGCCACTAGGAATTTATTCTAAAGGATAAGATCAAAGTCATCTAAAGGAACTACCATGAGATTGTTGTTGCTTTGCAAAGTCCTAACTTGCAAGTTTACACTTGCCACCCCTTACGCTGGTTTGGCTTCAGAGTTCACCGCCTTTAATCAGCTCGAATGCTCAACAATATTGAACCCCAATCGTCTAACCTTACAGCCTGTCACGAAATTGTGGGTTGCTCCTGAATCCACCATAGCCAATATCTCATTCCCATTAACTTAGACTTTCATGTATATGAATCCACAAGTTAAAGTCTTCTCCATAGACGTAGCATCTAGCAGCTGTAGTGGATTGACATATGGTGTTATCAATCATTGGCCCTTCTGGACTTGGGCCGCACCAAGCTTCCAATGATTTTTGTTCTTCTCAAATAATGTGCTACATAATGAGGACCCTCACACGGATAGCAGTTGTCTTTTGGGACCTTTCTAAGTTTAGGACCTTCGTCTTTGTCCTTCTTGATGTCCTTACTTAGAAGAGCCTTTCCATTTCCTTTTGCATTACTCTTCTACTTTTTCTTATTGGCTTTCTTGCCTTGGCTAGGACCAAGCATCACCTTGTAGTCTACCAAATGATCTGCAACCACCATCACCTGTGTCAAGTTTTGGACTCCTTACCATTTCAACTCTATCTGAACCCAAGCTTGCAATCGCGTTATGAAATTGAAGAGGTTGTCCTACTCAAACATCTCCCTCACATCCAGTATCAACGAACTGAACTCCTTCACATAGTCCTACACGAAACCAGTGTATTTGAGGCTCCTTAAGGCCTATCTTGCCAACCACGATGTATTCGTTGGCAAGAACTGCTGCTTCAGTTCCGTTTTGAGCTCTTTCGACTTCGCAATCTTAGGCAAATTCTCATCTATCAAGCGTGTTGTCCATCACAGCTTGGCATCCGTGACTAAGTACACGGAAATAATGGTCAACTTCTCCTCATCAAGTATATAAGCAGCTGTGAAGTATTGCTCCATATTCCATAAGAAGTTCTCAAGCTCATTAATGCTGCAGTGCCTGCAACGCCTTTGATTCTGACACCTTCAACTTAGATATAGTTGGTACCTTCTCACTAACTCCACTGGCTAAAATGCAATTGATCAATGTTAGATCAGCTTTGATGTCCTCAATTGCTGAGCTTGTACTATAATTAGTTCCGTCATCTCGTGACTCCACCTGAGCTAGTCTGTGCTTCATGTTTATATTCCTCTCATAACAGACATTAATGGTCTAGGTCAAGTTGTGCACACGAGTATCTGAACCATTTACCCAGATTGGCCTCAACGAGTCAGCATGTTGAGCCTGGATATGCCACTCCTTCAAGTTATGTACTTAGTATGGAGTTAATTTCCCCTTTGAGCCAATGATAGGGAATCTTCTTCAATATCTTCGAAACCCACAACTTGAGATAAGGAAGCTAATGTTGTTTCCATCCGAGCTAGTCAATCAACAAACTTAGTTATTGCATTACTCTCCAATACGAACTGCGCTCTGATACCAAAATTGTCACTATGTTGAGTCTATTATTTAAAATCAAACATTTGCACCAATAGTAACTCAATTCTGGCTAAATCAAGTTACTTAGTCTTATCACACACAAGCACAATAACAAGGTGTAAATAAACAAAAGTAGAGAAGAAATAATACAAGAACAATTTACGGGCCTTGCATAATCTTGAGCTTCTATTACTGAGGGACAAAGATTACAAGAAACAAATGTCAAATCTTTATGGCTATAAGTAACTCACAATCTGTACTAGACTTTCTCCTAAAGCTTATCTAATATTTCATATATTCTTTCTATAAAATAACTCTCTACAATAATGAATAAGATGATATGAATTACAACGAATGCCTAGACTATTTATAGAGCTTTCTTGGAGTAGTCTTCAAACCATCAAG
The DNA here is from genome assembly GCA_026120185.1 of Voacanga thouarsii. Classification (NCBI taxonomy): domain Eukaryota; kingdom Viridiplantae; phylum Streptophyta; class Magnoliopsida; order Gentianales; family Apocynaceae; genus Voacanga; species Voacanga thouarsii. The sequence goes on from JANUWF010001339.1 coordinate 1,778,925, forward strand.
AAACTAACTCTAATTTGAACTTAGCTATGTGGAGCTTATCCCTAAGCATTCAGAATATCTCCACTGTCAGATTAACCCGTCTTATCCATATTCCTTCGGGATAAGGCCTTGGACTTAATTTTGGATAAGACTCCATATCCTATTTGGACTTTACTTCCTCCTTAAGGGCCAAACTCGTGAACCAAGTCTATTAGTCACGAACTAGTCCGTAGGTCTGTTCCACAACTTAGCCTATGCATGTCTCATGTCTGTCTAGCCCGCGCATGTATAGCTAAGTCTGCCTATTATGCCTTGGTCTAACTTTTTGCTAAGTTTGAGAATCTTGCTTAAGCCTTGACCTTGATTCTGTCTCATAACTTATCTCGCATCTAAATCTTCCATGGTTAAATCATCTCGTCTTGATGCCAACATTGAGTTAAGCCTCCCTGTCCCTCAGGTCCACTTGTTGACTGGCATGGCCTAACTCATGAGAGGTCCAAGCACCGTCCCACGTGCATCTGGGTCAAACTCAAGAGTCTGATAGTAACCATAGTTAGAGAAATAATAAGAATAATAAAAAATATTGAATTTGAAACATTATAATACATCAGGACACTTGTTGGCTTATGGTGGAAGTTGGTGCACAGGTAGGCCGTGCATCAGTTTACCTAAGAATTGAAAATAGGAGATGACATTGGCTCTAAAATTTTGAATATTCTATATATTTTTAAAAATTTTTACTTTTTATTTTACCTAAAAAGATAAAAAAAAAATATAATATCATCTTATAACATGTTATTTCTATAATTTGTTCCTTAATTTTAATTTTTTGATTCTATTATTATTATTATTATTATTATTATTATTATTATTATTATTATTATTGTGTATATAATAATAATAATAATAATAATAATAATAATAATAATAATAATAATAATAATAATAATAATAATAATAATAATAATAATAATAATAATAATAATAATAATAATAATAGTAGTAGTAGTAGTAGTATACGTTATGTTAAAAACAAATATTAGGTAAAAGTTGAAGTAATACCTTAAACAGTTACTATAATAGTAATGTTTTTAGAATCGGATTGAACATCGAGTCAGAAAATTTATTTATTCACGATTTAATGGTCCAATCACAATTAGATCACAATTAAACTGCAATTGAATCGATAATATTATAATTTAAAATTTAAATATACAATTATTTTAAAAACAAGATTGATCAATAATATAATTAATCCCTCTGTGTAACTTATTTTTTTTCTTATGAATATATTATCTTATCTAACAAAAAAAAAAGAAAAAGAGAGAACGATTCAATTCTGACCGATCAGTTCAACAACTTTTCAGTTAGATTGGTCGACTCAAATCGATTTAAAGAAAATAAAACGATTTAAAAAAATGATTAAAAATAAATAATCGAACAGGTTTGAAATTGATTTGACCGGGCTAGCCCAATCCAAAAAAACACAGCATGGACCAGAAAAAGGGTGCAGCGCGTGAACTTATTCCAATGTTATAAGAGAAGGTAAAAAAATGCTGTAACATGGTTCCAACTTCCAAGGTTAGAATCGCTTCCCTTCCCCGCCAAGTAAAACCCACATTTTTGGCTCTTCCTCACATGGCCTGTATCCTTCATTAAACCTTCACTATTGATCCTATTTTCAATGACTAGCTTTAAAACTTCACTATTGAATTCCCGCTTTTAGCCGAGTGGGAAGCCTTTTTTTTTCTTCCTAATGCATTGACATAAAGAAGATATGAATTGGCCCCCAAAATCTTGAAATCCCTTTAATTTCCTTAGAAAAATACTTTTAAGAAGAATTATTTGGAAAAATTTCAATTCAATTGGAAAAGATTTTTTTAAAAAAAAAATATATATAATTCAAATATCTAAATTTCGTCCAACTATTCCTGATACTATAAGTCACTATCTCAAATTTATAATCATATAAACCATATTCTAATTGCACTTAAGCAAAGCATGTATTTAATATCTAAGACTGTAAGTCGAGAATTGAGTAATCAATTCTTTTTATATTCCATAGTCATATAAACTTGAGTTTAATTACATTCAAATAAAATAAGTACTTAGTATTTAAATTAAATTTTAGATAGTCAATTTCCTTTTTATTTTACCAATTGCACTACTCTATAAGGTGATAATTGGATAAAATATTTACCTTATATATAAAAAATTTTATTTTATATATACCATATTAATGGAATTCACCAAAATATGGGAGTCGGGCACCCACCATTTTATTGATTTAACATTAGGTCCATAGCTTCCTTATCAGAATGTCAGAAAGTACAAGCACTGATATAAATTTACACAGAAGAGGCAGACGACTTCTCCCAATTAGGAGGCAGATTTTTTCACTTTTCAATATATAGGCTATCAAAACCATCTCAATATTTAATGACAGTAGCTTTACCAAGTACTCTCTAATTCACGGGAAAAAAAAAGAGAAAGAATTTAATATATTATTTTTTTATTTCAAATTGAGGATATTAATTTAAGATGTTTAGAGGTGATTAATTATTTTTTATTAAAGATTTATTTGATAATTTAATTAAATATTTAAAATTTTATTTTATTAAGTATCTTTAAAAACATATCATATTAAGTGTTTAATTATGTAAGTAAATTTAATAATAAAATTTTGTTATTACTTAATTGATTAAAATATATTGAAATTCTATGATAAATTTTAAATAGAATGAAAGTTATTTAATAAAGTATGAATATATTAAATATTTATTTAATTATTAATATTTTTATATTTAAATTAAATTGTAATAAAATATGATATAAAAATAAATTATAATTATTTTAAAATTTAAGATTTAAAATTTTATTCTTCAAGCTACAATTTTTAAAATTTAAAATTTAAATGTTCAAATTTTATTTTTATGAAATGAACTCTCTGTGTTCTATTATTCAAATATGTCCCTTGCAAATAAATCATGTAAAAATTGATGGTCTGAATAAGATATTATTGAAATTCCCTCTTTGCATCTCTCTTTCAATGCGGCAATTCCATTCCTTTCCTAGCCTATTTAATTTAGTCATGTATGTAACAGAGACCTGGCTCCTTCTTTCCTATCATTAAATATACACCGTGTGTATTACACTATTAGACAGCACACAGTCTCGGTGTATTCTTTTTGTGTGGTATTCATTCATATGCTTTGCTCGATCAACAAAATGCTTTGGTTTCAAGCTTGACACGACCGGAAGCACAATGAGACTTTACTCGTTGATGTCAATTAGGCGGTTTGTAAATCTTTACGCTCTTTAAATACATTCTTTAAAAATAAATAATGTAAAAATTAATATATGACGAAAATTTTAATATGGATATAATTCACGTGGATTAATAATTTTAAAAAATTGTATTATATGTAATGTAAGTTGTACCATATAACTTTTCAAAGTTGTTAATCTATATAAAGTTAATTCATGTAAGAATTTCTTGATAAATTGACGCGCCTCATTTTGTTTAATTGAGTACGAAATAATATGTAATCCTTTCGTCTCATAATTAAGTCATTTAACTTAATTTCACACATATTAAGATTTTTAAAAATAATATGACTTTATATTTTTTCTTTTTAAAATACTTTTATTTAAATGTTTTGAAAACAAAAGAAGAGAAAAGAGAGAAAGAGAATAACAAATAAGGATACAAAATAATTTTAAAACATTTTTAAAAAGTTTCCAACCACTTATAATTTGGAACAGTAAAAGTAGTTTCTAACGACTTATATTATGGGATAGTGGAGTAATATTTAAGATAATGTGACAAAATGTTGGGTAATTGAATATTTATATATCTTTTTTTGTGTTAAGAGAAATATAATCATTGATATTGAAATGAAGATAATAAATTATTAGAAAAAAATGTATTGTGTGCTTTGTGTTTGCTCATTAGATAATAATCTAATAATTGAGTATCTAGCTTTTTTTAAAGAACAATTAAGTGTCTTATTTGTATGCTAGGAAATTAAGGATCAAACGCTAAGTAACGTTAATACGAGCTAACCAAATTAAATCCAAGGGCACGGAAATAGGTCAAAATAATCAAAATAATGCAATATATAAAAAATCTAGGAAAGGTACATCATAGGTCCATAACAAGTCTTATCCACTAAAACTCATATTTAACATGTGGAACCTATAGGATGATATTATTATTATTATTATTATTATTATTATTATTATTATTATTATTATTATTATTATTATTATTATTATTATTATTTTCTTGGAGGAATTTGTAAAATTTATCTACAAACTATTGTCCAGTCCGATTTATATACTTCTTTTTTTTTCTTTTAAAATTTTAGTCCATTGTCATTTTTAAGTTATTTTCAGTTTCGAAAATCCGACAAAAATGACCATGTGCCAATCAATACATTGACAACAAGTCATCTTACTAGTGTTTATTTTGTGCTCATTCTCTCGCTGGATTATGTTGTGATGGGATTCAAAATAACTAAAAAAAAAAAAAGACAGAGAATTAAAATTTTGTGAGTATTTAAAAAAATTCTATACATCGATTTGAACAAATAGATTATGAATAAATTTTACAAATTATTCTTTTTTTTTGCTAATATATAAAATAGAATGATATTTACTACTAGTATTGTTGTGACTTTAACAATATGGATGTTTTGATTAAGATATTTATTTTATTATTAAAAAATATATTATTTATTTAAAAAGTATTGATTTTAATATTTATTGAGTACATATTTATCTTTTTTTAATGATAATATAGAATTTAAAAAAGGGGGGAAAAAAAAAAGAATGCCATGGGATGTGATTTATATTGCAATATTTGTTGTTTTTGTTATTACAATATATTTCTTTCATCCCTATTTATCTGTCATAATCGAAAAATTTTGATATCCTTTTTATCGGTCACACCTAAAAAATTTAGGTACTACTAATGTTAATTTTATTACTATATTTTTGTATTAAATAATTTTGAAAAATGAAAATGTAATAACTTTAAAGAAAGAGAGTTGAATAAACAAAACAAAAAAATAGTTATGAAGAACATTAAATCTAAGAGTATTTTTGAAATGTATAAACAAAATTATATAAATATAAGATATTAACTAATTTTTTAAACTATGTAAAGTAATTAATTGTGATAGATAAATAGACACGGAGAAAGTATATCAAAGAATTAAATTTTAACTTGTCAAGTATATCCAATCATTAAGTTTCCATAATAATAGTAATAATAATAATATTGTAGTTTCAAAACATCTATGCATTGGTTAATAAGTAATAGATGCTTTCTTCTTCTTTTTGGCTAACTGCTCTATAAGCATATGCTTTGACGACAAAATATTAAAATAATACTAATTTGGTAATGATACGTTGCTCGACACTCCCCAGTCTGGCAGCTGCCAGCTACCAGAAAATTTATGAAACTCCTAAAACAGTTTCGCCACGCAGATGAGAAGAAAACTTCCCATAACCACCGTACGATCAAATCCATCAACGGCGCCAATTAACAGATTATTTGATCATTCCTTTGGCGTCATTCCTAATTGCGCCACAATATTTCAGTTCACATCCTTTCCCTACGATCGGTGATCGATCTTCTCTGGCGCTAAGCTGCCCACCATTCTCACACACACTCGCTCTCTCTCTCACTCCCCTCCCGCTGTGAGTCGCTGGCGATCCATCACTCCATAGCAGGCTCAGATCTGAGAGATTTGCCTCTCGCTGGACTCCGATAGTTCCTTCTCTAAGATTACTCGCATTGCACCCTTCACGTCGGTATACTTATATTTTTATATGGTCATGCGTAGAATAGTGTGTGTTACTCCACGGTTCGAATGGCATTGAGAGTGGTTTAGGAATTAGATCTGATTCTACAATTCTTTGTAATTAAATGGAGTTTGGTTTACTTCTGCTATGGATAGATGCATTTAGTATATTTAACACTTTGTTTCTGTGTTCAATAAGGGCGTATGAGAGAAAAATGGTTCAGTAATGGTTTTTGATAGTTTATATATCAGAACTAGTAGCGAACAGCGAGGAATTTGTTTAACTGCAAATTTAATCGTCAGTTTCCGGCGAAATGGCCGTTTTTGTTTCTTTTTGTTACTTAATTATTGCGTATTTCTGGTCACGAGGAGAGGTTGATGTTGGGACTTGACTGTGAACAGGAAAATTAGTCAAGCTTCAAGGTCTAAGGTGGACTTTTCAAGTGATTTAGAATCCATACGAATTTCTCCTTGTTCATGTAATCACGCGTTAAAAGGTCTACTCAGTACTTCTATAACATTTGGTATTTATGCGAAGTTAAAACCGTAAGAGCTTTGGAAGTTTGAATTGAAATAGATATGATAACTAATGGGTAACCGTGTCATTCATAAACCTTTGGCCCTTGACTACTTTGTTTCATGGAAGCAAACCATGTAGACAAGTGCAGCATTTATCTATGTTATTGCCATACATTAGTAGGTTTTCTATTGTCAAGTTCAGCATACAATGGTTAATTATGCCATTTGTGGGTTGACGAAAGGAGCATTAGGCAAGAATGATATGTTGTCTGCTAAACTAAGAAGAGTGCTCATTAGTTGCTGTTTAACATGTGGACTGTGCTCTAGCTGCTATGTTTCCATAAAATTTGATTTTTAGATGGTCTTTTTCAGTTCTACTCTCCTACCTTAATTGCTCTTGCTGATGTGGAAGATATGTTTCTTTGCAGAATTCTTGTTATCATCCTAAGTGTATGCCTGCAGGATTTATAAGGTAGAAGATATTTTTTCTGGTTATTTATTTTGATAACTCCTCTATCCTTAAATGTTGCATTTGTACCAGTATGCTTACTTTCCTTTTTTTTCCCCAGGACGTGCAAATATCTGTCCCTACAACAATAACTGACTTTGAGCTGACAAATTTTCACATCTTTTGTTATCTTCCAAGTGGAGGAATAAAGACTGTTCAGCTAAAGTTTGCACTTCATGTCAGACAAAAGGTCCTCTGGAAACCATTTGTTTTGTACTCTTAGTGAAATAAATTTTTTCACAGTTTGGTGAGGTGTTGCTTCCAAGTAGGAGTACTGAGTGAAATCCAGCAACATGATGATCAGCAAACAGGTTGTGTTAACTTATGTGTATCTCCTCGTGTATATATTGCTCTCCTCAGGTGTGATTTTGTATAACAAGGTATGTGTCTTGAATTATCACAAGTAGGCCACTGCTTGTGTGTTTTTGATTCCATGAGTGCCTTGCATCTTAAGCAAAGTGTAAAGTTAATCTAAGGGTGTGATTGTGTAAGGATTTTCAAATATCCATTCCAATCCAAAATTTCACTTTAATTTAAAATAATAATATTTTAAATAATTTACGTTTCTCAAAAACTGTCGTATACTCACAACACATCATATTTTCTTTCCTTAACCCCACGTTGGGCCTCATCTGACCCTACATATTTAATAATTTTTTATTATATTCAAGCAAACTCATTTCAATCCAATCTCACTCCAATTACACCCTAAATTATTTTGACAATTTGAAGGTCTTTGAGTTTGGCTTATTCCTAACTTCTGTTTGGTTGATTATATAAAGACATCACTCTCGTAAAGTATGAATTTATACCCTTTTGGAGGTGTTCCATGAATTCCTGGTTCTGTGATTGAACTTAGCGTTTGCAAGTTCTCTAGGACACGTCTATAAATATTTTTTTGCATTTTTGGTTGCCAAACTGAATCACATGCTAAAACCATCTGTTATGAATATTATATCGATGGGTTTTGTCAGGCTGAGATATATTCAGTTCAAGCTGACACTTACTGAATTGTGTTTTAATGTTTGGAGGAGGGGGGAGAAGAACAAGAAATGGTGTTAATGCACTAAAGCAAATCATAAACTTTTTATTTTCTTAAAAAAGTTATAAAGATAAAAGGTGCAATGAGGTTAAACTCCTCCAAAGGGAGCTGTACATTGATAACATGTTATAGAGCATCCTCTTCGGCTAGGTAATACATACACTATTGCTTGAATAATTCATAGGATGGAAATCCATTTTAGAGTCAGGATAGCTGCTGTATGCCTATTTATAAACCTCCCTGCTGGGCCGCTAATGGCCAATATATGTCCATTTGTCCAAGTGCATATCATATGCCCTTGATGTCACATAATATCAACTTCTGGAGATCATTGTTGTTTCCTCATGACATTCTTAAGTTCTTTGGGTTGGGTAATAAATTATTCATTATAGAGAAGTACAATATCCTTTCAGAAACTGCAAGTATTTGCAGAAATAAGTCCCATAGGGATATCGCAGTAAAATGGAGGCAACTTTGGGTGATTTATGTTTACATAAATATTGCATCTAGTCATTTTTCTGTGTCGTTAGCAGTAATTGTCTCTGTTTGTTGCACTTTGTTTACAGTTCATCTCTTGTTTGTTTTTGTTTTTCAATTATCTTGATTGATTGGAGCTCTTTGGTCTTATTTCATTCTGTTTCTCCTCTTGCAGTGGGTGCTCTCACCAAAATATTTCAATTTCCCATTACCAATAACACTTACTATGATTCATATGGGCTTTTCGGGATTTGTAGCATTTTTTCTTGTCCGTGTTTTCAAGGTGAGGAAGCTCGAACTTCAGTTTTCTTGTACTAAAATTGCAGCTAATGTTTGCTATATACACACACACACACACGCGTACATATATAGACACAGGCATATCAATGTTTATACATTGTCGTATGATGCAAACTTGATTTTGAAGTCTCATTAATTGTGCCAAAACTACTTTTCTCTTTAATTATAAATAAATTGTTTTTTATTACTGTCATGAAATAAAGCCATTGGAATTATGTTTTTTATCTGCTTTCCTCTATAATTGGTGCATACTTTCAGTTTTTATCTTTTGGCTACACTGGAGTAGATAGTTTTGATAAAGATTTTATCACTCTGAACCTTGACAAAAGATATTCGGTTCATTCTTCCTCACTGCAGGTTGTATCACCTGTGAAGATGACCTTTGAAATGTAAGAGAATCGCATTTTTAATTCTTGGCAATTGCTTTTGGGATTCTGTTTAATGTTTATATCATACTAAATTGCAGATATGCCACATGTGTAGTTCCAATTAGTGCCTTCTTTGCTTCAAGTCTTTGGTAAGCTCTTCAATGACTCTATATATACACTTGTACTAGGTTAAAGTGGCAGGATCTTGGTTTTTGACTTTTCACTTTTGTTGCAATGGTTTCGTAAACTACTTATTCCATAAGTACTTGCATCTCAGATGCTTTATCTGGTAACAGTTTCTTTCAACTGATTGAAGTCATCACTTCCTGTGTTCATATAGGTTTGGCAACACTGCCTATTTATTTATTTCTGTTGCCTTCATCCAGATGCTTAAATCCCTAAGTACGTTTTTTGATCATACTCAACTCTTCATTGGAAATTGCTTCTAATTGACACCACTAACTCTATACAGTCTGGCTTGTGTGCAGTGCCCGTGGCTACATTTCTTATGGCTGTTATTTGTGGTACTGATAAACTACGATGGGACATATTCTTGAACATGGTATTGGTCAGTATTGGTGTTGTTGTATCTTCATATGGAGAAATCCACTTCAATGTAGTAGGCACAGTTTATCAGGTCACAGGAATAATTGCGGAAGCTCTTAGGCTGGTCTTAACGCAAGTTCTTCTCCAGAAGAAGGGCTTAACTCTCAATCCTATCACCAGCTTATATTACATAGCTCCATGCAGGTATTCTTCAGCATTCTTTTAGTTTCACGTGTCAATTTCACTTTTGGCAAAATGTGATAATTTTTCCTTCCCTAGTTATAACACCTGGATGAACATATATAGAAAAGAACTAAATAACACCTTGGTCAAAATCTTGGTTTCCACTTTGTGAATCAAATACATATCCACATATATACAAGGGGGTGATGAAGAGTAAGGAGGGAGGTGAGAAGAGAGTTAAAAGCATTGGGCTGCCTATTGAACATCTGCTGGAATTTGACAAAACCAAACTTTTTCGAAATGTTAAATGACTGAATTATACCAATTATTTGATTTCAAAGCAGTACAGGAGTGATAGAATCATATAAGTGGAGAGAAACTAACAAGTAACATTTATACCCTATCACATTCTTCTAGATGCTTGGGGAAGTGTTTGATTGTGAAGTTGGCTGTTAGGAGTATCTGAGTTTAGTTTTTCCCCAGTTGATGCTTTCCGTGGTTATTTTTATTTGGTTTTCTTTGGAGTCTGGCGGTGATTGAGGTGTCTATGAGTTGGAAGTTTGTTTGTCTCTCATTTATCCACTTTCATGTTTCATTGTAACATGGTTCCTATTCTAATAACTATAACAAGAAGGTTTGGGAAGCCTACCGGTACAACTTTCTCATATGTTGTTTTTAGATTTTGTTGCCGAATTTTTGAACTTCTTCTGATTCCACTCAAACCCCATAAATGGCAATCTGTGACACCACAGCCGCTGACACAAAATGATATTTTGTGCGAAATAATAAATCCAAAAATTAACTCTCATAAGGTATTGGACCACTGAAATTCACATTGCCTGTTTTTTCTTGTGGGCTTAAATCAGACAAGTTGTATTTCCATGTCTTTAGATTTAGAACCCCGGAATCAGATTTGGTGAGGGGAGGAGGAGAATATGAGGAACCAAAGAGGTGGCAGTAGTGGTGGTGAAGCGGCTGGAGAGGAGGACAGGAAGAGATTGTGTTGGCAGTGGCGGCTGGTATAGGGACAGTGTTGGCGGCCAAATGGGAGAGCAGAGGTGTCATGACTGTTGTGGGTTATGGGTACGGGAGGAGAGAGATGAGGGAAGAGAGTCTCTCCAAAAGCTTTGACAAGAGAGAATAACATATATTTATTCTGAAATTTTTGAGGTTTGGAACTTATATTGGGAAAATTCTTCTCTGGTTTTGTTGTTCTCTAAACAAGATTCTTTTTTTCCCTCTTCAAAAATCAAATTTATAATTTATATCAGAACTTTTGGAAAAATTCATACTGAAAATCTCTCATTTAGAGTCTAGTTTTGGGACCTTGTGCATCTCAATTCCAATCTTTATAGAGTGGAATAGTAGTTCTTGATTTTAAGTCTTTCTGCTTCTATCTGCTTGTGTATTTGGCCATTATTCAGTCTATATGATATCATTGAATACGTATTGCAATGCTTTATGGACGTACTCTTTTGATGTGCAGTTTTCTTTTTCTCTTTGTCCCCTGGTATCTACTGGAGAAGCCTGGAATAGAAGTTTCACAGATTCAATTCAACTTTTGGATATTCTTCTCAAATGCACTTTGTGCTCTAGCTTTGAATTTCTCAATTTTCTTGGTTATTGGTAGAACCAGTGCTGTGACCATTCGAGTAGCTGGTGTGTTGAAGGATTGGATACTCATTTCCCTTTCAACTGTCGTTTTTCCGGAGTCGACAATTACCACCCTTAATATTGTTGGTTATGCCATTGGTGTGTCTAAATTCCTTGTTTATTTGAATCATTTTAAGTAATAAACTGAAAGCAATGTTGAAATTGTTTAGTTTCTCTGATACATTTTTGGGTACTTGGCAGCCATATGTGGCGTACTCATGTACAATTACTTGAAAGCGAAAGATGTCCGTGCAGCCCAACTTCTTCCTATAGAGAGCATTGCCGAACGAACAGCAAAGGTGGATGTTCTATCTCAAGAAAAAAAAAAAAAACCTTAATATTCATTTTCTTGTGTAGTTAAAAGCTTGTTATTTTGAGAGACTTGATTATATTGATGATTAGATTACCTGTGTCTGCATGCTTATAGAATGCCTGCCAAACCTTGTTCGCATCTAGAATTCCCACCACTGCTATTGAAACAGGGAACTGTTTTTACTGAGCCAAGTAATTGTTTATTGGACGGTACTGCTTGTTCTCCCCCCACCCCATGGAAAAATGGAAAAATTCTTTTCAGCTTTTCCTTGTTGGGGGTTGGGGAAGGTATACTACTAAAAAGGTGGTGCCTTCTTTAGAAGATTTTACAGCTAGAAGTTTGGAACAGTAACTGAAGAAGGAATGAATATGAAAGAGGATAATTGAAGTTGAATGTTCCTTTCTTACTTCCTCGTATGGTGCTCCTAAAATTGTTTACTTCCCATGGTCTTTTTTCCTTTATTGCCTCTTATTTGAAGTGCTATTGCTGTTACTCTCCTTTATTGCAGTAAATTTCCAGGAGGGATTATTCTGTTGTTTGGTGGTGTTTAAAATTTGTCCTGCTTCCATATAACAGGAATTTAAGATGGAAAAGAAGTTGTCTGATATCTATGTCCCAGAAAACAATATCAATGGTTTGCGGGGCGGAAGAAATAGTTCTGCTTCTGATGTGAATGTGGATGAAGAGGCACCTCTACTTGCCTCCTCAAGGCTCTCTCATTTGGGCAAAGCCAGCATGGCAGCTACTCAGCATGATTGATTTTAGCCCAGAAACTCTTCCTTTCTCACTATATTTCTAGATCAGTATTTTTGGTTAGAATCCGAGTAATCAGATGAGCAGCAAAGAGCAGGTTTGAAGTAGCATAGCCTCTTCTTTTAATTGTTCTGGGGACAACGCATTCCCCCTTTTTGCTGGGCCTCTCGCTATCATTCATTGAAGTAGTTTAGTTCAACATTGGAAAAGTATTTATCTTGAGGTTCTATTTTTCTTTACTTAGATTCTAAAGTTGGTAGCTTAGCCTACGTAAGAGATCTCTTCCCCCTTGGGGGTTGCAAGACCTCGACGCAATCTTCGGTTTGGCTGTAAGATGTTCCTCCTCCATGTATTCTTCGACAAGGGGAACTAGTGTAACAATAGTACATGGAGAAAAATATCAAGGAATTATAATTTTTTTTCCGGCCTTTTATGGGTATGCATTTCCATCCAGACCTGAGAACAGACTTGTTCAAGTGCCATGAAATATATTGAATCAGTCATTGGTGAATTCTTTGAAATTAAATTTTTTATTTTAACTGGATACGGAGATTTAAAAGAATATTAGATTATAAGCAAATTACCATCATTTTATTTTTATTAATTAAAAAAATGGATGGATGATTATATAAGTTAGTGATACTTGATTATGTGGTGGAGTTTTGTGAATTTTATATTTGGAAGCACTCCATCTATAAGTATATTAGGTGAATGATCCTAAATTCTAGTGGTTGAAAATAAATTTGCGAACCAATGTTTTGGCGCTTTGGTAAGGGTGTCGAAGTAACCCCAGTTTCTAGGCAAAGCTGTTTTCAATCTTGTTGTCTCCTGCAGTTTCCAACTCGCGAAAGAGGCCTTATAAATATCTTTTACAGTGCAATAACTTTTACTACTCCGCGTAGAATAATTCTACTAAAAAAAGAATAAAAGTACTATGAAATTCATTTACATTGTAATGAATCGTAGCAGGCAATTCTGTCTGTAACTCGTATGCTCATGATGCCGAGCTCCTTGTATTCTGAATTCCTCCCTGTCTACCCTTTTAAATTACACACAGAAAAAAAGAAACGTGAAATGAAAATTATTATACTTTCAGATGAGTCTTGTCAATATAAAAAACAAAAAAACGAGAATCTAATTCCATAAACACATGCGGATTGGTTACGAGAGGAGAATGGTTTACTTGGCCAATCACGAGAGCTAACAAGTGGCAGTGGACGCATGGATTCCGTTGGGCAGAATTCCATTGCAATTTGCTACTGTTTCTAAAAATCTAACAAACCATCCCTCAAAACGCTGTCTGGGATCTGTGTGCGATTGACAAGTGGTTTTTGACAATAATTCTCCGTGTATATCAAATCATCCCTTTAAAATTCACTCATTGGCGTTTCAGCTTCTTTGTTTTCCATCTCTAAATCTCATCTCCTTCATTGCATTGCTAATCTTTTGTACGGAATCCAACAAGGCTTTACCATGTCCAGTACTGCTGGTTTGGTCATCCCCTGCAAAGGTCTACTCTTTCTTAACTCTTTTGGCCTTCTCTTTTTTCCATTACATTTTGCTCTGTTTTCCTACTTTCATTGACTTGCACTTTGCCCTGAATTGTTTGAACACGATATCTTGATTTTTCTTGAGAATTTAAGAATGGCGAGTGTCAGTGTGTGCACATTTGTCCGACTTCTTCTTTGTAATGTTTTTCTTGGAACTGGGTTGGGAATTGTGTGATGCAATTGTTTTGGTTTTCTAGTGTTTGACTAGTCATGTATTTCGTTCCCATAATGCTTCTTCAGATGGAATTTCATTTCGGGTTTTTTGGGTATGTCCATGCGCGCATTTCCTTACAATACCGAAGAGGTGAATGATTTCTTGTGATCCCATCAGAGGTATTTAAGAAAATGGAATTTACTGGCTGTTTCTTTTGCAGCTGCGGTTTCGTGGGAGGCCGGGAAGCCACTGGTGATTGAGCAAGTGGAGGTTGCACCACCACAAGCCATGGAAGTGAGGATCAAGATCAAATACACGTCCCTTTGTCACACTGATCTCTATTTCTGGGAAGCTAAAGTTAGTAAACTTCCAACCTCCTTTCTAAAGATTTTTCATTGATCTGACATGATGAATCGTTTCCCCATCACTCTAACTAAGTATAATATTTTCGAAGTATTCATTATTTTCTACTAGACGATTATATTGTTACACAGAAAAATAGATTTTATACAAAGAAGAAAACAACTTTTACAAAACAATTGGACAATGCAAAAACAAAATGAAAGTATCAATTTGGCTGCACTTATATCTATTCTGGAAAGGTTATTGGCTCTTGGTGATTGCATAACCCCACGATCCTACTATTTGATAACACGAGTTGGATTTGTAGTATAACCATGACTCTCATATGAATGGAACAGTTATTTGCTTCACATTTTTGTGGAATCTTATTTTGAAGTATGTTTTTTGCAGGGCCAAACACCATTGTTTCCGCGCATATTTGGTCATGAAGCAGCCGGGTATGTAGCTTGTTTCACGTTATATTGTCCACTCTTAAACTCTCTGGTTATCTGTTGGTTGGAGACTTGGAGGAATCAAATCCAGGACGCAAAAACTAGTTTATTAGCTTCATGACAAGTCCATGTTAAGGATTGAATGATTGTGTGCTGCAGAACTTTTATTTCATTTCTCCTGTGGAGCTTAGGATAGGGAAACGCCTACCCTGCTTGTATAAATGGTTCCCCTGTGCTCCAAGGCTATTTCAGTTTTCAAGTTGAACTTGCTTGTGTAATTAATTACTGTTGTTGTTGTTTGTGTAATTAATTGTTGCCTATTCTTATTTATTTATTACTTCTCTGAACTCAATTTGGGAATTCTGACTTTTTCAACAATCTCACTGCCTCAACTTTCTTAACAGTATTGTAGAAAGTGTCGGAGAAGGGGTGTCAGATCTCCAAGTTGGGGATCATGTTCTTCCGGTATTCACTGGGGAATGTGGGCAGTGTGAACATTGCATGTCTGAGGAAAGCAATATGTGCAATCTGCTTAGGATAAACACAGACAGAGGTGTAATGCTTAGCGATGGGAAATCTAGGTTTTCGATCAATGGGAATCCAATAAATCATTTTCTTGGTACATCGACCTTTAGTCAATACACTGTTGTCCATTCAGGCTGCCTTGCAAAGCTCAATCCATTGGCACCGTTGGATAAAGTATGTGTTCTCAGTTGTGGCATCTCAACAGGTATAACTTTTAGCTCACAAATCTTTCAGATATATCTTCCTATAGAATTTTCAGATCAAACATGCTGCAAATTGTTATTTGAACTTAAATTCCATTCTTCTGTACTAGGATTGGGTGCAACCCTCAATGTTGCAAAGCCGAAAAAGGGCTCCTCTGTTGCCATCTTTGGGCTAGGAGCAGTAGGCCTTGCTGTCAGTATCATGCCATTTGCACTTTAATTCTTGCACAAAAAGTTTTACTTCTTTTTGCCTTGATGTTATATTATTGTTATCTAGGTTCTCATACTCTATCATGCTTCAGGCTGCTGAAGGTGCAAGAATTGCTGGAGCATCAAGGATTATTGGGGTTGATCTGAACCCCAATAGGTTTGAGGAAGGTACTTGTGTCATTCTTCATTCACAGCTTTGAATTGTAAGAAGTGCCAATGAATAGGTTATCCTGACTGTTTTTCATTTCTCATTTTTATGGTTCTAGCCAAGAAATTTGGAGTAACAGAATTTGTAAATCCGAAGGACCATGACAGACCAGTCCAAGAGGTGAATTTCTTCTTTCTTTTATTATGGATTCTTTTGTAATGCACAATATTATTTGCTTTTAGGTACAAATTTTTATCCCGTCTCCTTTTAACATTTTCGCTATCCTCTTATCAGGTCATTGCAGATATGACAAATGGAGGAGTTGATAGGAGCGTGGAATGCACTGGAAACATTAATGCCATGATTTCTGCCTTTGAATGTGTTCATGATGTATGATATTAAAGTGACTTCTACGGGTATAGAAAGTTTGGCAGTAATTTGACAGTGAACTACTCAGGATAGGAGGAGAATTTGTTTAGATATCAACAAAACTGAAGCCCTGCAAAACCAAAATCAATCACAATCAGTTACACATTAGTACACATACCAGCATCAATTAATCTAGAATATGACTTTCTTTGTGAAAGAAAAATTTTCTTCCAACTGAATTGGTCTAGTAGACGAACTCTTTTTAACTCTACCTTTGAAGGCTTGCTTTTTTTTTCTGGATAATAGATTTTGTGTATTGTGGACCTAGATAATGCTATCGAATGCTCAGAGTTCTCTGTTTCTTGGACCATGCAGGGATGGGGTGTGGCTGTGCTTGTCGGAGTGCCCAACAAGGATGCAGTTTTCATGACCAAGCCCATCAATATGCTAAATGAGAGGACACTCAAAGGAACTTTCTTTGGGAACTATAAACCTCGTACAGACCTTCCCTCTGTTGTTGATATGTATATGAGCAAGGTTTGTATTACATTAGCTGTGCTCTGACAAATTTGTATACTTCCCATCCTTATTACCAGTGGTAGAACTGATCAATACAAAACTTCTTGTATAATCCTGCAGGAATTGGAGCTAGATAAGTTCATCACCCATCGCCTCCCATTCTCTGAAATCAACATGGCTTTCGACTACATGTTGAAAGGGGAGGGCCTCCGATGTATCATCAGCATGGAAGAGTAGTCTTTGCTGGGATGTCTATGAAAAGAGTATCTAGATCAATATCTAGTCTTCTGAAGGTAGTCATATCCTTTTGCATGCAATTGTGCCTGTGTAATGGGCAGAGGTTCATCTTTTAGTACATAGTACTTGTAAGCACATAAAATTTAGACATGCTAGAAGGATAACAACCTAGTTGTTCACATAAAATTTGGCCTGTTACTTCTTAATTGAGACAGTGATTTACAATTGAAACCAAATTGACGACAACTTGAAGCAAATAAATTATATCTTTCCATCAATATCAAATTATCCTTATGTTTCTCCCAAACTGCTTCCGTATCATCAAGGATCAGAATAGCACTTTCTTGCACAAAAACAACATCAAGACTTTTTTGATGCCTCTGTGTGCAATCCCCTCGGGAATGGAAATAAACATCTCTGGGATCAAGCAGCTTTGACATTTGTAGTGCATATGCACGTCCACCCATTGTGTATATGTACATCTTAAATAGCTTGCTTGCTTCTTTCAAGAAGGTATGCACAAAGGGCCTTAACTTGGTCATCATGTGCACGAGGTCTAGTTTATAAAGGCTGCCCTTTAATGAATCTGGAAGGCTCTCATGAGTGCCCCTTAAGTATCCTTCTTCCTCGGTAATATCTAAGAGCTGACTTGTATTAAGCAATGTGTGATTTAAATCAAGAACTAGGTAAAGCTTTTTATCGCGAAATAGGTTCTTCAGGTCTTTCTCACGTAATCGAGCAATCTCCTCATTAGAAAGCCTTAAATTCTTATGTATGTAGCCAAATGCAACGCCAGATTCATCATCCACTTTCAGCCCACACCGGATACATAAACCGTAAATGAAACCAGGATGTGTGCATTCATCTTTCTCCAGGGATGCTCCTGAAACTTGTACCTCTTCTCTATGATGCGTTGAACTTTGTGGATCCCTCCTGCTTTCAAGAGCCTCAACTTTACGCCTTATAATACTCTAAGAACAGAGATATCAGAACTATAATCGCTACGATCTCCTTCCTCCTCTACTTCCTCTGGTGACACATTCGATGCAAAATCCAACTCCGGAGAAAGGCTGCAAAGTCATAACTGTTTGTACTTGATGAATGAAAGGACGAATCCGCATTTAGACTCATCTGTGAAGAGGGTGGAGCCAACAATGCAAAACTTAGCGACTGCTAATCGGGTGAATCTCGACGAGATTGTTCGCCAAAGCTACAAGAGCCAGAGGAGGAAAGACTTGGTTTAAAGGAGACAATATAATAATTAAACCAATTATTTATAGTGGGTTGCATGTATTTATATTAGAAAGATCATGGAGTTAATGCAGGACATGTAGTTAAAAGATGTGGTCTTTGATTTAGTTTTACATTATAAAGTTACCATTGTCTTTCCTATGTATGTTTGGATTAGGAGGTAAAAGTTTCTAATTACATTAAAAAGTTACTATTGTCTTTAGGAGTTAAAAGTTTCTAATTACATTAAAAAGTTACTATTGTCTTTAAATTAGAGACTAACAATTCCTGTATAAATTAAAAAATTACTATTGTCTTTTCTATATATATTTGGATCAGGAGGGGCTTAACTCCTTTCTAATTTCTTAATGCAAATCTTTCTAATTTTGTAATACAAATATTGTTAAGTGATCCCTATTCGTTTATTATTTTTAGATATTTTGAAATTGTAAGATATAACAGTCAAAGTCTGCAATCTCATTAAAATATGGACTCCTCCAAATCCTTCTTTCAACCCTTTCTCTTTTCATAGAACTCCGACCTTTCTATTTCTTTCCCTCTCCAATTGCTCCTTCTCCTGCTCTTCCCTCTGCGAGATCAAAGAAGAGTTTAACTAGGCTGGTGAATCGATCAAAATCCGAAGGTAGATTACCAGTTCTATTGTGCAATCACTATAAATAATTCACCATGAAAATCGTTACCTTTTTAAAGGGTTCTTCAAATTATGCAAGGTCTAACGAATTTTGTTGGGAGGGAAGAGATCATATTAGACACAAATTGTCAATTATTGATGCATAAAACCATTGCACCGTTTTGTTTGAGTTGTTATCAAAGAAAAGTAAATGAACAAGCTTCCCCATTGAAGGTTTCTTTTAAAAAATTGCAGCTAATCAGAATAACCAATTCTTTTTCAAGCATTCATCATATGTCCTCTGGATGTATGAATAAAATCTCAGCAACTGCAAATGATTTGCGAAAGATTCAAACATATACATCTAACAGAGTGAATTAAAAAAAGATTGAGAATGAAAAAGGGAGAGGGTATACAGAAGGAGGTGGGGAGAGGAAGGAATTAGAAGAGAGAAGATACTGAGTGAGAGACTTAAGTTAAGCGGGGAGAGAGAAGACCGGGAACGGGGAGAGGCTTTTTTTTTTTTTTTTAATTTTATTTTGGGGGGTGGGGTTTGGGGGTAGAGATTAGAGGAGAGAGATAATGACGGAAAATGGCTGGAAAGAGAGATAAACGAGCCACTAGAGTCATTTGAAATTCTTTGGGATTGACTGCTCTAGCAGGAGGTGAATTGCTGCGTTTAATGAGGTTTGACAGTGGCAGAGAGGAAGGAGTTCCCAGTCTTATTGGCACCATAAAAATAAAACTACTTTGAAGTTAAGTTTGTCATTCAAAATCTCACACTAAGTGTCTTGCTTTCTGGATATGGGGGAGCTGCTGGCTGGTTAAATAAATAGAGAGATAGGGATTCCTCAAGAACTGCTTCTGCCTTAAACCAAACTTATCATTGGCAATTCACAACAGAACAAAAGAATGGTTCCTCCAAGTAACCTGGCAGGAAAGAAATCAGCCTACATGGCGTAGGTATCATGATCAGGTTAAAAATTTACAGGGTGACCCAGTAAATATCATGATCACCATCTTATGCTGCTTATCAACATCTTGCAGTTTAAAAATTGTAGCTTATCAACATCTTGCAAGTTAAAGGAAATTAAAAGAAACATATTGTAGGAACTACTGGTCTCCTCCTGCTTTTGTTACTTGTACTTCTCCATTATTCTTCTTGCTTCTTCAAGACTATCTTCTGTGGAAGTGGTGCCTCCATCCACTTTTGGGTTTTCATCCTTATTTAAGGCTATGAATGTGAAATAAATGAGTCCCATCACTGCCTGTTATTTGACCAAGAAGTTTGTCTTAGATGATCTGTTTCTAATTTCCAAAAAGTTTTTACCTGATCTTACCAACAATATAACTCATATAAAGAAGATATTGGAGTAGAGCATCTTTAGCAGATAACATAGGCCAGCAGGAAAACATACCAGCACAAAGAAGACGCTGGACAGGAAGGACTTCAGTAAAAAGACCGTAAGGGTTAAAGTGATCAGGGTCACTGAGATTCTTGCTATTGGCCTTGGAATAGAATCCTAATAAAACAACAGCAAGGTAAGGCAATGCATATGCTCAGTTTGACAGTAACCAAAACAAATTAGCTACCTTAAAGTCATTAGAGAGTGTGATATTGAAGAATTTGACCGACTTACAGGCACTAGATTGGTTCCAGCTTCAATTCCATCCTTCGCAACCTTCCAAGCAGTTTGAAGAACTACTGGACAAGATTTTCACACAAAATTACATTATGAGATGAAAATCAGGAAGAGAAAAACCAGACAAGAATAATTCAGCACAAGGCAAAACATCACCAAGAACTCAGTTAATCATAAAATTTTAAGGCTTCTTTTCTACGACAGAACTTTCTCACAACTTCAATGCATAACCACCGAGTACTTCATTATTGGCACACTTTCAAAAAATGCTTCCAGCGGCCACAAATTCAAAACATAACGAATTCTACATATCTTCAGAGTGCTTCATAGGAGTATCTAATTAAAGGAAATTAATCCTGTTCATTATGCTTTTTCGTGAAAGATCAATCTAGATCTTTCCTAGCAATAACATTTTGCACAAATATCATTTCTTTCCCCAAAAGAGTTAATTTGCACCTCGGAGTGTCTGTATATGCATCCCTGTAAAATTTGCTGTGCTGATCATTAGAGGCCACAGCAAAAGTATCAGCAATTGAAACAAGAATTTGAAATTACAAAACAACAATAACAAATTTTACCATCACATAGATATTACGGTATTGATTGGAATTTTATGACTTCAGCAAATTTAGCACGCAAAGCCAGAACCCCTAAACAATTTCATGAAAATAATTCAAATCCATCCAGAACCACACTTCAATTAAAGTATAGAGTGGTAGTGATTCTCAATAACATGGAAAATCAGAAAATGTAAAGTAAAGTTGGCACCATTACCTGTAAAGAAATTGAATTGCGAAGCAAAAACGATAGGTCGGGCCCGAGTTCTGGGATTCTTGAACTTGTTGAATTGAATGGTTGTGGACAAAATTTGCTTTTTCAACTTGAAAACTAGATTACAAGAGAGAAATTGAGAAGGGTTCAGAGATGCAGCAAGATTTTTGCTGCAGCATCCCCTGGGAGAGGGAAGTGAGATGGCCAAGATGCTACTACTAAAAGAGACCGTTGAAGCCATTAAGTGGTTTCTGATAAATTTACAACTTCGAAACTATGGTGTCTAAGAGAAAAAATCACTTCATCTGTCCGTACATATCATTATCAACAGGATTTTCTACTCCTACTAAGTGGAAACGAAACCATCGGGTGGGGCATTGAAATCTTGCTCTGTATTGTGCTTGATAAACCTAAGAAATAAATAAATAAATAACAAGAAAGATATTGGGCCTTAAGTGGTAAAGGCTTCTTTAGCAGTTCTACTTCTTCCAATGGCGATCAAATATACGGCCATAGGCTTATAATACATTTGGACCGAACTTACCTCGAACTGTCGGAAGCCCCTGTTCTTACTCTTGAAGCTTTTACTTGGTCCAGACCAAACCCGAAATAAGGATCTTTAGGGAAAGGCCCTGGGCGGCCCAAGCTCGGACAGTTTTTGCATTAAAAAAAAAAATTATTTTCCTACCGCGAGGCATTGGTTCAAATGGTTAAAAAAAAACTAAAAATATTTACAGATAGTGTCCTTGCTCATGTAAAGGGTTATAATTTAATCACAAGATTGAACAATATAACATAATTTGCACAAATTCAATGGACATAGTTAAATTGACATCTCTAATCTTTATCACCCTAGGATAACCACTCAATCACTAATTGGCCTGATTCTTGGCATGTGCAGGCATCATGGAACTGGTTTCAAGTAATTGGCATGTGACCCCATACTGGGACATTAGTATCCGAAGGTAAAAATAAGTTCTTGCCATGATAACAAACACAAGTGTAAAAAATGGTGATTATGCTGCGGTGGAGGTCATGAGAGGCTAAAGAATACTAAAAAAAAGGTACCAAAAAAGAAGGGTTGATTGGGAATAGATTCCACTGTTGGAAGTCCCCAAGGTCGCTTGACTCAGCACCTCCTAGAACTCTGGGCTCTTTATGCACTGTCTGCGACATTTAGAGCCCTAAAATCTAACCTTTGTTTGTGCTTTAGTCAAGATACTTTTAATTTTTTAAGACCACTATATAAGGTAGACAATTATATGTGCCATTCCAGTTCCACCCCATTAGAATTTTAAAGATTGACTTGAACTTTTGCATATATGAGGAATTGGGTGTCCCCAAATGGTCTAATGTAAAGGGTATCTTCTCCTAAAAGAACAGAAAAGGAGCAAATTAAGTCCCTTCTGACGCAGGGTTGAAAATGAATACCTAGACCACGTGGTTGGTCTCAAAATTTGGAACCATGTTTTCTCCTCCTTTCGCTTATTTTTGTTTTCTGGTAAATCTCTGCATAATTTCTGTTTGGACAACAAAATAATGAACCCCCAATGCATGCTGGCCAAAATGGCCACAGCTGTTATCTAACGAGTTCCTATGCAATGGTATTATGGATGGTGATCACTGATTACCATGCAATTCACTCGTGTGATTTCCATTAGGCAATCCCAGTCTTAAACAAATTTTGGCTGGAAACGAGATTGAGGGAAGAATTGATTGGGATTGAAATGTTCAGTTAAGGATTTTAGATCCAAGACAGTAAGAACAAGGTAACTGGCATTATTTGGTGCGGCCCGAGTACCCAAATGAGAAACCATCCGTGTTACTGATGGTTTTTGAGGAAAACAATGCAAGAACACATGGTTGTATGTGCTCCTAGTTTGAGCAATCTTTCAATGCCCATTCAAAAATATAATATAAGAAGAAAACAGAAAGCAGAGAAATGCAGAACCTCGAGGTGAAGATGGTGGAGAGGGAGGTGGAGCTGGTGTGAGTGCTAATCTTTAATAATTGATCCCTCTTCTTTTGTCTCTCCTCTCTTCTTGCTTGTCTGCAAAGATAGATATAATTAGTAGTATAATCTAGCTAATTTGCATTAGTAGAGTCAATAGAGTTAAGTGAAATCAACAAAAAGGAGGAGAAAGATAGAAGCCCAATACAAAATCAAGAAGATAGGTTAGGGATTTGAGGCCAATGCCAATGCCAATGCCGAGGCAATCCTTGAACAACCAAAACCACCACCACCACCTCCACAGATACTATCCTCTTCCTCTCCTATTGCTGACGCTTCTCCCACATGCTGTGGCAGCCGCAGGCAATGAAGTTCTTGTACTACTTTCTTGGCTTCATAGCTCTCCTTCACAACCTGCTGCCTTCTCAAACTGGAATTCTTTAGATCCCAATCCTTGTAAGTGGTCCTGCATTAAATGTTCTTCTGATAATTTTGTTACTGGAATCAATATTCAATCAGTTGAGCTTGCTCTTACCTTTCCCTCCAATCTTTCGTCTCTTGCTTCCCTCCAATCAATCACCATTTCTGGGGCAAATCTCACGGGGACTATACCGCCTGACATTGGAGACTGCAGTTTGCTTAAAACAATTGATGTCAGTTCAAATAGTCTTGTAGGTAGCATTCCAATCACCATTGGCAAGCTTCAAAACCTAGAGGACTTGATTTTGAACTCTAACCAGCTTACTGGGAAAATCCCGGCAGAGCTTAGCAATTGCACCGGCCTAAAAAATCTCGTATTATTCGATAACAAGCTTGGTGGGAACATTCCAGCGGAGCTAGGAAAGCTTGCAACACTGGAAGTTATACGTGCCGGAGGGAACAAAGACATTGATGGAAAGATTCCAGAGGAACTTGGAAATTGCCAGAATTTGCAAGTGTTGGGTCTTGCTGATACTAAGATTTCTGGTTCTATTCCAGCGTCACTGGGCAAGCTAAGCAAGCTTCAAGTACTATCTGTTTATACTACAACGCTTTCTGGGGAAATACCACCAGAAATATGCAATTGCTCAGACCTTATTGACTTGTATCTTTATGAGAATGATCTGTCTGGGTCACTTCCAGCAGAGTTTGGCAAGCTTCAGAAACTCCAAAAGATGTTATTGTGGCAAAACAATTTCATTGGGCATATTCCTGATGAAATTGGGAATTGTACAAGTTTAGTAATAGTTGATTTCTCATTGAATTTTCTCACCGGAAGCATACCATGGTCCCTTGGGAACCTCTTGAATCTTGAGGAATTGATGATCAGTAACAACAATATATCTGGTTCAATTCCACCTGTTCTGTCTAACGCTACGAGTCTGATACAGCTACAGCTAGATACTAACCAAATATCTGGTTCAATCCCAGTGGAGTTAGGGTTGTTGAAAGAGCTAACAGTCTTCTTTGCCTGGCAGAACAAGCTTGAGGGAAGCATCCCATCAGGGTTGGCCGGTTGTAGGAGCCTCCAGGCTTTGGATTTGTCCCACAATTCCCTCACTGGTAGCTTACCATCTGGCCTCTTTCAGCTGAAAAATCTAACCAAACTTCTCTTGATTTCCAATGACATTTCAGGCTCCATCCCTCCAGAGATAGGTAACTGCAGCTCCCTTACAAGAGTGCGACTTGTAGACAATAAGATAAGTGGACAAATACCAAAGGAGATCGGGCTCCTTGATAATCTAAGTTTTCTGGACATCTCAAATAACCA
Source organism: Voacanga thouarsii (assembly GCA_026120185.1). Taxonomy (NCBI): domain Eukaryota; kingdom Viridiplantae; phylum Streptophyta; class Magnoliopsida; order Gentianales; family Apocynaceae; genus Voacanga; species Voacanga thouarsii. Next base: position 1,804,061 of record JANUWF010001339.1, read on the forward strand.
GCTCAGTGGATTGGTACCTGATGAGATTGGCAACTGCAAAGAACTTCAGATGCTGAATCTGAGCAACAATACTCTCGGTGGCAGTTTGCCAAGCTCTTTATCCTACCTGAATCGGCTTCAGGTACTAGATGTTTCCATGAATCATTTTTCTGGTCAGATTTCTTGGAGTTTTGGGCAACTTACATCCCTGAACAGACTTGTAGTTAGCAGTAACTCTTTGTCTGGGACGATCCCCTCAACTTTGGGCTGTTGTACAAGTCTTCAATTGCTTGATTTGAGCAGCAATAATTTCTCAGGCAACCTCCCAGAGGAACTGTTTAAAATAGAGGGACTTGACATTGCTCTGAATTTGAGCTGGAATGCCTTGACAGGATCAATCCCAGCTGAGATAGCTGCTCTGAATAAACTCTCTGTGCTGGACATTTCACATAATAAGCTTGAAGGAGATTTGACAGCTCTCTCTGGGCTCGAGAATCTTGTCTCTCTAAACATCTCTTACAATAATTTCACAGGTTATCTTCCTGACAATAAACTGTTCAGGCAGCTCTCAGCACCCGAACTCGCTGGCAACCAGGGTTTGTGCTCTTGGGGGCATGCCTCATGTTTCTTTACCGATGTGCCAGGCATGGGACTACCCTACGACAAAAACATTAGACGATCCTGGAAACTAAAGCTAGCAATTGCTTTGCTTGCAGTTGTGACTGTAGCCTTAGCTATCTTCGGAGTTTTAGCAGTATTACGGGTTAGAAGTATGAAGAAAGAAGACAATGATTCTGAGCTGGGATCAGGGGATGTGTCTCCTTGGCAGTGTACTCCATTCCAGAAATTGAATTTCACTGTCAATCAAGTTCTAAGATGTTTAGTGGAATCAAATGTGATTGGAAAGGGGTGTTCCGGAATTGTTTACCGTGCAGAATTGGGTAATGGTGAAGTTATTGCAGTTAAGAAACTGTGGTCATCAACAACAGCAGCAGCTGGCTATAGCTATCAAAACGAAAAACTTGGAACCACTGGAGTGGTTCGCGATTCTTTCTCCACTGAGATAAAGACCCTAGGTTCAATTCGTCACAAGAACATTGTTAGGTTCTTGGGTTGCTGTTGGAATCAGAACACAAGGTTGCTTATGTATGATTACATGCCTAACGGAAGCCTTGGAAGCCTTCTTCATGAACGAAGTGGTGGCTGCCTGGAATGGGACTTAAGGTATCAAATAATCCTAGGAGCAGCTCAAGGCTTGGCTTATTTGCACCATGACTGTGTTCCACCCATTGTTCACAGGGATATCAAAGCCAACAACATCCTTGTTGGTCTTGAATTTGAGCCTTATATTGCTGATTTTGGACTTGCCAAATTAGTTGATGATGGAGATTTTGCTCGATCCTCGAATACGGTTGCTGGATCTTATGGTTATATTGCTCCAGGTTAGTTCAAATGCCCAGTGAAAAAACTGATTCCTATTTCTCTTTTTGTCAATGCAATGCTGTAACTTATTTAGAGCTGATCATTTTGCAGAATATGGATACATGACGAAAATCACAGAGAAAAGTGATGTATACAGCTATGGAGTTGTAGTATTGGAAGTTTTAACAGGAAAACAACCAATTGATCCCACCATACCAGATGGACTTCACATTGTGGACTGGATCAGACAGAAAAGGGGAAATGCTGGAGTTGAGGTGCTAGAGTCAAGCCTTCGCGCAAGGCCTGAATCCGAGATTGAGGAGATGATGCAGACTTTAGGAGTGGCGATCCTCTGTGTTAATCCTTGTCCAGATGACAGGCCAACAATGAAGGATGTGGCAGCAATGCTCAAAGAAATAAGGCAAGAAAGAGATTTAGACCAAGAGTGTAAGAAAGTTGATATGCTTCTCAAAGATTCACAAGCAAATAATAACAGTCCTAGAGGAGGAGGAGGAGGGCCTTCCTCAGCAATGCAGAGCTTGTACCTTCAAAGTAGTAATAATTCAAGCTTTTCTGCATCTTCACTCCTCCAATCTTCTTCCTCAATTGGCAAAGCAGCTGGTTTTAGATAGACATCAGATTCAGATATAGAACAGAAGAAGTTTATACTGATTGTTGTGCCACCCAAAAAAAGAAAAACTAAAAAAAACACATATTGTAATGTATTCTCCTACTGATCTGGTTCTATGTTCCTCTCTTAATTGAGTGGAAAATTCATTAGAGATCAATCCTGTTGCTTGTTCTTTGCATCGTTGAATCAATACACTGTTTGTTTCTAGAATTTTGATGCCTGCCTTGCTTGAACCTCTTGTTATTTTTACGTAATGCGTCAAATTAATTGGTCTTTGTTGAAGAATGCATCTTTTGCTGAAAATTAGTTTAAGAATAAGTCAACTTTGAATTTTCTGTTATTTGCTGATTTTAAACTAGTTAGTTTTCAGTTTTCAGAATTTTCTGGATAGGATTTTGAGCAATTCAACTGATCCTTTTTCTTGTATAAATATGGCATCATATCAAATGAAATTTGTGTGCTTTTTCAGCCTCATTCTACCTGTTTTTGCCAACAAATTGGTATCAGAGCTACTCTTATTCTTAAGGGCCTGTGAAAGACTTATCCATACCTCATTAATAGTTAAAATGGCCTCAAATTTCACTTCTTCACCTCCTTAGTTTTCTGGAGAGAATTATAACACTTGGGCCATAAAAATGAAGGCTTATTTACAAGCTTTTGACCTATGGGAAGTGGTGGAAAATGACTTGGAACCACTACCATTACCAGCCAATCCAACCTTAGCTCAAATCAAACATCATAATGAGGAGAAGTCCAAAAAATTCAAAGCAAAAACCTGTATTTTCTCAGCTTTTTCAGAGGAAATTTTCACAAAAATACTATCTTGTGAAACTCCGAAGCAAATCTGGGATACACTTAGGCAGGAATACCAAGGCAATGATCAGACCAGGAGAATGCAAATATTGAATCTCAGAAGGGAGTTTGAGATTCAAAGGATGAAGGAATCTGATAATATCAAGGACTATGCAGACAAACTCAAAGTTATAGTCAACAAGATCAGATCGCTTGGGGAGGAGTTGACTGATAGGAGGATTGTGGAGAAAGTTCTTGTCAGTTTGCCGGAAAGATTTGAGTCAAAAATATCTTCCCTTGAGGACTCAAGAGATCTTTCGCAAATCAGCTTTACGGAGTTGATCAATGCCTTGGAAGCACAGGAACAAAGAAGGGTCATTTGAAAAGAAGTAGTGGTTGAAGGTGCATTTCAAGCTAAAGCAAAAGAAAGTGCACAATCTAGTAGTTTTGGCAAAAAAGAGAAGGGAGATTGGAGAAGTAAGAAAGGAGTTTCAAACAATAAAAATGGAGGAAACAAAGGGAAATTTTCCCCATGTCCACACTGCAAAAGAACTTCACATTCTCAGAAATATTGTTGATACAGACCTGATATTCAATGCAGGCCATGTAAACAAATGGGGCATGTGGAGAAGGTATGCAAGAACAAGCACCAAGGTCATTAAGTTCAAGCTATAGAAAACTAGCAAGACCAAGAGGAGCAGTTGTTTGTTGCAACCTATTTTGCAACTAACAAAAGTAGTGATGCATGGCTCATTGGTAGTGGTTGCAGTCACCACATGACTTCCGATGAGAGTATGTTCAGGCAGGTAGATAAGACATACATCTCAAAAGTTAGAATCGGTAATGGAGATTCTTTAGAAGTCAAAGGAAGAGGAGTTGTAGCAGTTGAGACTCCAAAAGGTACCAAATTCATTTCAGACGTGTTATATGTACCTTAAATTGATCAAAATCTTCTAAGTGTGGGATAGCTACTAGAAAAGAATTATTCTGTTTTTTTCAAAGATAACACATGTATGATATATGATTCTACTGGTTGTGAGTTATTGCCTGTAAAGATGAAAGATTAGTGCTTCTCGTTAGATTGGAAACATGCTGTTTGTGCGTATTTTGGTTCAGTTGATGAATCAGAACTTTGGCATAAAAGGTTGGGGCATTTCCATTATTCTGCATTGCAGTTTTTGCAGAGAAAGCAGCTTGTGCAGGACATGCCAATAATTTCTCCTAAATCTGAAGTTTGTGAAGTTTGCCAATTTGGAAAGCAATTCAAATTGCCATTTCCAGCTAACAAAGCTTGGAGGGCCAGTGAAAAGCTTCAGCTTGTCCATACGGATGTTTGTGGTCCAATGAAGACCCTTTCTTTTAATGGTAGCAGGTATTTTATTGCTTTCATAGATGATTTTAGCAGAATGTATTGGGTTTATTTCATGAAATCAAAATCTGAAGTTGCTGATATTTTTTGGAAATTTAAGAACTAGATTGAGAATCAATTTGGTCTGAAAGTGAAAATGGTTAGATCAGACAATGGGACTGAATACACATTTGGAAAGTTTAACAAATTCTGTGAAGATGCAGGCATTGAACACCAATTTTCAGCAACTTATACTCCTCAGCAAAATGGAGTAAGTGAAAGGAAGAATAGGACAATTATGGAGATGTCAAGGTGTTTGTTGTTTGAGAAGAAAATGCCTAAGGAGTTCGAGGTTGAAGTCGTCAATACTTCAAGTATATTTACTGAATAGGCTTCCAACAAAAACTCTAAAGGGGAAGACACCATTTGAGGCTTGGCATGGTTACGCACCTTCTCTGCAAAATCTGAAGGTGTTTGGCAGTTTGTGCTACACACATATTCCAGATGTGAAAAGAGAGAAACTAGATTACAAGTCAGAGGTTGGAATTTTTGTTGGCTATAGCAGCACCACCAAAGGTTACATAGTTTATCAACCTTCAAAGCAGAAGGTAATAGTCAGTAGAGACATCAAGTTCAATGAAAATTCAGCTTGGAATTGGGAAAAAACAGAAAAGGATCCTAGCCAGCCAACTTCAAGGCCTATACTCATAATACAAGAGTAGCAAAACGATGATGACATAGTTGATCAGCAGGAGGATAACATACTTGATGATGAAACATATGATCATACACCTGTTAGAGGTACAAGGTCAATTGTTGATATTTATGCTAGATGTAACCTAGCTGTTTTGGAGCCTGCAGGATATGAAGAAGCTGCAAGGGATCCAAAGTGGATTGATGCAATGAAGGAGGAGTTGAGGATGATAGAGAAAAACCAAACATGGATCTTGGTGGACAAACCTAGTCACAAGAAACCCATTGGGGTAAAGTGGGTGTACAGGACTAAGCTCAACTCTGACGGATCTGTCAATAAATACAAGGCAAGGCTTGTAGTAAAAGGATATGCTCAACAGTTTGGGGTGGATTTTTCAGAAACTTTTGCACCAGTTGCAAGGCTTGACACTATTAGAATGCTTTTGGCATTGGCAGCTCAAAAGACTTGGAAAATATATCAACTTGATGTCAAATCAGCTTTTCTAAATGGTTATTTGGAGGAGGAAATCTTTATTGAGCAGCTAGATGGTTTTGTAGTACAAGGAAAAGAGGACAAGGTTTATCTACTTAAAAAGGCCTTGTATGGTCTAAAACAGGCTCCAAGAGCTTGGTACAGCAGAATTGATAATCATCTACTCAAGATTGGTTTTCAAAAGAGTTTGAGTGAATCAACTCTGTATGTTAAAATTTCTAATGATGATCTTATTGCAATTTCTTTGTATGTTGATGATCTATTTGTAACTGGTAGCAATGCAGGACCGGTGCAACAATTTAAAGATCAAATGATGCAAGTTTTTGAGATGACTGACCTTGGAGAGATGTCTTTTTTCCTTAGCATGGAAATTCAGCAACAGGAGAAAGGGATATTTGTTGGACAGTTTAAGTATGCAAAGGAAGTACTTAAAAAGTTCAACATGGAAAAGTGCAAGTCTGTAAGTACGCCTCTGATGCAAAATGAGAAGTTGAGTAAAGATGATGGGACAGCAAAGGTGGATGAAGGCCTATACAGAAATCTCATAGGTTGTTTAATGTATTTAACAGCAACAAGGCCAGACATTTTATATTCTGTAAGTCTTTTGTCCAGATTCATGCATTGTGCAAGTGAAGTACATTTTCAAATTGCTAAAAGAGTGCTTAGATATGTTAAAGGCACAACAGATTTTGGAGTTTGGTTTGGAAGATCTGATAAGTTAAATTTGCATGGTTTTTGTGATAGTGATTGGGGTGGATCTAGTGATATGAGGAGTACTTCTGGATATTTTTTCAGTCTTGGTTCAGGTTTTTTTTTCCTAGAGTTCGAAGAAACAAGATGTCATAGCTCAATCAACTGCTGAAGCAGAATATGTTGTTGCTGCTGGAGCTGTTAATCAAACTTTTGGCTAAGAAAGCTAATGACAGATTTAAATCATGACCAGAAGGAGCCCACAACAATATTTGTTGATAATGAAGTTGCTATATCTATCTCTAAAGAACCAGTTTTTCATGGCAAGACAAAGTATTTTAAGATTAAGTACTATTTTCTTAGAGAAGTTTAGAGAAACAAAGAAGTTTTTTTGGTACATTGTAGGAGTGAGGATCAATTGGCTGATATTCTTACAAAGGCTTTATCCAAAGCCAAATTCGAAGATCTGAGGAAGAGTTTGGGGATTTGCAGCAAAAGAAGCAAGGAGGAGTGTTGAAGAATGCATCTTTTGCTGAAAATTAGTTTAAGAATAAGTCAACTTTGGATTTTCTGTTATTTGCTGATTTTAAACTAGTTAGTTTTCAGTTTCTAGAATTTTCTGGATAGAATTTTGAGCAATTAAACTGATCATTTTTCTTGTATAAATATGGCATCATCTCAAATGAAATTTGTGTACTTTTTCAGCCCCATTCTACCTGTTTTTGCCAACAGTCTTTAAAAAAAAAAGACTGAAGAAAATTATTACTTTCTTTTTTAAAAAATATCTATTACTGTATAACACATAGTACCAAAGGTTTAACATTTACAAAAATTTTAAAGAAAAAGACTGAATTACCCTTATTGGAAATTATAATGTTGTTCTGAAATTTGAAAATTTCATTAATATTTTGATATGATGAAGTAATAAATGATAAGGTACAATTAGAAAAAAAATAAACGTATTCTTTATTTCATAAAATAATATATATTTAAAATAAGAAAAATCTTCAAAAATATTGAATATTTTGAAATGAATAAAGTAATTATAAAAAAATTATTGGGTAATTGGATTAAAATTCTTTTTAGTTTAATTTAAAATAATTGTAATTTAAATAATTTTTCTTTCTAAAAGAATATTATTTTACTTGCATTTGTCATTAAAGTTAATATGTGTACCTGAAAAAAACTGGAATCCGAGAAATCTTTTTAAAATAATTTTTTAGACTAAAATTACAAGAATGTGCCCATTGTACCATAAGTATGTAACTCTTCTCTCTCTCTCTCTCAATTCGAGTAGAATCCAAAGCGTCGTACTTTAAAAAAAAATAGTAGTATAATGTAAAATACTCGATGTTTCCTCTACATGAACTTTTTGTTAAATATAAACACACGGAAAATACTTTTGTAGGCATCAAAGGAGCGCAAGGAGAATAGGAAAAATAACTGAAGGTGAAAAAAGGGTAATTGTGGTTTTTTATTTTTTATTTTTTATTTTTGGGTATCAAAATGGTCTCTTTTAGGGCATGAAGGAATAATTTATCCCAAATACTTAAGTAATGAATTAATATTCATGCGTTTTACAAATTTATTGGGTAAGGACGCATTTCAAAAATACGTTCTCATATAATACTTAGAATCTTACACGCATTTTGCTTAGGACGTATTTTAGAAATACGTCTTTACTCAATAAAAATATATTTGTGAAATGTTTCAAGGTGAATTTAAAACTTACCTAGCAACGAGAACTTTTTTAATTAGAAGGGCTCATTTTGGGACATGCAGAAATTAACTGGCTCCAATCACCGAAGCAAGTCCTGAATTGACCTTGACCCATTTCAAAAATGCGTCTTCATTGAATAAGGTTTCAATCACCGAAGCAAGTCTTGAATTAACATTTTACAAATATGTCCTTATTAAGTAATGAAGCATTTCAAATATGTGTTTTCATGTAATGCTAATAACCTGCACGCATTTTAGAATGTATTTTTGAACTGCATCACATTTCTGAAATGCATCAAGGACTGAGACCAATTGATTCTTTCATACCTTAAAAAAAAAAAAAAAAAAAAGATCATTCTAACCAAAAGGCCCAGCAGCGAGGCACGCAAGTGTGGAGACTCCCTGTTAGATGCATTTCATTGCAATAATAAATAAAGATATAGAGCATTATGTACTTCTTCTCTTTTAAAATAATTATTATTTTACAAATAATACAAATTAAAATTTTCTAATATTTATGAAAATGTTAAAAAAGAATTAAATTATCTGCGTTGGAAATAAGAGAATTGTTTTGAAATTTAAAAATTAATTAATATTATGATTTAATTGAATAATAAATTATAAATAAAAAATAAATTATTTAATTCACAAAATGAAAGATAATTAAAAACATAAAAAATTCTTCAAAAGTGACAGTCATTTTAAACCGAAGGAAAATATATGAGACTGAAATTTAGAGATTCAACTAATGCAGTAATTTCTGAAATAAATCACAATTTTATGCATAATATATAGTCATGATTTATAATTTTATGACATGTAAAAACAATTAGGGGTTTAGGAGCAATTTATGCAATGGATCACAATAGCACCACCTCTCCCAAGAGTTGTACGGTGTTTGGGTGATTTAGGGGCAAGAGCTAAGTGCTGATGCTGCTCTCAGAACAAATTTTTTTGTGGGTTAGCAAAGTTTGTTGCTTCCTCTTTCTGTCTTTCCTGCTGCAGCAACTCCTGCTACTTGCACGTAATTTTGTTCCCAACATATTGTCCCAATAATTGAAGTTTAATGGTACACCTCTTTTTTTTTCAGTCTTTTCTTAGCTTTTGTTATTCTCCAGATAAGGAGTTGCGTCTCAAGGAACAGACCAAAATGGCAGCCTGCAGATATAGGTATGGCACATCCCTGTATGTAACATGAAGAGAATTGATGAACCCACAAATGGATGCCATACCTGCCAAATATGGAAGCTCACAGCTCAACCAAGACAAAAAGCCAGACCATTTGCAGTCGTCCTTAGAAAAAAATAATAATAATAAATACATGCATAATTTGGTGAACATGGTGTTTTTGCCACCGTCTACCCCCGCAATCAGCTTCATCATATTGGAGAATGAAGATTACAAGAAATTATATATCCAGACCTCAGTGATCCTCCACGAAATACATAATTATAGTTGTCAAGAGTATATTGAACTGCACATACACACTGATACACAAGTTTTAGAAATTAGGATTACAACTATATAGTAAAGATGAAGGGGGTCAACAATCATCTAAAACATTTTTATATCAAGTTTTCCTCTTCCTTCAATACATGTCTGCTAGGAGGATATGTTCTTTTTGATCACTTCACCGTTTGTTTGAAGGGTGCGAGATGAGAAAAGCTACTAGCACCTACTTGGTTCAAATTGCGAGTGTTTCTCCTGGCTGGCTTTTTTCCCTCTGCCTTTGAACCGGGCTGCCGAACTTTTACTCCTCTTATCAACTGCATATCATCCATCATTCACAGCAATTAGGTCATTAAAAAATTTGCTTGACCGAGATTGAATTTGCCATTTTTGAAAAAAAGATTCAATCTTCGAATAATAGTAGAATTGGCCAGGTGCACAGGAGGAAGGACTTACATATTTGCCACATTTTGTATCTGAATATATTACAATGAAATCTCCCTCTTGAAGTCCATTTACCTTCACAAAATCCCCTGAAATCAAGTGCACTACAATGAGAATAGGTGTAGTTTAGGGCATGCCTTTTCTTATAACAATAACCTAGCTAATTACTCACCAGTGTTCTCAAGAAGGTACATTCTGCTCTTGTTATTTGGCCAGAACCTGAACACCCCATTCAACAGCGGAAACGAAATTACTTGAACTTGCCCACAATGAGTCCTTGAAATTTGCAGACTAAATAGAAGTTATTGTACCTGTAACGCATGTTCCAGACATTGGAAGTGCCAATGTCTTCCATGGCTATAGGAATTCCATCCCTCGACTCTAGTTCTGGGAGATGTGATTCTGCTTCTTTCTGTAGAGTCAATTCGAACCTTAGATGGTTAAGTGATCGGTGGAAATAGATGCCGATGTAAGTAGCATTCAAATCTTAATTTTACAGAATAATTAGTATTATCAAATATAGCAAGAGGTGAGGAAGTACTTTAGGCAACACAATCCTCCCCAGGTTACCAACATCGCTTTGCTTCAACACTTTCTGTAGTAGAAATTTCAAGTTTTTCTCTGTTTTGCACCCCTATAAAATATGACAAGAAGAACATCCTTAGATTAGCTCTGGAAACTGCATATCTGCATGAAGAGTATAAGATCCAAATTAGAGCAATACCTGTCGGCGATCCGATGAACCCTGCCGTTGTTGATTTTGTTGTTGCATGTGTGACCGCTCTGCAGGAAGAGTATTTGACGGCGGCGCATCGGTGGGAGGAACCAAAGGCGCCGAAGATGAGGAAGGAGCAGTAGCAGGAGACCAGTAAACCCAATTGTTTGGATTAGCTTGAGAAGAAGTGCAATTCTCTCCAGAACTCCTTGCATGTTGCTGATCACCTTGATTCTGGTTCTGATTTTGGTGATTATTGTGACGATGCTGATGCATGGAAACCCGTCTTTGGCGAGCCATTCTCTTCTTCCGGGCCTCCTTAGTGGCTGAAGAACCCAAACGAACCAACCTCTCACCATTCCCATCAATAACCTGATATGGGTATGGATTTCCATACAGAGCATGAGCATTTGAAGCAGCAACAGGAATGCCAGTATTATCAGAAAACGGACCATACTGTGGGGGCACAGCAAACGGTGGTTGTGCATTCCAAGATTGGGGAGAATCGATGGGTTGATATTCTGTTGGAGGTGGATAAAGATTTCCATTGATAATTTGGTTTGGGCCCGGAGCAGCAGTCGGTCCGTTTGCATAAGGATCACACACGAATCCCATGGCAGGCGAAAATGTGACTGGTGGGGCGACTAGAGCACCAGATTCCGGGGCATAAGGAGGTGGAGCTGGCATCCAAGGCAATGGAGAAAAGCAAGCATTTGGATCTTGAGGAAGGGAATTGCAGTTTAAATCAGGGTTAGGGTTAGGGTTAGTAGTTTGAACTGGTTCTTGATAGTGACGGTGACAGTCTGGAGCAGCTTCTTTCATTCGCTTTCTCTGAAGTTGGTACTGCTCAACCCACTCCAGTATGAGTTTTAGCAACTGCTTCTTGCCTTCTTTAGTGCTGCCCAGTCGTTTAGAGGCACACTCGATGGTAGACCGCTTAAGCTTGATAGTTCTCATATCCTCTGCAGAAATGTACTCTCTATTTTGCTTGAGCCACTCGAGGAATATAACAGCAAGCTCACTGTTTCCTTGTAAAAAGTAAAGTTGGTCATTTCCCCCTTGAGACTGCTGGCCTTGGTCCTGTTGCGAGTCGTCCTTTTCGGTTGGTTTCTGCTCTTGAATGTCTTGGGGGTTTTCGAATTGAAGAATTGAAGACGGGTCCCAAATATCGTTGTTATCAAGCAGATCCATGTACCCGAAATCCTCCATGACATTTATGCAATCAACATCCTTGCTACCGTCCTCGGCCGGTGGAAGGACCTCCATGGAAGCTGTAGATAACAAGGCTACCGCTGATGCTGCATCGGCCTGATCTGCATAGTAGTTGTAATGGCGCCTTTTCTTTTCACCTCCTTCTACCTGTGGCTTCATAGCTGTCCAAGAAACAGCCGAGGAGGATGATGATGCTGAAGAAGAGGACGATTTTGCAGCAACAGGTTTAGCAGATGTCGGTGCAGATGAAGATGATGAAGAAGATGAAGACATGCATGGGAAGTCAGGAAGTGGAGGAAAGTCAGAGTAGAAGATGGAAGTATCGTTGACATCAAGCAGATTGTCTTGCTCCCTTTCAAGCCAGATCTCTCCAGTACCCATGACTTGTTCTTGCTTTACAGCATCAAATGTTGTTGAAAATGGAACATCAACAGCACCCTCCATGTCTTTTAACCCATCGCCATCCCCTGCATGCATATCTTGATTACCAAGAACATCAACAATACTCTTAATCATAACCGGTTAAAAGGGATTTCTCTCTTTCTCTTGCTGCTTCAAGTGGAGAAAAATTTGCAAGAAAAATTGAGGACACAGAGAAACAGAGATAGAGCCAGGAGAGAGGATACTTTGTGTACGGATGAGGAAGAGCCTTGTTTGTAACCGACTAAGGAAACAAGAAAAAGGGCCCGCCTGTGTTTCCTATGAAAATCATATCAAGTGGGGAGGGAGGAATATATTCTGGGATGCAACATAAAGCATCTGGGGCTTCTGAGTTCTATCAACACCACAAACAATACTTAATTTACACCACTAGCTAATTAATCCAAAGAAAACGACCTTTCCCCCATTAATCAAATACAGGCATCACCTTCATCAAATTGACAGTACTAACAAAAGATTATAGAAATTAACAAGATCCACAAGGAGGACAGTTAAAGACTAGCAATCCGGCCAACGTAATCTGAACCAGAACCAGAAGCTATGCCAACGACAGCCTAGAAGACAAAGGGTTCTGTGAAAAAGCACCCACCATTTACCAACTTTAAACCGTCCGAGTGAAAACAGGCAACTCCAACAACCTCCATGACTGTTCCATTGCACTTCCCTGGGAAGTTCCAAAATTTTAATTAAATTCTTGTGTTTTTCCAGATAAGTTCAAATGGTTTTCTAGCGTTTTGCGCTTAAGTAAGAGAGAGAGGAGCTTTAAATACATAGATAGAGGGTGGTTTGTAGTTCACAGAGAGAGAGAGTGAAAAAGAGAGGAAGAAAGAGAGAAAAACAACCAAAACAAAACCGGGTGCCGCTACTTTCTCCACTTATCCCCGGATTGTACGCCCCTGGCCATACGTTCTCGCTTGAATGGTGATTCCCAGCGGTGGCCTCAGCCTTTTTTTTCCCCCTTTAACAACACATGCAATTTGCACATATCATAGCAGCTCAATTCTCCCTCTCCCCGCAGTAATCAAGAAATTAAAGAAAAAAAGAAAAACGATTTGGACCGACTGGGATTTGGGATAGCTCACAGCTGGTTAATTACCCCTTTCTTGAATCTTTCCGCAGTGAGGCTTGTCCTCATTCGTGAGTAAAACGGCGGTTCTTCCATTTCTATACGTGTCCATTCACTTGTGACGTAACCTTTGAAGAAAACAACAATGGCTTCTCTCACAAATCCTTTCTTTCTTAGCCAATAACTTTGCTCTTCCGTTTCAAAAGCTCCGTCATTATCATTATCTGTGCCGCTTAAAGGGATAGAACTGAATTCGGCTCACACAGACGATTCAAAGGCCTGTAATTCGGTGACACAAGAGATATAATGCCACCATTTTTGATGATGTCTGAGGTCCATGCAGAGGTGAAAGCTTATTGGTTCTTCCTGAGCTTTTATTTTCTGCGTCTCCACTGCCCGTTTTTGATATGTTTCTTGTGCGTTCCTTCGCTAGGGGCCCCTTCACGTGCAACTGGCCCACGAGGGACTTTGTATCCAATAAGGATTTGCCACGTACGGAAGAGACAACATTGGATGGGGACCATGCACCTCCTGAAATTCATTCAGATCTTGGTACATTAATTAGATGAAATTTGAGCAAGAAAAATTATTTTTGATAATTATTTATCATTTTATAAAATAAAAAAAATATTATTCTTTTTATTTTTACACTTTAATAATTTATTAATCTATTAAAACTATATTAAGTAATTTAATATTTTTTCCTCTTAAAACTTATAGTATTATTTAAAACTTTCTTAATATATGTAAAATATCAAAAAATAACAATTATATAAGAACAATTTAAGGAGTAATATAAAATTGGTAAAACTTCAAGAATGTATATTAAGAAATTAATTCATTAAAACATATTATTTGTTGGTTCGTAAAAGACATGTAACTTATGTGAAAGCTAAAATTGAATTGTTTTTTTATTTGTTATCCAAATAAGAACCCTATACATAGCCTCTCCCTCTCTCTCTCTATATATATGAATGATAAAGTTTCATTGCGAACGTCTTCACTATCCTCTATTCTAATGCCCTATAGAGAATATAAATTGCAAGGTATGCAATATAGAATTAAGAACCGAATTAGTGACTTCAGGAGCGCCCCAGCACCCAAGGCTCCATCACAAGCACCTTCTCACCCCTATCTTAATACCTTGTGAAAAATGTAAATCACGATATATGCAGTGTAGAGTCAGTAATCGAACTACTCCTACTCTAAATCTCTCAATGTAAAATCAGAAATTGAACTTGTAACTTCATGAGAGCTCCGCTATCTACAAATTCAACCTTTTATTGTTGCGCCATATGCCTTGGGGGTAAATTATGCAAACATTCTTTGACATATAGTATGGACACATACACATTTCCTTAGGAATTTAGAATAGGGTTGCAATGGCGGACTCCTTGTACCTTGCATCTATTATTCTCAAAAGAGAAATTAACCTATTTGATCCTTAAAATTTGAAATTTATAATATTTTCATTCTTAATACTTTTTTTCTATCATTATAATCTTTAATAAAATTAATAGTTATCATTATGGTCCCAAATACATTATATTTAAAAAGAGAGTGGAATTACTTAGCAAGTTATATTTTTATTAGGAACCATAACAGTAAAAAAAAAAAAAAAACTCGTTAAGGATGAACATATTACTCTCTCTGTCCCATAATAAAAGTTGTTAGAGACTATTTTTGTTATCCCAAATTATAAGTCGTTGAGAATTTTTCAAGGAGGTTTTAAAACTATTTTTACATTTTTGTCCTTATTTATCGTTCTCTTTTCCTCTCTTTTTCTTTTTTCTCTTTTCTTGTTTCCAAGACATTTAAATATAGGTATTTTAGGGAGAAAAAATATAAAGTTATATTGTTTTTATGAATCTTAATATGTATGAAATTAAGTCAAACGACTAATATTATAAGACAGAAGGAGTATAAATTAAATTTGGCACATTGGCGGGTTTCATCCTTAAACATTTTTTTTTACATGATTGATCCTTACTCTGTATTTTTAACTTTTTAGATCCTCCATAAATTTTCGTACGAATTATTTGGTTCTTCCGACCTAATTCTGGCAAGTCAATTAATCAATTCCGACATTACCTATTTAAGAAAGGGTAAAATTGCCATTTTACTGTACACTTCCTAAAAAAATAAGATAAATTGGTGACTTTAGTCCCTGAACTTTTTCGTTTTTGCATGATTAATCCCTATTCTTTTTTTTTTTTAGAACTTAATAGGTCCTCTATCTTTTTTTTTTTTAACACACTAGGTCCTTCTGGCCACTTTTAAAGTTAAACTATTAAAATATTAAGATATTTAATTACTTTAATGCATTTAATAATGATTTTTACTGTCACTTCATTGATTAAGACGTATTGAAATCCTATTATAAATTTTAAGTGAATTGAAATTACTTAAGTTTGAAATCTAAATAACTTAAATACTTATTTAATTTTTAATATTCTTTTATATTTAATCTAAATTATAATAAAACATAATGTAGAAATGAATTATAATTAATTCAGACTTCATATTCAAACCTCAAATTTCACAATTCAATCTTTAAACTTCAATTTTTAAAATTAATTACTTAAATATTTAAATTTCAAATTTCAAATTTCAAATTTTAATTTTATCAAATGAACCTTAATCAGGATCTATTTGTAGTGAAGTTTGAGTGTCAAACTTTAAATACTTAAATATTGAATTTTTAAAAATATAATATAAATATTTTATTAATTATAATTTATTTTTACATTATATTTTGTTGTAATATAAATTAAATACAAAAGGAATAATAATTAGATAGTATATAATATATTTAGATTTCAAACCTAAATAATTTTTATTTCACTTAAAATTTACAATAGGATTAGTACATGTTAATCAATTAAGTAATAATAAAAATTTATTGTCAAATGCATTAAGTAAAATGAAAGTTATTAAAGTTTGAATTATATCTAATTATTGTTATTATTTTATATTTAATCTAAATTTTATAAAATATAGTGTAAAAATGAATTATAATTAATTCACTTTTCAAATTCTATCTTTTAATTTCAAATTCAAAATTTACCTTAATAGTATACTTAGATTAAATTTATAATATAATTTTATAAATAAAACATATAAGTATGATTTTAAATTTTATAAAAAATTTTATGGAGTTAAAAACTAACATTGTGATATACTTAACCACTTAAAATTAATTAATTAATTACTCATTTTATTAAGTGTGTTTGATAAAAAAAAAATAACATTAAGTATTTAATTAATTAAAGTGAATTTGATAATTGATTTTTATTATCACTTAATTGGTCGAAAGGATCTAATGTGTCAAAAGAAAAAAAAATAGATGACATATAAAGTTAAAAAAAAAAGAATAGAGACCAATAATGCTAAAATAAAAAAGTTCAGAGACTAAACTCACCAATTTATCTTATTTTTTTTAGATGAGTATATAATAAAATGACAAATTTACTCTTCTTTAAATAATTAACGCCTAAGTTGACTAGTTAACTTACTGGAATTGGATCGGAATGACTAAATAATTTGCACAAAAATTTATAAAAATTTTAAAAAGTTAAAAATAAAGAATAAGAATCAATTATGCCAAAATAAAAATATTTAAGAATAAAACTCGCCAATTTGCCTTCTAAATTTTGTAACCAAATAGGCTAGTTTTTAATTCTTAGAATCTATACAGCAATTGTTCATATAGCAGTACCTCATTTTGAACTAATAAGTTGTAAAATTCAGTTCTTTCAGTGTCATAATGACAATTGTAAATCGAAATCGAGAATATGTATATAATTAGGGACGATTTTTACTTTTCTTACGTTATAATCTTGCCAAACCTAATTAACTTTTTTCCTTTTTTTTTTGGTAGAATGTACTTTTTAAGAAAAGACAATTACTCTTATTACATGATAAAAATAAGCCTTCAAGGGCCATTTCTCTCTATTTTTCTTCTTTTTGCTAAATAACCATATATTTGGTTCACAAAGTAGGAAGGGCATGGGAGGGAACCTTCTATTTTGTTTCGTTGGAATAAAATGAAATAAATAATAAATATTATCTTAATTTACACTTTAATTTGTTCGAATTAGAACGGGTTATTTTTTTAAATAAAGAGGGAGAGCTTCTCCTTCTAGTTTGCTTCTCATTCATACTAGTATAATATTAATTCGTATCTATTGAATTCAATTCAGATAATCTAATATTAAAAAAAAAATCTCTAAATTTCTTTTAAATTTAATACTTTCAAATGTCAATATGAGATGACGCCAGATGTCTCCTCATTAAACTTCTGTAACTACTTTTATATATATATATATATATATATATATATATATATATATATTCTTTCTTTCTAATCAAACGAGATAAATTATCAATTTATCTCTATATTTAGAGACACTGATCCTCTTTTCTCCTTTTTTTTTTTTTACCGTAATCAAACATATAATTAAAAAGAAGGCGTTAGTGATAGCGACCAAAGCATTTCCAATTAAATAATGTCAGAATTTTCCTATTTAATGGTAAACATATCCTATTACTAAATAAATAGTAGAAGCATAGACTTCGTCCACAAAACACGATCTTTACAACTTTAGTTTTAAAAATCGGAAGCCACAATCCACAAGTCCAACCTTACACGATTAAAACAGAAAGAAGAGTTCCCTAACGCACACAGAGGAAAGAAGTTTTACCGTGGTAAGTTAGTAACTTATGAATAATAAATAAGTTACTATTTAACTAACAAAAATAAAATATTGTGACAAAAATCCAACTTAATTTTGAAAAGTGAATTCCAATTCAACTCCCTTATCTTGAGTTGAGTTGGTATTCACTTCTCAAGATTAGATTAACATTCATTCTCCATATATTTTATTTTTATTGATTAAAAAATAACTTATGTATTATATATCGAGTACTATTTTCTAAAAAAATAATTTATTCTAATAATAATAGAATTGTTATTCAAAACATAAGACTCAATTCAATACAAGATTCTTTTTTTTTTATTATTATTATTTTCTCAATTCTCTTCTCCACTCTTAGTCTGTTTCCCTCTCCTTCTAAAACAAAAAGGGAAGTACCGACACTGGGATTGGCCGAGTTGGGTCAAGGGCAAGGCTGGTTCATCCAGTTAGCCCTCAACTCGGGTTCGAACCTCCTCTGTATTATCCGTCGCCTTTTTGTGGGTATTGGGTTAGCCTCCAGGTTTACAAGTACGCACTGGTAGCTGCGGGTTCCTGGGTAAAAAAAAAAAAAAAAAAGGAGTACCGTTCTAGTGGTCCCTCAAATCTAGCAGTACACTGCACAGGCAAAAGCTCAAGCACCTTAAGCGGTATCCATTTTCCTTGTTTAACTGAACTATATAGTAGGACAATAAACATAGAGACGGTGAACAGCTTCTGGAAGGATGCCTCCAAAAGAGCTTTGTCCGCCACCCCTTCATTGACCTAAGCTTACAACCATAAAATTCAATACACACACGTAATCATCCTCTCCTCCTTTCATATGGAACACACTAAATTCTACCCAAAATAAAGCTCACCAACGCCTACGTTTCAACAAAACATGATTGCGGTCTTGATTTCTAAATTAAAATACTTCTTCTTTCATTTTATTAAAATTAATTGCATTTTATTCGAAATAGTTAAAAGTAAAATATAATATAATAAATATATAAGTTAGTCAGTAGTATCATTTTTAATAACTTAACTTACTCTCCCCTCGTCTCCTTGTCTCATCCCCTACTTCGAGCTCTTATCTCTGATTAAAATATTTTCTTAAAAAAATAATTATTTTTAAATATCTTAAAATAATAAGTGAGTTAATTAATTTTAATGAGAGAGGAGAAGTTTGACTTAACCGTGAATGGATACTATCCAGTTAGCTTGTGACGCCAGGTGGCAGCCATGGACAATATAAGTAAAAAGAAGATTTTAAAACAAAGAGTAGGAGAACAGAGACAAAAAACATAGGTGAGAAAAAAAGAGACATATGTAATTATAGGAGTAATGAGATTCAAATTAATGAGGTGAGAAAGATAATAAAAACACTCTAAATGGTACAATGGACATTTTAATCATTTTTACTATAGAATTCTACAATTTCTTAATATGCGTAATTTTTACAATTAGACCAATTATTTATGAATAGAGGGAGTAATATTAGAAGTCCTCTTCTAGTGTTTAATAAAAATATGCAATATCAATAATAATCATATTTTAATAGTTAAGATTAAAACAAGACTCTAACCAAAGAAGGCACGTGATTATTAGAGTAGACTTTTTTAGAGAAAAAAAAAAGAGCTTAAAGATAAAATATAACTATATAGATTATTACTTCATTCAGCCATTTTTATCTATCTATTTTAACCGATTCATAAGGTTTAAGAAAAATAAAAATTTTCAGTTAATTAATCAACATTTCCTATTTTACTCTCAAAGAATCTTTCTTTTTATTAATGGATAATCAAATTCTATAAAGTTTTATGTATTGTAAACATATTTAATTCACTTTGATTTTTCACTACAAGTGCACAATACTCGTTGTATTAAAAAGGAGTATTTGTGAAAAAATAGCAATTAATATAGTCTTTGTTTGTTAAAGAGACAAATAAATTGAGATAAAAATTTTAGTTAAAATAGACAGATAGAAGGAGATGGAGGGAGAACTAAATAATACTACCTCTATTTCACAATATAAGTCGTTTTAGACTTGAAATTTTTTTTTCAATATATAAATCATTTTATAAAATTTTATTTTTTTCGACTCTATCCCTCCTCACAATCTCTCTCTATTTCTACTAATTATGACACAACTCTCTCCAATTATCAAAGTAGACAAAGATTTAATTATGGGTGTTTTTAAAATTTTAATTTTAAAATTATCTGAAAATTTTTTAATTAATGTACATAAATTTAAAACGATTTATATTGTTAAATAGAAATAATATGTATTAATTAATATAATTAAAACATCAAAAAAATTTTAATTTTACAAATATTAGAGAGGAACCACTCCAATTTTTGGGATTTGGGTACCGGAGCAGCTCAACTTAGGGAGATGGAACAGCAGCCAAATAAAAATTTATTTTAGAATGATCATTTTTCTACAGCATGAAGGGTGAAAACAAAAACAAAAACAAAATTATGAGGACGTGTGACTATATCTGTTCAACCCACTTAGCTAACCCCAGCCCTAGCTAAATGGTTCAGAAAGGGTCCCCCGTCATCGAAAGATTATTCCAAAAGAAGAAAAGATAAATGGTGAGCAATCTTTGATTCTTGGATCTTGATTATTTAGTTTTGTCGTTCATGGTGCGCCTTGCTCGCTCTGCTTCTTCATTTACGATTTGCTTCGTGTCTTCAACCTTGCCGGCGACTGTGTCTTTGATCTTTTGAGTTGTACCCTTGACTGAGTCCCAAGCTTCTTGTGCAGTTTGCTTGGCTTTATCCCCTAAATCCTTCGAAGCCTCGGCCACTTTCCCGGCCATATTTTTGCTTTTTTGTATCGCCTACACTTAAAACTGATCGTTAGAAATTCATGTTATTAGAGAGAGGATTGATTAGCGGTAAGTCTAGCAATTACATCATCCGCGGTAGACATGGCCTCGTTTTTCACTTTTTCACTGGCTTTCCTGGCCGCATCAGTGCCTTCTCTGGCTGCATTGGCTGCCTGATCATTTGCTGCTGAAGACAGCCGACGAGTGCTTGCCTGTATTATAGTAAAACCAAGCACGGAATATGTATAATTACTCTATTAACTACGCACGATGGATCGATGTTAATGCATGGTGGACTGGGAAAATGTGAATTAGTCACCTCGAAAGCTGGTCTGGGTGCGACTCCAGTGAAAACCCTTATAAAGCTATAACGCCTTCGAACTATAACTGCTTTGGAGGTTTGTAGCCTGGAGATGGTGGCGTTTAACGCCATGCTTGCCATTTGATCTCTTTCTTCTGAAATCTTGCTCTCCGAGAGGCTTCTTTTAGTTTATAAATTTGCTTTTATCTTTGCTAGAATTAGTTGAAGAGCTTTAAATAGTAAGAGAGTTTGAAAAACTTAGTGGCATTCCTGCTTCTGAGGTTTGTAGTTGGAGTATGGCAATTTTTTCTCACACGGATGGTCACAAGAACTTGTCATTAGAGTGGCAGTTTAATCACGTACGGTTTGTTTACCGAGTTTTAAGATAAAATGGTACTCCCCGGATTTTATATTATTTAATTTTTTAATCTTTATATTTTGTTTCATAATAGTATATGATTCTTTACACATTCACACATGCATCAATAATTATGACTACTCCCTCCGTTTCTTTTTATCTGTCTATTTTAATTAAGATTTTTATCCAAATTTATGTATCTTATTAGCAAACCAAGATTGTATTAATTACTATTTTTTTACAAATATCTCTCTTTAATACAATGAGTATTATGCACTTGTAGTAAAAAAATAAAAATAAATTAAATATACTTACAACACATAAAACTTTGAAAT
Organism: Voacanga thouarsii; assembly: GCA_026120185.1. Lineage (NCBI taxonomy): Eukaryota > Viridiplantae > Streptophyta > Magnoliopsida > Gentianales > Apocynaceae > Voacanga > Voacanga thouarsii. The sequence goes on from JANUWF010001339.1 coordinate 1,825,659, forward strand.
TTGATTACTCCTTAATAAAGAAAGAGATTCTTTGAGAGTAAAATAGGAAATGTTAATTAATTAATTGAAAATTTTTATTTTTTTTAAAACTTGTAAATAAGTTAAAATAGATAGATAAAAGGAGATGGAAGAAGTACTTTTCAATATTATTCTTAAATTTAATCAAACTATATTCAATGAAAAGATAAAAAAACCTCGCGAATGATTACACATCCTTGTATTTATTATGAGTAAATTTAAAAATATAAAAAAATACTCATTGATTTTAGTATTTTTAATCTGTGTGTAGATTGCTGAAAGGACAAACAACATGCATGAAACGGATGGAGTAACTTAATTATTTCATCTGTTCCAAATTATATGTCCTGTTTCTAGTTTAGTTTTTTGTTCTAAATTACTCCATTCGTTTAAAAATACTTATTCATGAAATTCTTTGTACACGGATTAATGGTGTTGAAAATAATATTATAATTTAAATAAAATTCCTATTCTACCCATATTAAATATATAATAACTATTGGTTAATGAAAATTTCCAAAAAACAATAAGAGAAAAGAGTTTTGGAAAGTTATGTAGTCGACTTAAAATAAATGAGGGTAAAATGGGAAGAAATCATCCATTAATTCTAGAAATATGTATATAAACAAGTATTTTGAAATAAAACAAAAAAATTTCATGAACAAATATTTTGAAACGGAAGGAATATCTGTTTGTTAGGAAATTAAGATTTAACATGAACAAGTATTTTGAAATGAATGGAGTACTAAATTTGCCCCCATTTAATAACACTCTATTTCCCAATACATATTAAATAATTTCTTTCCAAATAAGATGATACCATTTAAATAACAAGATTTGAGACCATACACCTCGCAATTTATATCCAATGGTGAAAAAAGTGGCTACGCATAAAAAAAAAGTCTTTTAGTAGAACGACATATTTTGATCATTCTAAACGATGTTATTTTGATGTTTTTGTAATCGTGTGCAGTGTTTATAAAATCATTAAAAATATTCATCAAAGTACCGCGCAAGTTCCATACAGAACTAGTGTGGCTCCGGATACTAAATAATAGGAAAAAGAAATAATTTGAAGCACGTCAAAGTTTTGGAATTTGAGTATTTCTTAATAAATAGATAGAGAATAAATTAAATTTTAAGAGTAAAAATAGAAGTAAATATTTAATTAACTAAAAAAATTTACTTATCTTAATACCCGCGTAATCGGTTAAACAGAATAAATAATTTGGGATGAAAAAAGTAGTAAAAACACTCCATATCAAGGTAGGGGTTTTGAGTTATCCCAAGCTTGATCCTCTCTGGATGTATTGAAAGCAAGAAGAGAAAAAAAATATTCTCTCCGTCCCAACCAAATTGATAGAGTTTTATTTAATACGAGATTTTAGATAAAAGTAAAAGTTGTAATGTTATAAAAATATAATATAATAAAAATAAGAAATTTGGGAATCTTACAAAAATATATGTCAAATTTAAATATATAAAAATAATATATGAATGATATATTATTATTTTATAATATATAATATATTAAAATTTTTCTTTTAAGAAAAATATCAATTTTTTGGGACATCTCAACATAATAAATAAGTCAATTTGGTTAAGATAAAAGGAGTATGGTTAAGAAAAAATGAATTGTGTTTTGACAATTCAGAAGGCAAGGTTGGCTTCTAAAATGTCAAGCCACTGTTGAGTTATTCCATATAGCCTAGTGGTTTCGTTCAAAGGGTGTTTTTGAGGTGGAGTTAGGCATAAAATTAGGAGGAATTCTTACATGGATCGTAGACCCGTGGACCAAATGCATTGATGAGTTGTACTGTACAATTTATGTTATACACCGTATAACTCATCAATACAATTGGTCCGTAGACCATTGGTCCATGCTAGAATTTTCCTAAAATTAGAGCCAATCTTTGACCCTTGGTTCATTATTGGGCCACCTACAGATGTCTAATTTTACAAAATTTATGGTATGTTTAGTTCTAGACATAAAAAAAAGGTGCTGAATTATCTCATACCGATTATTTTTCTAATAGATTTTATTTTATAAATTTATATCTTGGATAAAGTACAAATAATTATGTCAAACACAATCATATAAAAAAAATGGGGTACTTCAACTTCATATATATAAAAAAATTCAAATTAAACCATAGTATCCAATTCATTTATTTATTACTATTTTCGTTCTATTTTATCTGTCTATTTTAATCTATTCACATTTTTTAAAAAAATAAATTTTTTAGTTAATTAATTAACATTTTATATTTTATCCTCAAATAATCTCTCTTTTTAATCAAATTCTAATGCTTTATGTATTGTGAGTATATTTAATTTCATTTCATTTCCTACTACAAGTGCAAAAATATCCACTATATTAAAGAGGAGTATTTATAAAAAAAATAGTAATTAATATAATTTTAATTTATTAATAAAACAGATAAATTTGAACAAAAATTTTAATTAAAATTAATAGATAAAAAGTGGACGGAATACCGTACTTTGCCAGGTAAACTATCCCATAGGGGTGATAATCTTTAAACATATAGAATTTACGATATCCCATCAAAAGAAAACTTTTCTCCTATGGAAAATGAGTTCAAGAAATCTATAATTAGTATTGTGTTATAAAATTAGCGTAGTGTTAGAATAAAATCTACACACTATAAACTAAGAAAATTCTAACTATTCCTTGCACAAGAATTTCTCTCTTTCTTTTCTCTCACAATTTTCTCTAATCTTTCTTTCACTAATCTTTCTTTCACAAAATAATGGTGTATTACAAGCTTAGAGAATAGCTCTATTTATAGAGCTCTAATTAGTGGAATACATCATGGCATACATCATCTTCCACTAATCTCAATTAGTGGTGTCTCCACTAAATGGTGGACATCCATAAAAATCTTCTATAATAATTCACATAAATCCATAATTAGTGAAGCCTCCACTAATTAATAAAGATTCCAATAATTCATAACACTTCTCATTGGATGTCCATCCATACATAAAGAATATGCCTCGTTAAAACCTTACTAGATAAAAACCCAGTGGGAAAAAAAATCTAGTGAAGGAAAAAGAGTACATTATTCTATATGTTTGTTTATTACTCCCCCTGATGAGATGATTCCTTTAAAATTTTAAACCGACGCATACCGATTTTATATCTCAACTTCTCAAATGTTGCAGTCGGTAAAGTCTTCATGAAAATATCTGCGAGATTATCATATGACCGAATTTGTAGCACATCAATTTCACATTTCTTCTGGAGTTCATGAGTAAAGAAGAATTTTGGTGAAATATGTTTTGTCCGATCTCCTTTAATATATCCTCCTCGTAATTGAGCTATGCAAGCTGCATTGTCTTCATAAAGAGGAGTTGGAATATCTTTGATCGATGATAATCCACAACTTTCTCGGATATAATGAATCATGGATCTTAGCTATACACATTCTCGACTTGCTTCATGAATGGCTATAATTTCAGCATGATTTGAAGAAGTAGCTGATATAGATTGTTTCGTAGAATGCCATAATATAGCAGTATTTTCACATGTAAATAGATAGCCCGTTTGAGAACGAGCTTTATGTGGATCAGATAAATAACCAGTATCTGTATAACCTATCAATGTTGGACTGGTTTTATTTGAATAAAATAATCCGAGATCAATTGTACCTTGGAGATATCGAATGACTTGTTTAATTCCATTCCAATGTCGTCGTGTTGGTGAAGAACTAAATCTTGCTAATAAATTGACAGCAAAAGCAATATCGAGTCATGTATTATTAGCAAGATACATCAATGCACCAATTGCACTGAGATATGGTACTTCAGGACCAAGGAGTTCTTCATCATTTTCTTGAGGTCGGAAAGGATCTTTATCCACATTTAATGATCGGACAATCATTGGAATACTCAATGGATGTACTTTGTCCATGTAAAATCTTTTTAGCACTTTTGCTGTATATGTTGATTGATGAATAAATGTTCCACTCTCCAGATATTCAATTTGTAAACCAAGGCAAAATTTGGTTTTACCAAAATCCTTGATTTCGAATTCTCCTTTTAAATAATCAATTGTTTCTTGGAGCTCTTCAGGAGTTCCAATAAGATTAATATCATCAACATATATAGCTAATATCACAAATTTAGAACCAGATTTCTTAATAAAAACACATGGGCATACCTGGTCATTTTTAAATCCTGCTTTCAATAAATATTCACTAAGACGTGTGAACCACATGCGCCCAGATTGCTTCAGGCCATATAATGATTTCTGCAACTTGATGTAGTAATTTTCACGAGGATAATGTTTATATGCTTCAGGCATATGAAATCATTCGGGGATTTTCATGTAAACATCATTTTCTAAATTTCCATACAAGTAAGCAGTGACAACATCTAATAGGCGCGTATCTATCTTTTCATGTACTGCCAAACTGATAAGATATCGGAGTGTAATAGCATTAACAATAGGAGAATAAGTTTCATTATAATCAATACCTGGTCTTTGTGAAAAATCTTAGGCTACTAATCGCGCTTTATATCGAACGATTTCACTTTTTTCATTGCGCTTTCGTACAAATATCCATTTGTAGCCAACAGGTTTTACACCTTCTGGTGTTCGGATTGCAGGTTCGAAGACTTCACGTTGTGTCAGTACATTTAACTCCGATTGAATTGCATTTTTCCATTGCAGCCAATCTTTTCTATGCCGACATTCATCAACTGATAGTGGTTCAGGATCATCACTATCCTGTATAACATCAAGAGATATTATATGCAAACATATGATCAATAATTGTTTCTATCCGATTTCAACTTCTACCGGAAGTGGTATAATGGATAGAAATTTCTAGTTCTTTGTCATAAGTTTTCTCTTGGTCTTTATCATTCTTTGCTTTAATATGATCATCTGGACCATTAATCCTCTCTTCTTTCGAGGATTTTTATCTTTAGAACCAAGAGGTCGGCCATGCTTCTGGCATGGTTTTGGCTCAGCAGCTATATGTAAAATCTTTTATTCTGTTGAAACTTCAATTAGAATAGGAGCATTTATAGCTGGCATATGCGATTTTGTTACTCTTCTAGAGTCAACAAAAGCGTCTGACATTTGATTTGCAATGCTTTACAAATGAATTATCTTTTGAACTTCAAGTTCACACGCACTTGTATGCGGATCAAGATAATTTAATGATGTTGTCCAATCACGATCTTTCTTGTACTGTTTCTATTCTCTCCCTAATTTAGGAAATAATGATTTCACAAGAGAATAAGAAAAGAAATATAAGAAAATGATGACAAGCAGGAAATGCCAAGAAAAATATCTCATTTTTTTTTTCACTCTTCCCGGTACCGACTTTTCCTCTTCCTCTCTTGTCTTTTCTTCTCCTCCGACCCTCTACCTACCATCTACCTCTTCTTCTTCCTCATATAGAGAGAGATATATATATATATATATATCGATATATATCTCAGTCATCAGTCATTAGGAAATATCAAAAACAAAAATCACAAAGCAGATATGGAGACTCGTAATTCATTTGAGACATGGTCAAATTTTGACTCGGTTTCTACAACAGATTTTGATGTATTTTCCTTTCCAAACCAACCGCTTCTGCCTAATTCGAATACAGAAGATTTTGATATGTTTTCTTTTCCAAACCAACTGCTTCTGCCTAATTCGAACGCAGAAGATTTTGATATGTTTTCTTTTCCAAACCAACCGCTTCTGCCTAATTCGAACGCAGAAGATTTTGATATGTTTTCCTTTCCAAACCAACCACTTCCTCCTAATTTCAGGTGAGATACCTTTGATGGCTTCCATTTGTTTTTAATGTGCTTAATAATGAAATTAAACTCTCTTTTGGTTTGTTTTTTATGTAAATCAGTGGAAGTTTTGAACATACTGCTTTGGACCAAGTTGATTTGCCCCTACAAGAGACTGCTTTTGATACTGTTCCTCTTGATGCTATTCCTTTGAATGAGGATATGCTTGTGCATGATCCTTTCTACTCTCTAATGGATTTTGAACAAAGCTAGAATATGATTCCAGGTTATTATACATTTAAACATGGATTTTGAATGGTATTACCTTTACTGATATTATTTTCTTTTTCTAGGAGAAATAATGAGTGGTCTTGGCAACGAAGTCGGAGTAAGTACTCATGAAATGTATAATATCGAAGTTCAAGATATTATTGCAAACAAAATTCCTAGGGAGAAGAAGATGATTAAGAGGCAGAGAGAGAAGAAGAGTAATAACTCCCAAACACTATCAAGAGAAACAATTTCGCAGTACTTTTACCTACCAATCAAGAGCGCAGCCAAAGAATTGAATATTGGCATAACCCGTCTCAAGAAAAGATATAGGGAGTTAGGAATTCGTCGATGGCCTCACAGGAAGTTGGTGAGCTTGGAGACCATTATCAAGAATGTTCAGGTTCTCTCTCATACATACTTATAATTTGCAAGTATGAAACTATGAAAGATTTATAAGTAAATAATCGATGATATCACTTCGATTTACAGGAGATGCAAAATAAAGAAGAAGGAGAACATATGGATGAGAAGAAGTTGAAAGAAGCCATTACGATACTGGAATGTGAAAAACAGTTGGTGGAAGAAAATCCTAATACGCAGTTAGAGGACCAAACACAGAAATTGAGACAAGCATGCTTCAAGGCCAAATATAATAAGAAATTTAATTATAATAAACTTAAGGGGATCATAAAATCCCAAGACTCATTTCGCAGTAATTTTACGGCTAATTCTGCGGCTAGTCTCGATGCTGGGTCCAAAGGGAAAGAAAATGAGGAGGATGTCGAAAAAGAGGAGCTGAAGTCCATAATTACTAATTGTTTGTCTTCCTCTAATGTAAATATTGAAAAAGAACAATTACAAACCTTCATCTTAAATTTGTCAGCTCAATTACAAAAGAGCAACTATAAGCATGTATCATCAAGTTTATATGAACACTAGTGATATGAATAAAAGATGTGATGCTTATTATTAATGGAAATATCTTTTTCCCTTATTATCTTTTCTGTTCCACTTCAGACGGCTAGTATTTCTCTGTGATAAGGGAAATATCGAGTGTGTCCATGACCATAACCACGGCCACTGCCACAACTACGACTATAACGATGGCTTCTGCTGGAGCCAACAGCATTCACTTCTGGGAGTGCTGTTGAGCCAGTTCATCTGGCATCATGATTTCTCAATAATAACTCATGTTAAATCTATCAATTTTGGATACCATTTTTCTTGATGTTGTTACTGCAGGACAATATTCGAGGTATGAAAAGTGGAGAATGTCTTCTCCAATATAACTTCATCAGTAACTTTTTCTCCGCAAATTTTTTAACTAAGATGTAGTTTTATACATCACGGAGTTCACGGTTTTACAATCTTGCAACTTCAGGTGCAACCATTCATACCGTGCAGCGGGTTGTACGACCATCTTCAGGTGGTCAAATCTTTCTTTTTATCCACATGGTCAAATCTTTATTTTTATCCACATGACATATGGATCTCCTTTTTTTTTTAGCATTTAGATGCATTTCTGTATGACATATAATTTTTTTTTCCAGAAATATCAAGGGTTACAAATTCGAATTTAGCGAGGTTAGCCATAGAGATCAATAAATGCGTACCTGTCTTCTGGCTTTAATAACGGCAGAGACTCGTGCTGATAACGTGTTATAAAATTAGGGTAGTGTTAGAATAAAATCTACACACTACACACTAAGAAAATTCTAACTATTCTTTGGACAAGAATTTATCTCTTTCTTTTCTCTTACAATTTTCTCTAATATTTCTTTCACTAATCTTTCTTTCACAAAATAATAGTGTATTACAAGCTTAGAGAATAACTCTATTTATAGAACTCTAATTAGTAGAATACATCATGACATACATCATCTTCCACTAATCTCAATTAGTGGTGTCTCCACTAAATGGTGGATATCCATAAAAATCTTCTATAATAATTCACATAAATCCATAATTAGTGGAGCCTCCACTAATTAATAAAGATTTCAATAATTCATAACATATTGTTATTTTTTAGTTAACAGTGATCTAATAATAAAGAGTCATGTGGTGATCTCTTGTGTTCTTATGAAAATTCAAATCTATCCGAAGGTAGAAATTAACGAGAATGGAAGCAGGAGATTTGCCTATGTGCATCAGAGAAAGGGGAAAACGTTCACCTCCGGCTGAACCGGAAAGACAACGCCGGAGGCAAAAACTCCGATGAACGTCAGTGCTGTAATAGCGACAATGTAGTCCTTCCTCACAGACATGTCTCCATTGCGGGCTTTTGTGTTGTGTTTGTTTAAGTGTGAATTGTTTGGACTAGAAATCAAGTACCTCTAGGTTTGAAGATATTTTTGTTTGTAATTATTTGTTTTTTTAATTAAGAGAGAATATATATATATATATATATATATATATATATATATATATATATATAATTCTACTGTTTTTATTTATTAAAATTTTCAATAAAAATAATTTAGTCTTTTTTTATTAAAATTTTATACACATTAGAACTTCGTTAATATTTATAAATTTTCTGAAAATGATATATTTATTTGAAAAAGTGGAGAATATATGATTGAATTTTTTTTATTTACCATTATGAGGGTGTTAATTAAATTCATCACAAAGACAATTCATATATGGAATGTACTCCTTCCGTTTTAAAAAAAATGTCAAAAATTTTTATTTTTATTATATAAAAATATTTATCAATTTTATAAATTAAGAATATATTTATTATGTATATTTTTAATTTACCCTTCATTCAACTACTTAATAAATATTTGACTCATTAAATATGTATATATTCTTAATTTAATCAATAAATATTTATTTTTATTCAAAAATATAATACTATTTTTTTATTATAATTATATAAATTTTAATAAATTTTTAATTTATGTGTTATTTATTAAAATGATACTCCCTCCGTCCCATAATATAAGTCGTTTGAAGCTACTTTTGTTGTCCCAAATTATAAGTCGTTTGGGACTTTTCAAGGAGGTTTTGAAACTGCTTTTATATTTTTGTCCTTATTTATTATTTTCTTTCCCTCTCTTTCTCTCTCCTCTCTCCTCTCTCCTCTTGTTTCCAAGACATTTAAATAGGGGTATTTTAGGAAGAAAAAATATAAAGTCACATTATTTTTAAGAATCTTAATATGTGTGAAATTAAGTCAAACGACTTATATTATGGGACGGAGGGAGTATCGTTTTAGAACGAGGGAGTAATGGATGATATCTATTTGCTGAAACAACTTCTACCATTTATGGTAACAACTTGCAATTAATTCTGACCACTCCAGTCCAAACAATTACCCCAGTCGCCAAAGTTTTGAATTTGCCATTTTAAGGGTCACACCCACACATACTGGGCTGGGCTAAGTGGGATTGACAGTCCGAATTGTATATTCAGCCTGCTAATCGCTCTGTGGGCCCATTTAATTCTAATTGTTATTCCTGGGCTGCTCAGGGGTTTCCCTCGGCCCTTCCTCTAGGTTGACTTTTTGTCCCACATACGCAATGGATGGGACAAGGATGGGCGCTTCTGGGCTTTGTATATATTTGATATAGGATAAAGTATGTCAATTATTTTTAAATTTTTATAATTTTTAATTTTTATTATCGAATTTTAAAATATATTATTTTAACCTTCAAATTTTTAAAATATTTAAAAAATAACTTTTTCATCAATTAAAATAAGTAAGTGTTCACATAAGTTCATCACATGACTTCTGCATAAACTATTTTATAAGTATAATAAAAATTTGTAAAAGTTCAAATATGATTAGCATATTTTATTCTTTGATATACGAATAAATCTCAAGGTTATAATTGGATAATTTTTTTTTTCAAATCAAAATTTTATTCTAATTTAAATAAATTTCTTTTTTCGATAACTGATAAATACTAATAACACATCAAATTCTCTCTTTTTAGCCTCTTATCTACCTTCCAAATTTAATAATTTTTATTTATTTTTCACAAAATCATCTCAATCAAATTATTGTCCAAGTATAACCTAAATATGTCATTCATAAACACAATTTATTTTTGATACAATTTTTACTGGTTTATTAGTTTTTTTAATACTCCTTGGAAGTAACTTAGGTTGTTACACATATTCAGCATATGAATAAATTTTAAAGAGTTATATTAGCAAATACGTTAATATATATATATATATATATATATATATATATATATATAAAGAAAAGCAACGACCGGAGTGGGAGAATCAGAGTCGAAAAGAGGATTCCTCAAAGAAGAACCCATCTTCATTCTTTTTTGATTACCTTCCTTGCGTATGTATAAGATCGAATCCATTCGATTTCTAAAAAAGATTCCTAATCCTTAACTTTTCGAGGAATCCTTCATCAGTGGTTGTGAATGACTGATTTTTTCAATCTTTTCGACCTTGGTTCCGTATATATATATATATATATATATATATATATATATATATATATATATATATAGCGACAACTGGCAAAATCCTATACTGACACATGGAGTTGAATTCAACAGAAGCTCCTGTAAAGATATGATAGAGTCCTATTTCAAAATCTATTAATTAGTTCACAGACTCTTAATTTCTCTCTGAATCCAATAATGCATTAAATTAGTGCATGTATGAAGGCCTCTCATCTTTTTATTTTATCAATGTAAATCTTTTTAATCAAATCAATAATAAGTTGGTGTCCTTTCAATGTTCTGCTACTTCTTTCTTCTCCACCCCTTTCCTTCTTTTCTGTCAGAAAAAAAATCACCGCTCATAACAGCAGGAGCAGCTATAACACGAAGACACTAACTTTGGGATCTCTAATATGTCACTGTAGTCTTAAAACAAATAGTGCAAACAAAGTAGTCACTCCAATCTAACTTGGCACTCTTCTCCACCCCAAACCGGCTACCATACCCTTCGTAGGTGCTTGGAGAGTTTGCATATTGCTGTTTCACTTCAAGAGGAAGGGGAAAAAACTCACACCACACCTCACGAATTCCTCTCATCAACTGGTGGCTAACGCCGTGGTTAGCAACCTGGAAGAAACTTCAATCACGACACGCAGTTGAAAGCTACTTGAAGGTCGCTTCCTGGACGGAGTGATCTTTAGAGTACAAATTTTGAAGGTCAATCACTGGTATCTGCAGTTTGCTAGTAGAAAACTCCACGACGGAGGAGGGTCTATCCTACGGCCTTTTAATATAACGTTCAGGGATTGCCCAAATGCCACTCTCGGACAAAGATTGGAGGGATCTATGGGTAAGGTCTCTTTACTTGGAAAAACAATGTTTACACAATTATTCATGGATATGTATATTACCATTTCTGAAATTATTGACCACATTTTTCTGTATTATCTAGGGATCTTTGGTTTTGGCGCAACATTATCTTATATCGTGCTCATTGCCCATGATAGATTTGTTAAAGGAATCAAGTTGGGACTTGGGACTGGTTTTGACATTGACGATTATGACCTTCTTGAGATGGAAACATGTCAGCGGGTGATGGTTGCATCAGTAATATTTGGTACAGATGTTCTCAAGTGCATGCGGTATCTTATCTTTTTGTTAGTTTTTAGCTTACTGATATGTCAAGTTCATTCTTGAGTAGGAGCCTTTGAATTAATACGTCAACCAAAGAATATAAGTGAATATGCCAAGAAAAATGCCTACTTCTACATGTTTGTGGATGAAGAAACAGAATCATTCCTCAAGAATTCAAGTGCCCTGGATAGTAACAAGAAGAGTGGATTGTGGAGAATTGTAGTTGTTCACAACTTGCTGCCTTACACTGACCCACGGCGCAATGGAAAGGTGAATTTAAGTTCCATACCTGTTGCAATTCGTTAGGTTCATATCTGTTGCAAAATTCATGGAAACTCTGAATTCTAAAAACTTGCCTGGAGCAACATCCTCTCTGTTCATGGTGAAGGTGGTCTTTAAGCCAACATTTGTTCTAGCTTTTTTGTAGAGTATAATGCTGTAACTTTTTTGTGCTTTCTTACTTTTTGTGAATGTTCATACAGAATGAAGTTGGGCAATTTTTCAAGATCTACTTCCTCTTTTATACTTTGTCCTGAAAGAACTATAGTGAATTCATTTGAATGCTAAAGAAAAAACCCAGTTTCGTTACCCAATTGAGCAGGTACAGTAACTTTAGTTTCCTATTTTTATTATGTTTCTGGTGTTGTTTTTGGGTTCAAATTCCTTGCGTCTTCTCTTGCATGAAGCTTCGTAGATATCATCTAATGTGAATAAATGAATTTGCTGAAAGACAAAGCATCTGAAGATACGATTTCTGTGCAATGAAGAGCAAATTCTCCTTCTGTTTTGCAGAGTTAAAAAGAAAATCCAATTTCATTACTCGAATGAGCAGGTACAGTAACTTCAGTTTATTGTTTTTCTTTTGTTTATGCTATTGTTTTTGGATTCATTGAAACTGGCATTTTTGTTCCTTTAAAGGAATAGTAAAAATTAATGTTTTAATCATTTTAATTGTTCGATTGCTACAGTTTGAGCATTTTGATGATTTTACTCTGGCCTCCTCCTAGGAGACGTAACTTTATTGATATTGGAATCTCTTGCAAACTACAGCTGCGTTTTCATACACCCTAGGTGCTGAATATTTTGATGTTGCTGTGTTTTGATGTAGGTTCATATCTAAGAGAGAAGCTGTCAATCGGCAATGGTTGGTTGACGGTCCAAAGAATTTGGTGGTATGCATGAGTTTTTTTTCTTTATAGAGCTTCTATATACACTTAGAGTGATCAAATGCATGGTATATATGAAGTATGATAATTAATTCCATTCTGACATTTGTTCTACTTTAAATCAGCTTAGTTTTAGGATTTTTTTGGATTAAAAAGTTTCAATTTAATTGGGATTCGAGAAAAATCTATCAAATTACTCTATGGGTTTCTTCGATATGAATAGAAAAGAATAGAATACAGAATTTTAAATAATTATTGAATATGATAGCTAGACATATTAAATTTGCATTGGACTATTGTAAAAATATTTTTGAGACAGCAAATAAATTCATTTTCCAAGATAAATTTGCATTCTTTCCATGTTATCATAAAGGAGGCATTTGCATTTAATTTATGCTTATTACAATGTCTTTTGGCATGAAAGGTTTTTCTAGTGTGCAATTTTGAAGAGGTATGATCCATATAGAATTTAGGTATCGCATAATAACTCTCGCAATAAGTAACCATCAATAGAGGAAATTGTTCTTGCTTCCTCTTGATTATGTGTTAGTATTTATTTGGTTGGCTATGTGAATTCTGGCATTTGCACTTGATTGATTGTTTGAATTTTTTATTTGAGATATGTTCTATTTGTTGCTTAATGTTGTTGTAGACAGAAGCACTTGCATTCCTTACTTCTGTGCTTTGTGGTGGCATCCATTTGCATATTAGGACACTGGTTGATGTCACAACGACGATGTTTCAGTGGCCATAACGTAAATGAAGGGTTTTTGTTAACAACAATAAGGTAAAGATTTGTTTGATATTTTTATTATTTTGTTTGGTTAAATTCTGATTTGATTCGAAAGTCAAGTGATTGATGTTTAGATATGCTGTTATTGGTTTTGAGTTTTGGGCTTGAAGGGTGCCTACAAATCATGTGTTGGAAGAGGGTTTGAATTTTTGAGAAATTGTTTTTTGTTGTTTGGTTTAGATATCGCTTGAATTTTGCATATTAGGGTTGTTTTGTTGCGATTGTTGTTTTTGAGGTGTTTGGCTTATCTATCTAAATGGAGGAGATTTGGCTTCACTTACTCTCATCACTGTTAGCCATTTGTTCTTTTACTTTATCTTTGGAAGCGCTAGCCATTCTTGAATAAACCTTTTTTTCCCCCTATTATTATTTTAGAACTTGGGGTATTTCGATCGTTGATAGGCAGTGATGAAATCATTGTTTAAATTGATAGATGGAAATGAGAGTGGAAAGATTGTAGTTTTCTTTTTAGGTTTTCTATTTTCCTTATTTGTTTCTTTAAAAAAATGAAAACTAGAATATGTGTCTTTATATTGAAAATTTTCTGTTTCTTTTCAATTGAACCTCTTTTTAATATAATTGGAAATTTTCCTTTTCTTCTTTTTTAAAAAACTATAATTTGTTTCTTTATATTGAATTTTCCTTTTCTGATTTGTTCTTTTTAATATAATTGGAATTTTCAGACTCTTTTGATGAAATATGTCTGACAATCATAAAATCAGATTGGTGCAGCCCAATTAAATTTACGGAATGATGATAGACTTACTAAACCCTAATTGGCTTGCTTCATATGTGATAAAGATAAAGCAGAAGGGAAAATGTGGAAGCGGCAGCAGCTAGAGACGACAACCAAAACTCTTGAGTCTAATGTATTGATTCAATTTTCTAAGTCATCTATTCTATTTTCAGATCAATAATTCAATGTGAACAATAACCTTTCTCCCATACTTTCGAATCAATTGTTTTGTTGTGGCTGTTGTTTTTGAGGTGTTTGGTTTATCTATCTGAATGGAGGAATGGGTAAGAGGACTTGGCTTTACCTTAGTTTTTGCCCCAGTTATTGGCCCTTTTCTTTTTGTTGAAAAAGAATTGTAAAAATGGGTTCTTTCTTGAATTTGATTATTGTGCAATGATTGTGTAGGTGTGGATGCACCTCTTGCCCTATCATTCTTTTCTTATATGGCCTTTGGCTCTGGTGTATGGAGCATCTTGATATACTAGCATGTCCTTAGAGCAACGTGCAGCCATAGTGGAGAAGAGTGGGAAATTCAATAAGTGTGGGTAGTTAAAGTTATAGAGACTGTCGAAGTTATGGAGGATAGTGTAACTGAGTTTTCTAAAGGTTTATTTTTTAAATTTGCGTTGTGGTTACTTGGAGCTTTTGTATTTCAGACAATTTGTGATTTTGGGTTCTTGGGACGACTAATATTATTGATAAAAATGGTAGTGGTTCAAATGAAAAGGATAAAAGTAGAATCTTGGATGTGGTTGTTAATAAAAAAAAATAAATTCAAAATGAATGTTCAGAATTGATGCTATTCAGAATTGTTCTTTGGGGGCCTACACGTATCTATGGAAATCAGAGAAAGCATTTCCTGGTCGAAGGATAATTTACAGAATGTGGCGTTTTCTTTAATATGATGATGAATGTGGTGCATTAAGCTTTTCCTGTTATATTTTTTGCCATAAATATGAAAAAAATAAAAAAATGATGATTGGGTAAAAAAAATTAAATTTTAATGTTATTATATATAATATAATTTAAATTATAAAATAAAAAATATTTTTCATTAAAGAAGACATCACATACAATCACTAATACACAAAACTTAAGTTAGTAAACACTTGACACAATTTAATAAATATATTAAAAAAATTTAAAATAAGTCGCTCAATACTTGAATACAAAAAAATTACAAATACAATAAGTATATATCACTTAACGAACAACTTAAACAAATTAAGTCCCGTACATTAATCTAGTATGTTATTAATACATGACAATGTATTTTGTATCTTCTATTAATTTTCTGGTAAGTACTGATGTAGTTCCAAATCCATCACATGCCATGGTATCGATTTTTTTCCTTTTCTTATCGAGAAATTGATGAAGCAAATATAGATGAATCTAAAAAACTTTTCATAAAGTAGGTGCATATGACCATTCACCTTACCATTACCAATATGATTCTTCTATTCTCTTGAGTTCCCAGATTCGAATCTCACTCTCTGCTAATTCTGTCCCACTAAAATTGATAGTGGTTGACTTAGCACGATATTTGATATAAAAATAAAAATAAAAATATAATAATATAATATAATAATAATAAAATATATATATATTTCATAATATTTTATGTCAAATCTAAGTATATAAAAATAATATATGTGAAGTATATTAATTATTTTATAATAAATTATATAGTAAAAATTTTCTTTTTATAAAAAATATCAAAAATTTTAAAATAGTTTAAAATAATAATTAGATTAATTTTATTGAAATAGAAGTAATAATTTTTTAAAAATGTACATGTATCTGTGTCTAGTTTGTACTGGATCTGCCACAATAGTTCTATTCTCAACGGCACATTAATTCCATAGATCTTTTTCATTCCTACCCTGGCGTTTCAGTGTATAAACACTGAGTGGTAATCCATGACATGCTGAGTTTTTTTGAGGGTGAAACAATAAATAGTGAAAATTTCTCGGCCTAACAGATGATTGGTTTTCCTTCTAATTCTCTCCCTTGCTGAATTGGTAGAGAACTGTGTAATTTTCACCCGTCATTCCGCCACCTGCTTTTCCCGCTTAGAATAAATGTCGTTTCGGACATGTCTGGTGTTCGTGGCTGGAAATCAATGGAAAAGTTCGAATTTGATGGAGAACTTATGAGGATTTACCAACAATCAACAAACTGACTGACACTACATTTACGTTACCGTACACATATGATAAAAGTAGAATCATGGAATCCTGAGAGCCGATGCAGTTAATAATTAGTAGCATTGCAAAGCTGTCAAGACACCTGTCCCTTAATGAAGCAAATGCAATCCGATCAACCCTTTTCCTCTATAATTCAAGTTCACAAGCTGTTTCTCTCTGGCCTATCACTTCCTCTACTATGATTTACTATTAAAGAATACATGCTCGCATATGCCCATAGTAGTTTCTTTGGTGAATAAATGATTGATTAGTGGATTCAGCAATGATAAGAATCGACCCCATATCGTAATTAACAATGAAAATGCAGTAAATGGTGGAGTGTAACTGGTAATTGTGTTAATGGATGCAGATGAATGCTGTTGGCTTCATCTTTATCTCAGCGGGCCTCTTAGATATCGGAACAATTTTTATACATTCCCCAATCCCATTATTTTGATCGTTTTCCATCAATCCTTTTCTCTTCTCTAGAAAGCCTAAAGTATCATTATCTTCAGTTTGAATTCTTGCCTAAAAAGGCGGAACAACTACTCACAGCTTTGCTGTCCCTCAAATAAGTTTCACTTATGAATCTTTGTCCTTAGAAATTAATACCCATCAATTCTTGCAGGTGGTCATAGAGTTTCTGCAATTATTACTGCTGGGCATACAGGAGTGATAGGAAAGCAAGCTTGGATTCTTTTTAAATATGGTTTAAAAAAAATGACAGAATCGTTCCTGTGATGGTAACGAAGAAACCCCCTACTAAGTTTCTTTAATGCATTTGACCAAGCACCAAAGGTTATCTGAGAGAGACATTTCTTAAATGTATTTGGCCACACAGCAGAGGTTAGATGGGAGAGAGAGAAAGCATACTCATACTCCAATATGTGAAAAACGCAGAAGCTAAATATAAACTTGCATTTAATTCCATTCACTTCTTGCAACTGTTCACTTGGTTAATCCTACTCCCAGTTTTGCCTTTATAAGGAGAAGCAAGAAGCTCATAAGATGGTACTAAGGTAGGGGAAAAGAGTTCTGAGAGCAAGTAAAAAGAGAGATGCCGAGATTGTGTAGCAGTCTGGTGCTTCTTCTTGGTCTGGTTGTAGTCCAGACTACAGCTAGAGATGTGCCGCGCGATAATGGTCTCACAGACCAGAAGAACTTCGTGACCTTTGGAGGTGTTGGTGGTGCTTCCGGGATTGGCAGCAATGGACTGCCTTTTGGTGGGGTTGGAGGTGTAGTAGGTGGTGCTGGTTTAGGTGGAGCAACCGGAGGAATAGGTGGGATTGGTGGAGCAGTGCCCTGGGGACTCGGTGGTCTGGGTGGAACGGGTGGTCTGGGAGGAGTTGGTGGTGTAGGTACCCTGGGTGGTTTTGGTGGAGGAGCTGGTGGAGGCGTCGGTGGAGGCGTTGGTGGCGGTAGCGCCGGTGCTCTTCCATTACCCTGAGGATTGGTCTGATATATATGCATATATCTTCGGGCTAAATAATTCTCAAAAGGTCCAATCTATGTTGGTGTTTGCTAGAAATGAGTGATGTGTGAAAGTGCATGACGTTCTTAGCTTTAGTTTGGTGACTTTTGTTTAAGTTTTTCAGTTGTAATATTTTCGTGGTGTTTTTCTGATTAATTAGAGCTGTTTGTTGTGCTTCTACTCTTTGCCAGTTTTTGAGCGAAGGAATTGTTAGAATTCAGCGCTGTTGAAACTGCATGCAACGACATGCATTCTATATCTATCTTGTGTTCTTTCTTCCTTCTTATATTAGAGTTCTAACCTCACGCACTTGACTCGAAATCGATATAATCATTTCATAGATGAACAGAGGCAAGAAAGAAAATATCTACGCAGTTGGGGAACTACCGGCGTTCCAATTCAATAATAAGGTCAATTTCTCTTTAAGAATTGCAACTTGCCGTTGAATGTTAAGTTTTCCTCCTCGAATAATCGAAGTTTCTTTCCTCGGGACTTTCTCAAGTGTATTCTAATACCTATATGGTACTGTTCTTAACGCATCATTCCCAGTGATGCCAAATTAAAGGCCTTGCATTCCTGCATCTACTCTATCTACTAAAAAAATGATCTGCTGTACAAATCACTCGGTAATGCGTGAGACCAAATGTATTCGAACATTATGAGGAGACAAGAGTACAACGGTCCCAGTCCGAGAATGGGAATTGGTGACCGCTTAGACAGCCAGAAGGGTTGAGCAAAGCTCGCGCCAACCCACCTAGCTGGAAGAATACTCCAATCTCGAGCACACCAAAACTGGAGAAAAAGGGAAATTTAGAGAGCTGGTAATTCAGGGAAGGCTGGTGATATTGCTGGAGCAATTTCCTTTCTGCCAGAGCAATTTTCTTGAAAATGAACCTAGTACACCTTAGTTAAATTCTGCTATCTCGTTAATTATATACTCCTTTGACTAGGTAAGCTTTCATTCCCTCAACTTTATCAATGATAGAAGCCATGTTCTGAGATTTTTCTCCTTCCCTCTCCTTTTTCTCTCCTCCATGCTCTCTCTTGCATGTGTTGTATCAGAAAAAATTGCAGCAAACTTTCCTCCCTTCAACATCGACGTCAGAAGTCATATTCTAGGAATTTTCTCTCTTCCCCTCCTCTTGTCTCTCCTCCATGTTCTCTCCATTGGATTAGAGAAATTGCATCAAAATCACTAGAATCCAAATTCTTCCATGTTGGAGTTGCCTTGTAAAGAAACCAGATTCTTTTATAGACTCTTCTGTGTTGAAGTTTTCATATAAAATAATCACATCAAATCAGAACAACCAGATTCTTATGTGTTGAAGTTTACAAACTGAATTAGATAAGAAGAACCCAAATTCCTCTGCATTGAAGTTTCCTTGCCAAGAAAAAAGTAAGTAAAATCAGAAAAACCCATATTCTTTTCTAAGCACCCATTATATTTTTCCTCAATCTACATCAATGAAATTTCAGCAACTCCAAAATAACTTCCAAAATTTCAAACATCTACCATATGAGGAGTGACTCATGGAGGAGTTGAGAATAAAATAGAGAAGGCATGCAGGAAGACGGGAAGAACTTAGGAAAGAAATGGAGGAGAGGGAGAGGGAGATTGGATGAGACAAGGGGGCCAAGGGGGGAGACAGAAAGAGAGAGAGTGAAGGAACGAATATAGAAAGAGACAGCGGAGTACAACTATCAGTGTGGGATTCATTGGAATTGACTAAGGAAACTTGTGTTATTTCAATGAATATTGCTTTGACAGGAGGAAAATTGCTATTAAAAAGCCGCTTATCTTGAAAAGACACAAATGTCCTTGATAACCAAGTTTGCTTCTAAATGTACAAAGAAATTACAGACCATCCAGTTTAAAGGCACCGAAACTTCCAGTTTAAAGGAATTTGGCGAAAGGAATTGAAAGGATAGGGCTAAGGTTGAATCAGAAACCAACTGAACACTAAGACACATATGTACCACTGAAGGGTGGTATTTTTCATGAATGTAATAATTCATATGTGTAACTTAGTTTAACACACAAATGAACAAGCTCCAGCATGAGAATTAGAATTCCAGCATGACATTCCAAGGCTTTGAAAAGCTTTCCGCAGCAGCTCCGCAGATTACATTATTTTGTCCCGTGATTAAGAGCGAAACAAACAATCAACTTCCTAGTGAACCATGAAAACCAGAACACACTTACAGCCATTCAATGCCACTGAATGTACAAAGTGAGAGAGATGATAATAATAATGATAATAATGATGTCAACCAGAGAACCTCTTAACACAGAGAAAATATCATTTTAAATTAAGGATAGCCATGATAAAGTATTAAAAAAACAAAAAGTAAATGTAAGTTCTTCATGACTTTGAAAAGCGAGTACATGGCTCAACACATTCATGGATAACAATATCATGATCACATGTAGAGTCCTTCCGGAACCCCCTCTTTCTTCTTGAACATAACTTTGTCTTTTGCTTTCTTGAAATCTGCATGCGTCACCTGAACATGAAACAATTATTTCAATATCAAAGCAAAGGGATATATACACTCGATTAAATCAAGATATTTTTCAGCATAAATTATATTTGTAAAACAAATCCAAGCAAATAGGAATAAAAAGTTACAAATATGGTAATTCAACAATTAAATCTAACAGAACTTCAGCCTTTTTTCTAGCCTTTATGCATACACAGAATGACAGAAAATTGTCGATTGTGACCTGCAGGTAAAAAGATAAGCTACCATCTTTAACTTCTAAGAGCTGTCTTCTACTACAAAGATACACATGAGAAATTATACTCTCTGTCTCTTCTTTTTATGCAACCATGTCAGAAATCTGAATGACGTTATCTATATCTAATCAGCATACACAATTTCAGAAAAGCTTACAAGTAACATATCTTCGTTTTAAGCCATTCCTATTCATTTAAAACATAGCACTGAGTAATGATAACAACAGCCAATGGTAGTAGTTCTTCGTCAGGCCAGGACTTATACAAGACTTTCACCGATCATACAATACTCCAGCATTAAAGGACGAAGTAATGATCATCAGCATGAAGTATTCATAATGTACACATCAATATCGTACTGGGTAAAATTTTATAGTTGCTCTCATACCTTCATTCGCCGCTCTCTCAAAGCAAGCAATCCAGCTTCAGTACATATTGCCTTAATATCAGCTCCAGAGAACTCATCTTTGGTCATTACAAATTCTTCCAAATTAACATCATCAGCCAATGTCATTCTTGATGTGTGTATCTGCGCATTAGAATGCCAGAATCAAAAAGTATCTTCACTTGTATGAATTGTGTAAACAAGAGCTCTATGTATATATACCTGAAAAATACGTCTCCTAGTCTTGATATCCGGAAGAGGGAATTCAATTTTCCTGTCTATTCTACCAGGTCGAAGTAGGGCAGGATCAAGAGATTCAATTTTATTTGTTGCAAGAATAACCTTGACATCTCCTCGTGAATCAAAACCATCTAACTGGTTCAGGAGCTCCAACATGGTCCTCTGGATCTCACGCTCACCACCTGAGTGTGCGTCATACCTATATGAAAAGTCATTAGTTAATTATACTCATTATATTATGACTTCAAGTCAACATGCCCATATGCTCACCTTTTCGTCCCAACAGCATCAATTTCATCAATAAAAACAATAGAAGGAGACAGCTCATCAGCGACTCTGAAGAGTTCCCTGACCAATTTTGGACCATCTCCAAGGTACTTCTGGATCAACTCACTTCCAACAACACGTAAGAAAGTTGCTGAAGTAGAGTTTGCTACAGCCTGAACCGGAAAATGGATTAAAATATAAAATGTGAAAGGGAGGGTGACAGAGACTAACATGCTAACTTCAGAGAATAAAATCATATTAAGATCAAAGCAATCAAAGCCAGCTAGCCAGTTACTAAAATTAGATTGGACATAATAAGCTTATAGAAGTATATTGAAAAAACACAGATAACAAAAATCAATTACAATATACTGGAATACAATGACACTAAAATCCAGGGAGATAAGAATCCAACTAAACATAGCCCTCTCCTGTTATGCAACCCGCAGAGACGGATAGATATGCCTTGGATACTGTTCCACGATATATAAAAGCCACCCATCCACAGATTCACATGCATGACTTCTAACAAAATAGAGAATGAAGACATTGTCAAACCAGAACAAACTACGGCCCACAAGCTATCCCATGACAATCGCAGCACCCAAGCACAAGTGTGACAGAACAGAGCTCCAGGCCTTGTAGCTAAATTAAGTATCTAAGTCATTAGTAACAGACCAACAATTACTTTGTTTCATTTGTACAAGAGATTGCATCACTAGTATATTACGTAATGAGATTAGCTTACAAAATGGCTGTTCCGGTTTATTCCCCCTGTATTTCTGCTTTCTCATTACTATCAAGAATGTGAAGAACCCATCAATTCAGTTCAATAAGTACAGATGCATAGCAAACATATCCAGAAGGAGGTTGACAAAATATCTGACAAGTAGCTGGCAAATCAGAGTGACAATTTTTAACATCAGTAATCAAAAGCTAATGATGGAAAGGTCAGATGCAAATTTTCTTTTGTAGTTATATGGAATATAAGAGGACAAACCTTCGCAAGCAAAGTTTTGCCAGTTCCAGGCTCTCCATAAAGTATGACTCCTTTAGGTGGTTTAATACCAATGTCTTCATACAATTCCGGGTGTGTCAAGGGGAGTTCCACTGCTTCTTTGATTTCCTGTATCTGGGCATCCAGTCCACCTATATCGGCATATGATTCCAATGGAGCCTTCTCAACTTTCATCACAGACACCATTGGGTCAACTTCATCTTGAAGAAGCCCAACAACGGAAAGAACCTGAAACCAAGTTTAAGAAATATGAGAATCCTGAAGCAATTCTCACCAGTATACAGGAAGATAATAGAGAACGAACCGAGAGAAAACAATTTTTGCTAATGAGTACCTATTCAGCATATGAAACGCATCTATTACTACTAAGCACATGCGACATAAAACAGGTGCAAAAAAGCAGGAGTAACTACCTTTCAATCTTACCATGCTACCTAAGGCCAAATATGTATACAAAAGAGAAAAGGTATGCCATACACACCGTACTTTTGCCACAACAGAGGAAAGTGCAAAGGTTGGCATTCCCGGCCACTTCCCATGACTAACCAACAAGAAATTTGGCATTTCAAAAGTACACATTGGTAGTAGTAAATTTGGTCAAGCAAGTCAAAACATATTCCAAATAGAAGGAAGGTGTAAAAAAGTCAACTGCAAATATTTCAGGACTTCAGACCAAAAAGTAATTCTACAACATTATAAAAATTGTTCTCTCTCAGTGACCGCTAATTAAATATGCTCAATACAAAGTATCACGGCACAGCCTCAGAAGTGAGACCATGCACTGAACTTGCAACTGAAATGCTAAACCAGAAGCATTATCTCTGAATATATATATATATATATAACCAAAAAAAAAAGGGAAGAAAAGCTAGCCATTTTCAACTTTCAAGAAAATAAATCACATATACATGCATTTGGTTAGGGTTCAGATCTTCATGCACTTCTTTCCATATGCAATCCCATTTCAAATCATCAAAGTAAAGAATATGCATTGAAGATCAATGGAATTCAACCATCTTAGAAAAAGATAGAGTTGGTCCCAGAAATCTGAACCTGCAAAGCCCACAGGCACATGAAATATTTCCTATTCAACTTACAATGTACAATTACACAAAATTTGTGAAAGGAGCAAGAAATCTCATGATCCAACATTGGCCATTGCATTATATATCAATCATGTCCAATAGTCCAAAAGATGAAGTTGAGTAAGATGAAGATGAAGACAAGAAAAATTGTCTTTGCTAATGTCAAAATATGAAGAAAGCTAGGGTAGAAGAATAGGTTTTCCTTTTTCTTGAAGGTTTTTTTATGGAGGGGGTAGAAGCTAAACCAGCATTTACTAAGGCACAACACGCCCAGAGAACTGGCAATCATTGACGGTTCTCAAAAATTTCTCCACTCCATTAATACCTTAAGCAAGCAGCATACAAAACACACAATGCAACCTCAGCTCACAAATAAACAGCTCAACCCACCATGTATGAATCTAACTTCCAAAACCAAAATAATGCCAAATTCAATTCAAAACTTCCTATCTCTGGGCTTTCAGCACCCAAATAACCATTCAGTCACTAAATGCTCCACACTAGCTCAAACATCTAAAATCCCTCAAATTCCCCAATTCAAAATGTAATCTTGAAACCAAACCCAACCATCTAATAGTCCTTGAAAGCAATCTACTATGACTGGATTATAGTGAGAGTTCAAATACCTAAACCCTATTGCAAAGACTTATAAGGAAATTGACGACTTCCATAAATTTCAATAAAAATTCAAAGCTAACCGCTACCCTACCTCAACAATCCAAAACCCTAACTCTAATCGTTAGCAGATTAACCAAAACCAATACAAGAAAATCTCGAAATCACGTAATTATATACCTTATTGTGCATCAGAATAGCACATCCAGGCTCGAGCTGGTCCTTATCAACAAACGACAAGATCCCTACATAATACTCCGGCCCTACTGACGACGACACAATGGCGTGATTCTCATCAATAAGCTCCTCCAAGTTTCCGACGCTCATAGGAGAGCCACGGAGATCGTCAACCTTCGATCGATCCTCTTCCGTCTTTTCCTCTTGGGGTTTCAGCCGCTCCTGATTTGTGACGAACTCCTCTTCCATTAAGAGGTAATCTTTGATCCGCTCAAGCTTTAACAATCGTAGTTTGCATTTTGTTAAAGGAGTGACCGTCGGTAGCCTAGCAGCCGCTTCTGGACCTTTCTGCTTCCGCTGTTTGCGGCCAACGCGAGCTGGTGGTGCCGCCGGCTCGAATTTTTTCTCCTTTTTGTCGCCGTCATTCTTCCGGTCACCGGGAAGTTGCCGATTTAAACCACCAGGTGTGCCCTGACCCATAGTTTACAAATTCTGTGCTGTGGTTCGAGGGAAGCTTAGGGATTTAGCTAGCCTGAATATATCTCTTTCTCTTCAAGAAAGTATCTGCAATTTTACTGAAATTATATATATTTACAAGACTAACCTATGTTTTTCTAAGAAGGGTGGGATTGGTTACTGGAGGATAGGCACGTGACAGTCAAGTGCATAGCAAGCTCTCTTCATTCTTTTCTTTTTTTTTTTTTTCCTCCCCTAATTACTCAGATACTTTCTATGTGACTCAAGTTTTTTTGCAAAAGGCACTTATTAATCCTCTCAAATTCTTCGTGGCCTCTTCGATTCCTGTATTTTATCATTGTTTGTCTTTCGTCATTCGAAGAACTTGCAATGACACAAAACTCAGAAGTTGAAATGCCCAAATCTGTGCCGACTCATGACTTCCGAGACTTCGTCTGTTCTTATCTTCAAGCATTCAATCGATCGTATTCTGATCTGCTTTTAATGCTCTTCGATCCTTGCTTAACATTAACTGAGTTGATTTGAGGTTTGTGACTAGATCCAAAGTTCATCATCGGGTAAGTGTTCATAACTTTATTACTATTGACGCAATCAATAGCCTATATCAGTACCCTATATAAATGCATTTGTTATATAATACACGATTAGGTATTCATAAGCCAAAAACACAATAACAGAGGGAAAGTTTAGTGTTTTTGGCAGATTTGATTTTACTTTTGTCGCATCCTCAGTTGTGAAAAATGACAAAAGGCATATTCCAATTCGTCTACTTCAATGAGTTAACAAAAGGAAAATAAGAAAAATATGTTTTATTTAGAATCATACGATTGTGGGATACTTATAATGCTCAAAGAGCAGGAGAGATTATGAGTGTTGATTTTTTGGCCTTGGATGCAAAGGTATAAGCAGGTCTAAGTTTGCCTGATAGATGATATGATGATAGATAATTCATCATCGTACTTTTGATATAATGCTCAAAAAATGAATGATGTTGTTATATTTGTCTAGATACAACTATCAATTCTTAATGTTATTGGTGATGTATATGTTGTTTGTGATATAGGACAATGTGAAGCACTGTACGATTAGAAGCAAATTTGTCCCAGATTTCTAGAATATTATTGAAGAAGAAAATTTTTACATCATGAAAAACTTCAGCCTTTAACCACCTAGGCCAACCTATAAAGTAGTGGATGAGAATTTACAAATTCTAATTGATAGAAGCACATACATAGAGGAATTAAAGGATGAGCTACCGCAAATACCAAGACACAAATTCCGTTTTGTGCAATATGAATATATTGAAGCTCATGTTGGAGACATCACGCTCTTAGTTGGTAATAGATGAATGTCATATTCTTCTGTCAGGCTTTTGCACTGTTCCATACCTGCAGTCATTCATCCATTGAGCATAATCTCATTAGTTCTTACATTTGCTAATCAAGAGAAACGGTATGAATTGATATACATGTTTATTTTGTGAATTCTATTGCAGATACTATTGGAATGATAACAGGTGTGTCAGCTATCCAACAAAGGTCTCGAATGGGAAACCAAGTAGATTTACAGTTTGTGACAGTCAAGAATGACAAGTAAGAATTTGCCATGATATCATAAATACATATACACAGGTAGATATATATGACTGATTGAAACCAATCCAACATGTAGGGGACAGGAGATGCGTGTGACACTTTGGGGAACCAACGCAAATGTAATTTAGCACACAAATAAATGTGCTTTCCTGCCAGACAGTGCAAATTGTTCTATTGACCTCAATGATAATGAAAGATGACCAAGGCCAACCATCAATATCCAGTAGCAGTGCAACAAAGATCTATGTTGACCTGAAAATTGCAGAAGTAGAAAGCTTCAGACAGAGGTCATCAGAAAATTTGCCAAACACTGCAAAATCCAAAAATGTAGAAATGAATTTAAAATAACTGCATACTAATCTGTGTTGTCATATATGAAACAGGTGTGAGAAGGAGCATAAAGCTGAAATCACAACAGAGTTGTCAATCGAAAAACCTGTGTTAATTGCACAACTACTTGAGGAAAACAAGAGAACTTTGGTTGAGTTACATGCAATGATCAGTGACGGAGATAAAATGGTATTGATTCAATTTGTTTATGTATTCATTGCCATTGGTTTCTGTTACTATACTATAGAACAAAAAACACAGAAGCACACACACAAAAAATAACCTTGCTGCCATTGACTTGTTGAACCAGGAAAGATCATATTACTACAGCATTACTGTGTTGGACATTGACACATACAATGGATGGAGATACAATTCTTGCACTAGATGCAGAAAGAAGCTAAAAGCTTATGGAAACAAACTGGCATATGAATCATGCATTAGAACAGAAGATTACCCAGATACAAGGTGACCATAAACAGCTGATGAAATCTAAATTCATGAATCCAAAAAAACAAAAGTAGAAAAAAATAAATGCCTAATATCTTCGAATTGTAGGTATCGAGTGGAGGTCATTGTTGGTGACCACACAACACAAGGCCAATTTATTTTCTTTGACAAAGATGTTGAGAAGATTGTGGGGATGCAAGCGAGTGAACTAGCCCTCAGCGTAGCGCAAGTATACCCATTTCATACAGAATAAACTCTGAAAATATGCCTACACTGTTACATATTGATAAGAATTCCTACAATTAGAGTGTCTCTCAAAACCACACATTGTGATATAGCAGAGACTGCATGATGCCATACCCGGACCATTGAAGAATATAATAGGCAACACGTATATTTGCCAAGTAAGATTCAATGAACAGATCGGAGGATTGCTAAGAGAAAGTTTTACAGTGAATCGGGTATATCATACATCAAATATTGTTCTAAAAAAAGAACAGACAAAGGTCAGTAACATCAAAGTTATCCCCATGACTGCTTACTAATGAAACACAATTAAATGTGTTGAGTCATATTTTTCATGCACAATCTGTTCAAGCACCTAAAGAACATGGAATAGAGACAGAAGAAAGACAAATGCCACCATTGATTCTCCATTAGATATTTAAATTCTGACTACAGCATTTTCTTTTATAGAAGACAGACGACATCAATCAACAAAAAGCTGGCAGACACTGAAACAAACAAGAGATTGAAATCTTACTAAAGAAACAATATCAGAGAAATAAAGAGCAGCAGTATGGAAGATGCTCCAGAATAGTCTAGAAAAAAATATTTTGTTATTATGATTGGATATTCACAACTTTACCTACAATGTATATTTTCCCTGTTATTTAATATACAATAGTCATTTGCATTGAAGAATGCTCATAATTTTTTTAAACTTGTTAAATGGTGTTACCAAATGAACAGGGTGCATGATATTTTTGAAGTTCACTTTGAATTTGTTGAAGACTTTTGATGTAGTGATACTGTGGTGCCTTGTGAATTGTACTACTGCCACTAAAATTCATCACAGAATCTATTGTATTACTTGAGAAATCTAATTCGTATACTAATTTGATGAAACATGAGACAACAAACTAATTCGTGTATTCGTGTACTAATTTATTAATCGGCTCAAGATAATGATGTATGATGTATGATGCCTCATTAGGAGACAAACCCTTGGAAACCATATGTCAAAAAACTTGCATGGCTTGAGAAAATTTACATTCTCTCCAACCTAATACCACAGCTTCAATGCAATCAATGAAGATGGATAATGGAAGTATGGACATAATAGAAGTCAAGTGATACATTTATATAAAAATAATTGTTCACTTTGTAGTTCTATTTAAATGATGAATACATTGATTGAGTTATTATGAAGCAGCTGTCCCTTTCACTTTTCTAGGAATATTCATCACAAAATCTGCATATGCACTAGGCACAACCATTGATTGAAAAGGTAATCGGAAGAGTGGTACAAGGCGCTCAGGTGCGCTTCCTCTCTGTACTTAAGCTTATAAACCAGATAGAGATAGAAAAGGTAAAACTATATGGAGTCAACTCCATTTCGGTCTCACCCAACCTACATAGGATATTCTCACTTGGCTCAAAACCAACTGTCTCAATCAGACAATGCACACCAATCAATTCCTATGGAAGACATTGTTCAGCTTCACATGATGTATCTAGATGCAAGAACCGAGACATTTGTATGATCACAAATATAGTTCCAAGCAAATTTATTATACTTGCTCTTACCTCTGTAATACAAAGTGTGCATTTCCATCTCTCTTTTTTTTTTTTTTTAAGTCACATTGCAATAATAATCAGCAACTACTTGATCTCGATAAATCTATTGTTATTTCTTGAATTCAATTAAAAATTAAACCCCCTCAAAAGTCATTCTAATATGTGGGATTGAAAAAAAAAAACTAAGTTCCCTATATATTTTCCCAGGGAAAAAACTTCACATTTTATTCCATTTGTGGTAATATTTAATCCCATTCAATAGTTCAACGGTACTGCAATTTGATGTAGCCAATGGAAAGAATGCCAAATTATCTTATAACATAACAAAAATGATGGCATATCATTACCACTACAAAATATTAAACAACCAGTACGAAATATTAAACATTCACTTGATTTCTATGTCTTCTTTTTCAACATTTCTGGAAACTAAAACATCTTAAACTTTTCCTAATGATATCAACCACTTCAATAGCCCCAGCAGAAGAACCTTCCACATCTACCAGTTGGACGTTGTAGTACAGCTAAATAGTATTTTTTTATTCTATTGGCAACTGAAACTTTCGTTTGCTGGTGTAGTGCTTGAACAAATCCTTATGAGTGTGGTACTCATTTCCCGATTCAACAATAGCAACAACAAAAGGTTGATAGAACTTCACGTATGAATTCATTTTCCGCTCAGTCTCTCCAGCCTCCAAATATTCTTCATTCAGAAACATGATTGATAATGGATGTTGTAACCCAGGCACACGAAATACCCAGGGATAAGAATCAATCCACCAATTGCAACTGGTCGCACCCTTGCTTATTACGGTTGTAGACATTGGAATAAAGATTTCAACATACTCATCATACTCATATGTAGCAACATGCAAAACCATGCGGACTTTATTTGCTCGCCTATCAGGTAAGGCGTAATATGGTTTATGTGATTGCAGTTGCTCAGTTGACAAAATCATCATTTCCTCTATAAATGGATGAACACATGGCCTGCCAACCAATGTATGTTCAATAGGCATGCCATTGTATAACTTCATATTTCAATGAAACAAAACCACGACAAACAATGAACAACTCTCTGTAAAAATTTATATATTTATAAGAAAATAGATTAATCACCTAATTAATATCTGTCTCTTCAAATTTCGAAAAAGATATTTTTTTTAAATATTTATTTTGCATTATTTGCTGACAACCAAAAAACCCTTTGAAATCCTAATTATCCATTCAATGAATATCACACGATTCATCCTTCGATACCAATCAACGTTAAAAGATGAAGTCCTTTCACATGAAAACAATGGATTTAATAAATATTACAAGATGCATTTTCGATGACAGAATCAGCATTCAGATAAGTTCTATGTTAGTTATCAACACGCAATTTAGGAAATGACCCTTCATATTATTTATTCGATGAATTTTACCAGATTCATTCTGCACAACACACATATTATATATCCTATAGTTATAGTACCTCCACGGAATCTACGCTTGAATAAATGGTATAAGGCAAATTCGGATTTCACAAAGCACATGAAAGAATGAAATAAATAACCAAAGAAGCATCGGTTAAATAACCAAAACCAATACATAAATAATGCCCACTCAATTCCATATACAATGCACATAAATAAGCACACTTAACAACTTTTTAAAAAACCACAAAATCTAAGCAAATAATGAAAAATCATACTCCAATTGCTATAAATTACAAAGTGCAGGCACTTGAACATAACAATCCAAAACATTCAGGTTAACACTCAACAACATACGAATATAAATGTCCACCTTCAACGACCCATGTGCTGAGCTAACTTCCATATGTGTAAGTAATTTATTTGTACATCAAGCTATTTTCCTAAGATAAAAAACAATAGATGAAGGAAATGTTTTTTACTACTATCAACACACTTTGATTAATATGATATCAGAATTTATGCAGATTCATTACAACGTGACAAGGCAAAATAAAATAGATTACCAAGAAAGGAAGCTTTGGACAGCAAAAGGAAACAACCTTATTCTAATAAAGTTGACAAACAAAAAAGAGATCCGATTTCAGAAAACATGTCTTCTACTGATCTGCAATTGCCAGACATACAGAATACATGTAACATTTTTATCAATAGAATACTTTTCAACAAAATTTTGTTATAGTCATACAATTGATAATGAAAATCGAATATAGCAAAGAAAGCAATAATGCATAGAAAACGAAGGATTGATATACGTAGAGGAAAACAAAAGGTCCATTCCCAGTACACCGAACATAATGATGCAACATCCACCATAACAACATCAATGAATATTCCAACAGATAATATTCATACCACAAATTTTTTATCATATGATTTACATCATGGGTAATATTAACCTATTCCCTTTTCATTTATCATATCAGATTCTAAAACAAACTATGTACAGTAAACTACCAATAATAGTTAGCTAATTGGTTATTATATATCATATCAGATTCTTCAACAAACCATCTACTACATTATAGATCTCCTACCCTTTAATGCACGTATTGTGATGTCATATTCTGGGAGCAAGAGAAAATCAAGGGCCAACCAAAAAGATTGTATCCAAAATTCAAATTATGTTGTAAACAAGGAAGAGTCCAACTACCAAAAAGGAAAGATCCACCAGAGCCTCTAAGGACTTTGCTGACAAAAGTAACTGATGAGAAATCAAGAACATTCTTGGAAAATATTAGAGCATACAACTCAATGTTTTCGATGACTTCTATGGGTGCTAAAGTTGATAATAAAGTGAATGAAAGAGCTGGACCATATATTTATAAAATCAATGGTGAAAATTATCATAGACTTGGGTCATTAATACCGACAGATGGAGTAGACGCACATTTTATCCAACTCTATTTTCATGATACACAAAATGAGGTCCAGAACAAAATTCAAGCAGTGAATAAAAGGTAGCATGACATGAAAATAAGAGCAGACATCACACAAGAACTTATATCAATGCTCGATACAACAAATGAGTTGGTGAAAGTTTTTCGAATGGCTAAAGACAAATGCTTCTTAGGAGAAATACCCAATTTCAAAATTAGATTGCATCACAATAGAAAATTCAAAGAAAGACAGTATGATGCACTAAGAGCATCAGAGATTGTGGCTCTAATTGTTGGGAATTTGAATAAAACAATCAAAGATCGTGACATCATTTTTGAAATGAAATCTGGAAGTCTACAACGAATAAGCTATTTGCATCCTTCTTTCCTAGCTATGCAATATCCATTACTTTTTCCATACGGGGAAGATGGATATCATCCAAAAGTCAATTATGTACAAGACGGACAAAGGAAAAAAACAAAGAGATCATATGTAACAATGAGAAAATACTATGCACATGTACTTCAATACAGACACAGTGAATGAGTAACTTTGATTCACTCAGGAAGGCTATATCAACAGTTCATTGTAGATACTTATACAAGCATTGAACAGGCGAGGCTAAAATGGATTTCAGAAAATCAAGAAAATTTGCGAACAGAATTATATAGAAATGTACAAGATGCAATTGACTGTGGTGATACAAATTCAAGAAAGATTGGCAAAAGAACAGTACTACTATCAAGTATCAACATTCACTGGTAGACCTCGGTATTTGGCTCAGAACTATCAAGATGCTATAGCACTATGCAGCTTCTTTGGTAACCTAGATTTATTCATCACATTTACTGTCAATCCTAATTGGCCAGAAATAACAGACCTGTTAAATGAGATACCCGGCTGACAACTAGAAAACAGGCCTAAAATTGAGGTTCGAGTATTCAAGATGAAACTTGATGATATGATCAATGACATATTAAAGAACAAAATATTCGGCCAAGTAGATTTAGGTATGTTACTTCAAACAAAGATATTTGCAGAATTTTTTCTTTAGAAATTCTTTCTCTATTTGTTTTAAATTTCCTTTTCCTTTTGTAAAACAGTTGTATACACAATCGATTTTCAAAAACGAGGATTACCACATGCACACATTATCATTTGGTTACATCAAAGTTCAAAGAAAAAGACCCTTGAAGAAATAGATAACGTAATATCCGCTAAAATTCCTGATCCACTTATTAATTTCATAGGCTACAAAAGTGTAACAGAATTCATGATGCATGGGACATGTGGAATTGGATACAAGAACTCACCATGTATGGTACAAGGTAAAATTTTCTTCAATAAGCCAATATCTCAAAAATAGTACATAATGTTGGTTAAAAACTAATACATTCATTTTCACAAATGACACTGTTCAAAGCATTTTCCAAGGTCTTTTCATAACAAAATATCAATTGATGAATCAGGATATTCTATCTATAGAAGACGAGATCAATCTATAACCATTGAGAAGAATGGATTATTACTTGACAATAGATTTGTAGTCCTGTATAATCGGAATTTATTAGACAAATACCAAAGCTACATTAATGTTGAAATATGCAATCAATCAAAAGTCATTAAATATTTATTTAAATATCTCAATAAAGGTCCAAATAGAACAACAACAGTCATTGAGAGGAATCAGGCTGAAAACAACATACACACTGAATCAGAAGGGCAGAATTTCAATGAAGTGAAAACATTTTGGATTGTAGATACATATCAGCTGAAGATTTAAAGGGGAAGCAAAACACAACAAAGCAATGAAGAACAAGAAAAAAAAACGCAGCAGTAGTTCCAGACCAGAGCTGGCGCCAATCCTGGCCTGACCAGGCTCTGAGAGGAAAATTTTTTTTTTACCTCTTCTTATTC
This sequence comes from Voacanga thouarsii, assembly GCA_026120185.1. Taxonomy (NCBI): domain Eukaryota; kingdom Viridiplantae; phylum Streptophyta; class Magnoliopsida; order Gentianales; family Apocynaceae; genus Voacanga; species Voacanga thouarsii. Next base: position 1,859,569 of record JANUWF010001339.1, read on the forward strand.
TCAAAATTAGCTGGACCGGAATATGTGGAACTGGGGTATGTGCGCTGGTGGAAACTTCTGGTGCGATTCCTGCAAGTCTCCTACTGCATCTATGTATGTATATGAACGCCAAATTCCCTCTCGATCTTCCAGTATATGGTCTGCCTAATCCACGTTTGGTGAATAACTCACAAGACTAAGGGATTTTTCAGAGAGAAAAGAGGCCATCTATTTTTCTTTTTTTTTTTCAGAGAAGAAGAAAAAACCAATATACATCTTTATTCTCATGTTTAATCTAAATAAAACCTTAGGTTAAACTGGGCTTTCAATTTGGCCTATTAGACTCTTAGTTTAGCCTTTTGAACCAAATTAATTATTCTAATTAGAATGAAATAAATGGCCCAATAAATAATTAGTTTTTCAGCCCAAATAAACTATTCCAATGAACAAGACTAGATTAGTTTAGTCCCAGGTCAATATTTAATTATTCAAACTGGGCAAAAACTCTGAACAATTAATTAACCCACCAAACTAATTTAATTAATTATCTCTCTCTGTTTACCTTTATTTTATTCTAACCCAATAATTAAATCAGGCTATTTAAATAAAATAAATTCTATTTAATTTAATTTAAGACCAATTCCTTAGCCTGTATATAATTAGGACTTACGGTCTATATTGGGGACCAAAAGACACACCGGCTTGGCTATTAAAATGACCAAAATACCTTTGCTATATAAATAGCTATATTTTACATTTTAAATATTTCCTAATATTATCATAAGGAAATACTGACCCCAAGGATAATGTCGTATTAGCAAAGTCTCCGACCTATAAGTGAAATAACTAAAATACCTCTCTATATATCGCCGTGCATTAGAGAAGAAGAAATGTACTAACACCTCTCTAAATGATATCTATCATCCTGAAGCTTCTAGTCCAATGATCCACGACTTCCTGGATTGTTTCCACTTTTCAAGGGAGTTACCCTAAAATAAACATTCAAGTCATGTTTCCTAGGGCCTTGGATATTTATATCATTCAGATAACCACAAGGAGCGATATAGTATAGAAACTGTCTTGTACAAGTCTGTCTTAACTAACTAGTCATATATACCCAACATGCAAGTATATTGGTTCTACGATAGAATCTCAACTAAAGCATATCAAAGTACATGCTTCCAGCTTCATCAGACCACCAACTCATACTCAAGTCGTAGAGTACTAGTCCACGCTATAGTAGTAGTAATTTAGGTTTCTTCCATATAATACTTTAAGAAACCACTACTACAGGTCCTGTTCTATATATTCGAAATACGCTTATGTCATGAAATGAGTGGACTACTCACTGGCTAAAGATAAGACATTCCCCATTTGAAATTCATAACATAATAACCTAGACATGATGAGATTTTCATTCTCATCAATCGGTTAAAAACAAACGTTTATGTGTTAAGTAACCCGTGATCCATACCTTACTATGAAAAACCACCATTCACATAGACCACTTACTTAAACACAACAATAGGTCTTTTCCAAATATAATTGTGCACAAATAGAATGTAAATTCACAAACGATTTTTTAGACTAAATTCTTTTATTAAAACATTCGATGTTTACATTAGAAACCTAGTCTAAGAGGGCATATTTTCCAACAATTTCCCACTTGCACTCTAAGACTAAGTTAGTCCGTAGGTGCCCACCCCTATGGCGTCTAAGTGTCTCTTAAAGACTCTCTCAACCAAAGGTTTGGTGAATAGATCTGCTAGATTATTCTATGAGGTAATTTGTTCCACTACGATTTCCCGTCTCTGGATGAAATCCCGGATCAGGTGGTACTTCCTTTTGATGTGCTTCCCCTTCTTGTGGTTCCTAGGTTCTTTAGATTGCGATACTGCTCCAGTGTTGTCGCAATACATCACAATCGGCCTGTCCATGTGTGGCACGACTCCAAGTTCTAAAAGGAACTTCCGGAGCCAGACTGCTTCCTTGGATGCCTCCGAAGCTGTCACATACTCAACTTCTATGGTTGAATCAACAATGCAAGATTGTTTGATACTCCTCCATGAAATGGCTCCTCCAGATAAGGTGAAAACATATCCACTAGTAGATTTTCTCTCATCCTTATCTGCCTGGAAATCTGAGTCTGTGTATCCTGTAGGAACCAAGTCATCAGCCCTGTAAACCAGCATATAATCTCTCGTTCCCTTGAGATATTTGAGAATATACTTTACAGTTTGCCAATGAACCTTCCCAGGGTTTAACTGATATCTGTTAACCAAGTCTACGGCAAAATAGATATCTAGCCTAGTACATAGCATGGTATACATGAGATTTTCCACAGTTGAAGCGTAGGGAATCCTACTCAGCCTGTCTTTTTCTTCTTGAGACTTAGTACAGTCCCTTGAACAAAAAGATAACCTATGTCTGTAAGGAATTAGAACTCCCTTGCATGAGTCCATGCTGTACTTAGCCAACATCTTATCAATGTATGCTGTTTGAGATAATCCTAACATTCTTTGTTTCCTATTTCTAAGAAGCTTAATCCCGAGAATGTAACTGGCTTCTCCCAAGTCTTCATACTGAATTGACTAGATAGCCAAACCTTTGTAGATGACAATGACCCTACATCATTTTCAATGAATAGAATGCCATTCATATACAAGACAAGAAAAATCACATTAATGCCTTCAAGTTTCCTGTACACGCATGGTTTATTTTCGTTTTGAATAAAACCGTAAGACTTTACAGTCTCGTCAAAATAAAAGTTCCATGCTCTCGATACTTGTTTAAGTCCATAAATAGATTTCTTGGCTTTTAGTAATAAAGCCTTCCAGTTGGGATATGTAGATGTCTTCGCTAAGATGGCTATTTAAGAATAACGTCTTGACATCCATTTGTCATATCTCGTAGTCATAGTGACATACGATGGCAAGGAGGATACGGATGGACTTAAGCATGGCTACCGGGGAAAAAGTTTCCTCATAATCGATTCCCTCTTTCTGAGTATACCTTTTCACCATATGCCTAGTTTTGAAGGTTTCCACCTTCCTATTCGCTCTCCTCTTCCTCTTGTATACCCACTTACACCCAATGGATTTTATCTCTTCAAGATCCCAAACCTGATTGAAGTACATAGACTCAATCTCGGCTTTCATTGCTTCATGCCAAAGATTTACATCGACATCAGCAATAGCCTTCTCGTATCTAGTGGGGTCTTGTTTTTTATGGTCGAAGACTAACTCGAAAACTTCTCCAATCCACTTCTCTGGAACCCTAGACACTCTCCAACTACAACGAGGCTCCAATTGTATAGGCTCTTGAGGCTGTACCTCTTCTTGTTCCACAATCAGGTCAGAAAAAGTTGATCCCGAAGATAACTTCTCCTCGAGTTCCAACCTAGTTGAACCTTTAGTGGAAGTACTTTGATCATCCTCTAAGTATCTAGCATTAGTACTAACCAGTACTTTTTGCTCCTTAGGATGATAAAAGTAACCACCATTTGTCCCTTTTGGATACCCAACAAAATAGCATAATTTTAATCTTAGTTTCAACTTGTCTCCCTTGACTAGTACATATGTTGGACAACCCCATATCCTGAGATGATTCAGACTTAACTTACGCCCAGTCTACATCTCATATGGAGTCCTAGGTACTGACTTGGAAGGCACCAAGTTCAAAATGTATGCCGTTGATTTCAGGGTATATCCCTAAAAAGATACTGGAAGAGTAGCATGAGACATCATGTTTCAGATCATTTTCATCAATGTCCTATTCATTTTCTCAGCTACTCCATTCTGTTAGCGTGTCCCCGGTGCAGAGAGTTGGAATACTATCCCATGATGTACCATATAGTCCTTGAATTTACCAAGGAGGTGTTCTCTACCACGATTCGATCGTAAGGTCTTGATCAGTTTACCTGTCCGACGCTCCACTTCAGCCTTAAACTTCTTGAACTTATCAAAAGAGTCAGACTTGCGTCTCATCAGGTAAATATAACCAAACCTTGTACAATCATCCGTGAAAGAAAGTGATGAAATACTCAAAACCCCTTTTAGCTGGTGTAAACAAGGGATCACACACATCAGTGTGAACAAGACTCAATATCTCATTGGCTCTATCCGCCTTTGGGGTAAAAGACCTTTTGGTCATATTTCCCATTAGGTAGGATTCACACTAAGACTAATTTTCTAATCTCAACGAACCCAATGGCCCATCATGGATTAACCTCTGAATCCTGGTTTAGTTGATATAACCCAACCTTAGATGCCAAAGATATGAGTCATTGACATTTGTCTTTTTCTTCCTAGTTAAAGGTTCAGATTGAGCGTTATTTAATTGATTGTTAATAGGATTTAAGAAGAATATATTTTCATACATATGCCCAATACATAAAATTTCTCTATCTCTACTGATAGAAATACCAGAATGGAAAGATACATAATATCCTTGATTTATTAGTTTCGCAACTAAAATCAAATTCTGTCAAAATCCAGGTACATATAAAATATCTTTTAAAACCACTATTCTATTATAATAAAAAATAAGATCCAGTTCTCCCACTGTAAGGGCCCAAACTTGTGCTCCATTTCCCATGCATAGCCCATGTTCGCCTTCTTGAGTCTTCTAATCTTTCTAAACCCCTGTAAGGAGTTACAGATGTGATCAGTGGCTCCTGAATCAACAATCCAAGTGGAAGTTGATCCAACCAATGATATAGACTCTAGATAGAAAACATTATCTGTAGGATTTTTCTTGGCTGGAAGATCTGGACACTCCTTTTTCCAGTGTCCCTTCATTCCATATTTGAAGCACTTGCCCTTTGATTTGTCTTTAGGCTAGGTTTTGGGCTAGGCCGCTGCGTTTCCCTTCTTCCTTTTGAACTTTCTGGGCTTGGGCCCAATTCTAGAGGAAGAAGCCTTAGCAATCATAGCCTTTGATTGAGGTTTCATGACCTTCTCCGCCATCTAGAGCTCCTTTATCAACTCAGTTAAACTCATGTTTAACTTGTTCATATTGTAATTCAACTTGAATTAAGTAAATGAACCCAGTAGAGATTCTAGAACCTTGTCCACTTAGCTCTTGGGGTAAATGACAGCCCCTAAGATTTATACTTCCTCAAAAACAGCAATCATTTTGAGCATGTGCTCTCTGACTGATGCTCCCTCAGTCATCTTAGTGTTAATTATTGTTCGAAAAGCCTCCTGCTTTGAGGGTCAGCTTTTGTCCGCGAACATAGTGGCTAGTAACTGGCTAATATCATACGCAGAAGTCATGTGCTCGTGTTTTGATTGGAGCACATTAGACATGGAGGCTAACATATAGCAACGTGCCATTTCGTCAGTCTTCTTCCACGCCTTCTCAGTCTTTCATTCTTTGGCGGTGGAACCTTCCCCGATAATAGGGCAGGTTTTATAGAGGACATACTTATACTCTTCAGTTGTGAGTATTATGTCCAGATTTCTCTTCCAATCCACATAATTTGGACCCGTTAGCTTATTCTCTCGGAGAATAATGGCCAAAGGACTAAAAGAACCTTCCACCATTTCTGAAAAAACAAAAATAAAAGAAAAAGATTTAGTTTGTAAAAATAAAATAAATTTGTGCACTTTACCTTATATCAAAACTGATAATAGTCAATTTAGCTCTTAGAAAAACTGACATAACTTCTTGGGAAGATTAACAGTTCCCTAAGCTAAGTGTGTTAACCACCACAAATTAACTTCTCTTCTAGGTAATGATCTAGAAGATAACTCCATCAAAGGGATGGCCGTTTTCTCTCATTTTCTATGGACATACCTCGCACTATAACCTCTAACGTGGGCTGGTCGATCATAGTACGTGTCTCGGGTTATTAATTATATTCTTCCATTAGATCTAAATCCTTGTAGTATCCACATCCTATACGGGTTCACTCTCAGAGTGACGTGAGGAGATCCACGATCTCTAATGAGAATCGGGATGGAAGCCGTAGGGCCGTTGGAACCCCTCTCCTACTTAGTCTTTTAAAATAAGGATTTTTCTAAAAAATATCCTTTTAAAAATTTCCATTAAGTTTTTCCTTAACTCAAAAAATAAAACATCTAAATCCATTAAAATTTCTTTGTCAAGGTCTATATCATTTGAGAGATTTTTCCATTGACTAATTTTATTTAAATTAAAAGCTTAATAATTTCAAAAATTTTCAATTAAAACTTTCTAGAGACTTTGGTCTCAAGTTTATTTGACAAAACAATTTTTCTTATGCAAAAATAAAACAAAATGGCATTCTATTTTTAACTTATAAAAATGTTTAAATCCAATATTTTCTATGTCAAGGATTTAATCATTTGAGAAAATATCTAAAGATTAATTTTTGTTCAAGTTAAAATAACCATTTAATTTGTAGAAAAAATATTTTCTTGTCAAAAATATTCCCAAAGACTTTGGTCTTTGAGAAAATGTGCACATAGGTACTCAAAAATAAATAGCATGCTAGAAAACAGTAGACATTTTTATGCTTTTCTATTTTTAAACATAAGTGTTCTAATAATAGAATTAAACACGTTAATTAATTAATTAATGGTCTTATTTAATTCTAAAATCCCTTACTAATATTTTTCATGCAAAAATATTCCACGAATTTTAACTATTGCAAAAATATTAACTTCGCCTAGTATGGAACCCAAAATAAAAAAAAATGCAAGAAAATTTCAAGGAAAAATAAAAAATTTCTCCTTGGTCTATTATACCCGACGCACTGGATTGAGCACCCATCTACACTACAGTCCACAACACCCGCCACACAGAACTAGCACCTCACAGGCGACCCAAGCCCGTGACTCGTGCCACGACCCGCGTGCAATAGAATCTCGGTGGAATTGCAAATTGCAATTTGCAATTTCCATGAAGCCGCATTCGCTTCAAGTCGAGCCGCTGCGGCTCTAGGCACAGAAGGTTGCTAGCGGATTGGCTCTCTGAGCCGAGCCGATGAACAATGCCTTTCTCCCCCAATTTTTTTCTGCGTCTTCTTCTTGCAGATTTTTGCACCTTTTTTTTCTGCAATTTTCTTCCAGATCTTGGCTTTCCAATTTCAACCCAAAATCAACAACACCAAAAACTAACAACCACCTATACCCATTAAGATTGGGTTTACACGATTTGCTCTTGGAAAAATAGTGAATTACAAATCTCCTATACCTCTATCCGAGAGGTTTAACAGAGAATCTATTCATACCAAAAATAGCGAAGGATCACATGTTAATCACACGTATGTGTCCAATATTATTTAACTAGCACATATGCTTCCTATATTTGTACAAAATCTTCGTGCTCTGATACCAATTGAAGATTTAAAAGGGAAGTAAAACACAACAAAGCAACGAAGAACAAGAAAAAAAATGCAGCAGTAGTTCCAAACTGGAGCTGGTGCCGATCTCGGCCTAACCGGGCTCCGAGAGGAAATTTTTTTTTTTTACCTCTTCTTGTTCTTAAAGTTGACTGGACCGGAATATGTGGAATTGGGGTAGGTGCGCTGGTGGAAACCTCTGGTGCGATTCCTACAAGCCTCCTACTGCGTCTGTGCATGTATATGAATGCCAAATTCCTTCTCGATCTTCCAGTATATGGCCTACCTAATTCACGTTTGGTGAACAACTCACAAGACTAAGGGATTTTTCAGAGAGAAAAGAGGCTGTCTATTTTTCTTTTTTTTTTCAGAGAAGAAGAAAAAATCAATGTGCGTCTTTATTCTCCTATTTAACCTAAATAAAGCTTTAGGTTAAAGTGGGCTTTCAATTTAGCCCATTGGATTCTTAGTTTAGTCTTTTGAACCAAATTAATTATTCTAATTAGAATCAAATAAATGACCCAATAAATAATTAATTTTCTAACCCAAATAAACTAATCCAATGAACAAGAGTAGATTAGTTTAGTCCCAGGTCAATATTTAATTATTCAAACTGGGCTAAAACCCTGAGCAATTAATTAACCCATCAAACTAATTTAATTAATTCTCTCTCTCTGGACCTTTTTTTTATTCTAACTCAATAATTAAATCAAGCTACTTAAATAAAATAAATTCTATTTAATTTAATTTAAGACCAATTCCTTAGCATGTATATAATTAGGACTTATGATTTATATTGGGAACCAAAAGACACACCGCCTTAACTACTAAAATGACCAAAATACACTTGTCTTATAAATAGCTGTATTTTGTATTTTAAATATTTTTTAAAATTACCATAAAGAAATACTGACCCCAAGGACAATGTCACATTAGCAAAGTCTCCGACTTACAGGTGAAATGACTAAAATACCCCTCTATACATCGCCATGCATTGAGAGGAAGAAATGTACTAACACCTTTCTAAATGATATTTACCATCCTCAAGCTTCTAGTCCAATGATCCACGACTTCCTGGATTGTTTTCGCTTTCTAAGGGAGCTACCCTAAAGTAAATATCCAAGTCATGTTTCCCAGGGCCCTGGATATTTAAATCATTCAGATAACCACAAGGGGCGATATAGTATATAAACTATCTTGTACAAGTCTGTCTTAACTAACTAGTCATACATACTCAACATGCAAGTATATTGGTCCTACGATAAAACTTCAACTAAAGCATATTAAAGTACATGCTTCCAACTTCGTCAGACCAAGCTTTTTGGGATCGGACCGGACCGATCGATCAGACCGTGAACTGATCCCTCAAATGGCTCGGTTCATGTGTTTAAACCGGGTAGCACAAAAATCGCACTAGATAGTAAAAATCGGAGTGGACCGATCGGTTCAAATACAAACCGGCCGGTCTGATCTTAAAAAAAAATTAAGGGTGCAGATTTTCTAATTCACTAAAATTTTGAGCCAAATTATGCAAATCAATAAATGTTAAGGCTTTTGAGTGAAAAAATAATAATCTAAATGACCAGTGACCACCGAGCCTCAAATCAAACCGGTGCATCCAATTTGGCAATTTATTCATTCTTTCCTTTCCTGCTCCACGGCAAAATTCCTTCTTACCCCGAAATGACAAAATTTTTTCCCACTGCTTCTCCGCCATTCTTCTTCTCCATTTTCTTCTTGATTTTAGCCGCCATTCTTCTTCTCCATTTTCTTCTTGATTTCAGCCGCCATTCTTCCAGTAGCATAGCGTCTTGCGTCACTGCCGCTTGCTGTTGAGCCGCAGCCGCTGCCGAAGGTCCTTCGTACAGTAAGCAGGAATTTTTTTTTTTCCTTAAATAGGAAAACATAATGTATATTTCCATGTGGTACCTTTTATGATTTTTTTAGTGATGTTATTTGTTGAATTTTTTATTATGTATACTGAACAATAAGTGTATTGGACATTATTTGATTATTCGTTAGAATTATTGTTGTTTTGATTTGTGTTGTGGTGATCGTATTTAAAAAAAAATTATGTTTAGAAATGCGGATATTAAATTTCAGATGGGGAGCATGACATAGTTAGAAGTTGATAATAGCGGATTTGTTTTAATGGATAAGAAACAGAAAAATTTAAAGATCAGAAGAGATGGACGATATGATTATGTCGGAAACCTCCAATGGAATGAATTTATAGGAGAAGGGAATTCACTGTCTTAAGCGTTAGATAATGTTAAGATGGCTCCCTGCCTAATTTTATGGGCGAAAATTCAAGAATATTGATCATGAAAGTTGGTCAGGAATTTGAAGGTTTGTACCTTTTAAATAATAACTTAATATGGATTTGAAATTATGTTTGTAATAAATTAAGAATGGCTACTACTTTTAATTTTATTGTATGTTAGATTGTTAGTTATAAACTAAGAATGACTATTTTTAATCATATTTTTGAATGTTTATGTCTTTATGCACTTAAATTACACTATATTATTGATTAATTTTATTTTTAAAATAAATATATTTTTAATTTTTAAATTATAATAGTACCGGTTTAATTACGGTTCAATTACGATTTAATTACGGTTGGATCATTAAACCGTGAACTAATAAATTTTTCGGTTCGATGACCAGTCCGATTTTAAAAACATTGTGTCAGACCACCAACTCATACTCAAATCGTAGAATATTAGTCCACACTGTAGCAATAGTAGTCTAGGTTTCTTCCATATAGTATTTTAAGAAATACTACTACAGGTCCTGTTTTACGTATTCGAAATACACTTATGTCATGAAATGAGTGGACTACTCACTGGCTAAAGGTAAGACATTCCCCATTTGAAATTCATAACATAATAACCTAGATATGATGAGATTCTCATTCTCATCAATCAGTTAAGAACAAACGTTTATGTGTTAAGTAACCCGTAATCCATACATTACTGTGAAAGACCATCATTCGCATAGACCACTTACTTAAACACAACAATGGGTCTTTTCTAAACGTAATTGTGCACAAATAGAATGTAAATTCACAAACGATTTTTGAGAATAAATTTTTTTATTAAAACATTCGATATTTACATCAGAAACCTAATATAAGATGGCATATTTCCCAACATTAGCATGTGAAGCATTTTGGAGAATATATGAGTTTGATATCCAATTTCAAACACCAGCAATCCAGAGATTGGGGTTCCATCTTAATGAAGAGTAGAATATCATATTTAATGATAACAGTTTTCTTCCTAATATAGCAATGAGTGAAGATGCAAAGAAAATAATGTTTACAGAATGGTTCGAAATGAACAAGGCAGACTTAAATGCAAGAAAGTTGAAGTATGTAGAATTCCCACAGTATTATTGCTGGTACAAAAGAGAAAAAGTGTGGAAAAAGAGGAAAAACAAAACGTGTATTGGAAGGATCACCTTCGCACATCCAGCCTCAGGGGAAAGATACGATATGCGAATGTTATTAAACCATGTCCATAGCCCTACAAGCTATGAAAAAATTAGAACATATGATGGAAAAATATATTCAACTTTCAAAGAGACTTGCTATGCAAGAGGTCTACTACAAGATGATCGAGAGTGGCACAAAACAATTGATGAAGCAGCTCAATGGGCAACAGGATGTCAACTACAGGATTTATTTGCCACAATTCTTATTTTTTGTAATGTTGCGGATGTCAAGAATCTTTGGGAAGTAAATTGGCCAAAAATTAGTGATGATATTGAATATAGATCAAGAAAAGTCCTTGGATTTCCGTCTTTACATCTCTCATAAGATCAGGTTAAAATTTAAATCTTGAGAGAATTACAAAACCTACTTCAGAAACAAGGTCGAAGCTTAGAGGAAATAGAAGGAATGTCTTTGCCAAATCAAAAGTTGCTGAAGGATCTACAAAACATATGCATTAGAGAAGAAATCATGTACGATACAAATATATTGAGAGCAGAACACGATGTTATGTATGCACAATTAAATGCAGAGCAAAAACATATATATGAAAATGTCATAAATGCAATTGATTATAATAAAGGAAAGCTGTACTTTTTATATGGTTATGGAGGCACAGCAAAACATTTCTCTACAAAACAATTATAAACAAGCTCAGATCAAAATCACATATGGTCTTTGCAATAGCATCATCAGGTATTACTCTTCTTATACATCTCCCAAAATTATTTAATTGTCATTCACATTCTAACATCTTCTTTCCTAATTCATCATTTTTATTAAACATTATTATTTACAACTTTGAACAGGGATTGCATCATTACTACTACTAGGTGGAAGGACAGCACACAACAGATTCAAAATTCCTCTGGTAACCTCAGAAGACTCTACATGCTCAATAAAAACAAATACTCAACTTGCAGAATTAATAAGAAGAGCAGTACTGATAATTTGGGATGAAACTCCTATGAATTCGAAATATGTTTTTGAAAGTGTTGATAAAATAATCAAAGACATACAAAGAACAACAACAAATTTCAATGAGAACAAGCTTTTTGGAGGCAAAACAGTGCTATTAAGGGGAGATTTCCGTCAGATCCTTCCGGTTGTGCTAAAAAGTCAAAGAATTAATATAGTAAATTTGACACTCAATCAATCAGAATTATGGAACCACTGTGAAGTCCTTACACTATCCGAGAACATGAGGCTTAAACAAGGTAATGCATTACAACAATCAAAGGCTGAAGAATTTACAACTTTTGCCAACTGGCTACTGAGAATAGGAGATGGTACAGAACCTGCAAAGTGTAGGGGAAATGATAATGAACCTACATGGATCAAAATCCCGAGCAATTTGATGTTAGAAGCCAATGGTGATCCAGTGGAAACAATATTCAACTCCACTTATTCAATTTTGCAAGAGAGGTACACAGATCCTAGCTACTTAATGGACAGAGCCATCCTAACACCAAGGAATGAAACAGTTGCAGAGTTGGATAATTTTGCTCTGGACAAAGTACCAGGATCTGCTACTGAATATATAAGTGCAGACAGAATAGACAATGTCATAGGCCCAATAAAAGATGCAGAAAACATATATCTAATAGAATACCTCAACAACATCAGTTTTCCAGGCATGCCTAATCATGTTTTAGAGATTAAAAAGAATGTGCTTATTATGCTATTGAGATATATCAACCCTGGGAAAGGATTATGCAATGGCACAAGGATAATTGTGACACAAATAAGTAAAAGAGTCATTGAAGGACGTATCATTTTAGGTTCAAAAATAGGGAAAAAAGTATGTATATCAAGAATAGATATGTCTTCGACAGATTCAAAGATGCCTTTCACAATGATAAGAAGGCAATTTCCAGTGAACATATGCTATGCAATGACAATCAACAAAAGTCAAGGACAAACTTTGTCTAATGTTGGATTGTACTTACCAAAACCTTTGTTTTCTCATGGACAACTGTATGTTGCACTTTCAAGAGTCAAATCGCCAAGAAGAATAAAAATCATGACACATGAAGATGGCCCAAACTTCAAGTCATATACACAAAACATAGTGCATGAAGAAGTATACAATCAACTACCAAAGGTAACTTTAAATTCAATTTTATAAGTTTCTAACACTTCCACCTCTATATTCACATATTAATTCTAACAAAGAAAATAATTATTTCTTAAATTCAGGTTGCAAAATACACATGATGTGATCCAGTGAACAACAACTCTAGAACAATGAAGAATATAACTGAAGCAATGCAGTCACAGGGAAAAAGTACAATGTCCATAGAATTGCTCAGCTGCTCAAAATACAATGTAAATTTTATAAAATACATTTTGTTCCCTTTATGATTATTAATAAACCATCCTCGCAAAATACTAAATGGTTGACAAACATGCTTATATTGACACCCAATATACTTAGCATATGATGAATTTAAAAAACCTCATAGCACCTCTAACTTATTTAAATTTTCTTATCCGTCCTTAGAATAGACTAAATAGTAGTTTTACATATACAATTTTAATAATATTTTTACAAAATTGTGCATCATACGTGGGTTTCTAATGGTAAATCATCATCGCAAAACACCGAATCGTTACAAAACATGTTTATATTGACGCCCAATATACTTAGCACATGATGAATTTCACAATAACTATAACACATATAACTTAGCAGAATTTCGTTAAACATATCCCACGTTAAAAATATTATTAAAACAAGCTACTATACACTGTATCATACAATGAACGACAATCACATGCTCCACTCAAAAACTCCTCCACAAAACCAAAAAAAAAAAAAAAAGCCACATGCAAAAAATGGTACATTTATAGGAAATTATGCATCATACGTGGACTTCTGATGGTAAACCATCATCGCAAAACACCGAATGGTTTTCCAGACATGTTTATACTGACGCTCAATATACTTAGCACATGATAAAATTCAAAAACCAAAAACAATACAATTAAAGGAAATTGTGCATCATACGTAGGCTTCTAAAGGTAAACCATCGTCGCAAAACACCGAGTGATTTTCCAAACATGTTTATATTGACGCCCAATATATTTAGCACATGATGAAATTCACAAGGACAATAGCACATTTTCAAGAGAGGTTCACAGATCCTAGCTACTTGATGGACAGAGCCATTCTAACACCGAACAGAGAAGAGAACCAGCTCTCGGTTCTTACAAGATTTCGGATCTGAAAAAGCATTTCAAACTAACTGATTGCAGACTTCAAAACTCAATTAAATCCAATGAGTTTGACCCTCTGACATTAAATGCATCAAACCTTTACTTCAGCATACTGACAAACTTTCCCACTTCACCAATTCCAAGTAATCTACTTAATATCCATTGGTTTTTGTGTACAAAAAGCCCAAAATCTAATTAACTTAAAAAGCCCAAAAACTCAATCACAAATAAACAAAATTTAAGGACAAACTTTGTCTAATGTTGGACTGTACTTATCAAAACCTGTGTTTTCTCATGGACAACTGTATGTTGCACTTTCAATAGTCAAATTGCCAAGAGGAATAAAAATCATGACACTTGAAGATGACCCAGATTGCAAGTCATGTACACGGAAATCTATGGATTAATAATCATAAAAGGAACAAAATGTATTTTATAAAATTTACATTGTATTTTGAGCAGCTGAGCAATTCTATCTCTGTGACTGCCTTAATAATGTGCATAATTTCGTTATAGCACATGATGAAATTGACAAGGATTATAGCACATATAACTTAGTAAAATTTCATTATACATATCCCACATTCAAAACATTATAAAAACAAGATGCTACACAATGTATCATGCAATGCAGGACAATCACATGCTCCACTCAACAACTCCTCCACAAAAAAAAAAAAAAAATCACGTGCAAAAAACAGTACATTTAGAGGAAATTGTGCATCATATGTAGGCTTCTGATGGTAAACTATTGTCAAAAAACACTGAATGATTTCCCAAACATATTTATATTGATGCCTAATATACTTAGCATATGATCAAATTAAAAAACCAAAAACAGTACATTTAAATAAAATTGTGCATCATACGTGGGTTTCTAATGGTAAACCATCGTCGCAAAACACTAAGTGGTTTCCCAAACATGTTTATATTGACGCCCAATATACTTAGCATATTATCAAATTCAAAAACCTTATAACACATCTAAGTTATCTAAATTCTCATACGTCTTCTTAGTATAGACTAAACATTACTTTTACATATACAATTTTGTTAATATTATCATAAAATTGTGCATCATACGTGGGTTTCTGATGAAAAATCATCGTCGCAAAACACCGAAAAATTCCTCAATCATGCTTATATTGACACCCAATATACTTAGCACACCAGGTAAAAATTATTACATTCTGTTACAATTGTTTCACTAAAATTACTAACTACAACTACTTTTTTGTCTTAAAAAAACAAAATACATTTTTTTTTCCAAACAAAAACACTACTATTGTTGAGATATATTACAAGAAAATCAGATTCCACACATAAATCTCACTGTTGAAACACATAGAACTTCTAAACTGATCAAATTCACAAACCTTATACCACATCTAACTTTGGAACATCTCCTTATCCCTTCTTCTTAGTATAAAATAAACAGGACAATAACTTAGCAAAACTTCTTTATAGAAATCCCACATTAAAAAGATTAAAAAAAGCAGACCACTTTACAATGCAGGACAATAACATGCTCCTCTCAACAACTGCTCCAACACAAAAAAAAAAAAAAAAAATGTAAACAACAATACATTTAGAAGAAATTATGCATCATACATGGGCTTTTGATGGTAAACCATCATCGCAAAATACCAAATGGTTGCGCAAACATGTTTATATTGATGTCCAATATACTTAGCACATGTTGAAATTCCCAAAGACAATAGCACATATAACTTAGTAGGATTTCCTTATAAATATCACACATTCAAAACATTATAAAAACCACGCTGTTATACAATGCAGGCTAATCACATACTCAAGTCAACAACTACTCCATCAAAAACAAAAGCCCACATGCAGAAAATAGTATATTTACAGGAAATTGTGCATGCTTCTCTCAACAACTACTCCATAAAAAAAAAACCAAAAAACAGTACATTTACAAGAAATTGGACATCATACATGGATTTCTGATGATAAACCATCGTCGCAAAACATCGAATGGTTGCCCAAAGATGTTTATATTGACGCTCAATATACTTATCATATGATGAAATTCACAAGGACTATAACACATATAACTTAGCAAAATTTCGTTATACATATCCCACATTCAAAACATTAAAAATAATATGCTATACAATGTATCATACAATACAGGACAATCATATACTCCACTCAACAACTTCTCCACAAAAAAAAAAAAATCGCGTGCAAAAAATAGTGCATTTACAGGAAATTGTGCATCATACGTGAATTTCTGATGGCAAACCATCATCACAAAATACCGAATGGTTTTCCAAATATGTTTATATTGACACCCAATATACTTAGCACATGATCAAATTCAAAGACCAAATTCAGTACATTTACATGAGATTGTGTATCATACGTGGGCTTCTGATGGTAAATCATCGTCACAAAATACCGAATGGTTTCCCAAACATGTTTATATTGACGCCTAATATACTCAGCACATTATCAAATTCAAAAACCTTATAGCACATCTAAGTTATCTAAATTATCATATGTCTTCTTAGTATAGACTAAACAATACTTTTATATATACAATGTACTTTTACATATACAATTTCTTTAATACTATCACAAAATTGTGCATCATACATGGGTTTCTGATGGTAAACCATCGTCGCAAAACACCGAGTGATTTCCCAAACATGTTTATATTGACGCCCAATACACTTAGTACATCATCAAATTCAAAAACCTTATAGCACATCTAAGTTATCTAAATTCTCATATGTCTTTTTAGTATAGACTAAACAGTACTTTTACACAAATAATTTCATTAATATTATAACAAAATTGTAAATCATACAGTATACATGAAACAACATCATGTGTCTATTAAACAATAAATACCAAATTTAATCTGCCAACAACAAGCTAGCACAAAGCCAAAATAGAAAATTAAACACACCATACAATTATAAACATGGAAATCTTACATTCATTCAAATCTAATCAATGCATATATTACATTTATGAACAAAAAGTGTTTGCTGCCTTATTTCCTAAATCTACTGAAAAAGAAGAACATTTTGTAATAAATTAAAAACACATCCTCCTTACCCTTGCAACAACAAAAAAAAAAATAAATAAATAAATAAAAAAGGCTTCCGAAAGAATAAAACATTGTGACAATTTATTTTTTTAAAAAGGGAATATCAAATGCATGGAGATTTCAAAACTAATCCATAAAAAACCACCAAAAATAAAAAAAATAAAAAATAACCACGGTTTATAAAAGCCCTTGAAAAAGAAAAAACGACCTGCAAAATCAGTACATTTATAGAAAATTATACATCATACGTGGACTTCTGATGGTAAACTATCGGTGCAAAACACTGATTGCTTCTCCAATCATGCTTATATTGATGCCCAACATACTTAGCACACATTCTACAATTTACCTTATTTTGTTCAACTAACATGCTTAAAACATAATCAAATTGACAAATATTACACCTAGGAATGGCAATTTCTCCGCATAAACCGGGGATCCGGTTCAGCCCGGCCCGGTTAGACCGGGGATTCCCCGATTTAAACGGGGACGGGTTGGGGGCGAGCTTCATTCCTCGACCCGCCAACTGGGGACGAGGATTGCATGATCCCCGCCCCCGATCCGGCCTGCCCGGCCCGCTTTACATATTATATATATATATATATTATATATATATATATATATGTATATATATATATATATTTATACATTAAATAAATTATAGATAGATTATATATATTATATATGATTATATATGTATATAAATGTAGATTATATATGTATATAAAACAAAATAAAAAAAAGAGGAAAAAAGAAAAAAAATTATAAATTATCAATTATCAATTTTACTCTTACTAATATAATGATATGATAAATACGTGAATTATTGAAAACCACCACAAAAATTTTCTATATGATTAAAAAGTTTTGAATAAAAATATATTGGAGGTAAATTTTTTTTTTAAAATCTTTATAAATATTTCCGGGTTCGAATCGGCCCCAACTTCCCCATTGGGTTGGGACCAGAGATTGTTTTATCCCTGGCGGGCTGGGGGCAAGGATCCCCGCCTTTTCCCGTGGCAGGGACAAGCCAGAGATGGGGAAATGGGGACATATGCGGGGGCTGGGCCGGGATCTCTAGTCCCCGGCTCGACCCGGCCCCATTTCCATCCCTAATTACACCAACTACCACAAGCAATAAACTAATAGATATTGCACATATAACTTACCACAATTTCATTATACATATTGCACATTTAAAAGATTCTAAAAAAAGGACTGATATACAATGCATAATACAATCAACGACTGTAACAAACTCCAATCAACAACTGGTCCAGTACAATACCTAAATTCACCAACAACAAAAATACACATGCTCAGAATTACCAGATTTTCTTCAAATTAATTCACTTTACAAACAGAACAATTGTGCACCATACGTGGGCTTCTGATGGTAAATCATCGTCGCAAAACACCGAATGACTGCCCAAACATATTTATATTGACGCTCAATATACTTAGCACATGATAACATTCAGAAACGTTATTTCACATCTAACTTATATAAATTTCCTTATCCCTTCATAAAATAAACTAAATAGTACTTTTACTTATACAATTTTACTAATATTTTCAAGAAATTGTGCACCATATGTGGATTTCTGATAGTAAATCATCGTCGCAAAACACCGAAGGGTTCCCCAATCATGCTTATATTGACGCTCAATATATTTAGCACATCTTCTAATAATTATTACATTATGTTACAATTGTTTCACTAAAATTACTAACTACACCACTTATTTGTAACAAAAAAAAAACAAAATATCTTTTTTTTTCAAATAAAAACACTACTATTGCTGAAATTTATTACAAGAAAATCACATTTTAGACATAAATCTAATTGTTCAAATAGAAGTTCTAAATTGATGAAATTCACAAACCTTAGACCACATCTAACTTAAGTCCATTCCCTTATCCCTTCTTCTTAGTATACAATAAACAGAACAATAACTCAGAAAAACTTCATTATAGAAATCCCACATTCGAAAGATAATAAAAAGCAATTTGTTATCCAATACATTATACAATGTAGGCCAATAACATTCTCCACTAAACAACTGCTCCAGAAAAAAATCGGAACAATTACAGAATATCATGCATCATACGTGGGCTTCTTCTAATGGTAAACCACCGTCGCAAAACACTGATTGGATCTTCAATCATATTTATATTGACGCCCAATATACTTAGCACACATACTACAAAAAAACAAATTTTCTTGAACTCATATACTTAAAACATAATGAAATTGACAAATATTACCCCAACTACCACAACCTATAAACTAAATTCCCCACTGCCCTCCCAAAAAATTCCATCATCCATTTAAAATAAATGGTTTCCTAAACATGTTTATATTGACGCCCAATATACTTAGCACAAAATTAAAATTCTTAATTGAACATTACAATAACTCAATAACCAACTACATGATTGAACATTCACTCATAGTAATTAGAAAAAACAAACTTTCATGAAACACTTTTTGTGTAATAAAAAAACAGTTAAGTTATTGTGTATCATACATGGGTTTTTTATGGTAAACTATCGTCGCAAAACACCGAAAGGTTCCCCAATCATGCTTATATTGACGCCCAATATACTTAGCACATCTTCTAATAATTATTACATTATGTTACAATTGTTTCACTAAAATTACTAACTACTACCACTTTGTTGTAACAAAAAAAAATAATAATAAAATACCTTTTATTTTCAAACAAAAACACTACTATTGCTGAAACATATTACAAGAAAATCACATTTCACACATAAATATCATTATTCAAACATATAGAACTTCTAAACTGATGAAATTCACAAACCTTATACCACATCTAACTTAGGTCCATTCCATTATCCCTTATTTTTACTATACAATAAACAGGATAATAACTTAAAAAAACTTCATTATAGAAATCCCACATTCAAAAGATTATAAAAAGCAGAAAGTTATCCAATACATTATACAATGCAGGCCAACAACATGCTCCACTCAACAACTGCTCCAGAAAAAACAAAAATAGTACAATTACAAGAAATTGTGCACCATACGTGGGCTTCTGATGGTAAACCATTGTCGCAAAACACCGATTGGATCCCCAATCATGCTTATATTGACGCCCAATATACTTAGCACACATACTACAAAATAATAGATTTTGTTGAACTCACATACTTAAAACATAATGAAATTGACAAAGATTACCCCAACTACCACAACCAATAAACTAAATTCCCCACTCCCCTCCCCAAAAATTCCATCATCCATTTAAAACAATGACTCAAATGTGGTACTCATGCCCAATCTCAACCATCTACAACCAATAGTTGCTTTCTAAATATTCCACTTCAAATGTGACACATACAACTGTTTGTATTTGCGCACACCCATCTCCCACCATGCCCCTCTAACGGCCTCACCTTGGTTAAAAAGTGAAGATATAAACCATGCCAAACTGATATAAAATGCATGAAAAGGGAATATATCACACAATGCCAAACTGATATAACTTACTCCTACGGCAAAAATTGCCAATGCATCGATTCTATTTCACCTGCAAAACAGATGCAATTGAAGACAAGGTTCAGTATTCTCCTCATGAAACATAAAGAAACAAAATTTGCACTGGAATAAAAGAAGTTATTGTCTTTTTCCAATAAGATAAAATTTTGACAACAATTTGAAAGACTATAGAAATCATAATCAGATATTGCTGGTGAAGGAATACGGCGATAAGGTTCACTGATGGAATCAATCTCTTCATCATACCAATCATTAAGTGTATAGAGGTCAAAGCACAGAGAGTTATATTCTTTAAAATTGAATATGTCAATTGAGCTGCCCAAATAATAAATTAGCATCAGTGAGAGAAATACTTATGTATAGCTAGTTAGACATGGTCCAGACATTAACATACAGACAACTCACTTGGCTACATCCTCCAAAGTAAAATGAAAGTTCCGTAACAGAAAGAGTTTGTTAGAATCTAAAACAGCATGTCCACATTTTCCCACGTCAAAAGTAAACAAAATGCTTAAAGACTTCTTAGAGATGAACAACCTTTTCAAAAAAGAAAAAAAATAATAATTAGGAACATATTCTATAAGAAGTTGTGTTCCCCTTCATTCTAAATCATAAAAATGATATTCAATAAGTCTAAATGAAGATAGTGCCTCAATAAAATCCCCATCATTGCAATCATTCAAATCTAATCAATGCAAATATTACATTCTTCAACAGAAAGTGTTACTTGCATTATTTCCTAAATCCACTTCAAATAAGCACATTTTGTAATAAAATAAATCACACATCCTCCTTGCCCTTGCAACAACAAAAACAAAATAAATATTTGTAATGCCAAATGAAAGCCACTCTTTCATCTATTACCAGTAAAAAATTATAGATCACAAACCAATACACAAACCTAGACCGCTAAGTCACAAATAAAAAACATCTGAAACTTAGAACAGACAACAAACACCTCTTCACCTAATCAAAACCATGGTATCATTGATCTCTATTAACTCTCTTAAAAAACACAACAAGAAAAAATACCAAAATAACTGATTTCATGACTGAGCACAACACCGCAACACATTCTATTATAAAAAAATATATCAAAACAAATGAATGAAACAAAATCTAACCCATTTTAATACATACTGCACAAAACAAATCAAAGACAACAGACATAACACATACACAAAAAACCGCCGCTGAATGTCAAGGAAAAACATATCTGAAGTTCAAAAGACCCAAGAAAACCATCCGATTGTAATCAACATCTCATTCACAGAAACAAACAGAAAACATATAAAAAAAAAACTACTATTGCTGAAATTTATTACAATAAAATCATATTTGTCACCGAAATCTTACAATTGATATAGAGATAATTGTTAGGGATATGCCCTAGAGTCAATTTGTACTTATACAATTGTCATTATGTTTTATATAATAATATGAGGCTTTCCTTTCCATGAATAGTGAGTTTTGTTTTGTTGGTCATCAAGTACGTGACTTAATAGTAAAACCCTACAATGAATACAATGACTATTCTAAAACTGTCCCTGATCGATTATTATTATTGGAATAATAATAAATTAAGATTAGTATGTTTGTAACTTGATGTCTATGTTTTACTGGCCATGTATATTTGTGATATCGAGTCAAGACATAAATAAATGTTAGAGAACATTGTATTGGACATGACCCACTGTGAGAGTACTTCATGGAATATGTCATAAGTACTTTCTAGCCATAATAACATTGAAAGTCCTTCGACCTAAATTCATCATAGTTTCCTACTTGATAAATTCTATATTTTGACATTGTCTAAAGTTGTTTTTAACCAGATAATAAATTAGACTACTGTTGGATATAGAATAAATCAAGGAGAGGAATATGATTGATTGTGAAGGAATTTGTCCCTCTCAGTTATAGGAGAGATATCCATGGGCCCCTTGATAAGTTAGACTGTTAAAAATGCATGGTCGTGCTCAAATATATCAATCTAAGATATTGATATCATTTGTTTGAACAGTCTACTATGAAATCAAGAAATAATTGATTAAACTTAATAAGGATGACATGCTCCGTGCCTTATGCTTAATCTGGATATCGTGTGACAAAAGGACTAAATATAAAATTATGGTTTGGTTCAAAGAGATCACCGATCTTCATTTAACCTGGATAGTTATAATGTTTTGCTAGAAACCACTTATAACTTGTGGGTCATTTAAATATGATTTAGGCACATCGCAGTTGTTAAATGAACCTATAGGGTCACACAATAAGCGAACTTGTTAGGTTATTTTTCTGGTGACCAGGTTCGATGAATCTGGATGATATCCAGATTATAAGAATATGACTCGGTAAATTAATTAGTTAAATTATCGATATAATGGCAGAATCTTATCATATCCATTTTAATTTAATTTGAATTTAAATTAGAATATGATAAGATATTATTAGAGTTGGACTCTAAGAGGTTCGGGGGTTTTTTAAGAAAACCCTAGCCGTCTTTTCAAAAGCAAAAAAATTTTCGGTTGAGAACATTCGTGCCGTTCTCTATCAGAAAAGAAAAAAAAACCCTCTCAAACCCTAGGCGCTAGCACTCCCCGGGTATCGAGTGAGTTTGCGGTGTGTATCCGATAGAGGACGTTCGCATACTGCAGCGTCTGGTGATTGTTTGGGTTGAACGTACAACAGCGCAACCAGAATCGAAGGATTTCGATTACAGCAACCAGAGGTAATTCTTAAACCTTAGATCATCTTAATCGTTTACTTGGGTCCTCGGGAGGGATTCGTGGATGTTTTCCGCGTTTAGGAGTCCACGAATTCTAACAATAACTTGAAAGCTGATCGTACAAAATCCATCGACAAAATCTGCTTTTGCTTCGGAGAAATGAATACTTCAAACGAAGAATACCAAACCCCATTGCTAAGAAACATCGACATTGCATACTAATTGTTAGATTCGCCTCAAATAATAAATCTACCAACAAGAACAACCCTAGATCAAAACTCAAAGTATTGAACGCAAAAAAAAGCAAAATCACGAAGACAAAATGCCAACGAAAAAGATAACCAACTCTCAGTTCTAATAAGATCTCGAATTTGAGATAACACAACAACAAACCCAAATCAAAGCTCGTAGTATTCAATGGAAGAAAAGTAGAATGACGAAGAGAAAAATGACAACAGTGAAGAGAACCAACTCTCGGTTCTTACAAGATCCTGAATCTGAAAAAACATTTCAAACTAACTCAATTTGGACTTCAAATGTCAATTAAATCCAATGAATTTGATCCTTTGACATAAAATGCATTAAACCTTTACTTCAACATACCGACAAAATTTCTAACTTCAGCAATTCCAAGTAATGTACTTAATACCCATTGGCCTTTGTGTACAAAAAGCCCAAAACTAAATTAACTTAAAAAGCCCAAAAACTAATTCACAAATAAAAGAACCTCTTGATTTTATAAAAAAAAAATGAATCTAAAAAAAAGGAATTTGAATTTCAATAAATAAATTACTAATTCAATTCTATTTAAATAATTTATCATTGCAAAGAAAATACAATTATGAAATTAAATTTGAATACAAAAATATATTTGGATTAAAATTCAACAGTACATCTTCACTAATAAAAACCAAATAATTTATTTTGACCAAGGAAAGAAATTATCACTTAAAAACTCCAATGAAATGACATCAATTGACCCTTAAAAAACTAATATATATCATTTATCATATATAAAAAAAAAAAATTCCCATAGCCATTCCCTTATGAAATATGTTAGGAAAAGGAAAAATAAGAAACATTGCATGTCAATACATTGTATTATATAGCAAACGTAATAAGATGGATAAAGTAAACAAAGAAAGCACAAAATGACATTAGTAATAAATGCCTCAATATCCGGATAATACTAAATTACGTCCATGATAAAGTTAAATTCCACAATTACCCCTACCTCTCAATTACATCAATCCATAATTTTTAAGAATTTAGATAATGTATAGTAATAATTAATGTCAATAAAAATTATCTCGATATCCATAAAAAGACACAAAATTTGTTAAATAAAATTAAAAATTACAATTACTAAGTATAATATATTTTTTAATGCCTTTAAACCATAATTTAATTAATACAATTACAAACTTATAAGAAAAAACAAGACATTTCCCCACTGCTAATATAACAATATATAACAATAATAGATATTTAAAAAAATATATCCGAATAAGAAATATTAAGAATAAATAATGATTAATTACAAAAATTTAAAAAGGTTCTAAATTCTAAAAATTCTAAGTAGAATCCAATTCTTAATAATGAAAAGTTTGAAGAAATGTTCATCAATTCGAAATTGAAACAATTTTTTTTAAAAAAATAAGATATCATAATAAATTAAGATATTAATTTAAAAACGAAAAAATTAACTATGTGTATATTCGTCGTATTCATAAGTATAAAATCCAAAAATATCTATATAAAAAGATATTACATCACAAAATTCAATAACAACAATTTTAACTTTCTAAATTTATATAATTATGTATATTAAAAAAATAAACTTACTAATTCAAAAATAAGATGACTGAAACTATTGAAACATTACAAAAAAATTATAACCGCAACCTATGACAATTAAATTAAGATAATATTTTTTATATACGAATTAAATCTTCTCATATTATTGTAAACCATTAAAATTCATTGGAATTAAAAAAAAAAACTACTTATCTCGAGCAACGCTCGGACCTCCGACCTAGTTTAGATAGTTTTCAAAGAATCATACATTTCAATGTATTAATAATATTAAATACATATATAGATAGTATTCAAAGAATCACACATTTTAATGTATTAATTTAGATAATATTCAAAGAATCACACATTTCAATGTATTAATATTAAACACATATATATTTTATTAGTTAATTTAATTAATTAAGATTTTAAATGAATTCAAATATAATTTTTATTTTTCTTTTAAAAAATTCATTTAGCCACATGTCACCTTATGATACTTCTACGTGTTGTAATGATAGGCTTCATCTTCGACTTTTATATGTTGTAATGATAAGCTTCATATTCGACTAATATATATATATATATATATATATATATATATATTTAAAATTTTAATTGTTGAAATAACATTCTTATTAAACATATATTAATAAAATAATTATTTAATTTTAAATATTTAATTAAATTATCAAATAAACTTTTTAATAATTTTATTTTGTCAATTAAAATAAAATATTTAAATTTTGATATAAAGCATAATATTTATACCCTAATATTTTCAAATTTTTTAAGCTTTAAAAATGAAAAAGTATGCTACTCTATTGTTCTATTGAAGACAGTCAGATTTCTAATCTAGTCAAGATTGAAATAAGTAAATGTTTGTTTTAAAAAAATATGCACCATTTCCCCAAAAAAACTCCCACCTAAATCTATTAATACATCATATCTACCACTAACCTTCTTAATGGTAAGGTGCTAATTGAAATACGACTGAGTTACTTTGCTAAATTAAATAAAAATGCTTAGTTCTGACTAACGTTCATATAGAAAAAAGGAGAAGGGAAGAAAAAGAAAAAAATAAAAATAAAAATAATTTATTTATATTTTATTTATTTAAACGAATTATTATACTACGTGTAGGAAAAGTACTTCACTTATAATTTATTTTACCTCTGCATTTCTTTTATAAAATAAATTACTCATTACCTTTTTATTTATATCATATCTCTCTATCCTTTCATATTTTACCTCAATCAAACAGTAAAAGAATATAATTATTCTATTTGCTAGATTTTAATAATCAATTATTTTTCCAAAAAGAGATTGGGTTCACCAGTCATAGAAAACCATCCAGCTCCGAGCCCATTACCTAATGATAAGTAATCAAAGTCTAAAAGCCCATATTCTCCGGACCCGAAAGCCAACGGTTGCAATTAACTCCTCGAAACGCGACAATCTTTCCCACTCCCTTCTCCCCTGGTTTCTCCAAGGAAAGAGCTGGAAGGCTCCTACCTACACCTACTGATTTCCAGTTTCTGTTCAGATTCTCCTGCCGGAAAGGGTACCGGAAAACACCTAACCATCCGATAATATGCGGCCAAAAACTTGTAAAGTTTGTGATGATGCACAGTCTAAATACAAGTGCCCCACCTGCCTCATACCCTAGTAGGTACCCTGCTACCCAGCTGGGGAATTTTGCATTTTCTTCAGCTTCTGATTTCTATTTTTTCTTTTTCTTTTCAATTGCAGTTGTTCTCTTCGCTGCTTCAAGAAGCACAAGGGTATGGATATCTAATTTCTCAGTTCTTTGTCCTGATAATATTTTCAAAGTATTTACTGTGCAATGTGGTGTGGAATGTATTGGTGAATTAATGTTTAAATTTCTGTTAGTCTTAGTTTTGTTTATAAAAAGTATTTTTTTACTATTGGATAGCTTCAATAATATTTTGTTTTAATGCAGAAGTCCCATGTGCAAAGCCGGAATCTTCTTCTAAGGAGCAGTTGCGTGAGTATCATTTGACTCTCCGTTTCCAGATAATGCTTTCTGCTATTTCTAGTAGGCATTGGTTTTTGCGGTAGTTTTCTTTTGTAGTTAGGGTGATTTTCCAGGGATATGGTGCTGTTTTTGTAGTAGCTTCCTTTGTTTCGTAGTTAAGGTGGATTTTCTGGGAATATGGAATGCAGCGGTATTTGGGCAGCTTCTTTTTATCCAATGACTCTCTGTTTGAGGTCATCTGTAATGCCCCAATTGCCTCATGAGCGCTGGTCTTAATGATGTTTTGTAGGATCAGATAAATATCTCAAGTTCTTTTTCCTCATCTGTTTTCATTAATTAATGAGCATAATATTCAGGATGATTTTTGGTATCTCCATGTTCCTCTTTCCTGTAAAGGTGGCCCGAACATATTGCCAAAATACAAGAAAAAGCGTTGGGTACCTTGAGAATGCACATACTTTCCACTTACTGAGAACATCTTGAAACTATTGTTTAGAACTGATGTTTTGAGCGGTTTTTTCCTACATATATTATTTTTTTTTCCTCTCCCTTTTTGCATACTTTTCGTACAAGTGCCTTTTTGTGTATTGATTTATTCAGGTTTGTTTGCTCTTCGTGATTCATAGATATGTCAAAATTTCATTCTATCTTGCTTTTTCCTTTGTTTAGACACAATGTTTATATGCATCTTGTGGCTTTGTGGTCTTGGCTGGGTGGGGAATTGAAATGTACCATCAACATATTGATTTATCAATTTCTCATCATGGTACTACTGGACTACTTTACCTCTTCTGTGCTTTATTGAAGATAAATATAAGATTCTAATATTCTTCCCCTCTTGCTATCAGCCACTGCTCCACCAACAGAACCTGAGAAAGTGTATTTTGTTGATGAACCAAGTGACGTACTTCAACAGCTTCAACTGGAGTCTATAGGTATAATTTTTGTTTTTTAATTATCAAAGTTTATATAAAGCATAAGTCTATCGGTACAATTCTTTTCAATTTTAGTTGACTGCTGTGCAAACCTGAACTAAAACTTTTGGTGTCAAAACAAATGTAAAAAAAAGCATACGTGGTCTTTGTAACCTCTTCTTATTCCTTCCAATCCTACAGAGTAAAAACTGAAGAATGTCCATTTGATCAAAAGAGCAATTTGGGGGAAAAAGTATGATGGCTGAAATATTTACCATTAAATTGCAAACCTTCCGTGAAAGGTGCAGAATCCTTCATGCTCGGTTCTTTGGGAGAGTGAGAAACATAAAGATATTTTTAGTCTTCTAATTTCTATGATCATACATTTCTAGTCTAAAGAAACATGACCGACCATAACCTATAATAGAAAAGCATAAGATTAGTTGACAATTGCAGGCAAGGTTATCTATGGTTTAGACTTTACCAAGATTGTAGCTTGATTTCTCATTGAGAGATAACTTGCATGGACAATCGTAAGCTTTATTTCTCATTGAGTTATATAAGCAATTTGGATACCACAACTATCCACAGCTGAAGTATAAGAACTTAAAGAGTCCATATTCTATTTGAATCTTGGGAATGCTTTGAGAGTCAGATGGCAAATTATGCATAACTCTCGGGTCTGACTATCCAACACCAGCCATTTGACAATGGGATAAGATTTAGATGGCAGATTGTTTGCTGATGGAGTTGTGCACACTGTTCTCCAATTTGGAAAGCGTGAAGCACATTTTGCCCCCTTGTAAACAAGCACCTTCTACTATGACGAGAGTTAATGGAGGACAGTTGCAAATTTCTTCTGGGCTTTTATGTCTTGCAATCCAACTTTAGCTATTTCAGATTGGAACAACATTTAGTTTTCAAGTTATAGAATGTTACTGATGAAATAGTGCACTCTGTTTTGATAATAGCCTCTAATATGGAAAGTGTGTAGGAAATCCTTCATTTTCCCCTTATTAAGCAAGCAATTTATGACAGAATCCTGAGTTAACAGAGCAGAGTTGGAAATTCTTCCCTTTTCTCCCTAAAGAAAGATTTTTTTTTTCCCATTTCGAATGCAGCTTCTTCAACTGAAATTCGTGAGGCACTGAAGGATGAAGAGCTTAAAAAACTCATATACAGTATTGACAGTTCTGATGCTGCTGAGACTGTAAGTTATCAATATTTACTTGAATTTAATATAAGAAAAATGAATCTCTTTCTAAAGCTTCTTAGAAGAATTTTTGAAATTTGAGGCAATCTGCAAATACAATGGTTGGAATATTGATTGAAAACTATTTGTTTTTGTCTTTATAAGGAGCTTGACAAAGCAATGGAAGGGGAAGTTTTCCGATTGTTTTCTGAGAAGGTATTGATTTAAGTTGGTGCTAGCTTCCAACTCCTCAATGTTATGTGTTTTTGTGCATAAGAGGAAGTCAAGAACAGTGCATGCTGGTTACTAACTCCTGACATAATTTGTTTCTTTAAATACAGATCCTCTCTACAATTTGCCCCTGACGTCTAATTATCCCAAGGTGCATTTCTATAGAAATTCTCTTCACTTGGATAGATATAATCTTGTACTTCCTTATACGGAAGAGAAATCTATTTGCACTTCTAACCAAAGGTATAATTGCTGTAAAATTTGATGCATTCCATTTCAGAATATCGTTGCTAGCTCTACGACATGCCAATATAATAGCACGTGGACCAGAAGGATGTCACAACAATCATCTTCTGGAACCGTGCACCTCTACAGATGATAGATTTTCTCAGATGGTGTCAACTTGAGCTTTTGGAAGGATTTTGTGGTCTGGAGAACTCGTTGTAGTATTAGATTAAGTTACAAAGGCTTGTGTAAGTACACTTGTCCTTTTATGCAACACCTTCCATCGGGAGAGTGAGTGCAGCTTGTTCATTAGTAACACAGCACATTTCCGTGAGCTTCAATTCAAATTAATTTAGGTGTGTAAATGGATATATGGTGCTTTCAGCATAGCGAAATGCTTTTATCGCATCAAAATGGTTCAAACTTGTTACGTAACATGTCAAATTTTACGGCAATACAAAGAATGGAACCAAGAAAACAAGATCATCAAAACCCAGGAGGAGAGGAAAGTGAGATTGGTGATCACCTGGATGAATGGTGCAATAAGAATTTACTCTTTGCATAGCCATGAACTACTCATGAATATTTTAAAGGCGGCCTAGAACCTTCGATAGAAGATGCATCAAGATGCGTCACCCACTCAAAAGCCCTCACGGCTAGAAACGTGTTTGTACCGGTTCCTTAAGGCTGTGGGATCACTCGATTCACTGAAGTGTCACCTTGAAGCATAACAATATATGAAGTAGGAAAGAACAAGACATAGACAGGACAACTACAAGAAAATTGATTCTATGATAATAATTACATTTCTAAGGAAACTATTGGTATTTCACTTTTGCCTTTTCCATCCTGCATATCCTACACCTGTCAAGTCAAATTCACGAAGTCCTTCTATGTTGAGCTTGAGACACTCTTCTTTTCCTGTCATGCTACAAAATTTGGTTGCTGAAAGCCTCTGCTACGATTCACCCCGCATTCAACCTGCAAATCCACAGAATTATCATGGATCAAATCCTCCTCATTCGAGTTCGAAAACCACTTTCAGAACGCAAGATGCTCAAAGAAGGCTAAGGTACAAAATTCAATTATATCTAGGACAACTGAGCACTCTTGATCTCAATATAACAGTTGGATAGATTTTGTTGTATTGCCAAATGAATTTGGCTTACAAGGAGACCAACTAAACATTAGGACAAACAGAATACAACTATTCCGGAAACCAGCAAATTGAAGAATCCTTTTTTGGCAAAACTATTTACAATAGAACATGACAACCAAAATAATAGGCCCACCTGTTTGCTGATTTTTAGAATTCCCCACATCTCTGCTACTGCTCGGCTTGTTGCTCATGGGTTGAGATACCACTTGGCTCTGCAAAGAGAGTGAATGGAACTTATTAACACAATTATCAAAAGATGCATACTCTAGTGCATCTGCAAAGCTCGTTGCTGTATAGTTATAGCCAAATGAATTCTTATATTATGGCTGCACTGATGGACATATTTTTCCAGTATGCAGGTTTTAGCAAGTATGCAGTTTTCAGGTAACCATCAAAATGGGAAAAATGCAAAAGAAATGGGAGGGAGGTTATAATGCTATCATAGTGGCAACGGTCGAAATTGTTCTTAATATTACTTGATTGACACAAAAACTACAAAGCCTGATACAAGAGTATGTCACCTGTGGTAATGACATTTGTGCTTGGCGGAGAACCATGAACTGTTGATACGGATCGGAAAAATTTGGCACTCGTGGCTGATTTGGATTACTTGCAATTACTGAGCTTAGCATGGGATCAGGCTGACTAGCACCTTGGATTCTTGATGGATCTGGAACAGGAATTTGTTGCATATGGAATGCCGGCACTGGAAATCTCGGCCCCAAATTTGCTGCTGCAGCTGGGTTTGGCATTCCTGAAGCTGGTATAAGAGATGGATATGGCATCATTGGCCGGTTCATGCTCATATCCATCCCCATCCCCATGCCCATTCCCATTGCTGGCATGTACTGCTGTACCCCAGGATACATCATAGGGAGCATGCCACATCCCATTGACATCATCTATAAAAAGCAGTTAAAAACCAAATTATTTCCTTACAATGAGAAGTCACCTCAGATATTGTATAATAACATAAGAGGAGCAACAGCAAATAAGCCAAGTCCAATGCGATGACTGTGTCCCCAAAAGCATAGCTCACTACATGTTAACACGGTGGTACACTAATCAACATCCACCATTACATCGTCAACTCAGAAAGTACTTAATTTGAAAAGTAGCATCAATCCTTAAACAATAGGTAATGCAGTTTCTCAATCCCACATAGGAGGGAAAAAGCTAATGCAGTTTCTAATCAGAATCCGCCGATTTCTTCCAACGAGTATGGCACTTTATCAAGGAATACTGCCATAGGAAACCAAATTGAGAAAAATGTACAAACTACTTCAAGGTTGGAAGAAGTTCCCACTGGTCCACACAAAGATCATGGAAACCTCCATAAGAAATTCAAAGACAAGTTCATGGCTTGGATGCTTTGACAATCAGTATATATGCTCTTTTCTCTAAAAAGAAGAGATTGTCAAAATAGAGCTATTCCAATTCTTAATCAGACTGCATACAAAAATTCTTATGACTTAAATTTCACTTTGGACTAACTAAACTCACACTCTTGAGCTCAATTCGAAGAAAAGCCAGTCCAAAGCAATGAGCAGATTTACAGAAATTTGGAATACCCGGCCTATCAGAGATAACATCAACAACCAAAGGATATGACGCGGAACCACTATCCAAGGAGACAAAAGGTGAGGTGTACAACAACAGGAATATTTTAACAGTATCTTCCATCTTTTAAGGTTTCAGATAACAGAAAAGATAGAGTAAAAAATATAATTGAAAAGACCAGAAAAGTGTACCTGCACTTGTAGTTGTAGTGATTTCAAGTACTCAATTGCTTCATCCAACATAGAAGCCTTGTCTGACTGCAACCCCGAAAGACAGAAAAGGTTACCTTTGAGAGCAAAGTAGGGAAATGATTCTCAGAAGAGTGCTCAGTGCTGGCCTGAATAAACAGTGGGGAAATGTAAAAGATACTAAACCTTGTTGCAGCGAGGTATGAGTTCTTGCAAGGCTCTCATCTTTTCATTTATCCTGTCTCGACGCCTCTGTACAAATTGCACAGAAATTCATATTAGTAAACAAGGTGGCAGAAGAAGGTCTAAAACAATACGTGCACGAGTACGTACTCTCTCTGACAGATTGTGAACCTCCGCAGCACGAGATCTTTTTGTAGATGTTGATCCATGTGGTTGCTTTTTTCCCTCAGCTGGCTCAAACTCAACATCCTGCATGAATCCAAGGACATACGGGTAACAGCCTTAGACAAATGTATAAAATATATACACAGAGATAGCCAGCGATAGAAACTCAGAGTTTTATTTATGATGTGGAAGTTCACCAATCAGTCTTGACAAATCAACTAGCATTTGTTACTAGTACACATCTGTACAATTGTAAGCGGAAATTTTCAGAATTCATTTTCTTATCCTTGAGTGTGTATATATATATATATATATATATATATATATATATATATATATATTTATAGCAATGCCGGTCAATAACTTATTCATATAGATGAATAAGCAAGACAGAAATTCAAGATTCACCTCCCCAGAAAGAATTCGGAATGCAAACTATTTAAAACCAACAGTCAAACTAGCCCACATAAAAGTTAGAAGTGACCTGCACCACTGTAACCATAGCTATAGAACGGCGGATCTCATAACTTCACACAAGAAAGGAGACGAAACAAATGGGGCATTCCTCTAATAAATCTTCAACTACTTTAATCTAAGAAATTATACATGTAAAGATCTAAATTTGAATTATTAAGATGCACACTACAGAACCCACAAAAAGAAAATTCTAAAAATCGTACAAATTGCAAAACCCATAAATAAATTTTAATAAAAAAAAACGCTCAAAATAGCTCTAGAACTCAAAAAAAAAAAAAACTAAAAGAACAATAGTTTGCAGAGTTATCCCACCTTGTTTTGCTTGCTTCCAAGCATATCAATAATAAATAAACAAGTAAAAAAACCCAATATAGACATGTATGCATTGCAAATTGAATAACGTTGACACAAATTATAGTAATGAGAAAGGACAAGTGACATTCCTTGGATTTATTGAGTCAGAGTCGGTCATAAGAACACACAAAAATTCTGGTTGTTTGCCAAAAAAACGAAATCAATTCCAATGCAATGACCTGACGCTACTGCTATTGCACAAGGACAATGTCGTATGGAACTACTCTGCTTCACAGGTCCCGTGATGTGCGCCAACAAAATTAAAAGATAAACAAAAAATCCCCACTCCCAGTCGTCACTCCTCACCACTC
Source organism: Voacanga thouarsii (assembly GCA_026120185.1). NCBI lineage: Eukaryota > Viridiplantae > Streptophyta > Magnoliopsida > Gentianales > Apocynaceae > Voacanga > Voacanga thouarsii. Next base: position 1,893,684 of record JANUWF010001339.1, read on the forward strand.
ACCAGGCAAATGCCAAAGCCCCACTGCTTCTGCAGCGCTTGTAGCATTTGCCGCTTTTCTTCTGCAGAGCCAAGTAGTCCCCCTCGACCTATCAACCCCAGTAAATGTAGGCTTATAGAATTTGTGGTGTAGGGTCCGTACACGTGGCACATCAAACTGCTCTGGCACACAAGTCTCGTCCATCCAATGCCACGTGCACGGCCGAAGCAGGTGATGTGGCCAACAATTAAGCAAAACGCTTAAAAATAATAGTGCGTCTCATAAATTATTTTTACATTTATTAATTTGATTAAAAAAATAAAGCAAATTTGCCATAAATATCAGTCTCAATTTCAAATTTTATTTAAAATTTTATTTGTAAAGTGAGTTAATATTTATTATCTGATTATTTGTTTTAGGGTGATTCTACCATTATAAATAAACTAAAAAAGAAAGATATGTGTTTTATTGAATTAAATAAACAAAGGGGTGCGCACCTAAGCGCACGATAAACGAGAGGACTAAACGAAAAGGAGGAAAAAATGAAAAAAAAAGCTAAAACAGAAAAAAGACGACAATTTAATATTAAAAAAAATAAACACATGCTCACCTCACTGTGACATTCGCCATCGTCGGGTTCTCTTCCTTTGCGCTTCCGGTCGTGGGCCGCCGGTGCGGTAGTTTTGTCGATTGACGGAGGTTCGGCACTGGCACTGACGCTACCTCCGGAGCCTCCTGGAGATGAGGTGATGGTGACCTCACACGTAGTGGCGAAGTCCCTACCGGCCGTTGACGTACCCGCAGATGCAGTAACACTCATGGTCCCGCGGCCTACATTCCCGCCAGAAACCTGTGCCGTGCTATCTGCTACTTGCGAAACCCTAGATTCGGGCCCCAGGTCAGGCATGTCATTCGATTCCACCACCGTCGATTCCCTGGCCGTCTTGCTCGAGCTCGGCGGTCCTGGTTCCATTCTCGTCTTGGGCAATCTGGAGAAATGCATGAAGTTCTGGAACTTCGGAACGGTTTCCAAGTCGGTGCATTTTGAAGTAGGAGGTATAGGCGGTCGGGAAGCGGGCGAGACTGGAGCCGAAAGCGGCGGGGGAGGCAGCTGGCGGATCTCGGTTCGGATTTCTCGCGACGCAGTTCCGGGGATTGTGGTAGTGGTACTGATAGAAGCTGAAAGCGGTGGGTAGAGGAGATCAGAATAGATATCGCGGTCGAAGGAGGAATCATCAATAGGATAATGAAGCCACGCGGCCATCTCCTCCTCGTGCATGAAGAGCTGTTGCTGCTGCTGCTGCTGATGGTGCGGCATGGCATCGTTGTCTGTTGATCTGATATCTTTGGCGGCGGATTGCTGTTGAGTTGGAATCTCTTCCTCAGCGCCACTGCTACCAACGAGAGATTTCTTGAATGATTTCTGATTTTGGCTTTGCATCACCACCTGCCCGTCCTGCCACAGCAACTCCATGATGTCCTCATCTCCCCTGGTATAACATATACAATAATCAAACAACCATCATGATTCTGAAACAAAAGTGAATTCCTTAAAAGAGACTTACATTGCAGTCTTCTTTGATCTATTTAAGCTTGAAGAAGAAGTAGGAATAGAAAAATCTTGATCCATATCGAAATCCGGAACGCAATGATTCATGATCGTCTCAATTGGATAGTTTCAGCTCAAGAAACATCAAAATTGAATACAAGAACAGCAGTCGTCTGCTCTCAGGGACTCTTTCTTCTCTAATCTGAAGTTGGACCCTCACAATATAGGCGAGTTCAAATGGGATTTTTAGCTGGTAAAGTCCCCCTGTGAAACGATAATGAAACTCCATAGTGCTATCCTCTTGTCTTCTCCATTAAATAGGTCAAGCCCTTCACACTCTCAAAAAGCCAAAGTTCCAGAGTCGATGTATCTTCTATTGTTTTCCAATCTTTTTTTTTTTTCCTGGTTTCTGAGTACTAACTGAATACAAGAGCGAGGATTCTGAGCAGGACACACTTTCTTTGTCCTCCTCCTCAGCAAGATGTGCTTGCTCTGAATGGAGAAGAGTGTTTTGCCTTTTCTCCTTTGCGTTAAATTAATGCCTTTTGGAGGCGAAGATAAGGGTCTCCTCTCTTCCTTCTTGCTCTCTCTCTATCTCTTTCTCTTGTTTGTCCCTCTTCGCTCTCCCTCAGAATAATGCGAAGCTAAAGGACGAAACTGATTTTGACGGTTTGTATAGCCCACTGTGTGAATACACATTTCCCCCACCGATTTTTCTTCCAGCAATCACCTACTTATCACTCATCAGCCACTCCTAAAAAACAAGACTTTAGTAATTTATCCAAGCTTTTTTGTTTCTTCCCCACTTATCGATTGCTACACAGACACAGTGAGTCTTGATTCATAGTCCTCCTCCTCAAGCATCCATCCACTATTGCAACTTGTGTGTTGGACTATGTCGGGACAACCATAATCGGCCTTCTCCCATTTTTGTTTTGCAAATTTAACATCTATTTTGGTTCATAAAATAAGGGAAAGGAAAAGAGGATCGATTACTATTTTATTTAATTAGAGTGAAAAAAATAATTAATATTTATCTTATCATTTACACCCCTCGACTCTAACCGAACTGGCTGCATGCCAGTCAAATATGGTAACGTGTTTAGTGTGGGAGCATAATCAATCTTGTTGGTTGCGTACAGAGACGCTATGTCTATGAACGGACATCCGCTGACGTTTAAATTCTCGGAAGTAATTCTGTAGAATTTCTTCGCCAGTATATATAGATAGGGGTCCAAAGGGGTCATTTTCACTTCCTCTCTGTTACCATTACCCGTTTCCACTAACGTCGCTTTATACAAAGAAAGGAAAAGTAATTGAAATTTTGAGTCTCGCGTCCTACCTAAAATGTGGAATCCTTTGTTTAATGGCCTTATCCATGATTCCAATTGGATCAAATCTAGATTATTTATGTTTGTTTAAGTCGAAAACGACAACTAACTGTAAACTGTCACTATAATTAAATTTACTTAACGGTTAATTCACTATTTTATTATTAAAGAAATACTAATTAATTCAATGATACTTACAATTGATCTGTTAATAAGCAAACATTGATTTATAGGTTGGAATTAGAATTTGAGTTTCATTATAATATTGGAAAATTAGCCGATTTAATCTTTAAAATTTGAGACTTGTAATGCTTTCGTCTTTAATTTTTTTTAAAATACCGTTATAATTCTTAACAAAATTATAATCTAATAGTCCTCAATTCTTTTTTTTTTTTTTGGTATAAATTCCAGCTTAAAAAAATCATTCTCATTGTTAGTAATTTTTTCTTTTTATATCGAAAAAGAAAATTAAAAACTACCACTTGATAAGTTGTAATTTTATAATAAAAAAATTATAATAAACATTAGTTTTTAAAAGGCTAAATAGACTAATTTTTTTAGTATATTTACAATAATTTAATTTTAAAATATTTTTTATCGTGCACCAAGAAGAGTTTTGAAACAAATCCTCCAAACAAAAAAATTAAAAAAAGAATCTTCATTCAGTTTTTGTAACTGTAATACTTCAATCTCATATGTTATTAGAATAAAATATAGAAATAATAAATTTAAATATTTATTTTAACTCAATAAAAATAATATGGTTGAATAATAGACCGTAATCTAAGTGTTTAATTCGCACGAGGAATTAATACTACTAGTCTCAACACACGGGAAAGTTTCAACCTTAAAAAAACTCCGTTTCAAAGGGATTTGGGACCGCGCAAGTTGTGGTACTACACTTTGTACGGTCATTTAAGCTCACATGAAATTTGACACAATCACATGAACATTCCACACGATTACATAAATATCGAAATGACGTCGTTTTGACTATTCAAAACGACGTCGTTCTATTAAAACAAAATTTTACACGCGATCACCTTCTCGCACGGTAAATTTTTATTTTTTTTATCTGGGCCTTTAAATGGCCGCGCAAGTTTCTGTACGCAACTTGCGCGGCCCCAAATGCGTTTCAAGGAAGCGGTGCCGTCGTCAGTGTATATCCGTACAATCTCAGCCATCTGAACTACTTGATTGGCAAGGCAGCTTTTAAGTGCACGTCACTCTAACCTATGGATCCTATTTTTCTCCACTGAATTACGAGTAGCATATTTAATACCCTCCGTACTATTAAAATTAATTTATTTATTATTTTAAATTATTTCACTAAATTTGATATTTTTTTTAAAAGAAAAATTTTTATTATATAATTTATTATAAAATAATTAATATATCTCACATATATTATATTTATATTTTTAGATTTGACATAAAATATTATGAGACCCATATATTATTATTATATTATATTATTATATTCTAATTTTTACTTTTGTATAAAATATCGTGACAAGTCAATCACTATCAATTTTAATGAGATGGAGGGAGTAATTATTTAAATTATTATTTCAATAAAATTAAATTTTCAGATAAACAATATTTCTTTCATGATAACTGACATAGTTAAAATGAAAATTAAAAATTTTAAATTCAACCTGTATTGTATTTCTTGTTGTATGAAAAAAAAAAAATCTCTAAATTTATGTGGGTTTACTATGATAGTGGTGTCCTGCGGTGGCTCTAGCTGTTGATCCATCCAAAGAGAAAGGAAAAAAGTATAAACGTGGTCCGACCAAAGCATCTAATGCAAGTAGGGGATATGGTTAAAGGCGGGTCAGATAGTGTACGCAGAACTCAGGGGCGTATAATATAAGAATGTCCACGGGAATTGCACGGTTATTTGTAAATTTATTTTAGAGATCGATCCAATTCTTATAAAACAATGTCATTTTCATATATTCTTATGATTATTATTTATCTTTTGTAATTTATGTGTAAAAATTATTATGTAATTTGTATAGTTAAATAACAGTATCTAAAAAATATATTTAGCGATTATAATTCTATTAATATTCGCGTTTTGAGTTGATAATTACAAAATTAAATCTCATTAGATTATCTATATAATTGATGTCAAGTCAAAGTCAAGTAATTGAGATAAATCTCACAATTTATATAGATTAAAGAGTTAATAATATTCTTTCCGTTTTAAAATACTTATTTTTTTTGTTTTACTTTAAAATACTTGCTCATGTATATTTTTTTTAGAATTAATTATTAGTTTCTTATCATTTTATTTCTATTTATTCAAAGTCAATTATACAACTTTCTAAAACTCTATTTTCTTCTTATTTCTTAGAATTTTTACTAACAAATAGTTATCATGTTTTTAATATGGGTAGAATAAAAATTTTATCTAAATTGTAGTATTATTTTCAACACCCTTAATATGTATGCAATGAGTTTTATGAATAAATATTTTGAAATGGTAGGAGTATTTACCACATTCCTATTTATCTATCACAACGAAAAAATTATAATATCCTTTTCATCTGCTATATTGAAAAAATTTATGTATCATTAATATTATTTTTACTATTTTACCTTTAGATTACATAATTTTAAAAAATGAATATGTAATAACTTTGGAGAAGAAATAGAGTAAATAAAGTAAAAAAATAATTATGAAAAATATTAAATTTAAAGATAATACTAAAATTTTAAAAATTAATTAATTTTTTTAAAAATATATAAAGTAATTAAATATGATAAATAAATAATAATGAATAGAGTAAGTGGATTCGTTGTTCTAATTCGAATAAGTGGTGATGCGGAGAGGATGGCTAAGTTTTGAAATGATGAAATCATAAATGAGAAGGGACCAATCATTCACAAATGAATCCTCAACATTGCCCTTCTGGTCTCTTATTCATAGGTGGCTACCTTAGTACCCTGTCATTGCCTGACAGAATTAGGTCCCTCTGTAATTGTAGTAGATATATTTGCTCAAGCCGAATGTATATGCACGTTTGTTTATGTTCTCCAGTTTGGGAATATATATATATATATATATATATATATATATATATATATATATACATGAAATTATTAAATAAATACTTATATAATTATTTTGGTTATATATTCTTATTCTTTCTTTCTATGCTATTTTATGTGATCACGGGATGTTTTTTCCATCTTCCAATCAAGTTTTGTATTATGTGAGGAAACGATTATTTCTTTTTCTAACACAAGACTAATTCTTTATTTAAAAAAAAAAAGCCGGCAAATGCATGTTATGGGTGGCTTGTCGGTGCTGCACAATGACAATATTCTACTTCTAATGATGCTTTGAAAAACGTTTTGGAATTGGACAAGTTTTGCATGGCAAAATAAGGCTTGTCTGAGTAATGGCGATGTAAAAACAATTGTTGACCTTTTAAAACGTAATCCAATGGAAAAAGGTGACCGAGCCGATAGATATCAATAACATGTTTTTGCCGTTTTGGATCAGTCTGTTTCTGAAATGGTCCTCAAATCGAACTCACCACGTGGGGGGCAAAAGCAAGAGCACACAAATTCTTTGGTAAAGTCCAACTTTTCCCACAATCCTCAACTGGTCATCTTCTCCGCCTACAAATATTTCTGCTCATTGGACGAGAAGGTGGAGGAGTAATTTATGAAATTTATTTATTAATTATTTATTTTATTTCAGAGTATAAATTTAAGATATTTTTATTTAATTTTTAATTTTGTTATTTTTATTTTTAATCACTATTTAAGCAAAACCTGCAGTATAAGGGTAGCTACATAGACCACCAACCTGAGATGTTTCATGAAATTCTATCACCATAGGTATACTTGGGTTGGGTAGCAAATTTCTTTCCCAAAAAAAAAAAAATTTCAACTCAATTAAAAAATTATTGAAATAATTTTTAATTCTTAAAAACAGTCATCTATTAATAAAAATATCACACTTTCTCTTTAACTATATATATATATATATATATATATATATATATATATATATTCAAATTTCAAATTTCTTCCTAACTCAAATAAATTTTTTAATAAAAGTTAAAATCTCGATGCCTACAAAAACAAAATATATAAAATTACTTTTGAGCAAAATAAATAGTTAATGGATGAATGTAGTACGCAAATTATGATCATTCACATAAATCATCTCCCTCTCCTTCTTTTTATCTACTATTTATTCAAATATAATAAATGTATATTTCTTTTAATCACCTTATGGAAGCATCATTCGTCTTCTCTGTATTTATCAAAACCAAAACAAGCAATTTTTTTTTATCTTGTCCTCAATAAATGCTACTCTCACTTTTTTTCAAATTGTCTCATTTTTTACTCTATCATTTTTAATATGTCTATACACATATTGTAACATATACATCTCAACTACGTTCATTTAATGAATATAATACATTTTAATTGCACAATAATCCATAGCACATATGACTGGATCAACATATGAGTTCCAAAAATTAATATGTTATTGTCAAAGTTAAGGTAACAATTTTGTGTCAAGATAAATATAAATATTTAATTTTAAAAAGAATGAGCATTACAAATTATAAATTATAAATAAAAGAGATTTTTTTTTATAAATCGAATTTACGTAGATTAATTACTTTAAAATGTTATATTTTTTTAAAAATAAAAAATTTTCACTATATATAATACAATATTCAAAACAGTTAATCTATGATAGATTTAGTTCACCTTAAAATTATAGTAAGTAAAGAGATATATATTTAAAAATAATAACAATAAATAGAGTAAAGAGAGATACAGTGAAGGTGGAGGAGAAGAAATAAGTGAGCATCGGAAGGCGAGCAGCGTGGCAGGCTGGCATGGATTATGAGCGTGCTATGTTGGCCGGTTAACCGACATTTGGGGTTTCATTAGGCCTGGGCCCACCTCTCCATCTTTTACCCACATTTCTTAATCCACTTAGCGGGGCAGGGCCTCAATCATAAACCACTCATCATGTAACCCCGCCCCGCGTCAAAGATATCATCATTTTCCCTCTTTCCTTTCCTTTTTTTTTTTTTTCTTTTTGTTTTTTTATTGCAACTTTTCATCCTGTCATTTTTTTCCTTCATGATCGACAATATATTCTTGCTTCCAAGAGTTTATAAACTCCCTCTCAAACAAGAAAAGTTATTATAAAAGTTTTCGAAGAAATTTTATGCCTTGATAAAAATTGTAATTATTCAATTAATTTTTTTCCGTTTTTATTAAATATAATTTAATTTCACCCCTTAAATATATAATAATAATTAATAAATCAAAGTTTGGAAGAATTTAATTAATTATATTATGTTATATAAGACACGTCCGTATATACTTAAAAAAATTAATTAATCTATTTTTTGGAAGGATATATGATGGAGAGATTTTTGTACTTGCTGTTTTACTGCAAAATTGGAGAATCCGATGGGAAGAACCTCATCCGCTCATTTGCCCCTCATATTTTCCCGGGGAAGAGAAGGGGAGGACCCAAGAAAAGAGAATGACGTGAGCGCTACAGGATGGGCCTTGTCGTCCATTAGCCACCCCAAAAGCTGAGGTTGACTATGCGGAAAAATCGATTTCACTGTCAACTTTCAAAATACACCCTCCAATCTTATCAATTTTTCTTATCTATAACTATATACTATCATTTTATATACTTTTATTATTATTTTTATTATTAATTTTTTAATTTGCCGACTAATATATATTTTCATAGAACTAATTTAATATTTTTCTTTAAAAATTTTTAATTTGTATAAATTCTTCAACAAAAAGGTTCCAAATTTAAAAACGAATTTGAAAATAACTAATTGGGGAAGTATATCGCAATAATAAGGGTAAATAGCACCATCATGGCAGCTTCGATTTCTTAAAAAACAAGAAAAAATGGTCAATTACTTCTGTAATAATAATAATAATAATAATTTGGGTGAAAACTAGTCAAATTCGATCTCTACTCATCCAGACGCATTGGCATATACCAAATAGACTGTACTAGAACTTGCCAGCCACACACCAATGAGATGATGGGCGGAAGGCGGTTCTCCCGTTATGCGAGGCCCCCCAACCCCACCACCAAAAACCACACCAAAAGGTAATTTTTCCTTTTTCCATCTCTCCACAGGTAAAAGACGGAATGAAATTCAAGCGCAAATCCAAATCATTTTTCTATTGAAAGAAAAAAGTTAATACATAGGAAATAGGAAGAGCAGTGGGACTTGGGATGCAATGCACACAACCTTATCCTGAACTCTGAATGGAAGGGCCAAGGCAAGGAGGCGAGAGAAACGAGGCCCCATACTATGCATTCCTTGTCTTAACGACTTGGCTTCAATGATTGAATGACATGGTAGCTATAGCTAATCTGAAAACTGAAAAAGACTAGTATGAGACAGCCAACCAGCCAGCCGCCATTAAGTTGAAGCTTTCCATAGTATATGCAGACTCTGTACGCCCGGATGTGCAGAGTGAAACAACATAAGACGAAACAAACTGGCCTGAGCTAGAAGAATTATTCCCTTGATGCCACATTTCCTCCTGCCTAATAATGTAGTATAGAGAGCACCACAAAAAGAATTCATTCATAATTCCACCATCAAATATTTGACACAGCATATGGAATTATCAGCGAGTATATGGTAACCTGAAGTTTCTGCCTATAGCCCTTCATGGAATGGAAGACAAATATCAAACGAATGAATCTCCTACTTTCTACCTCTAACTACAATTACATCAATTTTCCTTGCAAGAAAAGGTAGAAGAGTAAGATCACCGAGATATACTCCGTGGTAACCTCAATAATCCATGCCTGCACCCATTGCTGGGGATTCTTTCTCGTTCTTAGGATGTTCGACAACAACAGCCTCAGTTGTGGTTAATAAAGAAGATACACTACACAAAAGCAGATGCAATGAGTTTATGCATAGAAAGAAAAGAAAAAAAAAGTGATTCTGGATATCAAACATATATATAAAATTTCACCAGGGTGGTACCTGGCAGCATCGACCAAAGCTGTTCTGATAACTTTCAATGGGTCAATAATTCCAGCCTTTACCATGTCAACATATTCACCTGGTTAAATACAACACAAGTTTGCATCAGGAATGGAGCCACGGACAAGATAACATAGATAAAGATCCCTCCACCCCCCCACCACCCCGCGGCAGTGGGGGAAGGGTGGGTGTTGGTTTCAACTAGGCAGCAAAAGCAGAGCAGACCTTTAGCTGCATCATATCCCAGGTCATGGTTGTCCTGCTCCAATAGTTTACCAATGATTACAGCACCCTCCACTCCAGCATTTGAGGCAATTGTCTGCACTGGGGCCTGTATGAAATACCAAATGCTAAAGATGGTACCAATGGAAGTATACATTTGCAGCTTGGACATTATCTGAGACTAGCATGATAACACAACTTCATACTTTTGATCGAGTACATATATGTTTTTACATAAAATTATTAATTGAGCAGCGAACCACAATATTGATCACCAAAGTCCCAATGTGCCATAACAGCGCTATTTCAAAGCCTGACTACACAAGGTCACCAAGAGAAGGAACTAATTGAACACTTCATCAAGGTTCCAGAGGAGCTTTATTCAATACATATATACACTCAGTTGAACTCGTAAACATCAAAACCGAAAAGATAGAACTATAAATCAACATTATTGAGAATGATGAAAGCCGCTAGATTGCGGCACATGATCAATAATTATAAAGCAAAAAGTGACATAAAATAAACTAAATCTTAGGTAACAAGTTGAGACCTTAAGAGCATTCTGGATAATCTGCACACCAATCTTCTGATCAAAGTTAGCAGTTTGCAGCTTCTCCAGTTCCTTTGAGGCATAAAGAAGGGCAACACCACCACCTGTAGAGAATAAGCTTCTATTATTCTTCTGATCACATTGAGACACAGATTGAAGGCTTTCTGTACTATTGACATTACCTGGCACAATCCCTTCCTCTACAGCTGCCTTTGTAGCATTTAAAGCATCTGTAACTCTGTCTTTCTTCTCACTAACCTCTGCTTCACTTGCCCCTCCAATCTGAGCAAGAATTCAATCGCAACAGTATAATACATAAACTTGGCTATGCCATTCGTTACCTCTAAGCAAGGAGTCTTTGATTAAGGGTGCCAAGATAGAAATAGTTGATTCATTTAAATAGAGGTTCTACCTTCAAAACAGCAACACCACCAGAAAGCTTAGCTAGTCTCTCCTGAAGCTTCTCCTTATCATAATCAGATGTGCTTAATTCTGTTGCAGAGCGTATCTGTTAGCAGCCAAAAGACACAAAGTCAGGTTGAACATGATACAACCATTAGCAGGGTATCAAATCAAGGTAGATGGTTTCAAATATTTCTCATGCAAACCTGCTCGCATCTCTCCTCAATAGCTTTTTTGTCACCAGCACCATCAAGAATAACTGTATCATCCTTTGACACCGTAACCTACACATGCAAAGTGGAATATTATTTATTATTTTTCAACAAGGAAATAACATCCATAAGATTAGTCCAACTAATTACAAAAGAGTAGTTCACTCCAGCCTATGCGCAGTTTTTAATACAAAACTCGGCAAAAGAAAGAGAAACAAAAGATTAAGAGAGAAATAGAAATGTCTTACCTTCTTGCACGAACCAAGCATATCTATTGTCACATTCTCAAGGCTCAAACCAAGTTCTTCTGTTATGAGCTGAGATTAATAAAGAAAAGGAATTAAATCATTACATAATCCCTATTCTCTAAAACAAGGACGCTTCTACACATGCACTTATAAGATACAACAAAAGAACTTAAAGATGAGTAAACACTTCTGTTAGTATTTACGCTTACTTGACCTCCTGTAAGAATGGCAAGGTCCTGTAAGTAGGCCTTTCTGTTTTCTCCAAAACCAGGGGCTTTTATGGCACAAACCTACAGATCCACACTCCACTGTGATAAAGGGCCAAATGCATCTCCAATCCAATTTCTGTACCAACTATGTTGCAAAAAGAATTCAGAAGTACCTTTATTCCAGCACGAAGCTTGTTTAGAATCAAAGTAGCCAAAGCTTCGCTTTCCACATCTTCAGCAACAATCAACAAAGGTTTTTGCCTCTGACATACAAAACATCACTTGTCAACCATGATGTTAGTGAAAGACGCAGTCCATTTTAATCTAACAAATCAGAAAATACCTTCAAGGCCAACTCAAGCACTTTAATCACAGCATTTAAACTTCCAATTTTCTTCTCATGGATTAGAATAAGAGGATCATCCATATCCTATCAAAGACAAAGAACTATTATATTGCATTTGCACCCGTCTTTTAATGATTGTTTTAACTCAGTCAATAAGTTACTGCTTAAAAAATAAATAAATCTACTTACACACTTTTGGGTTTTTTGGTTGGTGATGAAGTAAGGTGATATGTATCCCCTATCAAGCTTCATTCCTTCAACCACTTCCAACTCATTGTACAGGGTTTTCCCATCCTGCAAATTCAGCAAGGAAATGAATAATGCTTGGTAGAAATCCTTCCTACTTTACAACAATGTCCATCAAAGTACAATATTTAGTTATTCTAGCAAAAAGAAATAATTACTCCCTCCGTCCCATTAAAATTGACCTACTTACTATTTTGGGATGTCCCATTAAATTTGACACTTTCCTTAAAAGGAAAGTTTTTACTATACAATTTATTATAAAATAATCAATATACCCCACATATATTATATTTATATTCTTAGATTTGACATAAAGTATTATGGGACCCACATATTTTTTATTTTCATTATATTATATTATATTATATTATTATTATATTCTAATTTTTACTTTTGCATAAAATATCGTGCCAAGTCAACCACGGCCAATTTTAATGGGACGGAGGGAGTATAAAGGAAGGCCTTGGTCAAAGGAACAGAGAAGTTCTGTAGACGGCACAGAAAAAATATTGCCATATGCATCTTAAAGGATCAACCTGCTGTGCTACATGTGGGACAATTTCGGGCAAAAATCATGAATAACCAACTTTTGTTCTAGTAAAAACATTTCTAAATTAGTTCCACAGGTGACAAAATCTGGATTTTGATAATTCCAGGTGCCTCATTTGGACAATGACAACCGTGATAAAGGCATTAAGAGAATGCTAACCATAGAAACTTCTTTGATAGAGAAAGATGCAACATCAGCAGGGAGGCAAATGAATAATTAAAATTGATGGAGACCAACTTACAGCAATGGTAATAACACCTTCTTTGCCAACTCTTTCCATGGCCTTGGCTATAAGTTCCCCAATCTCCCTTTCACCATTTGCCGAAATTGTACCAACCTTTGCAAATAATAGAAGCAGACAGATACTCCATCAATCTATAGATACATATTTCGTTTTAATCATATATCAAGTAGGACTTGCTGAAAGCAAACCTGAGCTATTTCCTCAGATGTACTGATCATCCTTGCTCTGCTCTTCAAGTTTGTAACTACAGAATCAACTGCCATTGAGATTCCACGCCTTAGATCCATGGCATTCATTCCAGCTGCAACTGACTTACAACCTTCAGTATATATTGCCCGTGTGAGGATTGTTGCACAAGTTGTACCTGAAAATTTGTCAAGAAAATCCAAAAATCAATGACCCAATCAGAAAATCAGCAACTGGAAGCTAAAACATATAAATCAAGGACCCCCCTTGAAGAAACAGCTTAACTAATGAGCAACTTTTGGGAAAGTTTCAGGAATGCAAAAGACTTTTACCATCGCCTGCAACATCATTCGTAGCATTTGCTACCTGCTTCACAAGGCTAGCACCAACATTTTTTACTCTGTCTTTAAATTCAATACTCTTTGCAACAGTGACACCATCCTTTGTGACTTTAGGGGCACCAAAACTCTGCTCTATAACAACAGTGCGACCCTTGAAAGCAAAACCAGAGTAATTAGTCAACTAACTTGGACAAAACAAAGACATAGATAAACAATGAAAAAAAGTTGAAGCAACACCACTGCAACATGCATTATTAAGAGGAAAAGTAAAATTGGTGAAGATGCTTCAAACAGTGTGACTCTTCGTTTGGGATTTGTCTAAAAATGATCTCTGCTACAGTTCAGAGGAATATATCGACAAATTATGTCAACAAGTCAGATGACAAGAGAGAAACAACTAGAACATAAATATAATTCTGGCATTCTTGAAAATGCATGAAATGTACAATTTAAAAAGGTGAGTACAACACACCTAAAACAGAACATTCTTAGATGAGGATCAAATTAAACCAAAATTAGGCTGGAAGATACTTACTTTAGGGCCCATTGTGACTTTAACAGCCTCGGCAAGCTCCTCAACACCCTGAAGCATCAAGGCACGCGCTTCTACCCCAAACTTAATGTCCTTGGCCGCATAATTCCTACTCCAAGCCAGTCTACTTCCAGCCTGTTATCCATCCAAGTAAAAGATGTATATTTGTTTCAAAAACAATCGAAATTCACCAAATCCCATAAGACAATGGAAAATCAACCACAATACAGCACCGAAAGTAATTTATACCTGTCGACTGGTATTCCGAGCAACACTACAGATTCCAGAAAGAGAAAATCAAAACAATTGTTCAAATTAAAAGAGAAAATGGCATAAGCACACTGTGCACTTTGATACCTGGCTTTAGAGGCAAGATTGGCAGCAAAACGAAACATGTTGATACACTGCAGTTCCTGTTTGTTTCCTTCCTTCTCTCTGCTATTGTTGAGAAGGGAAAACTGATGTGAGAGAGAGAAAGAAGGGTAGAAGGAGTGGAAGCGTCAAGAAGAGATGGAAGAACAAAGAAGCTTCAAGGGGTTTAGGGTTTAAGGTTTAAAGGCAAATTGCCACGACAGGGCTGTTTTGGATTCAGTTGCCTTCCGCTGCCTCCTTTTCTTGGAGTCCAAGCCGGTAATGGGCTGAGTGGGCCTCCATCTCTCCCTGAAACACTTACGGCCTGTTTGGATTCAGGGTAATGGAGGGAGAGGAGAAGAGATGGAATGGAAGATTTGAGTATTAAATATTTGAATTAGTTTTTTATAAAGGAAAGGAAATGAATAGGAAGTGAATGGAGAAATTAAATTTAGTATAAAATATTTAATCTTCTTTTCGTCTAAAGATGGACAGAAATGGATAGAGAGAAAATATAATATAATTAATATTTAATAAATAGACTAAAATATTTTAATAAATAAAATATTAATATTATTACATCAAATTGATGAATAAAAATATAAACCTATAGTATTATTTCCTTTTGTTTTTTCTCCCTTATTTTCTCCAAACCTTGTGTCTAACATTTCCTTTCTTTTCCCTTAATATTTAATCAAACATTATAAATAATTATTAGTTTATTCTCCTCTCATTCTTTTTCCTTTATGAGTTACTCCTCTTCTATCCTCTCTTTTTCTTTCTCTCAATCCAAATAGGTCCTTAATTTTAGAACTTTTTTTTTTCTTTTGAAGGACATATGTATTTCATTAAAGAACATAAGAAATATGCCATATACAAAGATCCATTAGTTTTGTTAACCAAAATATTTACTTTTAATTACTATTCTAAACTTATTAAAATTGTCATTACTATTAATTGCTAGTAATAATTTTTATTTTCATTATGAATGTGTGATTGGAAAGTAACTCTTCTCAATAAAAATTTTTATTTTAATTTGTTCTCTTATATTTTGACTTATAGCAAACATTGATTATGACTAACTTGTGTGACCTACATGACATGTTCAACCTTAGTTCTTCCAAGGCATACAAATTGAATTACCAAGCAATTCTTGAAGCAATAGAATCTAAGAATGGGAAATCAAGAAGAAAATCAAGTTTAAGAGATTGTATACTAAGAATCCGTTATGGAAGAACCTTAGATTATGAATCTTTGTTAAGGTATTTCTCTGTATAAATTCCTATGTCTTCTTTACCTTATGATTCAATTTAATTCCATCTTAAAGCACTAAAACAAAAAGATTTCAAAATTTTAAATCCTCAAAATTTTGGATTGAGTGATTTGGGTGAACCTGCATCCAAAAGCTTCGTCCAAAATCCTGTGAACAGTATCAAATCAATTCTGTCTAAAAAAGTGCCATTTTGGATTACCTTTTGAATACACCATTGTCAAAAATTTGAGCCCAAAACTTTGGCAATTTTGACAACGAAAACTAGTCGTTAGAACTTCACTTTACCCCTCTATAAAAGGTTTCAAAACTCGATTTGAAATAAAATTTTGTTCTATCCTTCTAAGAAACACTCTTGCTCTATAAAAAAAAAAATCTCCTTTATCATAATGCTTCAAAGTGAAATCAAATTGTATCTAAAAGGTAAAAGTGTTTGAGCTTATTCTTCATGTATATCTGCTCAAAGAAGTGAGCCACTTCTATTTCACTTATCTCTAATCATCTTTGTATCAAGGTTGTGGTGTAAAATCTATTTGTGGTTAACCTTGATTTGTTGGTTGATTGAGAGGTTTTGAAAAACCAAGTGTCGTGATCCTCTCTTATATTTAGTACAGATTGATACTATTGAGTTTGGTGAATGAAATATGATTGAAAATCCTTAAGTGTGAGCTTAAAGTAGTGGATGTAGATCTTGGTAGATCGAACTACTATAAACCCCTTGTTATATCTTTCTGCATTTACTTCCAGATCAATTGCAATCGTCCTAGCTCAAATTTTCTTTGTTCCTTAAAGAAATCTTTAAAGGCTCTCACCAACCATTTTCAATCCAGCATTAATTGCATCGTGCATCTTGTCTCATTCTGAGTTCAGATATTCCTTAAGACATTCTGGAAAGCTTTCGCTGTTGCAAGTATTGTTAGTAAAAAATTCAAAGAATATTTTTTTTTAAAACAGATTTTATTCAAAATGATTTTTTTTAATTTGCCAAAAAACTTATTTACCCCCCTCCCCTCTAAGGTTTTTCATTTGGTATCAGAGCTTGGTCTACTCTATTTTCGGTCTAACAACCGTGTAGAAAAGATCTTCATAGCAAACTTATCTGCTCTCCTGTATATTGAAGGATTCTTAACAAATCGACATCCATTATTCAATGGAAGCAATTATACATTCTGAAAAAACAAGATGAAGATTTATGTTTATTCAATAAACTTTGAATTGTGGAATCTAATTGAGAATGGGCCATTTGTCCTATCAAAATTTGTTGATGGCAAAAAAGTGCATAAACAGAGTGATGAATTTGTTACTGAAGACAATGCCAAAATGACATTGAACTTTCAAGCCATGAACATCTTGTGTTGTGTCCTTAATGCTACTGAGTGTTATCGAGTTAGTGGCTGTGATTTAGACTATAATATGTGGAGACTACTTGAAGTCACCCATGAGGGGACAAACCAAGTTAAGGAATCTAAATTGGGGCTTTTAATTCATGATTATGAATTGTTCACAATGAAGCCAGCTGTAAGTATAACTGATATGTTTATCAGATTTACAAATATTGCAAATGGATTTAAAGGCTATGGGAAAGTCTATTCCCTTAGCGAACAAAATCGAAATTTTGGATGTATTGCCTAAGAGCTGGTAGCCAAAAGCTCTACCCGTGGAAGAATCTAAGGATTTGAAATCTTTACTAACTGAAGAGCTGATTAGTTCTCTTCTAACACATGAAACGAAGCTCAAAAGGTTTCAAGAATCCGATGACCATGATAAAAGTAAAAAGGGAGTAGCACTGAAAGCTGAAAAATGATGTTGAAATATATGCCCTCTAGACTAGATTATCTTATGTAATTATCAAATTTATTAATAAAAGAATTTATACTCAAAATATATTTGTGAATTTACATTTTATTTGTGCACGATTTTTATTTGGAAAGGACTATTGTGTTTAAGTAAGTGATCCATATGAATGGTGGTCGTTCACAGTAAGGTATGGATCACGGGTTACTTAACACATAAATGTTTGTTCTTAACTGATTGATGATAATGGAAATCTCATTATGTATAGGTTATTGTGTTATGAATTTCAAAGGGGAATGGCTTATCTTTAGCTAGTGAGTAGTCCACTCACTTCATAGCATGAACATATTTCGAATACGTAGAACAGGACTTGTAATAGTAGTTTCTAAAAATGCTATTTAAAAAAAATCCAGACTATTACTGTTATAGTGTGGACTAATACTTTACCGCTTGAATATGAGTTGGTAGTCTGACGAAACTAGAAGTATATACTTTGATATACTGTAGTTGAGGTTCTTTCGTAGAACCAATATACTTGTATGTTAGGTATATGTGACTAGTTAGTTAAGACAGACTTGTACAAGATAGCTTTTACGCTATATCGCTCTTTGTGATTGTTCAAATGATCTAATTATCTAGGGTCCTGAGGAACATGACTTGGATGTTTACTTCAGGGTAGCTCCCTTGAAAAGTGAAAACATTCTAGGAGTCGTGGATCATTGGACTAGAAGTTTAAGGATGGTAGATGTCTATTAGAAATGTGTTATTACACTCTTCCTCTCTAATTGCACGGCAATGCGTAGAGGGGTATTTTAGCCATTACACCTATACGTCGAAGATTTTGCTAACACAGCATTGTCCTTGAGGTTAATATTTCCTTATTGTGATATTTTATAAAATATTTAAAATACAAAATATAGCTATTTATATAACAGGGGCATTTTGGTCATTTTAGTAGCTAAGGCGATGTGTCTTTTGATCCCCGGAATGGCCCTTAAGTCATGAAAGATTTGGGTTAAGAAATTGGTCTTGATAATTATGAGTTTTTTTATTTTATTAGTCTAATTTATTATTGGATTAGAATAAAATAAAATGTCTGAGAGAGAGTATTTATTTTATTTAGTTTAATTAGTTAATTAATTATTCATGGCCCAAGACCTAAATTGAATAATTAAAAAATTAATCTGGAACTAGATAAAAGGTATAAAATTTTATTTGGTCTATTTGGGCTTGTTAATTATTTATTGGGCTGTTTAATAAAGTCTAGAAAATAAATAATTGAGATTTATTATTTATGGGTATTCAAACCCAAGAATAAATAATTTTATCTGACCCAATGAATAAGACTAAGGTAAAATAAAATTTATATAAATAAATAAATATAAATTAATTAATTATTAATTAAATTAATTAATTAAAATAAAAAATTTAAAAAAACAACACTGGATGGAACCCGTGTTATTTTACGTGCAGGATAACAGGAAATATAGATGCTTTTTGTTTGCACGCAGTTGTATTCTCTCTTGGGGATGGATTCAAATGCCTGTGAAATGAATTGAAACACGAGTTGTTTTTTTGGCTGGGTTTTGGTGATTCACATAAGCTTAACAAAGAAAATAGAAGCCTTTTTTGTATTCAATTTTTTTCACAGAGACAAACCTAACACTTCGTGCAAGCTTTCACGAAGGTTGATCAAACTCACTTCTTTAAGCCTTCACCGGCTATGCTACGGGCACAATTTCGGAAGATCAAAAGTTTCGTGTAGATGAGACGCAATAAACGTTTGCAAGGACATGAGTTACTAGCCTCGAATATCCTTATACAAACATCTACACCAGTGCGAAGAGGACTACTTAATCACAGAGGTAAATTTTTCGTTTTCTTAACATGCTTTCATTTTGATAATTTTTGTCATTTTAAGCCTTCAATTGGTATCAGAGCTATGGTTTGGCAAATGTACGAATCATGTTAGGCTTAATTAAAACAAAAAAATATTTGTTTTGGTTAAAATCTATGATCATTTGTGTTTACTGGTATGGGTAGTTACACCATAGGCTTCGCAAGTAGAAGCATAGGAACAATGTATTTTAATTGCTTTCATAGATATCGTGTAAACCCAAGTATTTCCTTAAGGGCATAGGCCGTGTTTGGATGATTTTTGAGTGAAAATGGAAGAAAAATCGCATCTAAAAGACCTCTAGAATGCAAAAGAAATCCTGGAGAAGATGCTATTGTCGCAATCAAGCCGATCGAGCCGAACTGTTTTTGAGCCGCCAACTTGATTTGTGAGAAGAGCTATTGAGCCGCCGAGCTGCTACCATTTGTGAGGAAAGCTTCCTCGCGGAAGCCAAGCCAAGCTTCTGCGAGGTAGCAAATTCAATTTGCTTTGCAAATTGATCAGTTGATCGCCCAAATCCGGCCTATGGGTTCACCCATGTGGCGTGATTCAGTATGGCGGGTGCATGGACCCAATCAAATTAAAATAAATAAATAAATAAATTTTTTTATTTTTGGTCCATACCAAGTGAAGTTATTTTTATTACAATAGTTAATATTCTTTGAATATTTTGCATGAAAAATAATAGTAAAAGAAATTTTAGGATTAAACAAGACCATTAATTAATTAATGTGTTTAATTCTATTATTTGGACACCTATGATAAAAGAATAGATAGCATGAAAACATTTACAGTTTTCTAACATGTTTATTTCTTTTTGTACCCTATGTGCGCGTTTTCTCAAAGACCAAAGTTTTTGAAAATTTTGACAAAGAAAAAATATTTTTCTTAAATAAAATAGTTAATTTTAATTCGGACAAAAATTAATTCTTGAATATTTTCTCAAAGGATTTTATCTTTAACATAGAAAATATATTGAATTTAGATATTTTTGTGAATTAAAATAGAAAATTATTTTGATTGAATTTTAACAAGAGAAATTGTTTTTGTCAAAAACTTGAGATCTTATTGGAAATTTTTTGAAATTATTAAGTTTATTAACTTAAATAAAATTAATCCATGAAAAAATTTCTCAAAGGGTATAAACCTTGACATAGAAATTTTTATGGGTTTAGATATTTTATTTTGAGTTAAAAAAAACTTAATTGAAATTTTCAAAATATATTTTCCAAGAAAACCCCTTATTTTAAAATATTAAGTGGGAGAGGGGTTTCAACGGCCCCACGACTTCCGTCACGATCCTCATTAGAGATTGTGGATCCCCTCACATCACTTTGGGAGTAAACCTGTATAAGATGGAGATACCACAAGGATCTAGAACTAAATGGATGGATGTAATTAATAACATGGGACACGTGTTATGATTGGCTAGCCCGAGAGAAAACTGTTAATCTTCCCAAGAAGTTGAGTTAATTTTTCTAAGAGCCAAATTAATCATATTAAAGATAATAGTAATATGGTTAATTATTATCGGATTTAATATGAGGATAAAGTCACAAATTATTTTATTTTTTTACAAATTGAATTTTCTTTTATTTTCGATATTTTAGAAATAGTTGGTGGAGGTTCTTTTAGTCCTTTGGTCTTTATTCTCTGTGAGAATAAGCTAACGGGACCAAACTATGTGGACTGAAAAAGGAACTTGGATATAATACTCACTGTTAAGGAGTATAAGTATGTTCTCTTTGAAACCTACCCTATTATTGGGGAGGGTTTCACCACAGAAGAGCGTGAGGCTGAAAAAGCATGGAAGAAGGCCAATGAAATGGCTCGATGTTACATGTTAGCCTTTATGTCTAATGTGCTCCAATCAAAACACAAACACATGGCCACTACATATGATATTAGCTAATCATTAGCCACGATATTCGCCGATAAGAGCTGGCCCGCAAGGCAGGAAGCTCTTAGAACGATCATAAACACTAAGATAACTGAGGGAGCCTTAGTCAGGGAGCATATGCTCAAAATGATTGCTACTTTTGAGGAAGAGGAAGTCTTAGGGGCTGCTATTAATCCCGAGAGCCAAGTGGATATGGTTCTCAAATCTCTGCCATGCTCTTTTACTCAATTCAAGTTGAACTACAACATGAACAAATTAAACATGACTTTAACTGAGTTGATGAAAGAGCTCCAGGTGGCAGAAAAGGTCATGAAGCTACAGTCTAAGGCTATGATTGCAAGGACTTTTTCTTCTAGAATTGGGCCCAAGCCTAGAAGTTCAAGAAGAAGAAGGGAAATGTACAGACCCAGCCTAAGAACCAACCCAACAAGCCCAAAGGTAAATACTTCAAATGCGGGCAGAAGGGACACTGAAAAAAAAAAGTGTTTAGAACTTCAGGCCAAGAAAAACCCTACAGGTATTGTTCTCTATCTAGAGTCTATTTCAATGATTAGATCAACTTCCACATGAATTGTTGATTCTGGTGCCACTTATCATATCTGTAACTCCTTGCAAGGGTTTAGGAAGATAAGAAGATTCCAGAAGGGTAAGCATGAACTATGAGTAGGAAATGGAGCACGAGTATAAGCCCTTATAGTGGGAGAGTTGGATCTTATTTTTTATTGTAATAAAGTAGTTCTATTAAATGATATTTTATATGTACCCGATTTTAGACAGAATTTGATTTCAGTTGCAAAACTAATAAATCATGGATATTCTATTTCTTTCTATTCTGGTATTACTATCAGTAGAAATGGAGAAGTTTTATGTACAGGGCACATGTATGAAAATTTATTCTTTTTAAATCCTACAACACAATCAAATAAATAATACTCAATCTGAACCTTTAAGTAAGAAGAGAAAGACCAATATTAATAACTCATATTTTTGGCATCTAAGGTTGGACCATATTAACTAAACTAGGATTCAGAGGTTAATCCATGATGGGCCCTTGGACTCATTGAGATTGAAAAGTTGGTCTCAATGTAAATCCAGCCTTATGGAAAAAATGACCAAAAGGTCATTTACCCAAAAGGCTGTAGAGTCAAGGAGATATTGGGTCTTATTCATACTGATGGAATAGTATCCCAACTCTCTGCGCCGAGTACACCCCAACAGAATGGAGTAACTGAGAGAAATAACAGGACATTAATGGAAATTGTGTAAAGTATGATGTCTCATGTTACTCTTTTGGTCTCTTTTTTGGGGATATGCCTAGGAAACAATAGCATACATTCTAAACTTGGTACCTTCCAAGTCAGTACCTAGGACACCCTATGAGATGTGAACTAAGCGTAAGCCAAGTCTAAATCATCTCAGAATATGGGGCTGTCCAATTTATGTATTGATTAAGAGAGATACGTTAGAACCAAGATCAGAATTATGCTACTTTGTTGGGTATCCAAAAGGGACAAAAGGAAGTTACTTTTATCATTCCAAGGAGCAGAAAGTGTTGGTAAGTACCAATGTTAGATACTTGGAGAATGATCAAAGTACTTCCACTAAAGGTTCAAAAAGGTTGGAACTCGAAGAGAAGTTATCTTTGGAATCAACTTCTTTAGACCTGATTATGGAACAGGAAGAGGCACAACCTCAAGAACCTGTACAAACGGAGCTTCGTCGTAGTGGGAGGATATCTAGAGTTCCAAAAAGATAGACAGGATAAGCTTTCAAGCTGGTCACTGACCATCAGGAACAATATCCTACTAGATACGAAGAAGCTATTGCTGATGCCGATGCAAATCTGTGACATGAAGCAATGAAAGCCGAGATTGAGTTTATGTACTTCAATTAGGTTTGGAATCTTGTAGTTTCATTTGAAGAGATAAAACCCATTAGGTGTAAGTGGTTATACAAGAGGAAGAAATGAGCGGATGGGAAGATGGAAACCTTCAAAGCTAGGCTTGTGACGAAAGGGTATACTCAGAAAGAGGGAATTGATTATGATAAAATCTTTTCCCCGATAGCCATGGTTAAATCCATGTATATCCTCCTTGTTATTGCATGTTATTACGACTATGAGATATAGTAAATGGATGTCAAGACGGCATTTCTTAATGACCATCTTAACAAAGACATCTAAATGTCCCAACCGAAAGGTTTTATTGCTAAAGGTCAGGAACATATGGTCTGCAAGCTTAAGAAGCCCATTTATGAGCTTAAGCAAACATCTAGAACATGAAACATTTGTTTTGAAAAGATTGTAAAATCTTACGGTTTCATTCAAAATGATGATGAATCATGCGTGTACAGAAAATTGGAAGGCATAAATATGGTTTTTCTTGTCCAATATGTGGATGACATTTTACTCATTGGGAATTATGTAGGGACATTATCATCTACTAAGGTTTGGCTGTCTAGTCAATTTAGTATGAAGGATTTGGAAAAAGCTAGTTATATTCTCAGGATTAAGCTACTTAGAAATAGGAAGTAGAGAATGTTAGGATTATCCCAATAGTTTAGCATAGACTCATGCAAGGGAGCTCTAATCCCTTACAGACATGAGTTGTCTTTTTGTTCTAAGGTTTGTCCTAAGTCTCACGAGGAAAAAGACAAGATGAGTAGAATTCTCTACGCTTCGGCTATGGAAAGTCTCATGTATGTCATGCTGTGCACTAGGCCAAATATCTACTTTGTTGTAGGCTTAGTTAGAAGATATAGTCAAACCTTGGGGAGGTTCATTGGCAAGCTGTAAAGCATATTCTTAAGTACATCAATGGTACGAAAGATAATATGCTAGTTTATAGGGCTGACGACTTGGTTCCTACTGGATACATAGACTCAAATTTCCAAGCGGATAAGGATGAGAAAAAATCCACTAGTGAATATGTCTTCACCTTGTCTAGATAAGCTATTTTATGGAAGAGTATCAATCAATCTTGTATTGCTGACTCAACTATGGAAGTTGAGTATGTAGCAATTTCGGAAGCGTCCAAGGAAGCAATCTGGCTTTGGAAGTTCCTTTCAGAATTTGAAGTTGTGCCACACATGGACAAACCGATTGTGGTGAATTGCAACAACTCTGGAGCAGTCTCGCAATCCAAAGAACCCAGGAATCACAAGAAGAGGAAGCACATTCAGAAGAAGTACCACATAATCCGGGATTTCATTCAGAGATGAAAAATTACAGTGGAATAGATAGTCTCGGAGAACAACCTAACAGATCCCTTCACTAAGCCTTTAGCTGAAAGAGTCTTCAAGAGACACTTAGACGCCATAGGGGTAGGCACCTACAAAATTTCTTAGTCTTAGAGTGCAAGTGAGAGATTGTTGGAAAATAAGCCCTCTATACTAGATTATCTTATGTAATTATCGAATTTATTAATAAAAGAATTTATTCTCAAAATATATTTGTGAATTTACATTTTATTTGTGCACGATTTTTATTTGGGAAGGACTATTGTGTTTAAGTAAGTGATCCATGTGAATGGTGGTCTTTCACAATAAGGTATGGATCACGGGTTACTTAACACATAAATGTTTGTTCTTAACTGATTGATAAAAATGAAAATCTCATCATGTATAAGTTATTGTGTTATGAATTCTAAATAGGGAATAACTTATCTTTAGCTAGTGAGTTGTCCACTTACTTCATAGTATGAGCGTATTTCGAATACGTAGAATAAGACCTGTAATAGTAATTTTTAAAAGTACTATTTAAAAGAAACTCAGACTATTACTATTACAACGTGAACTAATACTCTACCGTTTGAGTGTGAGTTGGTAATTTGACGAAACTAGAAGCATATACTTTGATATACTGTAGTTGAGGTTCTTTCGTAGAACCAATATACTTGTATGTTGGGTATATGTGACTAGTTAGTTAAGACAGACTTGTACACTATAGCTTTTACGCTATATCGCCCCTTGTGACTGTTTAAATAATCTGATTATCCAGAGCCCTGGGGAACATAACTTGGATGTTTACTTTAGGATAGCTCCCTTGGAAAGTGAAAACATTCTAGGAATCGTGGATTATTGGACTAGGGGTCTAAGGATGGTAGATATCTATTAGAGAGATGTCAGTACACTCTCCCTCTCTAATTGCATGGCAATGCGTAGAGAGGTATTTTAGTCATTACATTTGTAGGTTGAAGACTTTGCTAACACAGCATTATCCTTGGGGTCAATATTTTCTTATGGTGATATTAGAAAATATTTAAAATGTAAAATATAACTATTTATATAGTAAGAGTATTTTGGTTATTTTAGTAGTCAAGGCAATGTGTTTTTTAGTCCCCGGAATGACCCTTAAGTCATGAAAGATTTAGGTTAAGAAATTGGTCTTGATAATTATGAAATTTTATTTTATTAGTCTAATTTATTATTGGACTAGAATAAAATAAAAAGTTCGATATAATATTTATTTTATCAAGTTTAATTAGTTAATTAATTATTTAGGGCTCAAGGCCAAAATTGAATAATTAAAAAATTAATCTGGAACTAGATAAAAGGTATAAATTTTTATTTGGTCTATTTGAGCTTGTTAATTATTTAGTGGGCTATTTAGTAAAGTTCAGAAAATAAATAATTAGGATTTATTATTTATGAGTGTTCAAATCCAAAAATAAATAATTTTATCTAACCCAATGAATAAGACCAAGGTAAAATAAAATTTATAAAATATATATTAATTATTAATTTAATTAATTAATTTAAAAAAATTAAAAAAAACACGGGATGGAACCCGTGTTGTTTTACGTGCAAGATAATAGAAAGCATGAATGCTTTCTGTTTGCACACAATTGTATTTTTTCTTGGGGATGGATTCAAATGCCTGTGAAATGAATTGAAACACGGGTTGTTTTTTTGGTCTTTTGGGTTTTGGTGATTCACAAAAGCTTAACAAAGAAAACAGAAGCCTCTTCTGTATTCAATTTTTTTACAAAGACAAACCCAACACTTTGTGCAAGCTTTCACGATGGTTGATCAAACCCACTTATTTAAGTATTCATCGGCTGTGCTACGGGCATCATTTCGGAAGATCAAAAGCTTCACGTGGATGAGACGCAATAGACGTTTGCAAGGATATGAGCCACTAGCCTCAAATATCCTTATATAGACATCTACACCAGTGCGAATATGGCTACTTAATCATAGAGGTAAATTTTTTGTTTTCTTAACATGCTTTCGTTTTGATAATTTTTGCCATTTTAAGCCTTCACCTGAAACTAGTCAATCGAATAATGGTGATGAGACTGAAGTAGACATTGAAGAATTAGCCATGGTTGCGAAGAAATTCAGAAGGATGTTTAACAAAGAAAACTTCAAAAAAGGGAAGAAATTCGTAAAAGAAAAGGACAGACCTCAGCATTTAGGCCTCAATGTTATGAATGCAAAAGTACGGAACATTTCATTGTTGATTGCCCAGTTGATAAAGAAAAGGAAGGCAGAATGCTTAAGAAGAAGAAAAAGGATTTGAAAGCAAAAAAGGGCAAAGGATTGATGAGAATTTGGGACTAAAATAAGTCCGAGTCTAAGGTTGATAATTCTGAAAATGAAACAGCCAACATATGCTTCATGGCAATGGAAAATGAGTTACATCCATTGGAGAAAATGAGCTTCACAAAGTGATTTTTGGACAGTGGATGTTCAAGGCATATGACTAGAAATGCAGCTCTATTAGAAGATGTGCAAACCACAAATGAAGGATTCGTTACCTTTGGAGACAAAAAGAAAGGAAAATTCTTGGCATAGGTAACATTGGTAAAGGTTCTTCCACCATTATAAAATAAATGTTATTAATTGATAAGTTGAAATATAACTTGCTTAGCATTAGCTAATTATGTGACAACGGTTGCAAAGTCATTTTTGAGAATAATTCTTGCTCTATGATGGATTTCTCAAATAATGGAACAATCTTTATTACCAACTGTGTTGGAAATGTTTATTTATTCTATCTAAATGATCTTATAACTCATGATATTAGATGTCTTTCTGTGCATGACAATGATGGCTATCTTTGGCATAGAAGATTAGGTCGTGTATATTTTGATTTACTAAATAAATTATCCTCAAAAGAGCTTGTTAGGGGACTGCCCAAAATGGAGTTTGATAAAAGTAAAATTTATGATGCATGCTAATTTGAAAAACAAATCAAAACTTCTTTCAAACCCAAGAAAATGATTTTCATCTCAAAACCTCTTGAATTAATTCATATAGATTTGTTTGGACCAATAAGGACCACTAGCTTTGGTGGTAAGAAGTATGCTTATGTGTTAATTAATGATTTCTCAATATTCACTTGGACTTTGTTTTTTAAATAAAAGGATGAAGCCTTTTCTGAATTTTTAAAATTGTTTAAGCACGTCTAAAACTCTATTGGATGCAAATTGATTTTTATTAGAAATGATAATGGTAAAGAGTTTTGCAACGTGAATTTACATATTTTTGTGATGAAAATGAAGTATTTCACAACTTTTCAGCAGCTAAAACCCCTCAACAAAACGGTGTTGTTGAGAGGAAGAATCGAAAATTGCAAGAAATTGTTAGATCCATGATTTGTGAAAACTCTCTTCCAAAATATTCTTGGGTTGAAGCTGTAAATACAACATGCTATATTGTAAATTGAGTGATATTGAAACCCTTCTTAAGAAAAACACCATTTGAATTTATGTTTGATAACACTCCATCAATTTCCTATTTCAAAGTATTTTGCTACAAATATTTTATTCTTAATACTTGAGAAAATCTTGAAAATTTTGATAGCAAATCCGATGAGGCCATATTCCTTAGATATTCTTTTAAAAAAAAGGCATATAGAGTGTACAATAAGAAAACTATATGTGTGTAAGAATTCATACATGTTGTCTTTGATGATTCTAACATTTATACTTCAAGGAAAGATGATGATGATGTAGAAAGTTCAAAGGAAAGAGGGAAAGAACAATACAAAGCACCACCGCTGGACATTCATGCTTTCCTAGTTAATAGTAGCCTATCTATTAACTAGGGAACTCATATGTACATATCTTTTTATTAATATATATATATATATATATATATATATATATATATTTTTGATAATAATAATAAAAAAGAAGAATTTGAAGAACTACAAGGTGAACAAGGAAAGCAAGAAAATGAAGAATTCACGGACCAAAAATTACCAAAAGACTGGAAATAAAAAATCGGTCATCCAAAAAAGTAAATCATAGGTGATTCGAGCTACGGAGTTAAAACTAGAAGGTATTTCATAGATAATTTTGCTTTACTCTCAAGTATAGAACCCAATTGTATTGATGTAGTTTTGCATGATGATTTTTGGATAATTGCTATGC
Source organism: Voacanga thouarsii (assembly GCA_026120185.1). Lineage (NCBI taxonomy): Eukaryota > Viridiplantae > Streptophyta > Magnoliopsida > Gentianales > Apocynaceae > Voacanga > Voacanga thouarsii. The sequence goes on from JANUWF010001339.1 coordinate 1,922,459, forward strand.
AAGAAAAGCTTAACCAATTTGAGAGAAATCTAGTTTGGAAACTTATCCCTAAACCACTTGATCATCCGGTTATTGGTACCAAGTGGGTGTTTAAAAATAAACTTGATGAAAATGGAGTTGTTATTAGGAATAAAGCTAGACTGTTTGCTCAATGATTCAATCAAGAAGAGGGCATTGATTATGATAAAACATTTGCTCCCGTTGCTAGATTAGAATCTATAAGAATGCTTTTTGCCTTTACATCTTTTAAAAATTGTATGCTTTATCAAATGGATGTTAAAAGTGCATTTCTAAATGGTCTCATTGAGGAAGAAGTAAATGTAAAACAACCTCCGGACTTTATTCATGAGCATTTTCCAAATGACGTTTTCATGCTTTCAAATACCCTTTTATGGTTTAAAGCAAGCCATATGAGCTTGGTATGAAAGACTTAATGGTTTTTTGCTCCCAAAAGGTTTTTCTGGAGGATCGATCGATACCACACTGTTTATTAAGTTAGAAAAATCTAGTGATCTTCTTATTGCTCAAATTTACGTTAATGATATCATTTTTTGTGTTACTAATGATTCTTTGTGCAAGATGTTTGTTAAGACAATGCAGTAAAAATTCAAAATGAGCAAACTAAGGATGAAATCTTCCTAAATCAAGCTAAGTATGCTAAAGAATTGCTCAAAATGTTTGGTATGAACGAAGCTAAAGAAATCTGCACACTTATGAGCACTTCCCTAAAACTTGACAAGGATGAAAAGAGTAAGAAGGTAGACGAATCTAAGTATAGAGGTATGGTTAGAAGTTTACTCTATCTCACTGCTAGCCGACCAGATATCATATTTTCAGTTTGTCATTGTACCCGGTTTCAATTATATCCAAAAGAACCACACCTATGTGTCGTGAAACACATCATTAGATATTTAGTTGGAATATATGATTATGGCTTATGGTATCTTCATACTAAAACGTTTGATCTTTTAGGATATACCAATGCGGATTATACGGGCTATAAAGTTGAACGAAAAAGCACTAGCGGCCACTGTCAGTTTCTTGAACACTCTTTAATGTCATGGCAGGATAAGAAGCAAGCCTGTGTATCCTTATCCACAACTGAGGCCAAATACATTGCAGCTGGAAGTTGATGTGCACAAATTTCGTGGATGAAAAATACACTGCTTGATTTTGGCCTTAATTTTAATTGTGTACCTATATTATGTGACAATACAAGTGCTATCAATCTAATTAAGAATCCTATTCAACATTCTAGGACCAAGCATATAGAAGTTAAATATCATTTTATCCGCAATCATGTGCTTAAAGGCAATGTATGTGTTGAATATATTTTAACTGATGAACAACTTGCTGATATCTTTACAAAACCTCTGGCCAAAGAAATATTCAATAATCTAAGAAGAGGTTTAGGAATTACAAAAATCATGTGATTGACATGTTTGCAAAAGAATTTTTTTCCTATTTTGCAGACCCACTGAAGACACAACTTTTGGACGCAGTATTTCAGTCCAAAACTCACTTCCAAAACTCTCTATTGAAGAAGTTAAGTTTTAGATGTACATTTCGAATCAAGCCTGAATCCAAAATGAAATCACCTTTAATGCTTCGTATTTCTTTCTAAAATAACTATTTCCAGATTTTTATTTTTGAATTTCAAAATATTAGCGCTTTTCTCAAGACACTTTTTGAAATCTTTGATGAAAATGGTTTTTTCAATGTACCTGAGTATACTTACTATCACAACTTTCTAGGAACTCACAAAAGACTTTCTCTCAGTTTTCTCTTTCGAATTCTGAAACCGACCATTCGTCATCCTCTTTTCCTCAAAATCCTCTGAGTTTCTCTCTGAACAACCGAAAGTCCAAACCTTCATCCTCTAACTACAATGGCAAAAATACAAAAATCAACCAAACCGAAATCAAAGAAGGTTCGAAAAATATCTCCAATGATGAAGAAGAAATCATCAACAACAAAAAAAGGAAAAGAGATCGCTCAAGAATTCTCGACTTCTCAAAATGACTCCTCTAAATCATCTCCGGAACAAGAAAGTTCTGAAACCCTGGTACCTCACTTTTTAGATTCAAAAAGTTAATCAAATTATAATGAATGGGTTTCGAAACATCAAACAATGATTATTGGCTATCGAGTAAATCCATCATCTTTTCTGAATTTTTCAAAGATGTTAAATATGTTTGAATCTGTTGGTTGGGGAAGTCTGCTATCCGTTGATGAAAAATTGTTTACCTCGCTCATTTGAGAATTCTATGCTAACCTAAGAAAAGGGCGACTAGAGCAAACTGGAGGAGGGTTTATGATCAGGTGGTACATCTCTAGAGTTGGGAGTAAAAATATCAAGTTTGACCACTGTCTGTTAAACCGAGTGTGTGAGGTTAGAGATGGAGGAATTCAGTACTTTGAACTGAATAAATTTCCAAAAGGAACTGATATGTTCGATTTAAAGAAGTTTGAAGAAATGTTCACTGGCGGAAGGAGTTTCAAGAACTCTAATGATAGAAACACAAAGTGGCTGAATTGAGAGGATAGAATTATGCACCACATGGTCTCAACTAGAGCTATAAACGAATAGAATGTTCACGAAGAAAAACTCGTTCGAACTCGTTTATGTTCGAATAAGGCTCGTTCATTTAATAAACGAATGAACTCGAGCTCAAATAATAAACGAACGGATTCGAACATATTCATGAACATATTCGAACATTCGCGAACATATTATATATATATATATATATATTTTTTTTAACTAATTATATTATATTAATTATTATATTTATATTTTATAATATTAAGATTTATTCTTAATAAAGCTTATATTATAATAATAATATTATATATTTATTTAATATTACAATATTCAATTATTTAATTAAAATTTGAATTATTATTTTTATAAATTTTAAAATAAAAAATATAAAATAAACGAACTCGAACAATTCGAACATGAACGTTAATTGAGTTTTTCGAACTCGAATTTAAACGAACTCGAACATTATCAAACAATAATTGAACGAACTCGAACACGACCTCAAATTCGAATAATAAACGAATGAACTCGAACAGTGTTCGATTATATTCGAACTTGAGCTCGAAAATGTGATGCTCGATTCGTTCATGTTCGAATACAACTCTAGTCTTAACCATGGTGGTCCCAAGCTTCGGACACAAAACCTCCATCAACATAATACAAATGGTGATTATGCTAGCGCTGGCTGAAGGTAGGCAAATAAGTTTTGGGTTTCTGGCTGCTAAATTGATGATACAGACCAGAACACCTCTAGCAAAGCACTGCCTTATGGAAATTTGCTGACGAAGGTGTTTAGGCATTTGGATATTGATCTAAATTCAATCCCCCCTATGCCCTCAAAAATGAATGTATACAGCTTTAAGTCTTTTGAGCGCATGAGATATGTGAGATTGGAAGATGAGTAGAAGTTAATTCGTGATACAGTTGATGATGAAAGGGAAAAACTGTTAAAAATGAAAGCTGAAGGCAAAAGTGCCCCTTCTGTTGGAGTAAAAAGAAAAAGTGAGGTAGAACCTCAGGAAGAATCCTCTGCCAAAGGGAAACAGCGGACTTAGGACAAAGGATTAACTGAAAGGCATTCTGGATGCCATTAATTCCCTGGCTGCTAAATTAGATGGCCTTAGTTCAGAGATTCAAACTCTTGAAAATAGACTGACTATCGTGAAGGAAAAGGCTAGAACGGATGAATCGATGTCTGCTCTATCAGCACCATCTATAGCAAAGCAAAGGCAACTGTAGAGGAATCAGTCCCTGAGGCCGACGAAACAACTGCAAAAGAGCAAACTGCTGAAGAAGTGACAGTCTCTGTGCAAGGCAAAGAAAAATCCATATATCAGGAAGATGTAACACCCCCTACCCCCTCTGAACCTCGTGTCTCATCTCGGAAGAAACAAAAACATTTGGTAGTCAAGAGGAAATCAAGTAGGCTTGCTGGACAACACTCCAGAAAAGGTGCCGAATCCAAGATTGAGACAGTTCACATTTCCTGAGTGATCATATCAATAGACTGAACTCTAGCCAACCTCTACCAAAACCAATTCTTATTGCCTTCTTGAACGATTTTTATTTTGCCCCAGCATTTGAACAATTTATTTTCTGTCATTTAACTACTATCTCTACTCAACTTATGAATGCTTCATATATATATAATTATCGCCACTTCATATATTTAATTATTACTCTCCATTTTGATTAATGACAAAAGGGGGCGAAACATGGTAGCTAGCTGGATTGTGATTGTTGTGCTAGGTTGTGCTTATTGTGCTAGCTGAATTGTGATTGTTGTGCTGAGATTAATGTGATTGGGCAAGTATGTATGTATGTGTCAGTGTGCACTTACACTATGGAAAAATGGCGGCAATTTAATTGAGCACCATACTGTGTTATTGTGCTATGCTCTCTGTGGCTATATTGTTAACTCTACACTGCTGATTAACTGTTGACTATCTTTGAGTAGTCTAATTCATATTTCACACTGATTGAACTAATGCTGGATAAACTGATGGTTGTGCGATTTTGTGCTCTGAATTGATGTTTTGCACTAAAATAGATTTATATGCTGAGTCTGAATATTGTTAAGATACTGTGATTCTCTCTATTCATGTCGGGATTTGAAATTGATTAAACCAGCATGTTGTGAAAATTTCATTGGTTTATGATATGTGATTTCTAAATAATTGTGAACATAGTTTGCCGATGTCCAAAAGACTTAAAGTGACTCATTAAAAACTAGTTTGGTATCATGCTTCCAGTTAAAGAGGTTTTTATGTATAAAGGTCTTACTGAAATTGGAATTGCTAGTCTATTTGATTCCGAAAGCTATCATGATATAATTGTTGTTCAAATCGATTTTTGAAACCTTTATGATATGCTCCTTGTTAAAAATCTCAGATGATAAGGATAGGTATTCGTATATCTCTCATTTCATAAAACCTCCCTTGAAAGTCTGAAATTTCTTGAGAAAACTAGGGTGGATCAAAATTTATAAAACTCGTTATTTCCTGCACTTATACAGAGAGAGTTTTGGACATACGCTTTCTTGATCCAAAAATCCAGTCCAAAACTGAGTTTTACAAAGGAGACAGTTTTTGTCTTAAACTTTACCTTATTTTAGACACATGTTTTAGACATTCAAAACCTTGAGTCCAAAAGCTTTGAACTCTCCCTCATCTTGTTTTGGATGCACATTTTGGACGTCCAAAGGTTGAGTCCAGTTTTTTCTAAAAATCGCACTTTTAAATCTCATATTTTACGTATGTTCATATATGCACATATTAAGGGGGAGCTTCTCATCTTAGGATTTATTTATTATACCTCATTGTGTACATATTTATACAATTTTTACTGTGGCTATTCTCTTAAGGAGTAGTCATGTGATGAAAGGAATGAGGATATGGAGGTAGGTTGGGCCATAGGCTCATTAAGCCATGTTTATGAGTATATACTTTAATTTTCTAACTTAATCTCATAAACACTCTTTCAGTCCTATAATGAGAGATTGCATTTTAATAAAAATTATTCTTATTTCTCTCGGTCTAACATGTCCATACTGTACATATCATTATTCTTTATATCACAATTCCATCAAGTTTGTCATCACTCAAAAAGTGGAAGATTGTTAGCCTTAAGGGCGTTCTCCTATGTTTTGATTTATAATAAACATTGATGAGAACTAACTTGTGTGACTTACATGTTATAGGACATGTTCGACCTTGGTTCTTCCAAGGCATACAAATTAAATTACCAAGCAACTCTTGAAGTAATAGAATCCGAGAATGAGAAATCAAGAAGAAGATCAAGCTTAAGAGATTGTATACCAAGAATCTCCTATGGAAGAACCTTAAACTAGAAATCTTTGTTAAGGCATTTCTCTGTGTAAATTCTTATGTCTTCTTTACCTTATGATTCAGTTTAATTCCATCTTGAAGCACTAAAACAAAAAGATTTCAAAATTTTAAATCTTCAGAATTTTGGATTGAGTGATTTGGGTGAACCTGCATCCATAAGTTTCGTCCAAAATCTTGTGAACAGTATCAAATCGATTCTACCTAAAAAAGTTCCATTTTGGACTTACCTTTTGGTTGCGTCATCGTCCAAAACTTGAGCCCAAAACTCTAGCAATTTTGATAGCGCCGTTGGAATTTCACTTTATCCCTCTATAAAAGGTTTCAAAACTCGATTTGAAAGAAGATTTTGTCTTATCCTTCTAAGAAACACTCTTGATCTATAGAAAACAATAATCTCATTTATTATAGTGCTTCAAAGTGAAATCAAATTGTGTCTAAAAGCACAAAGTGTTTAAGCTTATTCTTCGTGTATATCTACTAAAAAAAGTGAGCCACTTCTATTTCATTTATCTTTAATCATCTTTGTGTATCAAGGTTGTGGTGTAAAACCCATTTGTGGTTAACCTTGATTTGTTGGCTGATTGAGAGGTTTTGGAAAACCAAGTGTGGTGATCCTCTCTTGTATTTGGTACAGATTGATAATATTGAGTTGGGTGAATGAAATTTGGTTGAAAATCCTTAAGTGTGAGCTTAAGGTAGTGGATGTAGATCTTGGTAGATCGAACTATTATAAATCTCGTGTTATATCTCTCTGCATTTACTTCCTGATCAGTTGCAATGGTCCTAGCTCAAATTTTCTTTATTCCTTAAAGAAATCTTTAAAGGCTCTCACCAACCCATCTTCCCTCATTCTGAGTTTAGATATTCCTTAAGACATTCTGGAAAGCTCTTACTATTGCAAGTGTTGTTAGTAAAAAATTCGAAGAACATTTTTTTTTAAAAACAAATTGTATTCAAGAGAATTTTTTTAATTTGCCAAAAACCATATTCACCCCCCTAATGTTTTTCATAAATAATTTTTATTTTTTAAAAAACATCATATATTCACAACACATTATATTCTCTTCTTTTAACGATATTTGAATCCACCTTAACTCTAAATATTTAATATTTTTTATTATATTTAAACAAATTCATCTCAATATAATTTCTATTCACTTACACTTATTACTTCTCAATTTTTAAAACTTTGAATAACTATGCCTTACCAAGGTCACTCTGAAATCACTAGTGACTTTAGATTTTTTATGAAGCTGATGAAGCCATGGACTCCATAGTAAACTTAATCTTTAATGTTACGTTATTAATTAATTATTTCCTTTCATAGATTAAGCACAAACTTTTTTTTAACAGTAGGCTCTTGATTATGAGTTTGCCTCATAAGAATGAAGTCATAGAATTATTATTATTTTTTTTCATATTCACAAGAAAATCCCCAAGAGCAATGATAGAAGTAACAAAATTACCTCAGGTTGAAAGGAATAGTAGCTATAGTGGTGGCAGTAGACAAGGATGATTTAACCCTTAGGGCAAAATTGGATGTGGGAGATTATTGGAATGTATAACCTCAAACTATATATCTGATGTAAATTTGATGATCATATGAATAAAGTATTATTCTCAAAATTATTTGTGTTTTTTTATGCATGATTTTGTTGGAAAAGACCAATTGAGTTAAGTAAGTGATCCATGTGAATAAAAACCTTTCACAGTAAGGTATAGATTACGGGCTACTTAATACATAAATTTAGTTGTTAACCGGTTGATTAGAATTAGGATCTGATCGGGAAAAAAGTACTATGAATTCCAAATGGGGAACGACTTACCTTTAACTTGTGAATAGTCCTCTCCCTTTATAATATAAGCATATTTAGAATACATAGAATTGAACCCGTAATAGTAGTCTCTTAAAGTACTAAAATAAGAGAAACCCAAACAACTACAGTTAGAACTACGACGTAGAGTTTTATACCCTGTGATTTGAGTATGGGTCGGTGGTCTAGCAAAGATAGAGGTATGTACTTTGATGTACTGTAGGTGAGGTTCTCCTATAGGACTGATATACCTATATGTTAGATATGTGTGACTAGTTAGTTAAGATAATCTTATACAAGATAGTTTTTGTACTCTTAAATAGAGAAATTACTCTCTTGTGATTTTTTTAGGATAATCTATATAATTTAGGGTCTTGTGAACGTGACTTAGTATTGTACGCTTTTTGGTAACTCTCAGAAATAAGCAGATACATACTGAGAGTTAAGGATTATCAGACTAGATATCTAAGGATGATAGAAGTCATTGAGAGAGGTGTTAGTACATTTCTCCTGTCTCAATGATGGTGTTACATAGAGGGGGTATTTTAGTCATACCACCTGTAAGACAGAGATATTGCTATACACAGCATTGTCATTGGGGTCAATATTTTCTTATGGTGATAATAGAAAATATTTAAAATTAAAATACAACTAATTTTATAGCAGAGATATTTTAGTCATTTTAGTAGTCAAGCACGATGTGTTTTTTTGTCTTCAGAATAACCCCTAAGTCTTAATTAATGTTAGACTAAGGAAATGATCATAAATAAAGATGTGTTTTATTTTATTCTGATGGCCTAAGTTATTATTGGGTTAGAATAAAATAAAATGCCCAAAGAGAGAATAAATCAATTATCTAGTTCAATAGGTTAAGTAATTATTCAAAGCTTGAGTCTAGTTTGAATAATTTAGGTTAACTGGGTCTGGAGTACGAGAAAGGTTTAAGAAATTATCTTGGTCGACTTGGGTTAGTTAATTATTTATTTATGAATTTTTATTAGTCTAGAAATAAATAAATAATTTTTTGCTTGGCCCAATAGCTTGGATCAAGGGTTCCAAGAACTAAGCCTAAGCCCAAGTTAGGTAGGGTTTGTTGTTTTAACTTGCTGAGGCACGTGCATGGCTGGGTTTCGTAAAAACCCAAGCTAGTTTTTATTTCTTGATAAATGAGGTTTTTGAAACTCAGAGGTTTTCTCTGTGGGCTTCGGTGTTATCTCTGAGGGGTTTTTCTATCTCCTTATCAAAATATAGCTAATTAAGAAAAATGAGAGTGTGAATATCTTTGGCACTTGCATTTTTTTTTTTTTGGCCTACTAATTTTTCTCTCTATATTTTTCCTTGTCTTCTCGGGTAGAAATAGAAAGGAAAAGTTCTCCTCGATATTGCTAATTAGCAAATTGTCAAGAAGATTAAAGACTGTTATTTTATTCATTAGTCTAATTGCTTTTCATCGGCTACTCTAGGTAGAGGACATATTTCAAAAACCAGAGGAGTCATATTCATGCGTAGAAGTCGTAGGCTTGTCGGTTTTACACTAGAAACTGTAGAGCAAATTCCAATGGTTGATCCCAATCCTTCTGTACAACCGAAGAAGTCAAAGGTCGTTCCAAAATGTAGAGATATATTTTCAGAAAACTTTCCACTGCGTGCTGTTGTTTTCTGTACTTCTATGTTTTTTTGTGCTCTATGTTTGCCCCGATCCACCTTTCATGTGGTAGCAAAATGTTGGTTTTGGCTAAACATAGAAGCATGCTTACGCTTAATCAAAACTAGCAATGTAATTGGTTTGATCTGTGATCCTTCGTGTTGTTATCCATATAAGTAGATTTACTGTAAGCCTCAATAGTGGAGGCATAAGTCTCTGTAAATCTCTATGAATTTTTCCATGGTTTTTCATAGATTGCCTGTAAATCATAGTTTAAAAGGTATAGGCGGTTGTGGTTTTATGAAAAGAATTTATTTTTTTTTATTTTTCGTAAACCAACCGATGCTTGGAGATGATTTTGGACAAAGAAGACAGAAAGAGGAAAAACATTCAAAATCAGAGGAAAGCCAGTGACCGAGTAGAACTGTGGACCGGCTTGCTTACAAAGCAAGCTACCGACCAGCTTGCACTAGAATAGGCTAACTTTGCCTTATACAATTGGTCTTAACAAACCCGTGACTGACTTTGCTGCCAAGTAAGCCGGCCGCAGCTTGGGTTAAATTGATCGTGGCTTGCTCTTTGAGTGGGCTGTGGTTTGGTCCATCGTGATGTGGTTCGGGTTTTGAATTGTACGGGTCAAGCAACCGAGTTCTGAAGAGCTGTTTTCCAATTTTTTCTTTTTCTCTGTAATTTTTCCTTTGGTCTCATACCACACGAGGTTTCTTTTTGCAATAGATATATTTTGAAAATATTTTGCATGTAAAAAGTAGTATAGGGATTAAGATTAATACTCATAGCTAGACATAATACTCACAGCTAGGAGTATAAGTATATCATGTACAATCCCTATCTTAAGATTAGAGAAAGTTCTATTGAGAAAGAGCAAGAGGCTAAGAAAGTATGGAAAAGGTTGATGAGATGACTCGTTACTACATATTAGCCTCCATGTCAAATATGCTCCAATCTAAATACGAGCACATGACCACTGTCTACGATATTAGCACATCATTGGCCACCATGTTCGCAAACAAGAGCCCTCCAGTAAGGCAAGAGGCTCTTAGGGTGTTGGAATGTATACCCTCTAGACTAGGTTTTTAATGTAATTATCGAATTTATTAATAAAAGAATTTATTCTCAAAATTTATTTATGAATTTACATTTTATTTGTGCATGATTTGCATTTGGAAAGAACCCATTGTGTTTAAATAAGTGATTCATGTAAATGGTGGTCTTTCACAGTAATGTATGGATCACGGGTTATTTAATATATAAACGTTTGTTCTTAACCGATTGATGAGAATGGGAATCTCATCATGTTTAGTTTATTGTATTATGAATTCCAAATAGGAAATGGCTTACTTTTAGCCAGTGAGTAGTCCGCTCACTTCATAGCATGAACATATTTCGAATTCGTAGAACATGACCTGTAATAGTAGTTTCTAAAAGTACTATTTAGAAGAAACCCAAACTATTACTGCTACAACGTGGACTAATACTCTACCGCTTGAGTATGAGTTGGTGGTCTGACGAAGTTGAAAGTATGTACTTTGATATGCTGTAATTGAAGTTCTTTCGTAGAGCCGATATATTTTTATGTTGGGTATATGTGACTAGTTAGTTAAGACAGATTTATACAAGATAGTTTCTGTGCTATATCACCCCTTGTTACTATTCAAATGATCTAAATATCCAGGGTCCTGGGAAACATGACTTAGATGTTTACTTTAGGATAGCTCCCTTGGAAAGTAGAAATATTCCAGGAGTCGTGGATCATTGGACTAGAGATCTAAATATGGTAGATCTCTTTTAGAGAAGTGTTAGTATACTCCTCCTCTTTAAATGTACAGTAATGCGTAAAGGGGTATTTTAGTCATTACACTTATAGGTTGAGACTTTGCTAACACAACATTATCCTTGAAGTTAATATTTCCTTATGTTAATATTAAGAAATATTTAAAATACAAAATACAGCTATTTATATAACAGAGGTATTTTAGTCATTTTAGTAGCCAAGACGATGTGTCTTTTGGTCTCCAGAATAGCGCTTAAATCCTGACAGATTTGGGTTAAGGAATTGGTCTTGATAATTATGGATTTTATTTTATTTTATTTAAGTAGTTTAATTTATTATTGGATTAAAATAAAATAAAAGGCCCAAGAAAGACTATATATTTTATCTAGTTTAATTGGTTAATTAATTATTTAGGGCCCAAGGCCCAGATTAAATAATTAAAAAATTAACCTAGATATAAACTAGATAAAATGTCTGATATTTTATATTGGTCTATTTGGGCTTATTAATTATTCATTAGGCTGTTTTATGAAGCCCAAAAAATAAATAATTGAGACTTATTATTTATGGATGTTCAATTCCAAGAGTAAATAATTTTATCTAGCCCAATGAATGAGACAAAGGGTAAAATAAAATTATATATATATATATATATATATATATATATATATATATCACGGGATGGATCCCGTATTGTTTGGTGTAAAAAGATAACAAAAAGCATATGATTTTTTGTTTCATGCTCTGGTCTCTTTCTGGCATAAAAAAAAAGAACGAAGGCCAACTCTTTGATCTAATTTTTGCTTTCACCGGCGGTTGTCAAGGAGTGGCCATATTCCGAAAGTTCAAAAGTTTCGCATGAATGAGAAGAAGCAGACGGCTTGCAAAAGTGCGACCGGAGGTGCCTTAGGGAGAACCAGTGACTTCAAGCATTCAGCAAGAAGTGGTACAGACATCTTCTTCAATGCCAACGAGGAAACACAGAGGTAAACAGCTTCCATGCGATGCTCTGTTTTCATTTTATTCTGTGAGCATGCTTCCGATTTTATTTTATTTTATTTTATTTTTTGCCATATTAACCTGCAAGTGGTATCAGAGCATGGTTTGACAAATATAGGAAGCATGTTAGGCTTAACTAAAATAAGAAAATATTTGTTTTGGATGTTTTCTGTGAACCTTTGCGTTTCTGGTTTAGGATAGTCTTCTCTGTAAGCTTTGCGAGTGGAAGCATAGGAATACTGTATTTTGATTGCTTTCATAAATATCGTGTAAGCCCAATATTTTTTAAGGGTATAGGCGTCTGTTAAGTGCTTTTATATGTTGTCTAGATGAAAGAACCAAAAGAAGAAATGCAAAAACGCAGAAGAAAAATCACAAAAAAAAGCTAGAGAAGATGACATTGTTCATCGGCTCAAGGAGTCGAGCCGAGCTGCCTGCTTGATTGTGAGAGGAGCCGTGCAAGCCGTGGCTTGGAGCTGCAGTTGGGCCGAGTTGGCCTCAGCTCCAAGTGGTGCGCAAGGAAAGCTTCCTCGCGGAAGCCAATTGTAATTTGGACTTGATCTTTGACTGGATCGTGGGGCTGCTTAGTAGGCGGGTCGCGGGCACTCTCCTGGATCGCAGTCCATGGTTTTTTCTATGGACTATGATCCAGTGTGGCGCGAGTGCATTGGACCAGCGATAAAATAAAATAATTTTTTTTTTGTTTTTGGTCCCATACCAGGCAAAGTTATTTTTATTGCAATAGTTAATATTCTTTAAATATTTTGCATGAAAAATAATAGTAAAGGAAATTTATGAATAAATAAGACCATTAATTAATTAATATATTCAATTCTATTATTTGGATACTTAAGTTAAAATAATAGAAAAGTATGAAAATGTTTACAGTTTTCTAGCATGTTTATTTCTTTTTGTACCCTATGTACGTGTTTTCTTAAAGACCAAAGTCTTTGGAAATTTTTAACAAAGAAAAATATTTTTCTTAAATTAAATGGTTAATTTTAATTCGAACAAAAATTAATTCTTGGTTATTTTCTCAAAGGATTTTATCCTTGACATAGAAAATATTTTGGATTTAGATATTTTTTTAAGTTAAAATACAAAACCATTTTGATTTAATTTTAACAAGAAAAATTATTTTTGTCAAATTAAACTTCAGATCAAAATCTCTCGAAAGTTTTATTGAAAGTTCTTTAAATTATTAAATTTATTAACTTAAATAAAATAAATCCATAAAAAAAATTTCAAAATGTATAAACCTTGACATATAAATTTTTATGGGTTTAGATATTTTATTTTTAAGTTAAAAAAACTTAATTAAAATTGTCAAATGATATTTTTTAAGAAAAGCCTAATTTTAAAATACTAAATGGGAGAGGGGTTTTAACGGCCCCACGACTTCTATCACGATCTTCATTAAAGATTTTAAGTCCCCTCACGTCACCTTGGGAGTGAACCCATATAGGATGAGAATACCACAAAAATCTAAAACTAATGGATTGATGTAATTAATAACTCAGGACAAGTGTTATGATCGGCCAACCCACGTTGGAGGTTATAGTGCGAGGAATGTCCATAGAAAATGAGAAGAAACGGTCATCCCACGATGGAGTTATCTTCTAGATCATTACTTAGAAGGAAAATTAATTTGTGGTGGTTAATACACTTAGTTTAGAAAACTGTTAATCTTCCCAAAAAGCTATGTTAATTTTCCTAAGAACAAAATTAATCATATTAAAGATAATAATAATAGGGTTAACTATTATCAGATTTAATATGAGGATAAAGGCACAAGTTATTTTTGTTTTTTTTTCACAAATTGAGATTTCTTTTATTTTCAATTTTTCAGAAATGGTTGGTGGAGGTTCTTTTAATCCTTTAGCCATTATTCTCCATGAGAATTAGCTAACTGGTCCAAACTATATGGACTGAAAAAGAAATTTGGACATAATACTCACTGTTGAGGAGTATAAGTATGTTCTCTACGAAACCTGCCCTATTATCGGAGAGAGTTCCACCACTGAAGAGCGAGAGGCTGAGAAAGTATGGAAGAAGACTGACGAAATAGCTCGTTGCTACATGTTAGCCTCTATATCTAATGTGCTCTAGTCTAAACACGAGTACATGGCTATTGCGTACGACATTAGCCAATTACTAGCTACGATGTTCGCAGATAAGAACCGGCCCGCAAGGCAAGAGGCTCTTAGGACGATCATCAACACTAACATAGTTGAGAGAGCATTAATCAAAGAGTATATACTCAAGATGATTGCTACTTTCGAGGAAGTAGAAGTCTTAGGGTTATTGACCTCGAAAGCTAAGTGGACATGGTTCTCAAATCTCTTCCGGGCTCTTTTACTCAATTCAAGTTAAATTTTAATATGAATAAGTTAAATATGAGTTTAACTGAGTTAATGAAAGAACTCCAGATAGTAGAGAAGGTCATGAAGCCACAGTCCAAGACTATAATTGCTAGGACTTCTTCTTCTAAAACTGGGCCCAAGTCCAGAAAGTTTAAGAAGAAGAAGGAAAATGCACCAGCCCAACCCAAGAACCAGCCTAACAAGCTCAAAGGCAAGTGCTTCAAGTGCGGGCAGAAGGGATATTAGAAAAATAAGTGTCCAGAGCTTCAAGTTAAGAAAAACTCTACAGGTATTGTTCTCTATCTAGAGTCAATTTCAATGGTTGGATCAACTTCCACTTGGATAGTTGATTCTGGAGCCACTGATCATATCTGTAACTCCTCACAGGGGTTTAGGAAAATAAAAATACTCCAAAAAGGTGAGTATGGACTACAAGTAGGAAATGAAGCATAAGTTTGAGCCCTTACAGTGGGAGAGTTTGATCTTTTTTTTATTATTATTGTAATAGAGTAGTTATTTTGAATGATATTTTATATATACTCAAATTTAGACAGAATTTGATTTCAATTGCAAAGCTAATAAATCATGGATATTCTGTTTCTTTCCATTATGATATTACTATTGTAGAAATAAAGAAGTTTTATATATAAGGCACATGTACGGAAACGTATTCTTTTTAAATCCTACAAATAATAAAAAAAATAATGCTCAATCTGAACATTTAAGTAAGAAAAGAAAGACCAATATCAATGACTCATATCTTTAGCATCTAAGGTTAGGTCATATTAACTCAATCAGGATTTAGAGGTTATTCCATGATGGGCCATTGGGCTCATTAAGATTAGAAAGTTGGCCTCAGTATGAATCCTGTCTTACGAAAAAAATGACCAAAAGGTCGTTCACCCAAATGGCTGATAGAGCCAATGAGATATTGGGCCTTGTTCATATTGATGTGCATGATCCTTTATCTACATGAGCTAGAGGAGATTTTGAGTACTTCATCACTTTCACGGATGATTGTATAAGGTTTGGTTATGTTTACCTAATGAGGCACAAGTTTGACTCTTTTGACAAGTTCAAAAAATTTAAGGCTGAAATGGAGCATCGGACAGGTAAACTAATCAAAACCTTACAATCAGATTGTGGTAGGGAGTACCTCCTCGGTGAATTCAAGGATTATATGATACATCATGGGATAATATTCTAACTCTTTGCGCCGGACACACCCCAGCAAAATGGAGTAGCTGAGAGAAAGAACAGGACATTGATGGAAATGGTTCGAAGCATGATGTCTCATGCTACTCTTCCAGTCTCTTTGTGGGGATATGTCTTGGAAACAATGGCATACATTCTGAACTTTGTACCTTCCAAGTCAGTACCTAGGACGCCCTATGAGATGTGGACTGGGCATAAGCCAAGTCTAAATCATCTCAAGATATGGGGCTGTTCAACTTATGTACTGATTAAGGGAGACAAACTAGAATCAAGATTAGAATTATGCTACTTTGTTGAGTATCCAAAAGGAACAAAATGAGGTTACTTTTATCATCCCAAGAAGCAGAAAGTATTGGTAAGTACAAATGCTAGATACTTGGATTATCAAAGTACTTCCACTAAAGGTTCAATAAGGTTGGAACTCGAGGAGAAGTTATCTTCGAAATCAACTTCTTCATATACGATTGTGGAACAAGAAGAGGTACAGTCTCAAGAACCTATACAAATGGAGCGTCGTCGTAGTGGGAGGGTATCTAGAGTTCCAGAAAGATGGACAGGAGAGGCTTTCGAGCTGGTTTCTGACCATCAGGAATAAAATCGCACTATATATGAGGAGGCTATTACTAATGCCCATGAAAATCTATGGCATGAAGTAATGAAAGCCGAGATTGAGTCTATGTACTTCAATCAGGTTTGGGATCTTGTAGCTTCACCTGAAGGGATAAAACCCATTAGGCGTAAGTGGTTATACAAGAGGAAGAAAGGAGCGGATGGGAAGGTGAAAACCTTCAAAGTTAGGCTTGTGGCGAAAGGGTATACTCAGAAAGAGGGAATCGATTATGAGGAAACATTTTCCCCGGTAGCCATGCTTAAGTCCATCCGTATCTTCCTTACCATTGTATGTCATTTCGACTACAAGATATGGAAAATAGATGTTAAGACGGCATTTCTTAATAGCCATCCTAACAAAAACATCTATATATCCCAACCGAAAGGTTTTATTACTAAAAGTCAGGAACATATGGTTTGCAAACTTAAGAAGTCTATTTATGGACTTAAGCAAGCATGTAGACCATGGAACATTCATTTTGATGAGACTGTAAAGTCTTACAATTTCATTCAAAACGAGGATGAACCATGCGAGTACAGGAAATTGGAAGACATAAATGTGATTTTTCTTGTCTTATATATAGATGACATTCTACTCATTGGAAATGATGTAGGAATATTTTCATCTAGTAAGGTTTGGTTGTCTAGTCAATTCAGTATGAAGGACTTGGGAAAAACCAGTTATATTCTTGGGATTAAACTTCTTAGAAATAGGAAATAGAGAATGTTAGGATTATCCCAAACGACATACATTGATAAGATGCTGGCCAAGTTTAGCATGGACTCATGCAAAGGAGCTCTAATCCCTTGCAGACATGGGCTGTCTTTTTGTTCTAAGGACTGTCCTAAGTCTCAAGAGGAAAAAGATAGGATGAGTAAGATTCCCTACGCTTGGGCTGTGAGAAATCTCATATATGCCATGTTGTGCACTAGGCTAAAGGTAAGTCATTCCCCATTTAGAATTCATAACACAATAACCTAAATATGATGAGATTTCTATTATCATCAATCGGTTAAGAACAAACATTTATGTGTCAAGTAATCCATGATCCATATCTTACTGTAAAAGACCACCATTCACATGAATCACTTATTTAAATACAATGGGTCATATTCAAACGTAAATCGTGCACAAATAAAATGTAAATTTACAAACAAATTTTAAGAATAAATTCTTTTATTAATAAATTCGATAATTACATCAGAAAACTAGTCTAGAGGGCATACATTCTAACAATCTCTCACTTGCACTCTAAGACTAAGAAAGTCCGTAGGTGCCCACCCCTATAGCATCTAAGTGTCTCTTGAATACTCCCTCAACCAAAGGCTTGGTGAAGGAATCTATGAGGGAGACGTGAAACAAGGGACATGCACTGTAATGGGAAAAACAGAGAGAAAAATAACCGCAAGCCTTAAAGGCCACACGGAAGTGTGAAGATCATACATTTGCGCTCCTTAACCCTTCTATGTTGAATAGGAGCGGATTGAACGACTGGAATCGCCTCGCTTCGCCCACTTGAAGAAGCTTCCGGTTGAACATCCGCTAGCCTTCTACTTCGCCTTATTTGCATTAACGCCAAGCTTTCCCGCTCTCGGAATATTCCTCTGCCTATACTCTAGTCGGTGAACACTATGGTGAAGAGGAACAGTCTCAATTCTCCTTGGTTCACTTGCTATTGGTTAGCAAAGTCCAAGAAGAACAACAAGAAAAGGGAGACGTGAGAGAGAGCAGAGAGAGAGACGTGAGTTCTCTGTAAGGCTAGGGAGATTAGGGTTTATTTTCTACCAGAGACTAGTTTATTAGTTAGCCAAAACTGGGTTTCTCATTATCTGATAAACATATCCATGGGATTTCAAAACACCCGGATGTTATCCCGAGAATCAGTTTGGCCTAACCCTAAACTCCTCTTAACCGTATCGGGAAAAAACCCTAAGGACCAAGCTATTGGGTCAGAAAAATATTTATTATTTTTCTTGGACCCAAAAGGCTCAAAATAATAAATATTAATTATTTATTTCCTGGGCTTACATAAATAACCCAATAAATAATTAATGAGCCCAAATGAACCAAAATAATTAATCTTTAATTATTTATTTCTTGGGTCTATATAAATAACCCAATAAATAATTAAATATTAATTATTTTTCCTAGTTTAAGCCCAGGTTAATTTCTTAATTATTCATACTGGACCTAGGCTCTGAATAATTAATTAACCAATTAAACTAGATAATTAATTTCTCTCAATTCCTATTTTAATTTATTTATTTATTTTATTCCAGTCCAATAATAAATTAGACTTCCTGAATAAATTAAATAAAATTCTCTTGAACTGAGACCAATTCCTCAACCCAATAAATTAGTTAGGACTTACGGGCTATTCCGAGGACCAAAAAGACACATCGCCTTGGCTGCTAAAATGACCAAAATACCCATGCTATATAAATAGCTGTATTTTGCATTTTAAATATTTCCTAATATCACCATAAGGAAATATTGACCCCAAGGACAATGCTGCATTAGCAAAGTCTTCGACCTACAGGTGAAATGACTAAAATACCCCTCTACACATCGTCGTACATTTAGAGAGGAAGAAGTATACTAACACCCCTCTAAATGACATCTACCATCCTTAGGCTTCTAGTCCAATGATCCACGACTTCATGGAGTGTTTCCGCTTTCCAAGGGAGTTACCCTAAAGCAAACATCCAAATCATGTTTCCCAGGGCCCTAGACATTTTAGACCATTCGGACAACCACAAGGGGCGTTATAATGCAGAAACTATCTTGTACAAGTCTGTGTTAACTAACTAGTCACACATACCCAACATGCAAGTATATTGGTCCTACGATAGAACCTCAACTATAGCAAATCAAAGTATATGCTTCCAGCTTCGCCAGACCACCAACTCATACTCAAGTCATAGAGTACTAGTTCACGCTGTAGCGGTAGTAGTCTAGGTTTCTATCATATAGTACTTTTAGAAACCACTACTATAGGTCATGTCCAACGTATTCGAAAAACGCTTATGTCATGAAGTGAGTGGACTACTCACTGGCTAAAGGTAAGTCATTCCCCATTTGGAATTCATAACATAATAATCTAAACATGATGAGGTTCCCAGTCTCATCAATAGGTTAAGAACAAATGTTTATGTGTTAAATAATCCGTGATTCATACCTTACTGTGAAAGACCACTATTCACATGAATCACTTATTTAAACACAATAGGTCTGTTCCAAACGAAAATCGTGCACAAACAAATAGTAAATTCACAAACAATTTCTGAAAATAAATTCTTTTATTAAAATATTCGATTTTACATCAGAAACCTAGTCTAAGAGGGCATACAATCCAACAATCTACTAGGTTGTTCTCTGAGACTATCTGTTCCACCACGATTTTCCGTCTCTGGATGAAATCCCGGATCAGGTGGTACTTTCTCTTGATATGCTTCCCCTTCTTGTAGTTCCTAGATTTTTTGGATTGCGAAACTATTCCAAAGTCGTCGAAATACACGACAATCGGTCTGTCCATGTGTGACACAACTCCAAGTTCTGAAAGGATCTTCTGGAGCCAGTCTGCTTTCTTGGATGCCTTCAAAGCTGCCACATACTCAGCTTCCATGGTTAAGTCAGCAATGCAAGATTACTTGATACTCCTCAAGACAAGGTAAAGACATATTTATTAGTAGATTTTCTCTCATCCTTATCTGCCTAAAAATTTGAGTCTGTGTATCCAATAGGAACCAAGTCGTCTACTTTGTAAATCAGCATATAATCTTTTGTACCACTGAGGTACTTGAAAATATGCTTTACAGCTTGCTAATGAACCTCCCCAGGATTTGACTAAAATCTGCTAACTACGCTTATGGCAAAGCAAATATTTGGCCTAATGCACAACATGGCGTATATGAGACTTCCCATAGTCGAAGCGTAGGGAATTTCACTCATCTTGTCTTTTTCCTTTTGAGACTTAGGACAGTCCTTAGAACAAAAAGACAACCCATGTCTACAAGAGATTAAAGCTTCCTTGCATAAGTCCATGTTAAACTTGACCAATATCTCGTCAATGTATGTCGTTTGGGATAATCCTAACATTCTTTACTTCCTATTTCTAAGAAGATTAATCCCGATAATATAACTGGCTTCTCCCAAATCCTTCATACTGAATTGACTAGACAACCAAACCTTAGTAGATGACAATATTCCTATATCATTCCCAATGATTAGAATGTCATCCACATATAGGATAAGAAAAATCACATGCCTTCCAATTTCCTGTACACGCATGATTCATCCTCGTTTTGAATGAAACCCTAAGATTTTACAGTCTCATCAAAATAAATGTTCTATGTTCTATATGCATGCTTAAGTCCATAAATAGACTTCTTAAGCTTGCAAACAATATAGTCCTAACCTTTAGCAATAAAATATTCTGGTTGGGACATATAGATGTCTTCGTTAAGATGGCCATTAAGAAATGTCATCTTGACATCCATTTGCAATATCTTGTAGTCGAAATGACGTGCAATGGTAAGGAAGATACGGATAGACTTAAGCATGGCTACTGGGGAAAAAGTTTTCTCATAATCAATTCCCTTTTTCTGAGTATGCCCCTTTCGCCACAAGCCTATTTTTGAAGGTTTCCACCTTCCCATCCGCTCCTCTCTTTCTCTTGTATAGCTACTTACACCCAATGGGTTTTATCCCTTAAAGTGAAGCTACAAGATCCTAAACCTGATTGAAGTACATAGACTCAATATCAGCTTTCATTACTTCATGCCATAGATTTGCATCAACATCAGTAATAGCCTCCTCGTATCTAGTAGGATTTTTTTCCTGATGGTCAGAGACCAGCTCGAAAGCTTCTCCTGTCTATCTTTCTGGAACTCTAGATACACTCCCACTACAACGAAGCTCCGTTTGTACAGGTTCTTGAGGTTGTGCCTTTTCTTGTTCCATAGTCGGGTCTAAAGAAGTTGATTTCGAAGATAATTTCACATGGAGTTCCAACTTTATTGGACCTTTAGTGGAAGTATTTTGATCATCCTCCAAGTATCTAGCATTAGTACATACTAGCACTTTCTGCTCCTTAAGATGATAAAAGTAACCTCCTTTGGTCGCTTTTGAATACCCAACAAAGTAGCAAATTCTGATTTTGGTTCTAACTTGTCTCTCTTGATCAGTACATAAAATGGATAGCCCCATATCTTGAGATAATTTAGACTTGGCTTGATTCTGAAAAAGTCCTAGCAATCATAACTTTGGACTGTGGCTTCATGACCTTCTCTGCCACCTGGAGCTCTTTTATTAACTTGGTTAAACTTATATTTAACTTGTTCATATTATAATTTAACTTGAACTGAGTAAAAGAGCTCGGAAGAGATTCAAAAACCATGTCCACTTGGCTCTCGGGGTCAATAACAGCCCCTAAGACTTCTACTTTCTCAAAAGCAGTAATCATCTTGAGTATATACTCTCTGACTGATGCTCCCTCAACTATCTTAGTGTTGATGATCGTCCTAAGAACCTCCTGCCATACGGGCCGACTCTTATCTGCGAACATCATGGCTAGTGTTGGCTAATGTCGTACGCAGTGGCCATATGCTCGTATTTAGACTGGAGCACATTAGACATAGAGGCCAATATGTAGTATCAAGCCATCTCATTGGCCTTCCATGCTTTCTCAGCCTCTTACTCGTTAGTGGTGAAACCCTCCCCTATAACAAGGCAGGCATCACATAGGACTGTTGGAATGTATGCCCTCTTAGACTAAGTTTCTGATATAAATATCGAATATGTTAATAAAAGAATTTATTTCAGAAATCGTTTGTGAATTTACTTTTTGTTTATGCACAATTTCATTTGGAAAAGACCCATTGTGTTTAAGTAAGTGGTCCATGTGAATGGAGTCTTTCACATTAAGGTATGGATCACGGGTTACTTAACACATAAATATTTATTCTTAACCAATTGATGAGAATGTAAATTTCATCATGTTTAGGATATTATGTTATGAATTTCAAATGGGAAATGGCTTACCTTTAGCCAGTGTGTAGTCCACTCACTTTATGACATAAGTGTATTTCGAATACGTAGAACAGGACCTGTAGTAGTGGTTTCTAAAAGTACTATATGGTAGAAACCTAGACTACTACCGCTACAGTGTGGACTAGTACTCTATGACTTGAGTATGAGTTGGTGGTCTGACGAAGCTGGAAGCATATACTTTGATATGCTATAGTTGAGGTTCTATTGTAGGACCAATATACTTACATGTTGGGTATGTGTGACTAGTTAGTTAAGACAACTTGTACAAGATAGTTTCTACACTATATCGCCTCTTGTAGTTGTCTGAGTGATCTAAATATCTAGAGCCATGGGAAACATGACTTGGATGTTTACTTTAGGGTAGCTCCCTTGGAAAGTGAAAACACTCCAGGTAGTCGTGGATCATTGGACTAGAAGCCTAAGGATGGTAGTTGTCATTTAAAGAGGTGTTAGTACACTTCTTTCTCTCTAAATGTATGGCGATGTGTAGAGGGGTATTTTAGTCATTTTACCTGTAGGTCGAAGACTTTGCTAATGCAACATTGTCCTTGGGGTCAATATTTCCTTATGGTAATATTAGGAAATATTTAAAATGTAAAATACATCTATTTATATAGTAGGGGTATTTTGGTCATTTTAGTAGCCAAGAGATGTGTCTTTTTGATCCTCCGAATAGCCCGTAAGTCCTAATTAATTTTTGGGTTGAGAAATTGATCTCAGTTGAGAGGGTTTTATTTTATTCAGGAAGTCTAATTTATTATTGGACTGGAATAAAATAAATGGAGAGAAATTTATTATCTGGTTTAATTGGTTAATTAATTATTCAGGGCCGAGGTCCAGTTTAAATATTCAAAGAATATTATTCATAGAATTAGGGAAAAGCCAAAATTTATTTAGTTAATAATATTCGGGTGTTTGAAATATTAAATCCCGGGAATATTATTTTTATCAAAATAATTATTTTTGGTTTTATGACTCTTGGCTTTCTGTGTGAAAAATAAAATAAAATAATAATAATAATAAAATTTCTCAGACTCTTGGCTTTCTGTCTCTCGTGCTTTTTCTCTTACTAGTTTTTGGTTTTTGTTTTCTTAACATAAGAAACTAAAAGGAAGCCTACCGTGAGAGGGTGGTGAAAAATCTGAGAGGCTTTCTTCTCACCCAAATCTATGTTCACCAACTAAGATTAGGCTGTGGAATATTCCAAGAATTGAAAAGCCTGGCATTCATTGCACCGGAGGTGAAGAAGTTTGGCAACCAGATCTTCAACTCACGAGAAGAAGGAAGCTGTTTTTGTGCTTCAAACCATTCTTCTTCAGTCTTTAAGGTTTAAGGCACCAAGAGGTATGATTTTAATCCCTCTATGTCGCTGCCATGCTCTATTTCTATTTTTCTGTCTCTATTTTTGTTCACTCGTGCATGCTCCTCTGTTTTTTTCAAATCCTTCAAGGATATACTTATACTCCTCAACAGTTTGAATTATTCATAGAATATTATTTTTCATGCAAAATATTCAAAGAATATTAACTATTGCAATAAAAATAACTTCGTCTAGTATGAGACCAAAAATTAATATATATATATATATATATATATATTAATTTTTGGTCTAGTGCACCCGCCACACTGGATCATAGCCCATGGGCCGCGATCTAGGCGTGTGCCCGCGACCCGGCCCGCAAAGTAGCCCTACTTCGCGGTCAAAATTGATGACCACAATTTGCAAATTGCAAATTTTCGCAAGAAAGGCTTTCTCACTCGCCACGAGGAAGCTTTCCTTGCGAGCTGGCGTGGCTACGGCTCCAAGCCGTGGCCCACTCGGCTCTACTCACAATCGCGGCTCGGCTCGGCTCAGCTCGGCTCATCTTCTTCAGCATTTCTTGCGATTTTTCTTCTACGATTTTGCATTTCTTCTTCTGGTTCTTTTGTCCAGACAGCATGTAAAACCATTTAACAAGCTTCTATACCCTTAAAAACAGTGGGCTTACATGTTTTATCTAAGAAAGCAGTAAATTATAGTATTCATATAATTCCACTTTTGAAACTTACACAGAGACTATCCCAAATCAGAAACATGAAGGTTCACAGATAACATCCAAATCAAATATTTTCTTATTTTTGTTAAGCCTAACATGCTTCCTATATTTACCAAACCATGACTCTGATACCACTTGAAGGTTGAAATGGCAAAGACGATGAAACCGAAAGCATGCTTACTGAACCAAAAAATACAGAGTATCATGGAAGTTGTTTACCTCTGTGTTTAAATGAAGATGTCTAAACCTGAATGCTTGCAGCCACTGATTCTCCCAACACCTCCGGTTGCACTCTTGCGAGCCGTTTACTCCTTCTCATTCACGCGAAGTTTTTGAGCTTCCGGAATATCACCACTCTTTCTTCTCAAAGCCAGTGAGAGCTTCAGAGACTTGGGTTCCTTATGGTCTTGGTTCTTCTCTTTTCATTTCATGCAATCCAAAAAGAGACCAAGAGAATGAAACAAAAGTATCATACTTTTTGTTATCCTCTCATGCCAAACAATACGGGATCCATCCCATTTTTTTTTATTTTATTTTACCCTTGATCTTATTCATTAGGTCAGATAAAATTATTTACTCTTAAACTTGAACACCCATAAATAATAAGCCTCAATTATTTATTTTCTAAACTTCATAAAATAATCCAATAAATAATTAACAAGCTAAAATAGACCAATATAAAATATTAGGTTTTTTATCTAGTTTATACCTAAATTAATTTTTTAATTATTCAATCTGGGTCTTGGGGCCCTGAATAATTAATTAAACAATTAAACTAGATAAAATATATACTATTTCTTGGATTTTTTATTTTATTCTAGTCCAATAATAAATTAGACTACTTAAATAACATAAAATAAAATTCATAATTATCAAGACCAATTCCTTAATCCAAATCTGTCTGGACTTAAGGGCTATTCCGGGGATTAAAAGACACATCGTCTTGGCTACTAAAATGATCAAAATACCCTGCTATATAAATAGTTGTATTTTATATTTTAAATATTTTCTAATATCATCATAAGGAAATATTGACCCCAAAAACAATAATGCATTAGCAAAGTCTCCGACCTACAGGTGTAATGACTAAAATACCCCTCTACGCACCGCCGCACATTTAGAGAGGAGGAGTGTACTAACACCTCTCTAAAAGATATCTACCATCTTTAAATCTCTAATCCAATGATACACGATTCTTGGAATATTTTTACTTTCTAAGGGAGCTACCTTAAAGTAAACATCCAAGTCCTGTTCCCCAGGGCCTTGGATATTTAGATCATTTAAACAGTCACAAGGGGTGATATAGCGCAGAAGTTATCTTGTACAAATTTGTCTTAACTAACTCATCGCATATACCCAACATACAAGTATATCGGCTCTACAAAAGAACCTCAACCACAACATATCAAAGTACATGCTTCCAACTTCGTCAGACCACCAACTCATACTCAAGCGGTAGAGTATTGATTCACACTGTAGCAGTAATAGTTTGGATTTCTTCTAAATAGTATTTTTTAGAAACCACTATTACAGGTCCTATTCTACATATTCGAAATATACTCATGCTATGATGTGAGTGGGCTACTCACTGGCTAAATGTATGACATTCCCCATATAGAATTCATAACACAATAACCTAAACATGATGAAATTCTCATTTTCATCAATCTGTTAGGAACAAACATTTATGTGTTAAGTAACCCGTGATCCATACCTTTCTGTGAAAGACCACCATTCACATGGATCACTTACTTAAACACAATGGGTCATATCCAAACATAAATTGTGTACAAATAAAATATAAATTCACAAACAAATTTTGAGAATAAATTCAATAATTACATCAAAAAACTAGTCTAGATGGCATACATTCCAACAAGTACATCTCAACTGAGTGCTCCTGGGACACCCCAACAGAATAGAGTAGGTGAGAAAAGGAATATGACATTGATGGAGATAGTTCGAAGCATGATGTCTCATGCGACTTTTTCAATTTCTTTTTGAGGATATACTCTATAAACAACGACATACATTATGACCTTGGTATCTTCCAAGTCAATACCTAAGATACTCTATGAGATATAAATTGAGTGAAAGCTAAGTCTAAATCATATCAGGATATGAGATTATCTTACTTATGAATTGATTAAGGGAGATAAGTTAGAACCAAATTCAGAATTATGTTATTTTATTGAGTATCCAAAGGGAACAAAAAGTGGATACTTTTATCATCTAAATGAGCAAAAGGTACTGATAAGTACTAATGCTAGATATTTAAAGGAAGATCAAAATACGTCTACAAAAAGTTCAACTAAAATGGAACTTATAGAGAAGTTGTCCTCTGAGTCGACTTCCAGTAACTCAATTGTAGAACAAGAAGAGACCCAATCTAAGAAATCTTGTGCAACAAGAGCCTCTTGTAGTGGGAGGATATCTAGAGTTCTAGAAAAGTGGACAGGAGAGGTTTTTAACCTAGTCTCTGACCATCAGGAACAATATCCCACTAGATACGAAGAGGCTATTACTAATTTCAATGCAGACATTTAGCATGAAGTAATGAAAGCCGAGATTGAGTCAATAAACTTCAATCCGGTTTGGGATCTTATACCTTCTCCTGAATGGATAAAACCCATTGAGTGTAAATGGGTAATCAAGAGAAAGAGAAGAATGGATGTGAAGGTAGAAACCTTCAAAGTTAGGTTAGTAGCAAAGGGTTATACTCAGAAAGAAGGAATAGCTATGAAGAAATTTTTTCTCCGATAGTCATGCTTAAGTCTATTAATATCCTTCTTACCATCAAATGTCTTTATGACTACGAGATATGACAAATAAATATCAAGACGACTTTTCTTAATAGCCATCTTAGTGAAGGTATTTATATATCCCAACTGAAAGGTTTTGTTGCAAAAGGCCAAAGCATTTGATTTGCAAGTTAAAGAAATCTATTTATGGACTTAAGCAAGTATCAAGAGTATAAAACATTCATTTTGATGAGACTGTAAAGTCTTACTACATTATTCAAAACGGGATGAACCATACATGTACATGAAATTGGAAGGCATTAAGGTTGTCTTTCTTGTGTTATATATGGATGACATTTTACTCATTGATAATGATATAGAGACATGGTCATTTACAAATGTTTAGTTTTCCAATCAATTCAGTACGAAAGACTTAAGAGAAACCAGTTACATTTTCAGGATTAAGCTTCTTAGAAATAAGAAGTAAAGAATGTTAGGATTATCCTAAATTATATATTGATAAGATGTTGGTCAAGTTCAGTATGGACTCATGCAAGGTAGCTTAGATTCCTTACAGACATGGGTTGTCTCTTTCTTCGAAAGAATGTCCTAAGACACAAGAAGAGGAAGAGAAGATGAGCAAAATTCCCTATACGTCGGCTATAGAAAGCCTCATTATGTCATGCTATGTATTAGGCCAGATATTTATTTCGTTATGGGCTTAATTAGCGGATATCAGTCAAACCTTGGAGAGATTCATCGACCAGCTGTAAAATATATACTCAAATACCTTAAAGGAATGATGGATTATATGTTAGTCTACAGAGCCGATGACTTAGGTTCCAAATGGATACATAGACTCAGACTTCCAAGCAAATAAAGATAAAAAAAAACTTATTAGTAGATATATCGGACATATCTTTACGTTGTCTGGATGTGCTATTTCATGGAAGAGTATCAAGCAATCTTATATTGCTGACTCAACTATGGAAGTCGAGTATGTGGCAGCTTCGAAGGCATCCAAAAAAGTTGTTTGGCTCCAGAAGTTCCTCTCAAAACTTGGAGTTGTGCCACATATGGACAAGCCAATTACGATGTATTATGACAACTCAGGAGCTGTCTCGCAGTCTAAAGAACCAAAAAACCACAATAAGGGAAAGTGTATCAAGAAGAAGTATCACATGATCCAAGAATTCATTTAGAGATGGAAAATCGTAGTGGAACAAATAGTCTCGAAAAATAATCTAGCGAATCTGTTGACCAACCCTTTGGCAGAGAGAGTCTATAAAAGATACTTAGATGCCATACGACTAGATGCCTACGGGCTTACATAATCTTAGAGTACAAGTAGAAGATTATTGTAATGTATGCCCTTAAAATATGTATCTTATGTAAATTAGATGATAAAATAAATAAAGTATTACTCTCCAAATTGTTTGTGTTTCTTTATTTTAATTTATGCATGATTTTGTTAAAAAATAACTATCGTATTTAAGTAAGTAATCTATGTGAATGAAGGTCTTTTACAGTAAGATGTAGATTATAGGCTACTTAACACATAACTTAATTCTTAACCAGATGATCAGAATAGAGATAAAAGGCTGTTGTATTATGAATTTCAAATAGGGAATAGTTTACCTTTAGCTAATGAGTAGTTATCTCACTTCATAGTATAAGCTTATTTAGAATACGCAGAATTAGACCCGTAGTAGTGGTCTCTTAAAGTACTAAAATAATATAAACCCAAACTATTACAGCTACAGCGTGGACTTATACCATATGGCTTGAGTATGAGTCGGTGGTCTAGCGAATGTAGAAGTATGTACTTTGATGTACTGCAAGTAAAGTTCTATTATAAGACCAATATACTTGTATGTTGGGTATGTGTGACTAGTTAGTTAAGACAAACTCATATGAAATAGTTTCTACACTCTTAAATGGAGAAATCACCCCCTTATGATTGTATATGGTAATCTATATAATTTAGATCCCTGGGAACATGACTTAGTATTGCACACTTTTTGATAACTCCCAAAAATAAGCAGATACATATTGAGAGTCATGGATTATCGGACTAGGCATTTAAGGATGGTAGAAGTCATTAAGAGGGATGTTAGTACACTTGTCCTATCTTAATGATGGATATTACATAAAGGGATATTTTAGTCATAATACATGTAGGTCAGAGACATTGCTATACGCAGCATTGTCCTTGGGTCAATATTTCATTATGATGATAATAACAAATATTTAAAATAAAAAAATACAATTAATTTTATAATAGGGATAATTTAATCATTTTAGTAGCAAAAACAACGTGTCTCTTGATATTTGGAATAGCTCGTAAATCCTAACTAATTTTGAACTAAGGAAATGGTCTTAAATAAAAATAGATTTTATTTTATTCAGATGGCCTAAGTTATTATTGGGTTATAATAAAATAAAACATCCAAAGAGATAATAAATTAATTATCTAGTATTATTCAGGGCTTTAACCTAATTTAAATAATTAAGGTTGGTTGGGTCTAGACTAGGGGAATTTTTCTTATTCCGTATGCCTACACATGTTCATGCGTCATATTACTCAAATTCTATACCCTCTTTGACAAGAATGTGAATATGCCATATATATATATATATATATATATATATATATATATATATATATATATATTATTTATTTTGATGAATACATTTCAATCATTCCATCCATCGTTCGTATATAGTTTGTTTGGCAACCTTATCAGTCAGAGTTAGTGAAACTCCTCCCTTCAATTTATTTAGAGGCACAAGAAATGGAAGTCACGCACACAATGCTTATCAATTGGGAAGTAGCGGAACATTGTACTAATAACTTTAATGTTTCAAGAGATTAGCTTATTTCTTGATATATTAACCATTTATTATCTCATCTTTTGTATGTTTCGATGTGATTACATTGTTGTACTTGTAATCTTGACACATATATTTTGAATGGATCCAATAAATTTTATTTATTTATTTATTTATCATATTATTATACGTAATTATTAAATCTTATCAATTTGAGATGATTATTTTGTTATGGTTGTAATCTTATCACAATTTTTTAATTATATTACAAATGATTTACAAGTGATATGAGAAGAATTTTAGTTGTATTACAGGTAATTTACAACTGTAGCATTATATTCTGGAAGAGATGTGTAACATATACAACCTTGAGGTCACATTTTTTCCTTTTTTTTTTCATTTCCAAAATTTATAGAAAATGAAATTTAACAGAACGATGTCGTTTTCTTAAAGTCGCATTAGATCGATAATATTCCCAATAGCAACCGACAATCTCATTTTACGAAAATTCCGGCGTATAACATGTCAAAAAGCATCCACGTAATAAAAGCACATTTTAGAGTATTTGTTTGAACCAAAATAAAAGAAAATTCTTACATACACCTGATACTTTAAGTACTTATACCACATACTGATAAAATTATACACTATTTTTTTCTATACAACTCTCAATACACATCATATAAATACCTATAGCATCCAGTGCACAGCAAAAATTTTCCCAAAATAAAGAGAACCAAACCAATGAACTTTGTAATGAATAGGCCCTCTGACCATCATTCCAGCGTGTGATAGAATAACTGGAAGCACTGAAACACCAACACAGCTCGTCAGATTTACTATTAGATCGAGAGATGCTTAGTTGGGAAAAAAGACTATTTTCGAAAAAATAGATGAATTGTAATTAACCTTCTAGTAACTGTGGGCGACGTCAGTACCTTTTTTCACACTGCAAAGAGATTTCCAAAAAATGTGGATTTCATTATGGGCACAAAATACAAAGAAAACAGGTTTGTTTCCCACGCCAGGCACTCTATTCAACTCAATCAAATATGAAAAATGGAAATGAACCTTATACATAAAGAAAATTACAATATAGACCCCCCACCATGTCACACAATTTACATACAACAAAACTGAAAAAGAGAGAAAAAAAATTGCAACCAAAACTAACTTCCATCAACACCCAGGAAAACATCAGCAAGAAAGCCAGCTATACATGACCAGCATCTATTGGAGCCCCAGTCCTGGCCTGTGATATTCTGTTTGCATAAATTGTCACTAATCGTAGTTGTGTACTGTTCAGGCCTTCCAGATATGGTAGAAATCCTTTCCCCAACATGATATATATGTCAACCAGGCAGAAAACAACAGTCTGCCAACCAAAGAATTAAACGCATCAATTTCCAAGACATTTTTACGTAAAGGAGAACAATACATGCCAAGTATCTATAAATAAAACACAGATTAACTGACTGCCCCGAAATATCCTATTGAAAATACAGCATGGTTGAGAAGATATTGACAGTTCCACTGCTGATTGAAAGTATCTAAATGCTTTTAAGTTGAATGTAGAAAATATTGACAGTTCTGACCTCAGACAAAAAGAAATAAGTTTCCCGTTCACCTTATATACTCTACACACGGTTGATAAATGCCTACCATTTTTAAAAGCATAAACATCTCCAAGACTCAACCAGTCTCTCATGTACAGTCATATTTGTTGAGAAGACCACTTTACTGAGAAAAATGATACTTTCCTGACAGCTTGACACACTACTACTAGAGAATGATCTCCCGGACAAGAGTTGCCTAATGTAAAGAAAACCAACCTAAGAATTTAATACCATCACCTTGCTTGCAAATTAAAAGAACCAAAAAAAAAAAAAAAAATCTGTTCTCTTTATTGAGTTTTCAAATAGAGGATTTTGAAAAAAAAATGTCTGTTACTTTCAACGTTGAGGACATGATCTATAACAGGGTGATAAATACTGCCTTGCGAAAAATGTGAATAAGAGAAACATTACCTTGCGAACATCAGCACTCTGGTTACCAAAAGCATCAAACAGCGCAGGTAAAAATGATGGTAACTGAGCCATCAATTCTTCTTGTGACAGCCTTCCCACAAGCTGCAAACAGAAACAGAATTCATTACAGTCCACACAGTGAATCTACCTTGAAAAGGAGAAAAGAATTATCATGTATGTCACATGTCAACAGGAATTATATACACAAGTAAATTATTTCTTTGGCTACATAGGAGAAAGAGCAGAAAACATGGGGGATTACAGTATTATATGGCATGAGTTCAACCATAGCTACCTTGCCACACGAAGTTCATGAATAAATAGTTTCAGCTTTCTTATTAAGACACAACTATTATATTAAACATTATGTACTATGAACCCTCGGGCAAAATACATGTGCATGTGTGGAATGAACTACAAAAAAATTTGAAGCAAGGAAAGAAGAGCCAAAAGAGATCCAAACAGCTGATTGAAAGTAGAAATCTGATACCTTTGTTAAACAATTTATACAAGTAACAAGAGTTTTCTCATCTTCGGTAACCAGTAAAGGAACAATAACCTACAATGAAACCAAAGTAAAAAGATTGAGCATGGTAAAAAACACGAATATTAGGCAAAACATAATGAAATTACAAATGAGCAAAGTTCCTGAATCACTTACACTTAAGCATCTAAATGGATCATATTGCGACAACACTATAGTTAAACAATGCTCTGCTTCATTTGCAATCTAAGTAAAGCATATATTCCCATAAGATATATGCATACACAAAAAAACACACTGGGGAAAATTTTTTACAACGAATATCCAGTCAAAGAAACATTACTTTTGGAACAACATCTTTTGTAACATGAAGCAGTTTTTCAATCACAATCTCAACAGAATCCTCCATTGCATGTTTCTGCAAATAGTAGAAGTTCAGAGGTGTGAGATTAGATTACAATTGAGGGGATCACTGGTCCAAATGGGACAACAGCAACATTATTAAGAGCAAATCATTGAGAACTCATAATGCTGAAATGAAAATAATTCAACAGACCTGATTATTTAGCATTTCAATTATCAGAGAGAGAGCCAGTTCCCGGGTTAATGAATCAGAATCATCCAAGACTTCCAATACTACTGTCAAAATCTGATTGAAGTACTGCACCACAGACCAAATATAATATTTAATTCTTCAATAGAAGCTAAAGTTTGCTATTCTAGTCTAAAAGGATAAGAAATAACATACCTTAAGAAACCCAGCCCACATTCCATAATCATACACCATAAAAACAATCTTACGCTCATTAGCCAGCCCATTACCTCTCCCTCTCTCTCTTCGATTTTTTTTTTTTTCCTTTTATTATAGAAAAATGGTAGCTAAATAAACATCAATGCCAATTCCAGATGTAAAGCAGAAAATCCAGCATTTTTTGGTTGATTAGTGGTGTGGACAACATAAAACCTTACAGCTGAACATTACCAGAAGCCATGTCCTTTGTTAAACCAACAGACAAAGCTATACTTGTAACTACATTCCATTCTAGTTTTGATCTCCCTCCAAGCTACACTGTTGAGAGTCTAATTGTCTCCTTTGATGCATACAATTGCCATAGATAGTTTCTCTAATTCACACCCTAATTCTATTACCTCTTGGGTTTTATGTTATCACAACCCTTTCTAGATCTCACTGCATTTACCTATTCAATGAACACATATTTCAACCTTTAATTACTTGAATGTGTATGTCCAAGAGAGGAGAGGAATGAGAAACAAGAATAATGAGTTTAAAACCAATTAGTACCTTGCTCCAGATAGAGTCATTATTAGCAGTAGAAGCTTCAACTAACTGCTGAAGGGCGCCATGCTTGCTTGCAGTAGGACTTCCATCATTCCCATTGCAAATCTACACAAAAAACAGAAAAGGATATTAAAATTCAATTTTCAGCCATTTTCCCAGAAAACTATAAAAAATTAATGATAATAAATGGGCAGGAACCTCTGCAAAACAAGAGTGGTGGAACTGTTCAACGAATTTACTTTGTTCGAAAAGCACATGAAGGTCACAAAGAACTCACCAAATGAAGAATTTGAGGAATGCTTGGTCCTGTTTCTGGAGCAGAGTTAATCATCAGATTTGCAACCTTTGGGGAGTCATGCGTTGATTCAACTGAAGGCTCATTATCTGCCATTGATGCTGCAGTTACCTGTCGATTATTGGAGCCGATTAGTCCATTCAGGTCTAATCGTGGTGTCAAACCAACCTCTGGAATGGCACTGCTGTCCATGTTCCCTATGCGGTCCAGGCTAGCCCAAGATCCAATGTTTTCAGAGGTAGCATGTGCTGTATATTTCACATCCTTGGCTTTAGAAGCTACAACATCACTGTTGGAACCAGCATCCAGATTATTGAAATAATGCCTTTGAACTTCATCAGCCATTGGTTGAGCAGTGGAGCCTGTGATATGGGATAAATCTTGAGCAGAACTCCATTTTCTACCCCCATCACTGTCAATTGAGCCTGAAGAATACCTTCCAAATAAATGACCCTTCTTGGACACTCCAATATAACCATCTTCAGAAGATGTTCCAACAACATCAGATGGATCATAAGAAGACTTGGAACGTCTGTCCTTCTTGCTCTGCAAAAAGTTCATCAAGTCTACTTCTATACGAGGAGTGTACTGCTTAAGGGCTCTCCTCAAGGAATTTTGTTCTTCAACTGATAAACTAAGAATAAAATTTAAAACTGCTACCGAATCAAAGTGGGTATACACTGATATGAAGCACGTAATGGCTGCTTCCTTCAATTTTGTATTCTTGTCATGGACCAATGGCGTCAATTTTCCAAGCCATAACTTCAGGATACCACTATTACCATAACCTTCAGAGTTAGAGGCATGCTTGTTAAATGAACCAATTGCAAACTCAATAACTGCCAATTTTGCTTTTGGAGAACGCTGTTCATCTAGAGAACGAAGCAAAGCTGGCAAAAGGGAATCTATGCCATATGTCTTGCCAACGATTTCCAATGTACTTGAGCAAGGCTGTCTAACTAATTCTTTTGGATCAATTAACCTAGAGAAAACATGAGGCAAAATCCTCTCTATGTAACTTTCAAATGGCTTTTTGCAAGCCGGGATAAGATCTGCAAGTGTCGAAAGAGCTGCCTGTGCAACTTTATGATGAGGATCATCCAAATGCTGGAAAAATAACTTCATCACTTTCTCAAAACTCTGAATAATTTCTTGAATACCACGTGGTCCTTGCTGCAGGAGCGATCGGACATAATTAAAAGCAGCAACCCGTACATTCCAATCAGAACTGGAACTTAGCCCCTCGCTCAGTGCATCATTAAGAGAAGCAGGACCCTCCACATAGCTAGACACATCACCAAGAGAAAGTTGGTTATCGTCGAAGCTCCTTCTCCTACCTGCCGACATTCGTCCAGCTACATTCTTTCTCAAAAGTGGCCTTTGAAAATTCGGTACATTATTATTACTGGAGTCCCTGAAACTACCATCTCTATATGGTGTGTCTCCATAATGTCTTTCAACATGTGAGTTCATGTAGCGCCTGGTGTCCCTAAAATCGGAATTCTCTTCAGTGAAACTTCTTTCATGCAGCTTTTCGATTCTCTTGGCAGAATATGAAGAAATAACTGACAAGTGGTCAGTTCCAGCACTACCCCGATATGACAATTTGCCTGAATCTTTTGAAGCCTGAATCTGAGAGATAATATCAGACAAACCCAAGCCACCATTGTGGTTATTACTTTTAGACATACCAGATGATGAATCTAGTAATAAAGAATTTGCAAGACTATTTGAAGCGGGAACAGCAAGAGGAAATGGCGGATCACGAGATGATGGTGGGTCAACTCCTGCACTAGGGGCAAAAGGAAAGAAAAATTCAGCCATTCAGAAAAATCTTAGAAAGCAACTGTAGTCAGGCTTCACTTCACTCAGTCCTAATGCACCGTTCCGGTATCTCCAATACAGCACTAAGAAGTTACTTCAGACATTTTACAAAAATAAAAATTGGCTGCTAATAAGAAGATAAGGAATCAAGAAATGCATACCAAGGTCCAAACTAGATGATCGACTTTTCTCAGATATGTCCAAACCTCTAAGCATACTCTCAATGGCAGTAACTTTCTCCTTGCTTGCATTCAGCACACTTTCAAGGCTGCGTTCAGTGCCTTTGCTGGCAGACTTAGTTTGTGATAGTAAAAGACCAGAGGATAGAGATGCCCCTGAGGGTAAACTTGCACTTCTGTCCATTGCAACTATGGCAGAGGTTCCATAACCAGGAAGGTTAGGAGCTGATGTATGAGGGGTGAAGGACGTGAGTGAACTCCTCTCACGAACAGAAGGAGAAGCATGCCGTCTGTGTATCCCTCCATCCTCATCGTTTATTATCTGCATAAAATAGTAACTGCAATCTTCAAGACGAAATTCTCAAGTTCAAGACCTTTATTCAGTGTCAGGATTTTAAGAAAGCAGTGGTTTACATCAGGAAAGAATTTACCCTTTGTATGACAGGATCAAAGGACACAAACAACCTCCTTGAACGCTCTGGCCAAGTTTTTGCAAACATTCGGTAACATGTCCTTGCAGTTGATCTTACCTGTCAAATTTTGCATGTCATATATAAACATAGTGCAGCTAAACTAGAGAGGATACAAAAAAATATGTAAACTGCAACCCAAAAGAATAACATAAGATACATGGTACATATGGTGTGTATGCGCGCACACAAATAAATATGCATTGATTCCATTTCATCATGAACAAAGGTTCAAGAAAGATCCATACCTCACCCATAGCGTCTCCCACACAACATTTTATAAGGTCTTCATAGAGATCAGCCGAGCGTTGAATTTCAGGAGCATCAGCCCAGTATTCCAATATCAAAAGTGCATATTCAACACACCTGATAAGGGCCACAAACACCAACATAAACAACAACAACAACAACAATAATAAGAACAACAATATAAGTTGACCTCTAAGGAAAAAGCAGAACATCACCTTGCACGAAGTACAGCACTACGGTCATTCTTTGCAGAATCAGCTATTCGAGGAAGAGCACGAGAAACTTTGCAATTCCGCAACATCTGAACATTAATAAAAGAAAGATATGATTGAGGTAAATATCACCATGCATCTATGCATGTATTAACCCAAGGACGAGGAACTAGCCAACAGAGTGACAAATAGAGCATTACTGTCTTTATGCAGTTGTCTGCAGATTCTGCAATTACAAGTACAGTTATCACAACAAGCTTGAAAAGCACCTGAAATTGAAAGCCAAATGTAAGAACCAAATTAAAGCATAAAAGACCATCATAATTAACAATGCAAAATGATTCTTACCGGAATGAACATTTCAGCACATGCTTCAAAATCTCCCAACAGCTCTTTTGATAAAAAGCTCAATAGATGGCATGCCTATTTAATAAACAAAAAGAAGAACATACCAAGCAGACCACAGTAGCATCAATAACATACATTATGTGAAAATAAAATGGCAAATTACAGTATTACATCTCATTCATTGACTTTCCATTGATGCTGAAAATGTTGCTTAACAAAAATATTAGGAATGCATGAAGCTAACACTTAATTCCAATACAATATATTACTGGCTCGAGGACAAAAAAAGGAAGAAAAAAGAAGAATGGTGGTAAGGCCTGAACCTATTCAAAGCACGGCCGCTTCAGAAAAGGAAGTTTCTTCTGTGAGGTTACCAAAGGGAGTAAGTTCAGATATTACTGAACTCTAAGAAGAGCTATGTATTGGAACTATACCCTATGACCGCTAATAACTCAACATTCAGAAATCAAAAAGGCCATCTCCATGTTTCTGACTCTTTTTACTCCAAAATCACAGAATTGAATTGCACATAAGACGACAGGTAGACATGAAAAAGATTTCTGCAAAGACAATTTGAGATGTGATATATCCCTCTACTTTTTCTTCCCCTCCTACTTAACCCACTTAACAAAAACAGTGCTTACATTAAACTTCCATTTTTTTTGCCCTCCCACTTTCTATTGAACCAACATTCATTATGCAAGAGTAGGTGCTACAACAACAAAGAAAGAAGTATAACCAAGCAAAATGTAACCACACCTGCTTCACGATGCTAGATCTCCTATCAGATAACTGTGTGCTCAGAGGACCAACAAGTTGCTTCAGAAGTCCACGATAACATGGGTAATCAGCAGCACCTGATGGAGATATAGAGAAAATCACAGCCACAACAATCAGGTGTCACAAAGGCACATAGGGTTTTAGTTATGAGAAGTATATGGAGAATCTAGCTTTCACTAACATAAGAAACATAAGGGGTCCCAGTTTCATAGGAAAAACGAAAAATAAACTATTTCACCAACACACAGACAACATCTAGTGCTTCACCTAAAAAATGTTGTTACAGTTGTGGACTACAGAAGCCCCATTACACGTCAAGAAACAGTTGGATGATAGCAAATAAGTGAAGAAAACACAGACAATCTGAATGCCCATCAGAAACATTTGAAGTTTGAACAGGATACACATGGAGAAGTGATTTTCAAAAATACAACTCATAGATCAAATCACAAAGCTTGATGGAAAGCATTAAATTCATTGCTTATCAGTTCATTAGACTATAAGCATCTGGTAGCTGCTCTTCTCAATAAAGCTTAAATCAAGATTTTCAAACTTTGAGCAATAAATTATGCTCTTTAAGAGAACTGCAACAATCTCTAGCAGCCAAAATTCTAATCCCAAAGAAAGACCAAAAAATGAAAGTTATTACAACAGAATGCAAAACGCAGCTAAGTCCACTGAATCGAAGCATTGTGACTGCATGCATTAGTCAACATGTCTTCCCATTTTAGCAATGAGCATGTAACTCGCACATAATAAAGGACACAGTAGCATGTTGTATAACACAATCAAGATAACAAGCTATTCAGATGTTCGAATAAAAGATAGCTGTCTTTTGTTTTGTTCCAGGAGAAAGGGGACAGAAAAGGAAAGAGTGTAGGCTGTCATGCACAAACCTCCAATAACAAGACCTTCAATTCTTTGCATGGCTGCAATACGGATAGACCAATCTTTCTCAGGTGTAAGGGTAGAAGCAACCTTCTCAAACTCCCTTATCAACTCTTTTTCTGAGTAAACCTTGATAGGCTCTACAAGTTTTTCAGTGATATCACCATCTCCTATGGGAGTACAGAATAAAAATAGGAAAATCAATAAGGGACATATCGTATCCTCTTATTCACATAATATCAATAAGCCACGAGAATAGACCAGCATTTGGCTAAAGTATCTACAGACAAATACACTATTCTCTTGGACATATAAGCTTCCAATCACAAAACTGATTAAATAAACTGGCCTCCTGTACCCCTGCAAGGCCATCCCAGATGCAAGTCCCCCAACAGACACTACGAGACATGGTGATCGAATCCCTCAATGCATGTCCTATCATGCGTGGCCAATCATAGGAATAGACTGCCGTAACCTACAGTAAGCATACAACAAACTTGAGTGCTCAGTGCACTAGTGGATGGATGGCATCATGCACACTTAACACACTTGTAACTGTCCTGCAATGTCAACACCTCATGCACATATCATTTCCAAGTAAGGAGCCATGGCTCCCTAAGTGGGCCTGAGGCTTCACTCAATGCACAATCAAACACCCTGGATGAAGAAGAATTTAAAATTTTTTTGGACTGCACAACTTATTTAGCCAACAAAAGAACTATGGGCAACAAATAAAAAGTCTACAATTATCAACTCAATAGAAAAATATCTTGTAGAATATCCATACATGGGCAAGTCAATATACGTTTAACTAACAAAAATAAGGAATTCACAAAACTCAGGATGCACTAACCTCCAAAGAGAGATACCTCGCGTGATGAACTTTTAGCCTTGGGACTGCTCCTTTTCGTGTTAAGGCTTGCAGGCTTAACCTCGCTAGCAGTCACAATTACATCAGAAGAACGAACTTTTGGCTCAATTTTCTCTAATCTGGCATTGATATCTTTTACCTGCAGTCAGTTATTATACAGGACAGAACATTTGGAGAATAAGCAGCAAGATAAATTCTCTTCTATGCAAATAATTACCATTTGGAGAATAAGAACATTCTCTAATATGCTCAATGTGATGTGATGGGAACAATTACAAAAATACTCTCTTCTAAGCAAATAATTACCATTGTCACCGGAAGTGAATGACGCTGAAGTTCATCACGAAATTGAGGCCCAACCTGATTATACATCTCCTGGAAGAAGAAAAGGTATTTCATTTTAATACTTCATGGGTTGTCCATTGCTTTATAAAACAAGACCATAAGCCTCTATTAAGAAGAAGACAAGGAAAAGAAAATCAGAACTTAATTGCATCTAAATTCAGATGGATTGCTTCAATTCTGAGAGTTATTGCCATCATTGAGTAACACTAACCACTCAACTGGATAGAAAAAGGAAATACCCCTTAAGATTCTTAATAGTGAAAGAAAATCTCTAGTTGGATAACCTGAAAACATGTTCAAGGGTCAGGAAATTCCGAGATGCTTCAGGAATCACTAAGGGAAAATTGAAAACTGCATCTATTCCAAAATTGAACAGAAATACCTGTCTCAACCCAAATTTGCCAAAATTTGAACTCAAATCCCAGCAATTGAAGGGTTCCTAAAGCTTCTATTTTGCTACAGAAACATTGGAACTAGTTTTTGTTCCAATCAACTATTTGATCACAATAAGACAAAAGAAAAGGAATTGTTAAAGTTGGAAGATTTAGCAAACACTAATTAAAAGTTTTTCACCAAACTCCAAAAGCCACCAATATCAATCACATAGACCAAAAGCTTTTCCTTAGCAGCATGCTTATCTAGTCAAAACCTTCCGATGCTTTTAACGTAACCAAGACGGCAGGCCATACAAGCCATCCATATGACAACCCAAGGTCATATAAAGCATCCACGGAGTATTCAACCGATTATGTGACCAATGGAATTCCCGTTAGAGTTTGGTTTTGCTTCGCTTAACAGATACTAATACCGTAAGGTGTTGGTAAGAGGACTCCTACCATAATGTTTACCAATGTCTCTCTGTGTGTGTGTGTGTGTGTGTGTGTAAGATCGTTAACAGTAAATGGTACAGTTACCATAACACTGCCGTTCCTAATGATATAATGTAAACATGTTGTAGAAGATCATATAATACATCAAATTGTATCATTAGAAGTAAAGAAATAGCAAGTCATTAGCCCCTATACAAATCCAGTTCATGAGGCTTTAGGAATTGTAGGATCTAGCAAGGGTTCAATGTATGCAATATCCATGAACCAGAAGAGCCTTCTTGAGGCACCCTAATTGGAGAAGCAATTGCATCTCAGGAAACAAGGTAGAAAAGTCGGAGAAACAACTGCCAATTTTATCATTCAACAACATCGGAACAGCAATTAAAATTGCCCCCACCCAACTAAACACAGAATTAAATTAATTCTGTCACAAGCTCTCAAGAACACCCCAAGGGGGGTAAAAATAATCTAATGATAGTTCCAAGGACTGAGATCATTCCAACTCTACAATGGAATGGACCTCTTGACCATACTCAGTCTTAAAACCATGTAGCTTATGCTAGTGCATTAATTTTGCACAACCAACCAAACAACAAGTGAACTAATACTCTCACTTCGCACTCAAAGTATTATGACCTGTCACTGTTGCTTTTTCATTTTTAACTTTTTTTGTAGGTATAAACCGGGTTGCGATAATGTCAATACACTCGCTTCACACTCAAATGACCAACAAGCAAGCCACAGCATCCTGTGGAACCAATTTTCTGTCACTTCAAGAAGAACGTATATTGCCCTGTCACAGAATTTTAGGAAGTTGCAATGCACACTAACCACAGCAGCCAAAATCATCTAGTGGCAGTTAAACCTCATCTGGAGATTAACACTTCTCTTAGCCACCTTGTTAAAATAATTCTTTTTTTTTTTTAACAAAAGAAGAGAGAGAGAGAGAGAGAGAGAGAGAAACTACTTAAGTAAATTCACAGGAAAATAATCTATAGTACTCCCTCTGTCCATTTTAGCTTAATTTTTTCCTCATACACCCCTCCATTAGTATTAGATGACTCATTACTCCATTAAAACTAGACGGCTCGTGTTACTAAATTATTCTTAAAGCTAAGTATTCTTTATTTTTTTTAGTTCAAGGGTTAATGGGAATGCAAATTATGTATTCAAACTACATAGTTCTAACTCCTTTTACTTATTATTTCCTTTCTCCAACTAGAACAATTTATTGATGGTACCTTTTTCTTGATTAGGAAAAAAGTGGATTTACTCAGTCAAACATTTGAACCA
The DNA here is from genome assembly GCA_026120185.1 of Voacanga thouarsii. NCBI lineage: Eukaryota > Viridiplantae > Streptophyta > Magnoliopsida > Gentianales > Apocynaceae > Voacanga > Voacanga thouarsii. Next base: position 1,964,844 of record JANUWF010001339.1, read on the forward strand.
ATAAATTGTCCAATGAAATGTTCTAACCTCAATACATGATATAGCTGCTTCCCTCACAGCAGGATTTGGGTCATTCAACATCTGTAAAATCTAAAAAAACAGAAGAAAATAAATTAATTTTTAGAATTCCAAACAATTATACGGGCAATAATTTCAATATTCTTTTTCTTTAATTCATATCCATAACAAGTTGGTAAGAGAAGCATAGATGATATATGTGATACTCTCGTACAGAAGGAAGAATAGCACGTTGAAGAGGAAGCTCTGTTGAAGCAAAAAGAGCCATAGCTGATGTAACAGTACGGGCAAATTCCTCTCGAACTCTCCAGCTTTTATGCATCCAAGCATAAGAGCCTGCTCTTTCAACAATGATAGTTGGTGAAGAAACCTATAGCAACGACAATCATTTAGAAAGATACCCAGATTTTGCTCAAATTCCCCAAAAGAATCTTAGACCATGCACAAAGGTAGAAGTACAAAACAATAAATGCAGTAATAAGATGAAAACTTTCACAAAACTTAAGGAATTTTGCTCTGAGAAAACATAAGTCAAAGCTATCCAAGTCACAAGGAAGAGCTCTGTGGTGGATAATTTATTATTAACGCAAAACCAAAAACTTCTGATCTTGAAAATTTTCAAATTGTCATGAATCTCCCATCAATCCTGCACTGGCAGACACCAGAATGAAACCAAAGGTTCAATGTGGTTCCACAGGTGTGTAAATGGTTGTATGCTCCTTAGAATCAAGAAGTGGGAGACCCCAAAAAGAACTTTGACCTACTAAGGTTTTCAGAAATTACTTTTTGGTTTAAACCATACTCTTAGTTCCTCCATGAATTCTCATATTCCAAATGGCTACATGATACTAACTCAACGTATATAAGACTTCCAGTTAGGACAAATTCAATGGATATAACAAACAAGCATCAAATAGATTTCTTTTAGAAAATTGCAACTCTTTTTTTTTTGTAGGTAGAAAATTGTAACTCAAATTTAAAGAGTGATTTTAATTCCACAGCATAGATATCTTGCCTATCAATTCTCCTAAATATTGTATCAGACCAAACTATTGAACTGTGATTAAAAAACCTAGTTCAAATATCCATCCTATTGCCGCTAGATGATGGTCGAGAAAATTTCAAACTCAAAAAAAAAAATTCCATGAATCATGGTTGCAAATTAATCTCTCCTACGCCAAGCTTAAACACAGCAAGCAGCATTTTGCAATCAAAAAGGCTTAAATAAGAAGACAAATCTTCAACAAATCCAGAATCTAAACTAGGATCATCAAATGGTAATCAGATCCTGAAATAAAGAAAGGCCTTAATAAAATATGGCCTAAGACTAGGAGATGCTTAGCTATGCCATTTCCGGTGACGGAAATATGCAAACCAAATGACCAATGCCAGAGCTCATTTTATCCACCCTAACATACAAAACTAAAATAGATTATGCATTAAATCAAGCAGAATGAAGTTTGGCAACTATGAAATGGATTCGGAAGAAAACAATGCAGCTTTTGACTTAAGCACCTCTTTTTTTTTTTTTGTTAATTCTAAAGCCTCAATGATATGCCCTCATACATAAGGTCACAACATTTCAGACTCCATAGAACAGTAACTTTAGATTGAGTTTAATGGCACCTTGGCATCAGACCAGGGTGCTCTCCCCAACCGAAAAGGAAATAAAAGAAAATGTAACTACCTACTATTTAAATTTGCCCAGCTAAGCATAATTTGATATATATTGGCTTCTTTTTTTTTTTTTTGGTAGGTTGAAAAAAATAATATAATCATCTGAAATTCAGCAACCAGTTACTTCAATCAATCGCGGTTTCAATTAACCTAATCTAACCCATTAAGTGGAACCAAATGCAACTGATAACTTCAAGCAGTTGCATTAAATTTCTCAACGTAAAACAAAGGGGGAAAAAAAGGAGCCAAGCTCTATTCTATGCTCTTACAAGCCCTACCTCCATTAGAGTAAGCAATAACCGCCTAGCGGCGTCCCTGACAGGCTGTTTGGCATCGCCAAGTCTTTCAACAACAGCAGGAACTAAAGCATTGAAATGGAGCTTCAAGTGGTCCCCAGAGAGCACAGCAGCGGAGGCAAGAGCTTGTAGAGCGCCCTGAGAAACCCTAAAATTATTATCTTTCAGGAGATCCAAGCAGACATCCACAAGCGAAGTAACCTCCGAAGTCGAGAGACTCTTCCTACAAGCTTCTAGAAGTTGGTGAAGTCTCTCCACACCGGCCATTCTCTCCTTGGTGTCCTTGGCACGGACCAACTCCAGCGCCTCCTCCATGGCTAGACAACGTATCAGACTACGGTTTCCTTTAGGGCTCCGATCTAGCGTCGCCCTAATCAGATCTGGCTGGAATTGGGAGAATTGGGTGGAGCACTGATTGAGAAGAGTGTGAAGAGTGAAATGTGAGAGAAAGTGTGTGTGTGTGTGTGAGAGAGAGAGAGGGGGGAGTGGAGAGAGTGAGAAAGTGTGTGTCCGTGTGTGAATTTGGGTGAAACGGGATTTGCTAGATTGACGGACGAGCAGATGTAGACATGGTATGAATATTATCTGTCAATGTAGTTGGGCAGTTGGAAAGAATAATTTTATAATTTTATTAGCCAGAAATTCCAGAGGAAATTTTCCAAGGAAACACTTACCCAATGCCTGCTGGCAACTGTGTCCTAAACAAGGGAAAAAGGCTAAAGTGGAAGTACGGTAATAAATTTGAGTACCAACATGAATAGCTCGCAATCAAATCATAGGTTTTGGGACTATGTTTTGGCGGGATTTGGTAAGGTAACCAAGGGTTGATACCAAAGCCCATATCCCCCTTTGGACTGACCATTGGCTTTCCAAACCTATTTACTACCCCTAAAATATTCTTAAAATCTTATTATTATTTGCATGAAATGTTATTATTAAATGAATATCAATTATGCATACATTATTACATTATACATTAGAGATTTCAACTGAACTCAAATTCACGTCAAATTTAAGTAATATTTTATTTTTACTGATTATTTAGGTGAATTAAATATATTAATTTATATAGTTATAAAATTCGGTAATTAAATTAAATAAATTCACTACTTAATATGTTATTAACTAAAAAATATTACATTATGTACTAACATGAAAGTTATATCAGATTTCTTATTTTAAATTAAAAATAAATAGACTCGAATAGTTTTAATTAAATGTAAATAAACATTTATGTAAGTTCATAAAACTTAACTTTAATCATTTGCATCCATTTATTTATAAATAAAAATTTAAATATTCATTAAATTATTATCCAAATTCTCACCTCTAAAATTTATTATTTCAAATTTTGCTAAATAATAGATCATGAATTATATATTTAAATTTATCTCCCTTATATAGAAGGGGGGAAAATGATCCTTCATTTATACGCCATCTTTGAGATCCAGGGAGGGGGGGGGGTAGGGGGAATGTTTCAATGAATTAAACAGAGTGTCATTGGGGAAAGAATAATGTCTACAGTGAATAAAACCTCATTATTTTGAAAGAGTGCAAGTTTATCAAAATGATGACTGCCATAGAAATTTATCATATAGACAATTAGGCGTACCTAATTAAGGCATCAAAATAACTTGTCGTTATGTCAGACGATGTTTGTTAAATTAGTTTAATGGCTGTGAGACTCCCCCTTCCCCAGCGTATCATGATATGCCTCTCATTAATTATTTGATGGGCACTGGACTGGACACACAACCAAGAAGGAGGGATATCAATTAGTGACAAATGACAATTGACATAGCCAATCTACCACTCAAACTAACGACCCCTCCTCTCTCCTCAGACCCCTGCAAGGATTCTCTCTGGCGTGAATGAATGAGAGAATAAATTATTGAATGAGGTAATTGTCAAAGTATATATTTTATTGAAAAGAAAGAATAAAATGTTAAGTTGAATTATAATTATATAAATTATTAATAAATAATATATATTTATTGTTACAATTCAAATATTAAAATATATTCAATTTTATTTATATCGAAGAAGAATCATTCTTTTTAAGCACCACTCCGCAATTCTTGTATAAAAATTACGTGATCAATTATTAATTAATATTAAGAGGATAAAAGCATGATGATATGTAAAATAATCACATGTTGAATATTTTCTAGAGGAGTAATATTATTTTTGTTGCACAATAATTTATTTATCATATCGTGACTTCTATTTATTCAATCACGATGTTCATCAAATCGTGACTATTTTTATAAATTGTAATAATTATTTATTTAATCACAAGTGATACTCATCAAATCATAATTACTATTTTATAACTGATCACATAATTTCTGTACCCAAATTGCATCGTTCATATCCCCTCTTTGGGGTTTTGGATGTCATGCCTAAAAGGAAAATTAGAAGAAAACATAAAAGCAACAAAACTTATTCACTTTGGCTTTTGTTTAGATCACTCCCTTTTGGAGAAATCAAACCCGCCGGGGGGGGGGAAGGTTTTGCAGTGTATTTTTTTGTGTTGGAGTGGGCTTTACAGGTTGGCAAATGTAGGTGATAACAATAAGAATTGGTAGTCATGGAGATTAGCATCGTGGAGGAGGTGCACGAGACACGAGGCATTTCTCTTCTGGTGGCAGAGGCGCCAAATGTAACAGGTTGTACAGGGAATTTTCTTATCAGAGGACATCCATTTTTTTTTTGCTAAATATCAGAGGACATCCATACTATGCTATCTTTCTTAAATGGATATGGATATTTTCATGCTTCTGAACTTTCATTGTCACTGGATATTTTAACACGGGGTGGAGATAGGCAAAATACCTTGCACTCTCTCTCACTCACTGTTTTGAAATTTTTAGTATTTGTATATAATAATAAATTAAGCTTTAATCTCAAAAAATTTAAGATCGACTATATGAATCAATATCAGATAACGTGTGATCATTCATATAAATTCACTATATTCACTTCTTTTTAATATTTATATATATAAATAAAAATTTACTAAAAATATTTAAGTATAAGATAAACAATTATATTATTCTTTTTATAAATTAGAAAACTAATTAATATGGTAGTTTAGTAAAGTAATATGATAAATAAGATAATAAAGAATCAATATTTAGACAAATTTAAAGGGATGCACAAAATTCATACTCCAAAAATCTCCATTCAAACATCTAAATTATAATTATCTTATATGGTCATTATTATCCTTTTCCGTTCTCAAATTATTGATTCATCAATTTATAAACTATCCATTTAATCTAAAGAAATTGTAGCAATGAAAAAAAAATAGTATTTTAATATTTTCTAATCTTTCAACTAATTTACTTTATCCGTCTAATTTTTTTACATAAATATCTTGTCAATCAAATTTTTAAAAAGTTAAGAGATTTGAAAAGAGTCCAAAAATTTTATATCCATATATCGTTCCTCTATCACTTAATGTGTTACAGGGTGTGAAGATAGTTAGAATGGAAGAAGAATTTCAAGGGTTTAGAAATATAATAGTCAACTACATTTTTTTTTAATTAAAAGAATAGTTTAAGAATTAAAAAATTAAGAGTTTGAGAATGAAGAAGTCAAGAGGTACAATCACATAAGGCAAACCTATAAGAAGTAAAGTTGAGGGGTAAAGTTCAAAGGGTTTGACACCTCAGCCCTATTAAGTTAATGGCTAATGTTTGTGTGACACATCAGCATTGGGGTTTGGTTTGAAGTTATGGTAGGATGGCTGGATGAGAGAAGTACTTAAACTTTTTTCTTCAAGTTCCCTCTTAGGTGAGATGATTAGGTATGAATTTTGGGTTACATGTTATAAGCTTGAGTAACAAATTTCATTTTAGAAGTTATATACTTTGGATGTGTTACTTGGGAATGTTTTTAGATTAGTAATAAAAAATTATTTATGAAATAGAATCACGATATTTATAAGTAATTGTGAATTATTATAGTTCTTGTGATTTAATGAGTCATCGAGAATGCTTTGGTTCACTATACAAATTTGTGTATGTTCTTTTGGATTCTCATAGTTTATTGGTTTCTATCTTTGTTGTCTTTGTTAAATTTGTTCCCCCTGCAATTATTAATAGAAGCCCCCATATCAGCAGATTCAAGTATTCAATCTAGTCATATGTCCTATAGCAATTTTAGGATGCTTAGAATTCTGAAACATCAAGCATGCACCAGCAAAGCACACGGTAAAATGGTGAAGTCCACTGGAGATGCGAGTGTTAAATGTACTTGTAGTTTAATACTTTATAATATTAAAATGTGGAATGAAATCGTTTACTTCGGTTAAAGAGTCTAATTATATATACATATTAAAATTACATTTTATTATTTTGGTTTAAGAGCTAAATATGTATACACATTAAAATTACATAAACTCATGCAATCTTCACACTGTAAAAATAAAATTTTTATCAAAGAAGATAACAACCCATTTAAGTGGCCTCTTTATATTAATGGACTTGGAATTCCTCAAGTCAACATACTAACGCTAATTGGAGCATATGTCAGTCGAAGTTTTGCAATTTTTTTCCCTTTTTTACCTCGATTGTTGCTTCAAATAATATATATATATATATATATATATATAATCCACGTCAATTCATTGTACCATTTAAAAATGATATCAAACATATTATACTATATCTAAATGATTATATTGTCTTCTATACAAGCTTTTCGGGACCAGATCGGACTGGTCGGTCGGACCATGAATCGATTCCTCACACGGTCCGGTTCTTGTGTTTAAACCGAACAACTCTAAAATCGCACTGGATAGCTCAAATCAGATTGGACCGTGAACCGATCGGTCTGATCATTAAAAAAATTTAAGGGTGCAGATTTCTAATTCACTAAAATTTTGAGCCAAATTCTGCAATATTGTTGTGTTGAGTCTGTTGACCACACCGACAAGCCTCAAATCGGCATCCAATTTGCCAATTTCTTCGTTCTTTCCTTTCCTGGTCGCTGCTCCACGGCTCCGTCCGACGTCTCTGAAGCGGCTTGCACTGCACTGCAGTGACTGCTTTGCGCCGTCCTCAAGACTCAAGAGGTATGCTTTGCTTTAGCTGCATTTTATTTTCTATTGTTGCGCCTACGTTTTCTAATATGAGCTATGGTTGTGGAAAGCCGCATATCTCTTTTCTGTTGTTGTGTGACTTGCGTCTTCTGCTGCATTTCATTATGTGAGTGTGACTGTGTGAGTGAGGTATTGGACTTTCGCTACACTATATGGCTACACTACATGATTGCGCGTCTTCTTCTACACGCACTCTACCTGTTTGATTATTTGTCCCAGAAGACTTGTATGAATTGGCTGGCCCTTGGTATGCTTTCAACATTCTGTAAAGACTACTTTTTGGTTTGCGCTGAACTTCTAATGTGCCTTGAGATCTTGGAATATTGTTATTTCTTATTTTCTTTATTATGCATCAAGGGGGAATATACACATATCAAACTCGGACGTAGTACGAAACACACTGCTATTTCTCATTTTCTTTATTTGCTAAAGCTATTTTCTCCAATGCTGTTTAGTAACTTGGCCAGAGCTTTAGATTTGGTTCAAATTATTTCATAGGGTACTGTGGAAAGTTAGAAGATACTTTTTCCATAGGTTACTAGGAAAATAAGAATTTCCTTACCTTTTTGGCTGCAAGGGAAAATGTGTGGGAATCTCTCTCAAGTCTTAAACAAGTTCTGCATAGATCTTTACTTTGAAGAACAAATGTCTACAGTATTATATAGTGTAGCATGGTCAAAAGAAATCTGGTTTTGGTCAAAGGAGAAGCTTGTCTGTCTCCACAGGTCCTCTCTAAAGCCCAATGTACAAGTTCAGGCTTTGCATTCTTGATTTGTTTACATGCTCAAAGATGGAAAATTCTCATTATTGTCCATCCTGAGGCAAATGATAGTCTCAGGATATGTGCTTTTAAGATGCCAAGATTCAGGTAGATTTAATCATTTAAGTTGTTTAAATATTTTTCTATTTTTGTAGCTATTTTTTCATATAATTTTTTAATATTCATTACTTTGTCTTTTGCATATATTTTTTATGAAATTGATATTAGATGATATATTAATGTTTGAGATGTCTTCGGCATGAAAATTTGTTGATTTGAGGCTAAAACAAGGTTAAAATTGTATTGTTAAATTTGAATGACAAGTGTTGTTTACAAGGTGTTTGATGAAAGTCCTAAGCTAAGTTTTGATTATACATACAATGTGTTTGATGAAATGTCTATGAGATGACGTATTGCTTATATTAATCCATGAATACTAGTATAGCATGCATTCATTTGTGAATTCCTTACCAATTGCATTATTTACTTGTTGCTACTTAGCGATCACATTATGGTCATCTTCATTCATCTTGGTATATGAATTAGTCATTCTTGTTTTTATTATGATTTAGAGCTTATTAATCTTTGAATTCAAGCTTGTACTTGCATTGTTCCTTAGTGCATTCCTTAGTTACAAGTCCTTGGGACATTGAGCTAGATTAGTTTTGTTTCTTTTGCAAGATTGAATTAATGGAAATGGATTCTTCAAAAAGTAGTTCAACTCCTCAATCAGCTGCTCCATCAGATAACAGTTCATGTTGGAGGAGTAAGTCTGACATTACTTGGAATCATGTAACTCAAAAGGAAAATGATTTGACTTGTTTGTATTGTGGTTTTATTGGGAAATGTGGTGGAATATATAGAATAAAACAACATTTAGCTGGAAAAAAGGATAAGTTAGGCCTTACTCACGTGTTCCACATGATGTGAAATTTCAAATGGAAAGTTCTCTTGATGACATTGCAAAAAAAAAAAAGAGAGACTCAAGAAAATTTTGATTCTGAAAATCTTTATGGACCTAGTGTAGCAAACTTTGAAGGTGATGAAGATGTTCAAGAATTACATCATCCAAATGATACAAGACCTCGTGACCACTTGAAACTTAATGCATCTCAAAAAGGAAAATGAAGGAATTTAGGATAGATAAATGATTATTTTGTACCAAGAACAACTTCTGGCTCTCAACCAACTTTAAAAAGTGTGCTTGCAAATAAAGAGGCGGTACATAGATCACATATGGAAGTTGCAAAATTTTTCTATGATGCTTGTTTGCCCATTAATGCTGTGAATTCTATCTACTTCCAACGGATGTTTGATACTGCATGTGCTATAGGATCAGGGATTAAAGTTTCCTCTTATCATCAATTACGAGTTTCTTTGTTGAATGATGCAAAAAATGAAGTGCAGTTATTTGTTGATTCTATAAAAAAGGAGTGGGAAAAACTTGGTTGCACTATAATGGGTGATGGTTGGACTGATAATAGACAAAGGACATTGATTAACTTTATGGTTTATTGTCCTCGTGGAATTGTTTTCTTAAAATCTGTTGATGCCTTTGATGTTATGAAAAATGCACAAACTTTGTTTGAGTTATTTAAAGAAGTTATTGAATGGGTTGGTCCAGCTAATGTTGTTCATATGGTGACTGACAATGGGGCAAATTATGTGACTGCTGAAAAATTGGCTAATAATGCTTATCCATTAATCAGTTGGTCTCCATGTGCAGCTCGTTGCTTGAATCTAGTGTTGCAGGATGTTAGTAAATTGAGCCATGTACAAATTCTTGCTGAGAAGGGTTCTACAATTACTAAATTTTTGTATAATCATGGTTCTTGATTGAGTTGGTTGAGAAAAAGAAAAGATTGGATTGAGATTATTCGTTCAGGTGCTATTAGGTTTGTTACCACTTTTATTGCGCTTAATAATGTCTATCAGCATATGCATGACTTGAGGGCTTTGGTGACTTGTAAGGAGTTTTGTGAATCTAAACTTTATAGAGAAAATAAGATAAAGGAAGCGGTTGCAATCATTTTGGATAACAAGTTTTGGAATGATTACCATGTTATTGTTAAAGTAGTAGAGCTTTTGATGCGTTTGTTGCGTATTGTGGATGGTGATAAAAAACCATATTTAGGTTATGTATTTGATGGCATGCATAGGGCACGTAAGGCAATCAAAATGCTATTCAATCAAAGGAAAATGTATTATAAGGTGTATACTGATATCATTAAAAGAAGATGGGATATGCATTTAAAGAAAAGTATACATGCTGCTGCATATTGGTTGAACCCTGCCTTTCAATATGACCGAGAAAGCTTTTGTGATAAACCTTATGTCATGGATGGTCTTATTGAGATTGTTATTAAAAAGACCAAGGAGGGTTGGAGTAAAATACTACAAGAGAGTATTACATTCAGAGACCAATTAAATAGTTTTGGTTCTGATGCTGCAAAAGAGACATACAAAACTTTTCCACCTAGTAATATTATTTCTTTCACTTTTATTTTTTATGTTAATTATTAAATTGTTATTATATCATTTTGTTTCATTATTATTACTTTTATTTCTTTTTAATAGATGAGTGGTGGAAAATGTTTGGTTATGGAGCACCAAATTTAAAGAAGTTGGCAATTCGTATTTTAAGGCAAACAATTAGTTCATCTGGATGTGAAAGAAATTGGAGTGTGTTTGAAAGGATACACACTAAAAAGAGAAATAGATTGGAACATCAAAGACTTAGTGACCTTGTCTTTGTGCATTACAACTTGAAGTTGAAAAATAGGTAAATTTCTTTTTTGAAAATATTGAGTTATTCTTTTGAATGTTTGTTTGATACAAGTATAACATATAACTTATGATATGATAATAGGTTGTTGTCTAAGGAGAAGAGTTTTGATCCAATTGATTATGAAAGTATAGATACTACTGACTATTGGATTCTTGAGGATGTGGAGGATGAGCCTTCAAGTAACATTGTTGAAGAAGTAAAGCAAATATTGTATGAACAGCTTGAGGAACCAAGGTTACAAAGGCAACGTCGTCGTGGGAGAGAAGGTTAGTCTTTCTTTTTTTTTTCCCCCTAATATTGATCAAAATTACTTATAATATACTAGTATTATATTTTTTACTCTTATATATCTACTTAAATTGTTTGTAGATGACAATGATGGTGATGATTTTGTGGTGGAAGATATTGGTAATGACATTGATCTTTCAAGAATGGATCAATTTGCATTTGAGTCACAACTATTTGATATTGATGTTGGAGTTGTAAGCACAAGTGGGGCATCCAACAATAAGGATTTTGATTATGAAAGTTGGTCAGGAATTTGAAGATGTGTACCTTTTATGTAATAACTTAATATGGATTTGAAATTATGTTTGTAATAAATTAAGAATGGCCACTACTTTTAATTTTATTGTATGTTAGATTGTTAGTTATAAATTAAGAATGACTACTTTTAATCATGTATTTGAATGTTTATGTCTTTATGTACTTAAATTACACTATATTATTGATTTATTTTATTTTTAAAATAAATATATTTATAATTTTTAAATTATAATATTATCGATTTAATTACGGTCTAATTACGATTGAACCATTAAACCGTAAACCAATAAATTTTTCGGTTTAATGATCGGTCCGGTTATGAAAACATTGCTTCTATATACTTCATATACATGTTTTTTGAACCTTACACAGTTTACTAGGTCTAAAAAAATATTAAAAAAAAATCAAAAGTTCATGTAAAACAAACTCATAATTAAACATACACAAACATTAAGCAAATTAAAACTCGTGTAACACACCGGCAGCAAAACTAGTATAGTTTAGAAATATAGATTTAAGTTTTAGGTAATATATATTTAACCCCTTCCAAATTTAAATAATAATTATTTTAAAATAGAAATAGTTTTTATTTTTTCCTTTTCAAGTTTTGTGAAGGGTGAAAGTCACACAAACACATTTTCATTTTTCAATACTTTTCAATATTTATTTGCTTTGTCTTTAAGGATTGTCCTTTATTTTTCTTAGAAAGAAAAAAATCAAATTATATTATTTTTAAATCACAAGTCATATACCTAACTGCTAGGATGCAATTATAAGATATTAACTTAATTATTTACGAGCGTTCTTTATCCAAAATAAATTTATATTTCTGTCTCTGTTATTTATCAACTTAAAAAAGAAAACCAATATTCACCCAAAAAAAAGAAAAACCCCATTGGGTGTGAGCTCGCTATGATATTCGAATGAGGAACTAGAAGGCCATGCCACGGGTATCTCATGTTATCCGATTAAGGCACAGAGGCCCAACCCAATTACTCTACTTTGTTCAATTGTTAGCTTGGTGGACATGCAGACACCACTTCAAACAAATGCCCATTCAGGTCACCAAGCCCAGTTCATCTGGGCTTCGAAAAATGGGCATCCAAAATCGATCATCGTTTTCGTTTTCGTTTTTTTAATATAAAAATACACTTATAATGTGAATATTAGGGCTATGCATTTGGTTTCCGCTCTTTAAATTCAATTTTATTTTTTATTAAAACTGAATCGAATCAAAATTTAATAAAAATTGTTATATATTTTTAATTTAAAAAATATATTTAATTTTTTATTTTAGAAAATTGAATCAATTTTTATATAAAATTTAAATTCGAACCGAATCAAATTTTATTAAAATCGAACCGAAAATTGATATTGAAACCAATTCAATTTGATTTTTTGATCTAGACTGAATAATGAACATCCCTAGTGAACATCACATGCGGGTTGTGTCTGGGAAAAAAAATAAATTTCTTATAATTAAAGACAATTTATTAATAAAAATAGGGTATATCAATGGTAATAAAGATAATACTGCATTTCATAATCATTTACAGGTAAATTACAATATATAAAAAGTTAAAATAAACCCACAAATCTTTTTTCATAGCACACTCACTGTTATCCTTAACATCGGCATGAAAAGTTGAATTACTTCTCGTTCTATCCTTGAGTAATAATTTAGAAGATTTTGGATGATTCAATAGCTTTTAAAAACATAACAAAAACGTAAAAAAACTGAGGGAGATCAAATTTAGTTTGGGTAGCCAAATAACTCCAGAAAATGGTGGAACTGATATGTGAAGACTAGTAAAAAACTCATGCACTAAACGTGAAATCTTATCCGATAGCAACAAGGAAAAGAAGATCTATGTGATTTATGGGCAAATAGGGGTGAGATTTCACAAAAGCTGAAAATGAAAGCAAATCTGGCTAATACCAGAGCTTTGACCAAAGCAAGCTATAATATGATGGGGGAGGACGAAAGAAGAGGAAATTTTATTTTTTTAAAAAATTTTGATTAAATAAAATGTCTGCTTACATTTTATAATCTTTTGCATATTTTTTTTTTTGAATTATAACATTATCTTTTAATATACCATTTATATAAGAGATCAGAGGAAAGAGGGAAAGAGAGGTGTTTGGGAAAGATTACAGTACCATAAGTTTTTGCTTTGTTCAATTCACATTTTTTTTATTACCGTAATCAGTAGGGAAAATACAATATAAGAACAAATTGGGAGCATAGATTACTAAATATACCCAAGACACACTAACTATGTATCTCAATATACTAAACTTTGGAGAGCCCAGACGCATTGAATACTAAATACTATTAGGACAACAAAAGGGTCGCACGCAACCAGAACAAAAAAAGACTATCAAATATTAGAAATTAGAATCCAGTTCCATAATGGTGCTTAGGTTCATCGGGGTCATATATTTATCGGAGCCAGTGAAGATGGTTTGGACAATAATCTTATTTGCTCGTTCTGTTGGGTGGAAAGGATCCCAGAAAGCATATATTTCTCTATTGGGACATAGATTTGATGCAACAGTGCAAAGTCCAACTCCGTTATACGGCCCTTGTCCACAGCAAGCTACTTTCGATGTGATAAAACCTGTTCCAACCAAAGTTAGAATCAATCCCGGTCAATTATGATCGAACTTATAATTTAAGAAAATTAGAATTAAGATCGAAAGTAGAGAGAAACAGACCATAGGCTCGGGGGTTGCTAATGAAGTTGTTTTGCATTTGCATGGCATTGACAGCTACAAAGACGTCTGATCCTACCTGCTGGTTGAGGCCTCTAATCATTTCAATGAGAAGAGGGTTAAATATTGCTGCAGCACGTTGAGGCTCCTCAACGCATTGTCCATTTCTGCTCCTTGCGGCGAGCTGAGATGGAACGCAGCCTAATGGTCCTGTTCCGGTAACCAGAACTCTTCTTGCTCCCAAATTATAGAGATTCTGCCAGAGGAAATGTTAGCTTAGCTACAGGATATTTATGTACTTTCTAAACCTTACTGCTAGAGACTTTACGCTGACTGAAACACAAAGGGGGTCCGGAAGGGGAAAACGATCAGTGAAGGCTCGTGATCAAAGCCATAATGGAAGACGTCGCTTTTTGATATTTTTTGTTGGCATCATTAAAGACTACCCATTACATGTTTATCATAAAGATCCACGGAATGTTGGTGAACCTACTGCATTTGGCTAACGGGAAAAGTACATGCCTCGCCAAAGCGTGAGATAAAATTAGAACAATTTTTTTTTTTTAATATTAAATGGTCGAGTTTGTCTAACTGATCGGCCCGACGGTATTAGCAAATAACGTAAATTCAAAATGTATCATAATTGTCTGGTTTTAACTTGACCTTAAGTGAGAGGATAGTCGAGCGGATAAAGAATTTAAATTGTTAACTCTCAACTCACAATCCAAGTTATAGGATTAGTTAAGCTATGCCTTGAGGGCATAAAATTAGAACTCTTATATGTTACTCTTTATATAGAGTAGGGTAAGCATGCAAAGTAATTTACCATTAGAATCTTGCGGTATTCATCGATGAGATAACGAGAGAAACTCTCAATGCTAAATTGAAGTCTTCTGGCTGTTACTGGTGCCAGAAAGTAGTTGTTGACAAAGTCGTTGCCACCAAGTGTAATGAGAACTAGTGCATTGTTCACAAGCCTCTGTGTCTGTTCTGGTCCAATAAGCGAACTCACTCGCTGTTGGTACTGATTGAAAAATGCCAATTGTTGGAAGATCCTTATTATGTTTGCCTAAGAAGAAAAAGGAATGTACGTCTCATCAGAGAATGAAGTAAAGGTCATCACCATTGTAATGCAGGGAAGAAAAGTAAAAGTCTGTTTTTTGACAATTGTGCCGTAGGTGTTTTCACCAAAAAAATCCAACCAAATTCAATGATCCAAAAGATCCTGATACCCCAGCTCCTCTTTAAGTTTTCTCTCTAAATGGGGGTGGAAAAAGAATGCAAGAAGTATAAGAGGAAACACTTACAAACTGAATCCCTGTATCATTAAGAATCCCAATTCCAGCAGAAGCGAAGTTTGCCCCTACCAGTAGCTTCTGTCCATTAAGTGCAGGGTCTAAGTACGCCAACGTCGACTCAGCTCCAAGAGCTTGACCTATTTATACACATAATTTGGTGATGTCAAGTCCAGGACAAGGACAAAATGAACAAGGGTTCACCATTCTTGCTCAGAAAGGCAAAAAGAAGAGAAAGACACGACTTACTGATGAGATCAGGGATGTTATATCCATTGGAAAAACGACCGGTAGGACGATGAGTCGGGTAGTCAATGCCATAAGGCGGAGAGTCAGCTCTTGCAGAGGTGACTAAGTAGTTGTTGTTGCCATTATCAACGAGGGAGTCGCCGAAAACAAAGAAAGCACGAGCGCCTTCAACCTGAGGCAAAACTGTGTTCATGACCATGGTTAAAGCAACGGCCATGACAATGGAAGAAAATGGAGTAGACATGGCAATCACTATGGGAATTTCCAAGAATATGAAAAGACTCTCTCTTTCTCTTTCAGCTTTGGCAAAACATAAGAGAAACGGGCGATATGGTTTTATACAGGGGTTTTGCAACCTGTAATCATGTTCATTCGCTGCAGCCCAAATAAATGGCTGGTCTCCACTGGCTTCAGAGAGAGAGAGAGAGAGAGAGAGAGTGAAAACTGGGGCTAATAAATACCATGCATGCCATTGCTTGGGAGAAATGTGATGAGAAAGAGAGTTGTTCAAGTAACTTAATTTGGTCTGCTGCGCCATGTTGTTTCTTCCTTTTTTTTTTATATATAATTTGTGGACATACCTATCACTTTTATCATCGAATATAATTTTTTTTACTAATTGAGTTATCATTTTATTTTTATTATATGATAATCTTTTTGTGGTGTTTTTGATACATTTCCAAATTGTTTGTGATAAAGCCAAACTTGATTATTTGTCTTTGGATTGTGACCAATTAATCCCAACTTCAATGTTCTCGTGTTTCAAAGGAAACCACCCATTATAAGTTGTGAAAATGGATGCATTTTATTTCAATTGTCATCTTATTTAAAATGAATAAACGTAAATTAGAATATAATAAAAAAGTATAAAGTAATGTAATATAAAAATTCAATAAGAATTAATTAAATAATTATTTATAAATACTATTAAAAATATAAATCGCACAATACATAGTGACATATATTCTCCATGATAAGATGCTTTTGTCATTAATTGATCATTGGAGCAGACCGCTTGCATGCATATGAATTCTTGGTGTTAAATAAACAATAATATTTTCATTATTTATAGTTATTCAGTCAAAGAATAATTATTTATATTCAATGTGCCTACTTAAATTTGGAGGTTACAAAACTAGTATTATTCCATATATTTATATCATTGAGTGATTTAGGTTGTTGTTGGTTACCATGCATAAAACATGGGTTTATTGCAAGTAATTGCTATAAATTATTAAGAGGCATATATTGCTATTTTATGGACAAAATGGAGCCTTATAAGGCATTTTTTAAAAATGAAAAGCGTGATTATAGCACCAATTTTTACTAATCATATATATCTAGAAATTTTATTAGTAATAAATTTCTAATTAATTACTAAAAGGATATATCGGGAAACAGTTTTCTAGTCCCCCAAAACAAAGATCAGATCGACGGGTCAGATGCATGGACTTTTTCATTTTATTGTTTTGCTACCTTACCCTAAACCAAGAGGAAAGGATCCATGCATGGTGGGAGGCCAACTTCCACAGATCAATGAAACAAATTAAGATCAATTTCAAGGGGCAGCTAGATATAGAAATTTCTTTCATTCCATCACCAATAAATTTCATCGTAGAATTTCATTCCACCGAAGAAGAAGGTGATCGTGTTGTAGGATGCGGGTGAAATTCTTTACTCTCCATTCATATTCAAATCAACGCACTTATTATATATTATTCATTTAGTGTAACTTATAATCTTCTCACTTAATTTATAGGATTATATATTTTAACGAATCAACAATTTATCTAAGTAATTTTCAATGTAATTTTATAGTATCTACAACCAACTATCTGAATATTATATTCATTTAGTTAAAATAGATCAATATATATTTAAATTTATTTTTATATAAAAGTTTCACTTTTCATCAGAATTCTACACGGAATTGAGTTGTCAATTAGCCGTCCTTTGGACTTTGGAGGATCGAGTCAAGCAAACCGTGCAATTATTGAAACATGCATGCATGATGGTATGCAGGAAGAGGGTAAAACGATAGTGGGTAGATAGGGCAATAAATACAACATACATAGAGCTGTGGACAAAGGTTCCCGGCCGGCAAGATTGTTGTTGATGACGATGATGATCTGAGCTGTTCTTTTGCTCCTAGACAACACTTCTTCCTTTTTAATTTTCTCCAAATTTCCTTCACCCCTTTCTTAAATATTCTTCATGCATTTGCCCACTAGAGGGACCAAAAGTCAAAGCATTTTCTCCGTCCTTGGGATTCTGTGGAGCATGGAGACCTGACTGCTTCCCTGTATGGTCTATATCTGTAATCTAATGGACCATTTACGAGCCCTTGCACAGTGGCAATCCGACCCCCCTCCGTACTATTGACTTTAAATGCCTTTTACTCACATTTATTTTTCTTTATTTTTCCATAGAAATAAATAAATACATAGTATCTAATTATGATCACTCTCCAGTCTCCATTAGAAGTAGAAAACAGTAGAAGCATTATAGCTTTTATACGTGAAATGGTCTTATTTCAGCAGAGGAAAGGCTCATACATTGCAAGGATTCCAAAGAAGAAAATGGTATACTTCAATCTAATACTAGCAAATAGTTGGACTCTATGTGTATATTCTGATCTTGTACTAAAGCATTTCACGTCTTGACACAATGAAGCAGGGTGTACATTGTGTTGCAATTAATTTCTTGAGTCCGGCTTCATATATTTACTCGTTAAATTAATCGAAAATTTTAGTATGGACTTTGATTCACGTATATTGAAAGATTGTATTTTATATAATAAAAATTATACGATATAACTCATCAATGTATGTGGTCATGAGTGTACGATCCATGTAAGAATTTTCTTTAACTAATAGCTTAACAATCAAGTATTTAATTTATAATTTATAATTTTTAAAGTGTAAAATTTATAACCTCATAATATTCAAATGTGCTAAGAGTAATATCTAATCCATAAATGTTATAGGAACATCAAACATGTATTGTTTCCTATATTTCTAACTTTCCAGCCAATTATGAAAGGGAGATATCTATTAAATGCACTTTAGTTGCTCCTCACGTACTCATCCTGCTAGCTAATCATGTTTCTCTATGTGTCTCTTATTCAACTGAGCATGTTTCTTTTTGCTTCATATATAATGCTGAATGTTTCCCCCAAAAGATGTTTGTGTTTGGATACATTTTCCTCTTTTTTTTTTTTTTTGGGATTTAACCAAGCATATTCGTAGGTATATTGATAACACTAATTCCCTTGGGGCATAAAATGGTACAACATTTAGAAGAAGTGTACTTTTGAAAATTTGAACTTATATTTTGTCACTTCCATGGATATTTGTTGATTTGAAGTCCTGGTTCACTTTAGTTAAAAAGGGTACATTTGCGTGGATTGGATCCGCATGGATAAAGTGTTTTACGGAGTTGTATCTTGTTCAATATAATTGTATAATATAATTTTTTAAAATATTCGATTTACGCGAATCCAGTCCATGCAAGAAGTATAAATGATTTTTTGAATTTAAATTTGACAAGTGGGATTTGCAAATGTTTCTGTTAAAATTATTAAATATTTCGTTATTAGATATCTAATTATCAAAATTAAAAATTCAGATACCTAATTGTCAATTGTATACAAGTACGGAGGGTTTTTTGAATTTAACCCAAACTTTAATCCACTAAAAATGTCTCATTGATATTCAAATTTGATACTAATGTCCCTCTATTCCAAATTATATGTCTCATTTAACCGATTACCCTAGATATTAAGATAAGTAGTTTTTTAGTTCATTAAATATTTTCTTTCATTTTTACACTTAAAATTTAATTTATTATCTCTCTTTATTAAAAAGTGCTCAAATTTTAAAATTTTAATATACTCTAAATAATTTCTCTCTCTTATTATTTAAATAAAATCAATTTGTTGAGAAATAAATTATTTAATATTTTTAGAAAATAGAATGAGATAAATTTTGAATGTTAAATTTTAATTTTCTAAAAAGACAGATAATTTTGATAAATATTAAATTAATAAATGAGATAAATAATTTAAGACAAAAAGAGTATTAATTATTAAAAAATTAATTTTTAATTTTTTTTAGACAAATAGGATAAAAAAATTAGAAGAATTGGCCTACAAGCCATACTTTTTCTTTCTTTCTTTCTTTTTTTTTTTTTGGTGCTTTTTCCATATTCCAATGAGTGCATTTATATTTTGGAGGGTGGTGGTCGGGAGCTCCTTGCTGTTTAAATGCTGGGCATTTGATTTTGTATTGGGGGACCTCGGGGAGAAAGAATGGCCTTCCTGGTACTAAGGATGTGTTTGGTTGGAGTAAAAGTGAGAAGAAAAAAAAGAAGGAAAGTAAAATATGAAGTAAATATGTGATTTATTTAGTTTGGTTGAAGTGATTGGAGAGAGTCTCAGATTTTTCTTTCTCCCTATTTTGGAGGATTTGAGAAGTAAATGAGGGGTAAAAGACCCTCTTATCCTAAGATATTTATTTTATTACAATCTACCTTATTTTGTAATTTTTCATGAATTAACTTTAAAAATATAATAACAATTCAATAATTATTTCCTTCATATATACCTTACAACCAAACAATATAGATAAATCATATTTATTTCTCTTCCACTCTAATTAAATAAGATAAAAATAATTATATTTATTTCTGTTGATGAAAATAAATTATTTCACTCTCTCTCTCTCCTTCCCTTTCCCCTTCCCCTGTACTTCGCAAATCAAACTCGCCTTAAATGCAGCAATTCCTTTCACTCGAACCTTTTTCATCTCTTTTGATCGCCAATAATAGCATGCATAAAAATAAAAAATCTACTTCATGCGTACGTGGCCCTCTTGATGTCCTCTACATCTTAATTCGCCATTGCTCTCTAAATTGTACGTGCTGTCTTGCTGTCCTTTTCTTGAAAAGGATAGCTCTCACATTCCCACAAAAATAAACACTCTCTCTATTTTAAATTATCCGTCTACTTTAATCGATTATGTAAAAATTAAAAAATTTTAAATTTTAAATTAGTTAAATTTTCTCTTCTATTTTTATTTTTAAAATTCAATTATAAATATCTCTCTTTAAATTAAAAAGTATACAAATTCTAAAATTTTGATATATTAATAACTTCAAGTTATTCCTCTCTTCTAAGTATTTAATTCTTATTAAAAAATAAGTCAAAATATTATTAAGTATTTAATTATCTCTCCAAGTTATTATTGATGTTTCTTGAGAATTAACGAGATGAGTATGAAGAACTCATAAAATGAGTTTTTAACTACTCCATCCATCCATTTTCATATGTTCATTTCAACGAAGATATTTGTTTCAATTTATCTGTCTTATTATTAAATCAAAACGATATTAATTGTTATTTTTTCATAAATATTTTTCTTTAATACAATAAATATTGTGCATTTATAGTGAAAAATGAAAGTAAATTAAATATACTTATCACATATAAAACTTTAGAATTTGATTACTCCTTAATAAAGAGATAGATTCTTTGAGGGTAAAATATAAAATATTAATTAATTAATCAAAAAATCTTATTTTTCTTAAAACTTGTAAATCGATTAAAATGGATAGATAAAAAAAGATAGATGGAGTATGTTTTAATATGTTTGGGAAATAGAATACTATTAAATATGAGTAAATTTGAAATATTAAGTCTTGATTTTCTAAAGGGAAAGATAATTTGAGACAAAGATTCAGTTAGAAAGTAAACTGATAATTTGGAATGGATGGAGTACTATCTTCATTTTATAATATAAGTCACTTTAAACTTAAATTTTTTTCACAATATAGGTTGTTTTATAAGATTTTATAAAAATTTATTACTATCTTCGTTTCACAATATAAGTCGTTTTAAATTTGTATATAGGAATTAAGGATTCATAAATTCTAGATAATTTTAAAACTAAACTTAAAAAAACATCCCTAATTATGTTTTTGTCTATTTTGGTAATTAAAGAGAGTTGGGTTATAATTAGTGGAAAGAGAAATTGCAGGGAGGGTTAGAGTTGAAAAAAGTAATAAATTTTTATAAAAAATTGTAAAACGACTTATATTGTGAAAAAAAATTTAAATCTAAAACGACTTATATTGTGAAATAGAGGTAATACTTTTTTTCAACTTTATCCATCCTTACAATCTCTCTCTCTTTCTATTAATTATGACTAAATTCTCTTTAATTACTAAAGTAGATAACAACTTAATTAGAAGGATTTTTGTAGGTTTAGTTTTAAAATTGTTTGAAATTTATGAACCTTTAATTTCTATATATAAGCCTAAAATGACTTATATTATGAACGTATGTAGTAAATAAATAAATAATACTCCCAACTTGTTCATAATTTTTTTATTTTATTTTAAAATAGATGTTCATATACATATTTCTAAAACTAATGATTAGTTTCTTCTTATTTTACCCATATTTATTCTAAGTCAACTACACAACTTTCTCAAATTCTTGTTTCTTCTTACTTATTGAGAATTTTCACCAACAATTGTTGTGTTTTTAATATGGGTAGAATAAAAACTTTATTTAAATTGTAGTATTATTTTCAATAATCTTAATCTATGTGTAAAGGGTTTCATGAACACGTATTTTAAAATAGAAGAAATATTTCACAATAAAATAACCCTTTGTCTCATATAAATTGACAGTGTTTGACTTAGCACAATATTTTATGTAAAAATAAAAGTTGTAATATAATAGTAATATAGTATAATAAAAAAATAAAAAATATGTGGGTCTCATAATTTTTTTTGTTAAATCTAAATATATAAAAGTAATATATGTTGGGTATATTAATTATTTTATAATATATAATATATTAAAAACTAAGTGTCAATTCTTTTAAAACGGTTTAAAATAATAAGTAAATCAATTTAGTGAGGATGGAAGAAGTAATACTTCAAGTCAATAAAATTCGCGTGATACTCTAATAAAAAACTTTCGATTCAACTATTCTCAAATTTATATTAAATATAAACATTAAATTTAGATTGAAAAAAAGACATATAAAGTATCTAAGTCTCATTAACAACGTGTACGTAAGACATATATCTAGGGGTTTATTCGAATCGAATGAAATCGAATCTTAAAAAAATCGAGTCGAATTTTATTATTTTCACACAGGGTTTGAATTCGAACTCGAGTTTAATTCAAATGTCAAACATTGACTTGAGATTGATTCATTTAAAATACTTTAAAATTCGAGTTCGATTCGAATTTCGATTATAATAAGTTCAAAAACTCGAATTCGAATTTAAATAAATAATTTATAATATAACGTGTACGTAGGACATATATCTAGGGGTTTATTCGAATCGAATCAAATCGAATCTTAAGAAAATCGAGTCAAATTTTATTATTTTCACACAGGGTTTGAATTCGAACTCGAGTTTAATTCAAATGTCAAACATTGGCTTGAGATTGATTCATTTAAAATACTTTAAAATTCGAGTTCGATTCGAATTTCGATTATAATAAGTTCAAAAACTCGAATTCGAATTTAAATAAATAATTTATAATATAATATATTATAAATTATATATTAATTAATTAACTAATTGAACATGCTCGTGAACCTTTGAACCTAATACTTAGATATTTGAATTCAATTTGTTTAAAATTCGAGCTTAAATATAGAGTTTATATTCGAATTCGAGTAGAACTCTTATCAAGTCAAGCCTAAATTTAGTTGATAAAAATTCGATTCGTTTACACTGCTACATATACCCCTTAGGCACTTGGTGCCCAATTGATGAAAAACATACAAGTAGATAAGAAATGATGAAATATATTCATTTCGTTTCAAAATATTTGTTCTTGAAATTTTTTTATTTTATTTTAAAATAGATGTTTATCTACATATTTCTAAAATTAACGATTATTTTATTCATCATTTTACTCTTATTTATTCTAAGTTAACGATACAACTTAATAAAATTATTTTTCTTCTTACTTCTTAAGAATTTTTACTAATCAATAGTTATCGTATATTTAATACGGATAAAATAGAAATTTTATCTAAATTATAATATTATTTTTAATATTTTTAATTTATTTATAAATAATTTAATAAATAAATATTTTGAAACGTAATGAAGTAATAAAACATTTCGATATTTTTTCATTTTTGGCAAGGCCACTTGACTGACTTCTTTGAAAATGTACACTATACTGTAATAGGAGATTTGACTTGTGAGATACCGACAATCATAAATTAAGTAGGCAAACTTTTCATTTGTTAATGGAACATGAAGTTTTAGGTCATTTACTAACAAACAAATAAATTAACTATTTTCTTTGTTATAAAATAATTGCTATTATTATATAAATAATACAAATTGAGAAAATCGTACTATCTATTTAAAAAAAATTAAGTTACCTTTATTTAAAATTATAAAATTATTTTAAATTTTAAAAATTAATTAATGTTATGATTTAATAAAGTAATAAATTATAAAAGTATAAGAAAAAATAATAAATATATTATTTCTTTTATAAAATGAAAGATAATTTAAAATATAAAAAATTTTAAAATAATAATTATTTTTAAATAAAAAGAATAATTAAGATGTCCCTTTTATACAAGACGAAAAATACTCTAGAGTCTAGACTATACTTGGATTGAAATTATACCAAATTCATTCAAATTCAAAAATTCACTTTAGTTTTAAAAAAATATTATTTTATATATATATTTTTTATTTAAAACATATTATATACTCATAACACATTATATTATTTCTCTTTAATTTTATTTTGAATTTTACTATATCTCACACATAATTTTTTATTATATTTAAATAAATTTATGTATAAAAAAATAAAAAAGAAAAAAGGGTGCCTGACCATTGGCAGACACACCCCACAGTTTGGTAGAAAGCCGTAGTAATAATTCATAGAATTCATTTAAGGCACCTTCTTTTTCGGCTAATAAATTCCCTTCTGCTACTGCTTCTAGGACTGTGCCACGTTACCACGTACACCAAGGGCGCAACGTGGACGTTGAAGTACAATCGCCACAGCGCACAGCACAACATTTGACTACAATGTGCAACTTTTCAATTCGTACCGCTTGACCACTGAAACTGAAATTTGCCCTATAAAAATTTAAAAATCATTTAGTATTATAAATTAATAAAATAATAAATGACAATAATACTTTTTAATTTTAAAAAATATCAGATAATTTGAAGAAAAAAAAACTCTAAAGATGAGAGATATTTTTTTTTAAAATGAAAGAAATAATAATATTTTCCATAAAAAAACGCACCCCGTGAAACTTGAATTCATTCAAGGGACAGCTATTGAGTTTGAACCATAGGGTTCAACAGACAATGGTTTAGAAGAATGTTGACGCTTCCCCTTTTCTAAATTGAATATTTATTTATATTTTTAATTTAGATATTGGACCTGTGGACAATCAGAGTGCTTGTCCAAATGGGCCCATGAGGATCTAAGAGGCTTGCCGACTGATAAAGACCTAAGTTTGAAAAGTGGGCTGTTCCGAGCCCAAATAGCTGTCTCCCAAGAAAAAATTTTAACGTTATGCGGGCTTATGAATCACCCAGAGATTTTTGCTGTGTTTTTATTTATTTGAAAATAAAAACCCTACCTTTGGCATTTTGTGAAGAAATTCTGAACAATAATATATTTGGATTGCAGTTGTGGAATCTGCCATTGAATAATGCAGTAGAATTTCGGGGCAAGGCTTTGGTTGAATCAGAATGAGAAAGCAGCGATCGTGTTTCCAGATTTTCCTTGCTTTTGTTCTGAAATTCTTGAATTATCTGCAGACTTTTATGGGTGTTTCCATAATTGTATATTCTTGCTTGATGCTTAACCATTGGCTCCATCACTCCCATGTTCCTTCAAGCCCTCCTTCTCTTCCTCCTTCAGCTTCATCGCCATTCTACTTCTCAAATTCGGATTCCATAATTTTGCTTCCTCGTGATGTCACACCCCTCAGTCTTGATCATCCTGATTTTGCTGCTGGGTTTGCGGAATTGGATCGGGCTGTCGATGATGGGCTTCAAGTCAATTCTCACTCTCTTCCTAAACTATGGTGCAATATTATTTTTGTTTTCTTTCTGGTTTTTTTTTCTTCTTGAATTTGTATCGTTTTGCTACTACTGGTTTTCTACTGTTTGTTTGAGAATCCGATTGGGCTTGCCCAAACAATGTATGTGCTGAGTTTTACTTTCTGCAGATTTATCAAGTTTTTTGGGTAGTAGGAAATTTGAGTGTGGTGCTTGGAGTCTGATATTCAACTATGGTGAATTTGCAATTCTTTTAACACGTTGTTAATTCTATTTGTGTGTTTCTTTGGGCAGGTTCATATATGCATTTATGGGAGTGGGCATTGCGTTGTGTTTAATTACCTGCATCGGTCATATTGCAGCTGAAGTTATCAATGGCTGTTGCCTTTGCTTTGTATCCTTGTTCTGTCTCTCATCAACTCAGCATTCATATACACATTGACTTCGGAGTAATTAAGTGCCAAAATTGGTCGAGCAGAAATTTGACATTTATATTTGAGGACATCTTTTACACTTTCAGGTTAATTATGACACTTAAAGTACCAATTCCAGAAGAGAGTGATTAGAAACTTACCTGAAAAACATATTATGTGCTTGGTTTCTCTTAATTTGCATGTTGATGAGGTTGGGAAATGTTATAAGTAGCCTGACAAAGGAAAAATCACAGGAATTATATGCTATAAAATAATCTGTCACTGCATTGTCCTTAGTTGCATATCTTATTACCTGGGATTTTGTCTGTCTAATCATGCTTGGTTACCTTAACACATAAAAATAAAAGTATAACCTGTTAACCATATTATTTATTCTCTTTGAAGTTGGTCTGCTGGCATTTATTGCACTGGATCATCAGTGGGAAAAGGTAAAAAATACCTGGTTTGCTGTCATTTTTCCTTCGTATTCTGTTTCGTTTCGTTTTGTTTTGCTTTTTTTTTTTACCCATTATACTTGCTTTCCAGGATCTTCCTGCTGACTCAACTGGAGAACTTGATAATCTACGTGCCTTCATTGAAGAACACATGGATGTTTGTAAATGGGTTGGCATTGCTGTGATCATAATTCAGGCATGTTTCATTTGTTTCATTCCACATTATTCTGGACCAGTAAATTTTTACAACCACATGTTTGAGAATTGCTGATTCAAATTGTACTACATTTCCCGGGCCACAGTATATAATTGAAAAGCTCTCTTTACTGCTTCTTCTTTTTCTAACTAACTGGTGTCCTTCTGGAACGAATGTTCAGTTGTTTGTGTTCACTTGGTTGGTTATCTCATCAAATGACACTTTATTGTGGTACCCCAGAATTTTAGAATTTCCAGTACCAAGTTCTAGTGAATTCCTCTCCCCAAGGGTTTTTGTCCCCCCTTACTGCTATTGGGATAATGCATTTTCCTCTTTTTTGCTTTGGATGAATTCTTGGTCATAGTCATTTTATTGCCTGCTTTTCCCTTCTGTATAAGGGATATTCAATATTATGATAACACTCTTAGCCATTGTCATTGTTTTTGGAAACTCTAAGAATTTCCAATTATCTGTATCAGTCAAGTGTTTTTATTGATTTTAGGGTTTACTAGCATCTTCTTTCTACAGGACCTTTTCCACTTGTATTGTCCGGGTTTCCACATTCTATGTGGTTTTCAGCTAAACTTCAGGGGTTTATGACAATGCCATTTTCCCTTGCCCTTTCAGTATGGTTCATAAACTAGATCTCAAAAGCTTTATGTTTGAGATGCTTGATAAAGATGTCTTCAAGTGAATAATGTAGATCTTATTGCTTGACCATGTACCCCACAGTTTCGGAAAAGATTTTGTGGTTGTAATCATATTTCATATTTCATATTTCATGGAATAAAATATTTCATAAAGCCTGATTGATAAAGTGAATGGAATAAAATATATGGAATCATATTTCATATTTCCACTTTGTTTGTTGTGTTTGTGGGCATCAGTGTGAAATATCACTCTTGCTACTGTTTTCAGGTGTTGACATTATTACTCTCAATAATCCTGAGAGCCTTGGCTAATCAGAAAGTGGACCTTGACAATGAGAGTGTTCATGATGACATTAGTGGAAGACCTTGGGAGCCACTATTGCACCCGCATTTAAGCCAAGCATCTGGATCAGTCAGAAGTGATATTAGAGGGGGGCACTCCGACGTTTGGAGTGCACGTATGAGAGAAAAGGTAGATATTCTCAGAGTGATGTCTAAGTTCACGAACCTTCTAAATAGGGTGCATTCCATCTCTTTTGAGCCAGAAGCCTGCATGCTTGAGCTTGAACTCAGATGAAAAACTGTATAGTTTGAACTTGAACCCGAATCAATTTGATAAACAGGAGAACTTGAGATTTACCCAGCTCAAATTGATAATTTCCCAATCTAAATCAGCCTATAACTCCAACTTGATTTGAAAACTAAAAATGCCCAATGAAAAGACACCTAATTTCCGATCAAGTTATTGGCAAAATGATCCAAATGCCCGAGAAATTTAACAGTGAATGTCAAATAACTGAATTTAACCAAAATATAGTGTTTGATAATGTTATTTAAGTGCTCCCCCCACCACAAAAAAAAAAAAAAAAGGTCCTATACCACATTTTCATTCATTGTGGGAATGAGGAAGAGGAAGAGGCTAAGAGAGTGAGATTGAGCCATGCTCACGTCTTAAGATTGTTGACTTGGGTCAAAGATGAGTGTTTTGAGAGAGCTAGAGAATGATGAGAGGCAAGGTGTGATGGATAGAAAGCGTGGCAAAGTAATTTTCTTTTGCTTTTCCTGATGCTGGCTGAAGCATAAGAAGAAGAATTGGCTTTGAGTCATCTTTAAGCTTTTTTTGAGGCAAACCAATAGAAACATTTAATTGGGGACAAGGCATTATCATGCATCGTTTTGGAGTAGGAATAGGAGGAGAGATCATCAGGGAGGTGAAAGAGATTTGAGATAAAGAGAGGAAGAAAATAGGACAAGTGCAGCATGGCAGGGCAGGGGGTGGATTACATTCTTTTGTTTTGGTTTCATTGAGGATGTGTATTTGAACATCTGTAACATATCTGTTTTCAACAACATGCATTTCTCTTAATGCTGATTACCTAAGTACCCATGTTGAGTCAGGCTTTTGAGTTTTCAAATCGCTTGTGTTTTGTATTGTTCTGTATTCAATGTGCATGTTTCTTGAATACAAATTGTGTGAGTTGGTGATTTTGGTTCTGATAAAGAAGGATAAGAGGAATGATTAGAATAGGCTGGGGATGGAAGTAGGTATCTGCCCGGCACTGCCATGGAAATGGAAGAGGGCTAAGCAGTTTGGAATAGGTTAGGTTAAGCTGTTGTCTCAAAACTGTGTACACTTCCCTTGATCTTGTTTTCCTTTGATGCTCTTAGTGTGTTCACTTAGATCTTAACCTGATTCTGGAGATACTGCCATTTATTTGGGATAATAACTTTATAAGTTTGGTTTTCGCTTTTCAATGTGGATTTTGCGCGTAGCAAATGATGGTTTTATGTTTCCATTTTGGGTGGTTTTTCCTGCCGCTTTACTCAAACTTTGTTTTATTTCTTGTTAGTTGTTTCCAATTTTTGAGCAGCTAAATAGCAAATTGCAGGATTTTAAAGAAATTTAGGAATATTCCAGTATTATCTATCACAGCAAAAGAGTAGTTGTTGCTGCTCAAACTAAGCGTTCTTTTTGCTTTGGAAGAAAATACATATTTTTGTGAACATGACCTGGTATTTTGATTTAGAATATTTCCTTAGGAAGGCGTAGAAGAGTTTCTGTTGTCACTGAGCTTTCTTTTGTTGCTTTGTATGCGTAAATTTAAGGTCACAAGATATTAATTGATTGATATGGTTCTGACAGCTTCCAGGACTATTTCTTTGAGATAGAATGTTGGTAAAGAAGTTCTACTGAATGTGTCACATTCTGTGTAATCTAGTATTTTGCATGTCTTGTAATCTAGTACTCATCATCTTTTTGTGCAATGTGTTTCTGAATATCCTGCTACAGTACGGATTGCATGGTAGCAGTGGCGAGGAGAATCAAAATGTATGAATTCAACATGCAGCATTGAAGATCAGAAAGACCCCCAATCTCTTGGATAAAACCTTGAAATTTGCTTATTGTACGTTGTATAGCATGAGTGGATTTCTAATTCTTTATTCTTTGTTTTCTAAAGCAAGTGCAATGTACATAACTTGCAAAAGCTTCCGGTTTCTTATTGTTTTTTGGTCTTTATGAGGGCGATTGGTCAAGTAAGATATCAGTGGCAAATTAATTGTGGCTATTCATTTACTTTGTGTTCTCTGGATATTCTTATAGAGTTTAACGAGTTGGTTTGTCTGGCTCATTATGGAGTTTACATCCTTATTCTATTGTACCATCAAAGCAAGATAAATATTATGGCTTTACTTGCCTGCATATTCTGATTGTCACGATTGGATTTGGGCCTCGTCTACATAGTAGGCTCTAGAAAGTGACACATCTCAAGGATATGGCTAAACTCTACAACAAAACAATAAACTAAATCTTAATCCCAAAAAACTTAAAGTCAATTACATAAATCAATGTTAGGCAATGGTCAATCACATGATCTTCTCTTGCTACTTCTTTCTATCAACCGTCATATTTTTATCTAAATCTAATAAAAACATATATTTCTTAATCACCTTTCTCCATGTTGTTTTAAACATATCTTTATCTCTGTTTAACCTATCCTACCTCCTTCCCTCAATTGTCTTAACAGAAGCTTCCTCGATCTTCTCTGTACATGTCCAAACCAACGCATAAGACTTTCTTTCATCTTTTCCTCAATAGATGCTACTCCTGCATTTTCCCTAATAGTCTCATTTTTTACTCTATCCTTTCTAGTATATCCACACATCTACCGTAATATATGCATTTCAATTATTTTCATTTTTTGAATGACATATTTTAACTGCCCAATAGATCTAAGTGAACATTTCGTGCTATATAACAAAGTAGGTCTTACGGCTATTCTGTAGAACTTTCTCTTTAAATTTAATGGTATATTACAATCATATAGAATACCAGTCGCACTTCTCCATTTCAACCAACCCGTCTTAACTCGATATACAACGTCGCCATCAAGCTCTCCGTCTTTCTGAATAATAGATCCTAGATTTCAGAATCAATCAGCTATCGGTATATCTTTATCATCCAAAGTTACACTCTGGGCTATATTTCTACTACCACTGAACTTGTATTTCATATACTCTGTTTTACTCTTACTAATTGTGGAGCCCTTGGATTCTAATGTTTGTCGCCACAACTCTAATTTAGCATTTACAACGATTCTAGTACCATCAATCAACACAATATCATCCGCAAACAACATACACCGTGGCACAACCTCCTGTATAGTGCAGGTTAACTCATCCATAAGGTCGCATAGAGAAAAGGGTTAAGCGCTGATCCTTGATGCACCCCGATAGTTATAAGGAACTTTGCAGTCTCTCCGGCGCAAGTCTTTACACTTGTACATGCTCCCTCATACATATCTTTAATGAGAGTAATATACTTTAGCGATACATCTTTCTTGGCCAGCACCCACCAAATTACTTCTCTAGACACCTTGTCATAGGCTTTCTCCAGGTCAATAAATACCATATGTAAATATTTCTTTCTTTCCCTATAATATTCAATCATCTGCTGTAATAAATAAATTACCTCTATAATAGAACGTCCAGGCATAAAACCAAACTGATTATCTGAAATTTGTATAATGTCACGTAACCTCTGTTCAATCACTCTCTCCCAAAGTTTCATAGTATGACTTATGAGTTTAATCCCACAGTAATTGACACAATCTTGAACATCCTCTTTATTCTTGTGAAAAGGAATTAGAGTACTCTTCCTCCACTTTGTAGGCATCTTATTAATTCTATATATCTTGTTAAGCAGACTTGTCAGCCACATTATACCTATCTTTCCTAAACACTTCTAAACATCGATCGGTATACCATCCGGTCCCATCGCTTTTTTTGGTCTCATCCTTTTAAGGGCATCTCAGACTTCATGCTTCTAAATACTACGAATATATGCACAGTTAACCTCTTCGTTCGAAATCGCTAGGCTACCCACACTTTGAACTTGGACTTGACTCCCATTAAATAACTTATCAAAATAAGACCTCCATCTCTTCTTTATTTCTTCGTCCTTAACCAAAACTCTGTGGTTCTCGTCCTTTACAGATTTCATCACACCAATATCTCTCGTCTTCTTCTCTCTATAACGCGTCAGTCTATATATATTCTTCTCTTCGTCTTTGGTATTCAACTTTTTATATAAATCATTGTAAACTATGGATCTTGCTTTTCTAACAGCTTCTTTAGCTTTTCTTCGCGCGACCCTGTATTTCTCAAAATTCTCATCACTCCTGCACTTTCCTAAGTTTCTATAGCACTCTCTTTTACTCCGTATGGCTTCTTTCACTTCGTTGTTCCACCACGACATGTCCTTGTTTAGAGGTACTCTTCCTTTAGATTCACCAAGTACTTCCTTCGCTACTGTCCTAATACATTAAGCCATCTTTCTCCACATAGTATCTGGATCCGAATCCCTATCAGAAGACCAGTCATCCGCCTCAACTACCTTATCGACAAAGGCTATTCTTTCATCCCCTGTAACTTTCACCACTTGATCCTAGGGTCAATCCGATGATTCCGCTGCTTACTCTTTTTCCTAAAATTAAAATCAATGACTAATAACCTATGTTGCGTAATTATACTTTCGCTTGGAATAACTTTACAATCTGTACAATCACTACGAAACCTACGCCTCATAATAAAGAAGTCTATCTGACTGATATTTAACCCGCTTCTAAATGTCACTAAGTGAGAATCTCTCTTCTTAAACCAGGTGTTTGCTATGGTCAAATCATAGGCCAAGGAAAAGTCAAGAATAGCAGTTCCTACTTCATTTCTAACTCCAAAACCATGACCTCCATAAACACTCTCAAACCCTCTCTGATCAGTACCTACATGTCCGTTTAGATCACCACCAATAAAAACTTTTCTGCATACGGTACATTCTGTATAATCTCATGATCTTGATGCTCAAAATCCTATCATTTTTCCTTTGTATTTCAACCACATCATCAATAAATTTACAGTCAATAATAATTCCGACTCCATTTATATTCCTAACTCTACCTGAATTTTAAAGCTTATAACTCCAATGTGCTACTACCCTCGCCTTCTCACTTACCCATTTAGTTTCCTGAAGACAAAAAATGCTAATATTTCCCCTTTGCATAACCTCAACTAATTCTGTCAATCTATCGGTCAAAGATCCTATATTCCATGTAGCTAGATGGATCCTATCACTATGGACTATCTTTTTTACCTTATACCCTTGCATATTTGACACCGTATTCAGGGACCAACACGGCGCGTTGCTTTCGGGTAACGAGCTAGCAACCCTTACATATTTATCACTACACCCGAGTTTAGGAAGTGCAGCGCGTCGCTGAGTAGAGAACGCCCCCACGAAGTCAATCGATGGGTTCATGTCATGGATATGATTATATTTTACACTGGCTATCACAAGTCTTACCGCAACTCTCTTCCTTTATCCGGGCTTGAGATCGACAATGAACACCGTAGACAGCTCCGACACTCACAGGCGGAGTTATATGGCTGAACTCTATTTTTAAAAAAATCAATAACCATTGAACGTATTTGAATATATCAGGTATACAAATTGTGTCATAAGGCCTTTTATTTCTTGTCCTGCGAGTGGACACTTACTTAAATGGACTTGAATCAACTGTATTTTTAGATGGTGTATTGAGAAATTTAGCGTTTTAAATTAATTATAATTTTTTAATTTCATTTTAAATAAAAATTTTATTTTAATTTAAATATATTATTATTTTATATAGATTTCTAATTACGGAAGTGTATCATGAACAGATAAAAAGTTCACTATTCAGCGCCCAGCTTCAGACTTTCGAGTGATAAATTTGGGATTCTGATTGGTATACTATACAATTCTACTCTGTTTTTACATGCATAACTTCACTGTCGAGGTAACTCTCCTTGCCTGTTCCAAGGCTATGCCGGGTATACTGAGCATACCACAAACAATGCAAGATGTGGTCCTCTAGTTCGTTTGCCTGAGAGATATGAGCCTCGGGTTGCCATGCGAGTCTCCATATATCATCCTGGAGTTTTTACTTTGTATCGTCATTAAGCTGTTTGGCACAAGAAGAGAGAGATCTTTCTTCCTCCCTCTTCACCTGACTCCCAACTCACATATCTTGAAAAATCTTTCTTGTTTTTGGCTCGCTATAGTTTTGTAAATCCAACAATCAAAACAATGCAGTGAGTGGATAGGTTTCTGGTGCAACACCAGGTTAGAGGAAGCTCTGGGCCTCCCCGTTACAGAGCAGAATTAAATGACCATAAAACCCGGGAACAATCCATCCAGCCCAAAGAGAACAGAACTACATTAGAAATACCAGAAAAAGGCAAAGGTAACAAGAAAATATAAGAATGCACATCTACAACACACAGCCCCCATATCCCGTTTCTGCGTAAAATCTTATACAGTTGGTTACTAAAAAGGAAATTAAAAAAAAATAAAGGACGTTACCAGATGTAGTGCCCAAACGCTTGGATTTAGATCACCGGACAGTTATTGCATGCAAACATGATCAAACGACAAGGTGACCCAGATAACCTGACAATTCTTCAACCAGCCTAGCGCTCAGAAGATATGAGGGCGGAAAAGAGAGTAGCAGTAGGTAGATCTATCTCTCTGTATATATATATTTTCCGCGTGTACAACTGACCTGACGTTCTGTTTTCCATTAAAAAATGATGCTAATACATTGTACAAAAGTTATCCCAGACATAACATTAGATACAATTTTTGCAGCACTAAACAATTAGAGGTGGGGGGTTCGTCAATGTTCAAAAATCCATAACAAAACATAAATAATAGCTACAAGGGAAATTGGACGCAGAGAAGTCTCATTACGCTCTGCCAATCAATTCACCCACTGCCTCCTGCACTAGCTCTTCCAGCAACTTCCGTTCAATTTCCTTCCCTAAATAATCCATTTCTAATCTCAAATGCTCTATCCAGCCCCTTCCGACCACCTCCTTCCTCGCAACTCTCTCCACCACCAGGCTGTTGTCCTCAAAATCACCCGGAACACATCTCTCATCACCAGAAAACCACTCCTTTATCCGACTCCAAACTTGGTCCACCATTATAAAGGAGGGACCCTCTAGGAGATTTTTGTGGAGCCCAGTACATTGTATTGCCCTTTGGCATGTGTTTGACCCATACCCTGCAATATCCACCAATGCTGCATTGACACAGTCAAACACAAGCTTTCTTGTTGATCTTCTTTGCCTTCTCCTAGCCTCGTGCAGTGTCTCCTTATCCCCCAAATCAACATAATTGTCCCTCAATGATGGATCTAATGGGCTTTCAGATGAGTGCCATCTGGCCAGAAAAGTGTCTGATCGCACTTCACCATCCAGGCCTGCAACTGATAACAATGTCTGAACAAAGAAAAACAACTCTCGCTCTTCTTCCTGTGCCACTCGTGGGGAGGAGGATGATTTTAATGGATAAGAAGTTGCTGTGTCCACACAAGAATCATCCCATGATAAAGTACGAGCAATTGATCCTATTGGGGGTGACTTGTCAATGAGGTTGGATTTGGAGTTTACAGTCAATTCTCCTGTATTATTACCAAAAAAAATGAATGTTGTTGTTGTTATAAAATAGACTAAGAAAGAAACACAGCAGGAAATAGATGGTCATCGCCAGAATGTACCATTTTGTTCTGGCTTGTTATTGCCAGAGGACTCGGTCACTGTAAGTTCATCCTCCTCAAATGGTGTTTCAAGGACTGATATTGGACTTGGTTGGTCCTGATTCTCACTTGGGTTTCCAGACAAGAGAGATTTTGCCACAGCCAATTCAGCCTGCACAATCAAATTTAAAATTATTCTCATGGTTATCGTTACCCCAACTCCTAAATGATATTACTAACTAATTTTTTTCTTGGCTGTTCAAAAAATTGATTCCCGGCCAAAAGGAAATGTTTAGCTACTGTGTATCCAACAATATTGAAAGCAACCCCTAGTGAAAACAAATGCATCCATCATCAATGCATGATAGAAAATTAGTCACTGCAAGAACTTAATTTGGTCTTGAGATGTTCTAGACCACTCATAAAAAAAGGAACTGAAATGGATTTGATGTATGGGAAATGTAAACAGAGAGATTAAAGGAATTTTAAACATAATTCGAATGCATACACACTCTTTCTTTTAGGGGGTTGGGTTTTAGGAGAGTAAGAGAGAATGAAATGACACTAAAGGAAGACAGGACAGAAAAGTAAAGCCAGCCAATGTCAATAACTTAAAAATTTACAGCCATTAAATGATAAGTAATATCTGCATAAACATACTAACTTAACTGAAAGAGTTGAATTACCTCGGGAGAAAACACAATTCGCTTGCCAGACAGATCCGGGGAAGATGTCTTGCCAGAAGATCCATGCAAACTAGGTGAACATTCTTCATAGCAATCATCGTTCAGAGATTTGGTTGGATCACTGCTGGTTCCTCCAGAAGAACCTGAAGGCATTACAACAGGTTCCGATGCATCTTTGGACTGAGATGTAGTGGATTTATCTTTATTATGTTTCTTACTCCTCGAGAAAAACAAACTCGAAACTTTCCCTTTCAAGGATGATTTTGTACTTCTTAACTTGGCTGCCTCTTTCGAAACCTCTGTTTTGCTTCCCTCTTGATCGTTGACCTCTGGGTTAAGCTTGTCACTAAAAACTGTAGATGATACAGGAACAGATTTTGATCTGACTAGGTTCCTTGGTGAATTATCCAAGTCTCCATCCTTTAAACGACTAAGTAGGTAAGAAGCTGAATCCTTACAGTCTTTGTTGTGGCCCTCTTCCACAGATCTTGTTGCATTCTTTGTGTCTGAAAGAGCAAGCAAATCACCCAAAGTACTGGAGCTTCGCCTAACATGTCTTTGTTCTAGGCAACTTCCATTGGATGCCATCATGGCATATCTTTCTGAAAGCCGTTTCTTTGCTTCTCTGCAAACTGAGGATTCTGGAGAGTATGAGGCACGGCTGAAGGAGGAGGAAGAGTAAGGGCTATCAAACCTGTTAACAAAATCCCAAGAATGCCTAGAAGCAGGTGACATAACTTCTGAATCACTTAGATTTCCAGCAACATAATCATTTTCTGATTTATGAAATGAACTTTCATCACCAATATAGCCATTCGATAGAACAGAAGAAAGCAGAGTCTCATCTCTTCGGTGCCCCCTTAAATTCTCTCGCATCTGACGCGTGATCTCCTTTGCAACTTCTCTTGATTTTTGAGCATCATCATCTTCGATCTCCTCAGTGAATTCCTCCCTATGCAACCTAGGTGATGAAGAAGGCGGGGAGGCCAGAGCCTTAATATCATGAGCTTTTCCAGGGCTAGGTTTTAGAACCACTATTCGCGTTGGTTGAGTAGGATTGTCATCCAGTTTCCAACCTACTGCAGGCGAGGAATGCCCTAGATGGCCTTTCTCTGTCCCCATCATTGGACTGCCCACAGTAGCTTTCTTTATCTGTTTCTCATTCTTCTTAGCCAAACCAATTGCTCCATTATCCACCATCTTGCAAGGTCTAAGAACAGTTATCCGTTTTGTCTCGGAAGGAGAGATAGATTGCAAATTATATAACTGTTGAGAAAACATTGAATTTGGTTCTTGCAAAAACTTAACCAAAAAATCTTTATTGGAACTTAAGAGTTCTACAGTATCATCAAACTGCTGGGACTGACGGAGTTTTTCATCCGTAAAGAGACGTTTTGCTTCAGTGAACGTCTGACGAACAAGTTCCATCTTTCCCTCATTAGAAGTTTCATCATATCTCACCTTGTGTGGTGACTTATCTCTCATGCAATTCGGTTTTTGTGCTTGTTGCATAATCTCATAAACATCTTTGTACTCATTATGCTGTAAATAATGATGAAACTCCTGCTGCATCTGCACATTCCAGAATGCTTTGTCTTGCTGCCAATAACTCAATGGTGTGTCTGAGTTGCTCCGTGAATAACCTCTAGAACGACTTCTCTCTGTGACCAAATCAGGTTGTTGTTGTGGAAGGGTATCAAGCCCCATCAACTTGGCAACCACACTAGGGGGATTGTGCTTAGAATTCATTTCTTTGGACATTTCCTGGGCAATGAGCATCTTCATGGGTGTGCAATTTGACTTTCCGTTTGATGAATTTCTGCTCAACTCGGACACAATCTGCATGATGATCCCAGTTCAACAGAGTCCATATTAAGTATCAAAAGCAGAGCAGACTGATTCAGAAAGAACACTAGTAACAAATGCATACCGTTTTGTCTTCTATTTGATCTTCAAACTGACCCATCCTTGGCACATCTGATTGGCTCCTTCTTGAGCAGGGCGAACCTACAAGTTGGAATATACCTCCTTTAAATACAGGATGACATGATTCGGAAGAAGTGCCAGCACAAAAAAAAAAAAGCTCTGAAAAATTACAGGACATCTTAAAAAGTCAATGTATGGAGATGGGTGATATTTCTAATTAGATTAATCTGATTATGCAATCATTTAAGATGATTGACTAGGCAAGAAACCATCGATCAGGAAGACATTTTCAAGATTGACAATCAGCAAATACAAATGTACGATTCAAAACACTGCTGCTGTCTTGCCGTATCACCAAGTTTATGGTAATAACTGCAAGATCATGCACAACGCTTAAGCCCTTCAATTAACAAGATATCAGACTCGTTCCATCACAATTCCACAAACTTTCGAAGTTAAGAAACAGAAGCTGCAAGCCAAGAAATGGGAATCACCATCACGGTGTGGCCTATCTGTGAGCAACCTGTTTCCTGCCATCCCCGCACCCAAGTCAAACAGGTTGACCATTCTTCCCAAGCATCCTGGAAAAGGTTTCTCAAGGTTTCCATTTTTGCCACTGTGAATGCCATTCATTTTGCCACCTGCCATAACATGCATATTGGGTTAATCCTAACAAAGTAACAGCCGTTTCTTTCCACACAATAGCCTATCACACAAAGAAAGAACAAATTCTTGAATTTCACCAGCATCCGCATTCCACCACCCCCCAAAGCCGGAAATTGACACATTCAAATTTATATTAAAGAAACGAGATGGTCTAGGATCCACATAAAGAAGAAAGCTTGTGGTCACATCTTATCATCATAGGCCGGAAGAAATCTCAAGAGCACATAAATTAAACTAGGTGCTAATGTTGAAACGCTACAAGAAATTCATACTGACCGAATATCCAGAAACAAATTCAGCAGCAGCAAACGGTAAAGAAATGGGAGAATTTTACGTGTGCAGTCTGGAAAACTTGAAGCTTAACTTAAGAGCAGGATGAAGAGAGGAAAAAGACTGTTTCTTTAAGAGAGCTATCTGCCCATAAACTACTTAAAGTAAAACAAGGAAAGGAGAACTTAGATTTATGTGAAATTGCAGAGAACAACAAAGACAACACCACTGCGCACCGTACACAGACACAGTCAAAATGCTTGCAGCATATTCACACGAAACTTCACATCACGCTGTCACAACTCACAACACATTCTGAACAAACTCCAAGTGCCTCTCCCGAAAACAAAAAAATACATCATCTAAATGAAAGCGTATAAATCTGAATAAAGTTTACAAGTCAAGGCCGTCAACAGACCCACACTTCCACAAATCCAAATATAAATCCTCAGAGGTCTCTTATTTCTTCCTGTAACTCCCTTAAACAGACCAGATTCGATCTTTTGGAGCTAAATAAGTACACAAGATAGCACATTATTTATTTTCCAAATCAGATATGAATGTTGGGGGAGGGGATCAAAGACTTGGCTTTGAATATTATACTAAAATCAACAAAGGATCAAATAAAATGACTCAAATTAACAGTCGAACTCACTTTACAGTTGAAAAAAGGGGGGGGGGAAACAAAAAATCCATTCCTAAAAGCTGCAATTAGTACAGAAATGAAAAGGCAAATCAAAAGTTGGAAGGTTAAAAGAAAAAGAGAATCAGATTCGTTTCATATTTACCTTCGAAAAGCGAGATCGGAGAATATTGCAAAAAGGAACAACCAATAAAAGCTACTCCATTGCTATTAC
The DNA here is from genome assembly GCA_026120185.1 of Voacanga thouarsii. NCBI lineage: Eukaryota > Viridiplantae > Streptophyta > Magnoliopsida > Gentianales > Apocynaceae > Voacanga > Voacanga thouarsii. The sequence continues at coordinate 2,004,569 of JANUWF010001339.1, forward strand.
TGCTAAAAGGCTCAGAATAATACTCGCATCAATGGAAATGCAAAAGCTTCTGACAACGCCAAAAAGCACTGCTTTCAGATTTTTCAAACAAGCGTATCTCATGAGGAGAGAGGTGTTTATGTCTTCTGCTCTCCTAGCGAGAGAATGAAGGAATGAATTGAGAGTTTCTAGTGAACCGAGATAAATGTGAAACGGTAGTCGAGAGGCTCGTCGGAGAGTGTCATTCCGGTGAAACGTCGCCGGAGTAGCGCCGGAGATTTCATTCCACTACTTGGCTTCGTTGAGCACACCGCATTCTTGGTTTCCAATTGCGGCCGCACCGACTGTGACGGACTCCAAGAGCATTTGTTTGATATGATTCACTTATGTGTTTTGATTACGTAGAGAGAGAAAATAAAGAGAGACTGGAGATAAGTGAAGTAAATAATCAGATAAATATGGGAATTTTTATACGTTTTTTTGGTTATTAAAAGCCAGATAAAAAAACTTTCACTCTTTCCAAACGGGCCCTTATATTTTGTTATTTTTGTGGCCAGGCACCCCGACTAGATAATAACTTCCTGATTTAAAAGTATACGAATGGTAAAAGATAATTTCTGTTATATTTAAATTTTAAAATCGATGTGATAAGAGAGTCGATTAAAAGTTTTTTTTGTATTATTATTTGGTTTTGTAGTTTAAAAATTAATGTTATTAATATTTTAATTTTTAAATATATTAGAAGTTAAATAAAATTAATCGTATTAATTTAATATCTGTTTCCGGATAAAATTTTGTAAGTTTTAAAAAGTTTCGCAATTATATTTACCCAATATTTTTGTGTTCCATTTCTTGCAATTATTATATTTCAAGTGCAAGTACCTTTTTTATGTTTTACGTTGAATTTTTTTGTCTTTTTTCATGCCCTTTGTGGTATTGTTATTACTCTTTTATTATGTTCAACAATAAGTTTATTTCTCAAAAAAATTGTGATCCCAAAAAAAAAAAAAAAAAAGGAAGGTTGGATATCATTAAAAATAATGAAGTTACAAAAAAAAAATTATATTTATAATTGGGGATAAATGTCAACTTTTATATCAAGTCTCATTAGAAATATTATAGAAGATATGTCTAATATGTAAAATAAATCACTTTTTAAATAGATATATTATTTATTTATCTTCACGATATAACATATAAGGACTCGTATCGTGTTATACAATCTTACAAAATAATTACATTCTCATAACATTTTATATTAAGTGCATAATTTTTGTCATATTTAATTTTAAATTGTTGCGCAAGTATAATTGACTAAAAGTTATTTTTATAATTTAAGTAATTAGTGTTTTAATTTTTGAATATTTTACGTGTCAAATCATCAAAGAAGATGTTTAATACTCCATCCGTCCCAAAATATAAGTCGTTTGACTTAATTTCACACATATTAAGATTTTTAAAATCAATGTGACTTTATGTTTTTTCTTCCTAAAATACCCCTATTTAAATGTTTTGGAAACAAGAGAAGAGAGGAGAGAGAATGAGAAGGAAAGAGAATAATAAATAAGGACAAAAATGTAAAAGCACCTTCAAAACCTTCTTGAAAAGTCCCCAACGACTTATAATTTGGGATAGCAAAAGTAGCTTCAAACGATTTATATTATGGGACGGGAGGAGTACTATTAAAAAGTAATGAAATAATAATAATAATAATAATAATAATAATAATAATAATAATAATAATAATAATAATAATAAATCATTTCGATAACTGGGTCAAAACATTTGTATCAAGTTTAATTCGGTAAAAACATACCTAATATGTAAAATAATTTACTTCACACACACGCACATATATATATATATATATATATATATATATATATATATATTTCTTATTTATCTTTAAGATACAATATACTAGAAAGCTTGTAATCATATTATAAAAGTTTATGAAATAATTATTTCTCCCAACTTTTATATCATTACAACATTTATTTAGTATAGATATATGTGCATAGCATTGATAATGCAAATTCTCATTCATGGTGTTGCTATTTTAATACTCAATCATTAAGAGAGAAAGACATTCTTTATGCTAATGCAAAGAAAAACTAAGCTTTATTGTAATTTATATTTGTCCATTTTCACTTAATATTTCTCCATAATTTATAGGAGAACTCAATAAGCGACAACTGAAATAAAATACGTATTATTTTATTAAAATAAAGTACATATTAAAAAATTTGATAATTTGTGGAATATATAAATAAAATTATATAAATTTAATAAATTAATTAATTTTTTAAAAATTATGTAAAATAATTAATTATGATAAATAAATAAAAAATAATAAATTATAATTAAAAATTTAAGTAGTTCCCCTATGATTAGCTTTATAATGAGGTTTCACTTCGCATACCTTACCTTACATGGAGTTTCGTCCCTGTCTGATGACGCTCGACATTCGACAACGCGGCATCAACGGTTGGAAATTTTCTTTTCATCGAACGGCCCCTATATTTAAGGGTTAATTGCGACAGTGACACTAGAGTTTTGTTCTTTATTTTTGGACTGTCTTTGGTGTACACGTTTCAACAATCCGCATCGTTGACGTTGGCCACAACGCAAATCACCGCCGTAGAAAGTGACATAAGGAAGGATTCTATATCAATATCTGGAGAACAATATGGACCCCACCACCAACCACCATGCCCGCCCTTAATCGCACGAAATTTTGTTGTTTTTGTCTGGAGTTGTTTTTTTTTTTTTTTTTTTAATATCGCTCAACAACTTTTATCTCAAATAAGTAAAAAATTTAAATTATGAAATATACAATACACAAGTCATTTATTGAGGGCTTGTTTAGAATTGTCTTAAATAAATTGTTTGTATATGTATTTTTAATTTAAAATAAAAAATAATAGTAATTTATTGATTCGGATCGAAATTCTCATATAACTAATTATCAACGGCATTAATTAATGATGGAATGTACAATTATTACTATTTAAATTGTTACAGTGACATTTTAAATTCCTTTCTAGGAAAATACTTTCACGAAACCTCTAAAAATATCTACATTTACAGAAGAAGTAATAATATTGAAATTCTTGGGTCACTTATATTATTTGAGATTCTAAATTTATTCACTAATCGTTAACATGGCAAGGTGAAAGTATAGCAGAAAAGGCAAAATATACCAAGATTATGAATAAATTTACTTATAAGATAATATTACCTTTTTCTTTTTTATGTATTTCTTAAAATTATTATCATCCAAATATACATTAATTAAACGTAAAGGCTGAATAGCCAACTTTATAGTAATTCGTTAATTTTCCTTTTCTCTTTTACTGTCACTTTCTTGAGGGTTTTCTATTGGAAAAGGATAAGTGTGTTTGAAGACTTGTATAGGTGCTCAGCATCCGTGTGGCTCAGCTTCATTATTTTTATGTCCACAAACTTGCCTTTTATGTGTATAAAGTATCAATTGTCAACTCAAGTATTATTGATCGTTTGGGATATTGATACATTCTCCTCCTACTTCTTCTATAAATGCGTTATAAAATTTGGATAATATTAGAATAAAATCTACACATTACACACTAATAAAATTTTAACTATTCTTTGCACAATAATTTTTCTCTTTCTTTTCTCTCACAATTTTCTCTAATCTTTCTTTCACAAAAATAATGGTGTATTACAAGTTTAGAGAATAGCTCTATTTATAGAGCTCTAATTAGTGGAATACATAATGTCATACATCATCTTCCACTAATCTTAATTAGTGGTGTCTCCACTAAATGGTGGACATCTATAAAAATCTTCTCTAATAATTCACATAAATCTATAATTAGTGGAGCCTCCACTAATTAATGGAAATTCCAATAATTTTAAGATATTCATAACACTCTCCTTTGGATGTCCATCCATTACATAAAGAATGTGCCTCGTTAAAATCTTACTAGATAAAAACTCAGTGGGAAAAAAAATCTAACGAAGGAAAAAAAGTACACTATTCTATATGTCTGTTTATTACTTCCCCTGATGAGATGATTCATTTAAATCTTTAAACCGACGCATACCGATTTTATATCTCAATTTCTCAAATGTTGCAGTCGGTAAAGTCTTCGTGAAAATATTTGCGAGGTTGTCACATGACCGAATTTGTGGCACATCAATTTCACCTTTCTTCTAGAGTTTGGTGATCTATGTTGTATCCGATCTCCTTTAATATATCCTCCTCGTAATTACGTTATGCAAGCTGCATTCTCTTCATAAAGATGAGTTGGAATATCTCTTATATATGATAATCCACAACTTTCTTAGATATAATGAATCATTCTCTACTTGTTTCATGAATGACTGTAATTTCAGCATAATTTGAAGAAGTAGCTGCTTGGAGATATCGGAGGACTTGTTTAATTCCATTCTAATGTCGTCGTGTTGGTGAAGAGCTAAATCTTGCTAATAAATTGATAGCAAAGGTAATATTAGGTCGTGTATTGTTAGCAAGATACATCAATGCACCAATTGTACTGAGATATGGTACTTTAGGATCAAGAAGTTCTTCATCCTCTTCTTGAGGTTGAAAAAGATCTTTATTCACATCTAATGACCGGACGATCATTGGAATACCCAATGGATGTGTTTTGTCCATACCAAATCTTTTTAGAACTTTTGCTGCATATGTTGAATAAATATTCTATTTGCCAAATGTTCAATTTGTAAACCAAGGCAAAGTATAATTTTACGATCATCCTTGATGTCGAATAATCAATTGTTTCTTGGAGCTCTTCAAGAGTTCCAATAAGATTAATATCATCAACATATATAGCTAATATCACAAATTTAGAATCAAATTTCTTAATAAAAACACATGGACATACCTGGTCATTTTTAAATCCCACTTTCAATCACTATTCACTAAGATGATTGAACCACATGCGCCCAAATGGTTTCAGGTCATATAATGATTTCTACAATTTGATAGAGTAATTTTCACGAGAATAGTGTTTATATGCTGTAGGCATATGAAATCCTTCAGGGATTTTCATGTAAACATCATTTTCTAAATTTTCATCCAAGTAAGCAGTGACAACATCTAATAGGCGCATATCTATCTTTTCATATATTGCCAAACTGATAAGATATTGGAGTGTAATAGTATCAACAACAGGAGAATAAGTGTCATTATAATCAATACCTGATTTTTGTGAAAAACCTTTGGCTACTAATCATACTTTATATTGTACGATTTATTTTCATTGCGTTTTCGCACAAATATCCATTAGTAGACAATAGGTTTTACACCTTCTGGTGTTCGGATTGCAGGTTCGAAGACTTCACGTTTTGTCAGTGCATTTACCTCCGATTGAATCGCATCTTTCAATTGCAGCCAATCTTTTCTATGCCGAAATTCATCAACTGATATTGGTTCAAGATCATCATTATCCTGTGTAACATCAAGAGATATATTGAATGCAAATATATTATCAATAACAGTTTTTATCAGATTTCAACTTCTACTGAAAGTGGTATCATGGATAGAAATTTCAATATTAATTTCATCAACTTTTGGTTCTTTGTCATCAATATGAACATCTGAAACATTTAATCCTCTTTTCTTTCGAGGATTTTTATCTTTAGAACCAAGAGGTCGGCCACGCTTCTGGCGTGTTTTTGACTCAACAGCTATAGGTATAATCTTTTGTTCTGCTGGAACTTCAAGTTGAATAGGAACATCTATAGCTGAAATATGCGATTTTGTTACTCTTCTGAAGTTAACAAAAGCGTCTGGCATTTGATTTGCAATGCTTTAACAAATGTATTATACTGTTGAACTTCAAATTCACACACGCTTGTATGCGGATCAAAATCATTTATGATGTTGTCCAATCAAGATCTTTCTTATATTGTTTCTGTTCTCCCCCTAATTTAGGCAACAATGATTTCATAAGAGAATAATGAAAAAGAAAAGGAAATGTAAGAATATGATGACAAGTAGGAAATGCCAAGACATCTATTATAAAAATCTATTTTTTTTTTCACTCTTCCCAGTACCGACTTTTCTTCTTCCTCTCTTGTCTTTTCTTCTCTTCCGACCATCTACTTACCATCTACCTCTTCTTCTTCCTCATACATATATATATATATATATATATATATATATATATATATATATATATCTCAATCATCAATCATTAGTAAATATAAAAAACAAAAATCATAAAGCAGTTATGGAGACTTGTAATTCATTTGAGACATGGTCAAATTTTGACTTGATTTCTGCAGCAGATTTTGATGTATTCCAAGCCAACCGCTTCCTCTTAATTCTAACGCAGAAGATTTTAATATATTGTCTTTTCCAAGCCAACCGTTTTCTCCTAATTTAAGGTGAAATACCTTTAAGGGCTTCATTTTTTTTTTTAGTGTGCTTAATAATGAAATTAAGCTATCTTTTGGTTTGTTTTGATGTAAATCAATGAACATATTGCTTGGGATCAATTTGATCTGCCCATGCAAGAGACTGCTTTTGATACTATTCCTCTTGATGCTATTCCTCTAAATGAGGATATACTTGTGCATGATCCTTTCTACTCTCTAATAGATTTTGAACAAAGTTAGAATATGATTCCAAGTTATCATATATTCAAACATGGATTTTGAATGGTATTATCTTTACTGATATTATTTTCTTTTTTAGGCGAAAAATGAGTAGTCTTGGTAACGAATCCCATTACATGCATAATATCGAAGTTCAAGATATTATTTCAGATGAAATTCCTATAGAGAAGAAAAGGATTAAGAGGCAGAGAGAGAAGAAGGGCAATAACTCATAAACTCTATCAAGAGAAACCATTTCGCAGATACTTTTACCTGCCAATCAAGAACGCGGCCAAAGAATTGAATATTAACTTAACCCGTCTCAAGAACAGATGTAGGGAGTTAGGAATTTATCGATGGCCTCACAGGAAGTTGATGAGTTTGGAGACCCTAATCCAAAATGTTCAGGTTCTCTCTCACACACACTTATAATTTACAAGTATGAAACTATGAAAGATTTATAAGTAAATAATCGATGATATTATTTCGATTTACAGGAGATGTAAAATAAAGAAGGAGGACATGTGGTTGAGAAGAAGTTGAAAGAAGCCATTGAGATACTGGAATGTGAGAAGCAGTTGGTGGAAGAAAGTCTTGATACGCAATTAGAGGACCAAACACAGAAATGGAGACAAGCATGCTTCAAGGCCAAATATAATGAGAAAATTAAGTATAATAAACTTAAGGGGATCATAAAATCCCAAAACTCATTGCGTAGTAACTTTACGGCTAATTTTGCTGCTAGTCTAACTGCTGACTCATAAGGGAAGGAAAATGAGGAGGATGCCGAAGAAGAGGAGTTGAAGTTCATAATTATTAATTGTTTGTCTTCCTCTAATGTAACCATGGAAACTGAACAACTACAAATATTCACCCGAGATTTATCAGCTCTATTGAAAAAGATCAACTACAAGCATGCATCCTCAAGTTCACGTAAACACCAATGGGGTGAATGAAGGAAATAAAAGTGACTTATGATTTTTTTTATGGAACTGTTAGTAGTAATGTAGTATATTGACATCCGAATGTAATATCTCAACAATTTGATGCGTATTATTACTGGAAATATCTTTTTATTACTGGACATACCATTTTCCCTTATTATATTTTCTGTTCCACTTCAGGTGGTCAGTATTTCTCTGTGATAAGGGAAATATCAAGTGTGTCCATGACCATAACCACGGTCACTACCACAACTACGATTATAACGATGGCTTCTGCTGGAGTTAACATCATTCACTTATGGGAGTGCTGTTGAGCCAGTTCATCTGGCTTCATGATTTCTTAATAATAACTCATGTTAAATTTGTCAACTTTAGATACCATTTTTTCTCGATATTGTTACTGCAGGACAATATTTGAGGTATACAAAGTGGAGAATGTCTTTTCCAACATTTTCTCCGCATAATTTTAATTGAGATGTAATTTTAATACATCGCAGAATTCACGGTTTTAAAATCTTGTAACTTCATGTGCAATCATTCATACCGTGCAGTTGGTAGTACAACCATCTTCAGATGATCAAATATTTCTTTTCAACATTTAGATGTATTTCTGTATTGAGAACCCATGACATATAATTTTTTTCAGAAATATCAAGGGTTACAAATTTGAGTTTAGCAAGGGTAACCATAGAGATTAATAAATGCGTACCTGTTTTCTGGCTTTAATAATGGCAGAGACTCGTGCTGATAACGTATTATAAAATTTGGGTAGTGTTAGAATAAAATTTACACATTACACACTAATAAAACTATAACTATTCTTTGCACAAGAATTTCTCTCTTTCTTTTCTCTCACAATTTTCTCTAATCTTTCTTTCACTAATCTTTCTTTCACAAAAATAATGGTGTATTACAAACTTAGAGAATAGCTCTATTTATAGAGCTCTAATTAGTGGAATACATTATGGCATACATCATCTTCCACAAATCTTAATTAGTAGTGTCTCGACTAAATGGTGAATATTCATAAAAATCTTCTCTAATAATTCACATAAATCCATAATTAGTGGAGCCTCCACTAATTAATAGAGCTTCCAATAATTTTAAGATATTCATAACAAAATGGCATTTGATTTATGATTTTATTAGAATATATTATGTACCTAATTTATTTTTTCGAGTACTCAATCATTGTGTTAAGTAATTATTTTCTCACACGTTAAAAGTACAAGAATAAATTTTGAATTTATAACTTATAATTTGATTAAAAAAATATGTTTACTAATTAAGACATCATTTTATCAGATAATACGGTACGTGAATAATTGAATGATCTTTTTATAATAATAAGGCATAAATTACCCAATAAAAATAGCATTCCTTCTCTAAATTAAGTAATGATCAATTATAGTAGTAATACTAAGAGTCTACATCCAATCATATCATTGTCATATTATTTATTCATTTATTTATTTTTATATAATCCAGGTGTTCAAACTTCACTGATTATTCTTGAGATTATGGGTCCTCATGTCAAACTTATGGTAATGTAAATTTCTGATCATATGGTAGGTATCTAAAGTATCTAATAAGTACTTAAAGGTGTCTGTTTGATAACTCAATTAAATATTTAAAATTAATTAATTAATTACTTATTTTATTAAGTATATTGATAACGAATAATATTAAGTATTTAATTAATTAAGTGTATTTGATTATATATTTTTATTATCACTTAATTGATTAAGACGTACTGAAACCTTATTAAAAATTTTAAGTGAAATGAAAGTTACTTATATCTTAAGTCTGAATATAATAAATACTTATATAGTTACTAATATTATTTAATAATATGTAATATAAAAATAAATTATAATTAATTCAGACATCAAATTTCAACATTCAGAGTTCAATTTTCACAATTTAACATTTAAATATTTAAAATTTAATTTTATCAAACGAGCTCTAAAATAGATACTTATCCGTATTTAGATCAAAGTAACCTTGACTTAGTGGTGAATCTTCTTCCTATTTTGTCAATTGCGCTATCTTGTAAGTGTTTCAATGTATTCTTATCATATGATAATTGATCTATTTCTCCCCCAAGGCCCAAAATATCGACAATAGGAGGCTTACTCTTCCCTTCATAATTTCAAGTTGAATATTTTGGTGAAATATCATTTTTTTTTAAAGTTTTACACAATCGTTTTTACATAAAAATGGCAATACCCCAAAAAAAAAAAAAAAAGAAAAAAAATGCAAACTTAAAACCAAGAATTAAACACGTAAGGCACACTGTTATGTGTATTTCCTTTCCTTTTTCTTGCCAAATATTTATATATTTAATACCAAGTTACTAATTTGATTGTTAAATTTTTTCTTACTACATCGATATATAAGTTTTCGAATTTGAGGTTGAATACTACCCTCATATACTAAGCAAAATCCACAAGAGGGATATATAGTAATAATAGCAGCTAGCTACTTAGAAGTCACATGCAAAGTGAAAAAGACATATATTTCTTTTGTTAAGAATGAGAGATCCCACTTATTACGTAGCAGTAGTAGCTGCTAGAAATAACTTCCACAATAAATATGTTGAAAATGAAGTTATTCAGTACTAATTAATGCATTTCGTGAAGACACATGTAAGAGGAGGAATATACATGTTTCTACCCATTCGTTATGGGTCATTTTCTTGTGGTTCTGCTGTGCCTTTCAATGATTGATTTTGCATATGATATTTCTCACATTATATAGACATATATATATATATATTCTTGCCATGCTACTTATTCAATGCGTAGGAATTTTGTGCTCTGATCTCAAATGAAAGAATGCAAATATGATGAACCAATCAATTCAAATCAAATCTGAGTCAAGAAACGAAAATCTTGACAAGTGAAAATAAATTCCATATGGGATGAGCTAGGCAAAAGTTCGCACGGTGTAGAGGGGTTCAATTCTCTCCCTCACAATCAAACCCCACTTAAAGTCAATTCTATTAACTTAAATATTGCAACTACTTTCATTTCACAATTTTAAATTTATGCACAAAAATTAATGAGTCATAAACTTCAAATAATTTTAAAACTAAAATTTTAAAAATACCTTTAATTAAGTCTTTGTCTACTTTAATAATTGAATGAGTTGGGTCATAATTAATGAAAATAGAGAGATTGTAAAGAGGGGTAAAATTGGAAAAAAGTAATAAACTTTTATAAAATTTTGTAAAATAATTTATATTGTGAAAAAACTTTTCAAGTCTAAAACGACTTATATTGTAAAACGGATGTAATACTTCTTCTATTTCAAAATGCTTAGGCATGAAACATTTTTTACACAGATTAAAGGCGTTGAAAATAATATTACAATTTAAATAAAGTACCTATTTTACCCATATTAAAAATACGACAGCTATTAGTTGGTGAAAATTCTCAAGAAGTAAGAAGAAATAAGAGTTTTAGAAAGTAATATAATTTACTTAAAATAAATAGGAATAAAATGAGAAAAAATTAATCATTAATTCTAAAAATATGTATATAAACATCAATTTTGAAACGAAACAAAATAAAAAAAGTTCATAGAAGTATTTTGAATCAGAAGAAATATATTTATATATGTATAATTAAAAAATAATTTATGCATGCACAAACAAAAAAGGATATTATATATTTTAATTATATCATATACTAAACTTGAAAAATGCCTGTCTTAATATGAATAAAAAATTATAAACATTTCAAAACATTGCAAATTTACTTAATCCCATATACTAAAGAGGGTAATTTATTGGTTACACTAAGATATGATTTTGCATTTGAGGCATGTCAGTTGAATGAGAAAGTTTGAGGTGAACCAGCTGAGTTCTCCTTCCCACCGTTAAGACTTTACATAAATGGATCCATATATATTTATTTTTTTTATTAATAAAAGAACTCGTTGTTATTATCCAAAAGTACGTATGAGTACATGTTATAAGAAAAGTTTTAAGAATATGTCAGTATAAAATTTTTAACATTAATTATCTCGACTAACTCAAAAATCGAAATCCATACATTGTTAATAAAAATGGAGTTATTCACTAATCTTGAAGAAAAACTTTGTTCGGTCCAAATATTTTTTAAATATTATATAAATTTATCGCAAAATCAAAATATTTATATTCAATCTAAAAAATAAATTTAAACCATATCATTTACGATGACACTAAACATGAAAATCATCTCGTAGTTCATAGTCAAAAGTACGCTTAGGCCTTAATTAAAACATAAACAGAACATCATGGTTTGGGTCTTGATCTTATGGAGTTAATTATTGTTGTTTTTTCAATTAATCAGTAAGAATGACAACACTATTTTCCATACTCTTTATATATATATTGATAACAAATATTTATTCATATAAAGTTATACAAATTAAATCTTATAAAAAAATATATATTCAACACATAATCAATAAAATTAATAAAATATTGTACCGCTAGGATCCCTATACAAGAGGCAATTGAGACACAGGGCGAAGCGGTATTATCTATGCTACCACTGTACTTAGGGTTCGGTGGATTGGAAAAAGATTCGTTACAAGTGTGAACAAAGGGAAGGAGGCTCCCGTACCCGACAAATGACGTAGGAAGAACTGGGGGTTGACCGACATCTCAGATGGGGACCACTGTTAGGATCACGAGTGGGGCTCGTGCCAGATGTTCTTTGTCTTCTTTTGGCCATCCTATTGGCAGCACCCCATCTAACGTTATTATTGTGGATCTGGGCTGCGATAATTTACGTGATTATTTAAGTTTTAATAAATATTTGATACAATTATATGAATATTTCACACGATTATATAAATATTAAAACGATATTGTTTTGATCATTCAAAACGACGTCATTTTATTTTAAAAAAAAACTTATATGCAATCACATTTTCAGACTTTAAATTTTCACCATTTTCGATTTGGATAGTAAAATCACCGTGCAAAATACTATTATTGTGTGCCTTTTATTTTAGTTTTAAATTTTATACACCAAGTTGAAAAAATTATTCTAGTGGGGAGAAAAAAAAAAGAATATATTCATTTCTATTTCTGCAGAAATAAAAACATGAGAGTTGAGATTGCAGTTCGGCTAGACGACTGCGTGTCTACCAAATACGCGTCAAACATAATAAATTCTTAAAATATATAATGATAAAATAGATACAATATTATTCCTTAATTAAAATTATGTTTAGTTCACAAAAAAAAGAAGGGAAGAAGTTAGAGAAAGGGGAGGGAAATTTTTATTTTTATTAAGAAAAATAAATATAATTTACTTCTATTTTATTTTGTAGAGATGAAAGGGAAGAAAATGACAAATACTATTTCAATTTAGGTTACAATTCATTTAAATTTGAATTTTTATTGATATAGAAAAAGAATTTTCCTTCCTACTTTACTTTTCTTTTATTTTTTTTTAATCAAATGATATAAAACTATTCATTTACATTTAAATTTATATTCTTTCCACTTTTTTTTCTTTCTTTGTATCCTAACTAAACATACTACAAAGTAATTTTTCATAAAATCTTGTCTTATTAATTTTTACAAAAAAATAGTGATAATTATCAATATTGAAATATTGCGGTAGCGTAATTGTCGAAACGTCTCATCATACGAAAGATCCCAGTTCAAATTTTATCCGTTATCTTATGCTAAATTTAAATTCTGAGAAAAGAACCAAGGGAGTGAAAAGACCAACAAACACAAACAGACACAAACGAAAGTTCTCTAAAGCACTTTACTTCAAAAATCACTGCAAAAAACAGTAGCAAAATAGTGTTGTAGTTTTGTGATCAAATAGCAGGTTTTTAGTAGATTAAAGCATGTATCAGTAGAGGTATAATCAGATAACCAGAAATGCAAACAATTACCAGGCTATGAGAAAAAGAATCTCTAGCAGTCATTAGTTCACTGTTCCCTTCTGTAGAACTGGCAATCACACTGCATCTCCTTATGCTGAGCAGGGGTCATCATTCTGGTACACATGAAAAGCATTTTTAATCATCATTTCTGTTCCTTATCATGGTGATGAATGCAACTAAAGTTAGGATCAAGCAGAATGATTAGAAATGCTCACAAAGATGGTGAACCTCTCATACACATACATCAATGGTTTGATAACTAATGTGTAGGAATTCAAGGAGATTTGTACTAGGAGAAAGTTGCAAATAATGTTTTATCTTTTTGATGAATAACCAGCTCTATTCATCATTCTTTCTTTTTTTCCTTTCTTCCCAAACTTTCGGCACATACAAAGCTACTGTAATTAACAGCAGAAAATATATCATTAAAATGATTGATTATTTGCAGTATTTGGTATATAACCAACAAATGATAATATTCTATTCTTAGAAGTGCAAATACTTGATGCAGAAAATGTAACATCATCTGTATCTATGCATACTATGTCTTAGAGCTACATATGTGCAAATACTTGATGTTACAGTATCCTATAATGAAGAAAATATACCGTTATCTGTATTTCCACATCCGTTTACAAATACTTGAAAACATGCAACTATGCCAATCTATTAGCCATTGTCCCTACGTCTACAAATATAGAGCAACTAAAGGTTCTCATTGGGCAATGCTGCTACCAAATGAGAAAAATAAGGACCTTCAAGAACCAATTAGAAAGTAAGTAATCTAGTTGGGAAATCAAGGACCCATCAGATGTACATGCATGTGCAGCTAGATCTCCATTAGCCATCATTACAGAAATATGCTACCTCTTCAGATCTAACCCTTTCTGGATAATCAAGTAGCATCGAGTGGCCCATCATTTTTCCAATGGACACATTGAAACTAGCAGAAGACCAATCCAAGATGTCAAATGTACCATCGGTGGAAGTAAGAGTTCTTTCCCTGGGTGAGCAATATACGCTAGTTTCCTCATATCGTTCAATAGCATACGAGCATAAATCATCCCTGAAAGGAAACTTAAAAATACGATAGTTGGGTGAATAATTAGCCAGGAAGTCACTCTTGGGTAAGCATTTCCATCCTAAATCAATATCGAGTCCCCTAGAGAATAGGAGGGCTTCTAAATCACCCTTCTTATCAGGAACATTGCTTGTGCACCAAGGAGGATCTTGCTGAGGGAGGCTGATCTTGCTATTCTCAAAATGGTTGAATATATCAGAATCTTCTCCCATAGTTAGATGCTTTGGGGGTAATGATAAGCTTAGGGGGAAGAGATCTGCTTCTGCAACTGTGTGATCATCTTCATGATTTCTTCCCCTATCATGCACGAAATTGCAAGTTGAACGGATATATCGCCCTGAGAGGAAGTCTAGAGAATGATTTGACCATAAGGATGAGGAGCATGTGGTAATCTCCTCATGGTTACCATCCATAATCTGCTGGCAAGCAAAATCCAATGAAGTTTCTGAAGCGGGGTATGTGTTCTTCCCTTCGTCCTCTTTGACGTCCCAGCTGAGCAAAAGGGTATGTGCCTCTCTTGCAGGTTCATTTCGAGCACGAAAGCCATCCAGTTGTTTTATGTGATCAGGTCGAGAATATTTACAGTTTTCAAACAATAAGCAGAAAGATGAATCACTCTCTGGAGGCATATATTGGATGCTTTTACCATCAACACCACAACTATAGTATGCCTCTTGACCATGAAAATCGGTTCCTGAATAATATTTGATACAAGGCAAATTGGAAGTAGTCATGTCCCATTTTGAGAGAACTCTCTCCCTTGGTCTACCATATTGATATTTGGAAAAGACATCATTTGACCATGATCCATCTTGGCATTCGGATGCATTTTGAGCAGAACTCTTCTCCAGAGTATCCAGTTCGAGAAAAGGAGGTGACGGGTACTCTGCATCGATTAGCCTTCCTTTGGAAATTGAGTTCTAGCAACAGTACCGAATAGTTTGTTTTAATACAAAATAAAGAATTCAATAAGAAAAACACCTTCAGAAACCAACGGTGAATGAACTATACCTTAGTCTCATTGCCCCTGGGTTTGGAAAGAACTCTCTCTCTCGGTCTACCAGACTGATATTTGGGAGAAACATCATTGCACCACGATCCATCTTCTATTTTGGATGCGTTTTGTGCAGAAGTCCTCTCCAGAGTATGCAGAAGGGGAAAAGCAGGTGGCTGATACTCAGCATCAATTGTCCTTTCTTTGGAGTTTGAATACTAGCAACAGTAAGAATACTTTGTTGTTTAATAAATGAAAAATAAAGAATTAACGAAGGAATTCACCTTCAAAGACAGAAGGCAAGTAGTTATACCTCAGTCTGATTGCCCCTCGGCAAAAGGCGACTGATGAGCAAAGAAACCAAATCAAACCTGTGAAATTTCTTAGTGAACACCCTGGATTATATTTATGGTAACACTGAAAACTGGAAAGAGGTGAGATTAACAAGTATCTGACCCTTTAGGATTGCACTTTCCAGCTTCAGGAAATAAATCAGCAGCCAATTGGCGTAATCTCTGCCTCTTTACAGAAAAGACATCTTCCTTTGCAGCATATTGGTTCCCTGAAAATAATAGAAGGATAACATGGAGCAGCAGAAGTATACCACCACATCAATTTCTCTTAAGTGACCTCAGTGTCGAAAATCCATGGATTAATCACAAAGCTAACATTTTCATGCAACTATAATATATTTGATTTATTAGTGTGGATAAACTAAATTGCAACTGCCAAATGGCCTCATAGATATGTATACAATGGGACAATTCGTTATACTATCTAGGGTAGTAGCATGAGTTGGAGCTGATGCTGAAATATGCCGGTTTCTCCAATGAAAAAGTTGTCTATTAAGTAAAGGAGCAGAAATCAAATCATTGTCCATTCCCTAATATAAATTTGACATTGGTCAATTTGAGCTTTGGTCTGAGGTAAGCACAAGAAGGCTTGAATAGCAGTCACAAGCAAAGTTGACAAGGAACCTGGTCTGCCTAATGACAGCGAGTACCTAAGTTCCTTGCAGCACCAGTAAAGTGAGATCGGAAGAGATTCTGATCAAAACCCACAACATTACCAGAGAACAGTGAGGACCTTTGCTTGATCCCACTAGATGTATCTGCAATTTAACATACCATAAGTTATCACCGCTGATAAAACAAAGTAAGCCTATAAGTCACCATTATTCACAACAGATCTTTACTTTTTTGTATCCCTAAATTGTTTGATTCAAGCCCAATAGGGGAAAGGAAGGTAAATTGGTTGCTTGACCCTTCCTTTTCTGCTCTACATGAGGATCTGTGTATTCCACTACTATATTTGAATGTGCTGGAATTGGTGGAAGTCCCTGCAAACATAATAAGCAACAAATGAACATAACCATCAATTCACCGGCCTTTACACAATCTAGAGGAAATTCCAACAACAACATAAATCATTAAAAAAAAAAATTACCTGCATTTGCTTTGGTAATCTTTGGATTGATGTCCTCCTTATGCAGTGCACGAGATTTAGTACCACCTATGTCTTTCTTTAGCTTCTTAAAAAATGCATATTCCGAAGTTTTTGGAGCGTCCCCTGTATAATTTCATTGCTCAGCAAGAATTCAACCGAAATTAAAGCAGCTTAGAGGAACACAATATCTGAATTCATCGCATTTTCTAATTTATGAACACTAAATGAAAATTATCTAAAGTGAAACAAAGATTATACACTAACATGTTGGAACCTCAGTCGTTTGAGGATGTGCGAATTTAATTCTCTTCGGCTCCCTCATATCTGAGACTGCAAATAACAGCGGGAACATCGAATTACATGCAAATAAGATCGATCGAAACTGTACTTTTTAAAAACATCGGAGAATTAAAGGAACAGTGAGTCGATCAGGATACCAAATCTGTCCAAGGCAGCGCCATTTTCAGGGACATCAGCTCCGGGCAACGGAGAGCTTCTGATCTTCGGCGGATGTTTAGAATAGGATTTGAATCTTCGCATCATCGCCCTTGGGCGATTTCTTTCGAAATTCACTTTCAAAGAATTCTAGCACAGGTTGTTTGAAGATCACTTCCTGTGACCTGTATGCGAGTATTTGAGAAACCTAAGGGGAAATTGGGCGCCAAAATGGTCACTTGAGCTGGAGGCGCCATTGCAAACAACTTCCCCCTATTGATTTAGGAATTAGGAGCGTATTTCGTAGTACTTAAATGGAGGAGTTTAGAAGTTTAGGGGAAATTTTTAATTTAATTCATTTTCAGTTTTGCCCTTCAAAGTTGGATTTTTTACAATTCATACTTTTTAAAACTTTCAATTTTGTCCTATTAATTTTAGATTCAAGTACAGTCTTCGTTTAGGAAGTTAATTAAGAATATCTAAAAATATGAGGATCTAAACAATAATTTTTTTAAAACAAATAGAAGAAATACGAATTTTGTTTTGCTTCGATTACTTGTAATTGCACAACTTTATTTTGTTCATATTTCTGTTTCCTTGAAGTAATATCTTAATTTACCATCTAAATTTTATGTTTATTCATATTTCTATCTTTTTAAAGTAATATTTTAATATATCATCTAACTTCTATATTTTTAGAAATTTGTAATCAGCTCCTAAATAACGGTCAACAACTTACCATTAACCATTAGAAAATTATTAAATGTATAATTGAAATTAAAAAAAAAAACTTTTAGAGGGCAAATTTGAGAGTGTCTCAAAAAGAGGAGTATGATTTTAAAAATCTAATTTTAAAGGGCAAAATTGAAAATGGTTCTTTTCATTAAAAAAAGTATATATATTTTTTTGAGCATTTGAAAATAGAAATATGACATCTAATTCCAAACGAATGGAATAATTGAATTTTTTTTAAATAAGTTTTTTCTTATCCTATTTCCTTTATGTCAAACTGAATACTAAAACATAACTATTAAACCATTGATATAATTTCATATAACAAAAATAACATCATGGTCTAAAAGAGAACAATAATTTTTTCTTAATTTTCTGAGTTTGTTTTCTATTTAAATAAAGTAAGAACTAATGTAATATTTCTTTTGCACATATTTTATATTTTATTTTATTTCTAAAAGAATGTTTTGAATTATATCGAAAATTATAAATTATCATAATTTTTATAAAATATAATGCCCAATTGGAAAGTAAAAATATATAAAACTTGCTAACTATCCTTTGTGAAAGATCAACTAACTTGCTAGGGTAAAAGAACTCATAAGAGAAAATCCTTCATTGTAGATTGGAGGTAGGTGATGGATGGCTTCCACTCTTTCATAATTTTTAAAAATTTTATTTTTATCTTAATAAAATTAAAATTTAAAATCCGTTCATTTTTTAATTTTTTTAAATTATAAAATTATTCTTTTAACAAACTTTTTCAAACTTTTCAAATTTTAAATTTCCAATTCTGTCCCCTCTCTCTCTCTCTCTCTATATATATATATACCTATTTCTCTTTCATAATTTGTTATGCTTAGAGTGTCTTTCCCTTTAAAGTAAAAAAAAAAAAGGCAGAGTATCATTTCTCTTTTCCCTATTCTTTTGTCGTTGTTTTTGGAAAGATCTTCAAAAAGAAAAAGGAAAAAAAAATGAAAAACAGAGAACACTAGTGAGAGGCATTATCCAAAATAAGAGATATGGTGAACAAGTGGCAATACACTAGTGGTTGGAACAATAACACTGCATTGTTTGCTTGATCATCGTCCAGGAAAAAGATATCCGATTAATTCAAAGCCTCTCAGATATTTTTCTGCTTTCTTTGATCTTCACATTATCAAACGCTCGAATTACAGAGTCTAAGAAGAGAGAAAGAACAACCATGGCAAGCTGCAGCATGGCTTCTGCTGCATCAAGTTTTGTTCCTGCACCTAATGTCACCTCTAGCACCACCACCACCAGAACCAGCAGCCTGCTCCTCTTTCCATCTAAGAACGCCACCACTACAAGGCTGGTTGTTCGGGCCTCTGAAGACGCAGCACCGGCAGCCTTCACCACCAGTCCCGAAGAAACGAAAGCTCCTCCAGCTCCGGCCGCTAAGCCACCTCCAATTGGACCCAAGAGGGGGGCTAAGGTCAGACACTAAAACTATACTACATATTCTATAAGTTGCATAGCCCTTATGTTTAATATGCCATCCCACAAAAAGTAAAAAGCAAATTCAGTTATCTCTCCTTTTGCTTCTTACTTCAACAGGTTAGAATCCTTAGACGGGAGTCTTATTGGTACAAGGGCGTTGGATCAGTTGTAGCTGTTGATCAGGTAAAGCCATGGATTAATCTACTATGCACGGTTTTTTCAGACAACCAGCAGTCTGATCATGTACCTTAAAAATCTCAAAATGTTATACAGATAATTATATGGCAACTACCTAAACACACCGGTGTACAAATTTAAACATGACCTATTTCCAAATTTTGCACTAAATAAACACTATATTCTTCTGTTGTGGGTACTTTAGAGATGGTTTTGAGCTTTATTATATTTTGATTATTTTGCGATTTGCAGGACCCCAACACCCGCTATCCTGTGGTGGTGCGTTTTAACAAAGTGAATTATGCAAATGTATCTACGAACAACTATGCTTTGGATGAGATCCAAGAAATTGACTGAGTGGCATTCCTGTTTATCTTTGTATTATTTCGTTATTTCAGTCTCTGATAATATAGCTTGTATGTAAAGATGTGCTTCATACTTGCTTGCAGTTGATCTTGTCTACATTTCCACTTCTATATTTGCCATGTTTACTAAAACCCAATACTCCAAAAAGTTCCTTCATCACTAAATTACCAGTAGCAACTGTTGCAATTGGCCCTGTGGACTCTCAGGTCATGAAGGAAAGAAATCCCTTGCGGCTTTCTTTATTCTGCTTGACGGGATAGCTGTTTTAAGCAAGGGATGAATATCATGTACTTAACTTTGTTGCCTGGTTTCAAACCAAGCTGCCAAGAAAAATATCATAGAAATAGAGACCTCTATATCTTTCCAAGTATAATGGATTTATCAACTGTCCAAAAAACTAGATGTCAACAGTGTATAAAAGATGCAATTGTAACAAGATTTTGGTTTACATGTTCGACAATACAATATATATACATATACAAAGTCATCTCACAACAAGTAGTGTTCTATGTCAAACAGGCCCCTATCCAAGTAGAAGTTCATAAATATGATGCACTCATGGCAATACTATAAGCACATAACATTTACAAGCATGTTTCGATGTGGCTTCTTTTAGTAGTTCCAAACTCAACCAACTTCGTTAGACTTCTGATTGGGGCCAATTGGAAAGAACCATGCGGAAAGCACCGATGCCCATGCCTCAGTTTATAAGAGCTGTGTCTAAACAGATGTGAGGCTGAAAATTTTTCTGCTATCGTGATGGAAACTAGGACAGGAAATCATTTTTCATCTGTTTAGAAGTTCCAATTATGTGCTATATCATTTTTATCTCTGCTAATAAAAGGTTTCTTGAGTTTTTATTCGTCGGATTATTCCTCATTCCGACATGTGAGGGAAAAACAGAAAAAGGAAAAGGTAAGAATCTCCGATCCCTCCATTTTTATTTATTTTCTTTTCTGTTAATAAAAATCCTTATCAACAATTCTTTCCTGCCAAATAAGCTATAAGATTAAATAGGATTACTGCCGTTAACACTTCATCTCTCCTTGGGACTTTGTGCACCCTACCAACCATGCAACACCTGCCCCTGCTTCAACACGTACACAGAAAAGAAGCCCTTCTACCTCACAGGTCCTCTTGGTGGCCACAAAATTCTGAATTTCCCAGCTGTGAAATTTTGAGATTTGGAGTAAGAAAGAGTACAAAGAAGTAATTACAAGTTACAGAATGTCAATCTCTGTCAAATAGCAGAATGAAAACTAGGAATTTGCTTGCAACTTCCCCCTTCGTGCCTAATTGGACCTAGCTCAACTTTGCATGCTTGCCTGAGCTGCAGTTTGACAGTTTGCAAACAATGGGCTTTGTCAAAAGAACTTGAATAGCCATCAATTAATCAAGGCACCTGCAGAATTGACGAGGCTGGAGAACAGTTTATCACAGAAAAGATCCTTTCCCAAAGGCAAAGAAAGTTCTCTAAAATAATCTAAAACCCAAACCCCAAGAGTAACACCAAAGAAAGGTTTTTTTTTTTTTGTCCATCATGGTGGGGGAGGTCCTTACTGTTACTGCACCCTCAAAGGTCCAACGTTTTAAGTTCTTGCTCAGACCATCTAAGAAGAGGACATCAGGGAAAAAAGCTATGACAAACTTTAAGATGTTAAACTTAAAGCCATGTGCATCCAACGATTTGAGCAGAATCTACACTGTTATTCTTAGTATTCCCATTCAGAAACACCAGGAGAAAGTTAAACTTTTTAGTGAAATTAAAGATTTAAGCATTCCAAAGTAAAAATGCATCATGCTGCACGTCTGTATCTGAGTATCAAAGAGGATACGAGAAGATACCATGAAAAACCCAAAAGGATCCTCCACCCAAACACTACTAAGATTTCATACACATGAAAGGGAGCTAACGTGGACGGAAGAATACAAAAAACAAAGTAAAATTACCCTTTTTCAAAGAACTCTTCCATCCATGCCATCAAGGAGCCCCGTCCAAATTCCCTTCAGTGGTGGCAATTGAGCAACAAAAGCATTCCAAGGAGGGTAACCAACACCACTGCCGCGGACACGACCATCCATCCGCAGAGATAGATATCTTCATCAAAATCAGAAGCAAATTTTTAATTTGAATAAATACTAGTATTAAGTTTGCAAATTAATCATATGCTTGCACTCCCTTTCACATGCCTAAGCTTTAATTGACAGTGAAGGAAAAGAATAAATTTAAAGTTTCAGGGTGCCCCATTAACTGGAATCAAATTTGAGATTGAAATAAGCAGAGAACTAGTCCTTGAGTTTAATCAGGCATAAACGCAATTCAAAGGATCAGCTACAGAAAACTTACACGGGAGATTCAGGGGTGACACCAGCAAGTTTCTTTTGTTCATCCAACCACCTATTGTAGTAAAATAAAAAATGAGCTTTCAGTGTTCTTTTTTCCCTGTTTAATAGGCGTCAATACGCTATTATGATTTTGGAAAGGAAGGGAGAAGATTTTGCACTTACTGGGACCACTCATTTGCATAAACTGGAGTGAGCTGCCAGAGTCTTTTTCTTTTGGTTGTCAGATCCTTCATTTCCTCACTTTCATCAAATTCAAAATGAGGTGAATTCCGGTCTGTAGGAAGGGGCACCACCAGTACACCCCTTTCCAGAAGGCTTTCAGTAAAGGGATCACTACGTTTAAATGACTCTGCAATGAAAGATGCAGGGCCAGCGAGGATAACAAGACGAGAAATTCCTCTAAAAGCACTAATAGGAAGAATTCTATTCTGGTTCACACGAAGTTTGAGATTTGAGAGGCTTTCCTCTCTTGAAAGTCTGGCCATCTGTGCATTCTTAGCAGTATTCTCTCTGTAATAAAGGAAGGCAAAAATTGATACTGCTACAATGTCTATGCCAAGACCCTTCAGAATTTCAGGTACTTCAGCTGCTCTTGATGGATTGGCAAGGGCACCTATTAATTGAGTAGCAGCTATTAGTCCTCCAAGGCCACCACTTGCAATGAAAGCAACATAAAAGAACATCCTAACGGATCGAAATGGAGATAGAACTTCGCTTCGTATCCTGGCTGAAGAACTGAATAACAAATAAAATAATTAAAAGGTGGCTTCGATTGTAAAAGGAAAACCTGAATGGGAAGGTGTGTGAAAAAATAGACAAAGGTATTTTAGAAGCTGAAGCTATATAAGAACCAATACTCCTCAAGAAGGGCAATATATAGGTAACTTTCAGCACATTGATGAACTAATCTAAAAGAGAAAAGAACAATAATAAACTAATATATGGGGCATTTTACGAATCTGTAATAGTTGGGGAACACAAATCATGTTTCAAATGAAACAAGGGTGTCACAGTGGAAGCACATGAAACCATAATGATTTACAAAAGGAATCTCAGTACTAATCATTCTAAAGAAGAGAAAGAACCTGAAGCTAATAATCTGACCCAAAAGTTTCTGAAAAGCTTTCAATTTCTCAACACTAAAGTCACTAAATATTCCAAGGTTGCATACAGGAACTGCCACTCGTAACAACACTATATCCGAAGATGCTTAACTCTGTACTCTAACACCAAAATAAAATACTGCTACATTCCAAAAATGCAAACTTTAATCACAATGATAGGGAAAATGAACTGAGATGCTTGATATCGTTCACGTCCTATCTCAGGCATAGCACACGTCTTTTCCAGAAGTGACTAGGATTGCCAAACAAATAATCCAACACAAAGAAACGAACTTGACAAAATTTGTCAACAATACATTGCGCCAAACAAACTACAAAGGTTTGTTTCGTTTGCACACAAAAGTCATACGCGAGCTACGCCCTCGGTGTCATTTTCCAAGAGTAAGACATAGAATATAAGTGCAAATTCAGATCCTTCATTTGAAGAGTAACTAAATTCAGAAAGCATAGATGCTAAAGCAGTTTCAGCAGAAAATTCGAGCTCATAAACAACCGTAATTCAGGAATAATAAATAGATAGACCTGATTTCGGAGGACAGAGAAGGCTTATTAGAAGCAGAGCACGTAATTGTGGAGGATCTGAATCTCCGACGCTTCAAATTAGTGAAAAAGGCTGCGAATTCGTGGCAGTTGCCAATTTGGCGGGCAAATCCGAGGCATTTTGTTCCAGAATCAAAATTGAGACAACCAATTCCAACACAATAAAGCTGCGCTGCAACAGCCATGGCTGGTTAGTTCAGGGGCACTGGAAGAACCAGCGCGTCTCAATGGCAGATGGCCGTTAATTAGTTTGGCCAATTAGCTGAGCCCGATGGGCAATTGAATTCGGGTTCGGGTAATTTGCTTGATCCATGTACATCCACGATTTTTTCCCCTGCCAAAGAGTCTCTGTTTTTTTTTTGGGCTGGTTAGGGTGGGATTCGGCCACGCAAGTTTAGTTGCAGTCATTTAAATATATTCATATAACTACATGATTATTCTACGTAATATGAACATTAAAATTAAAACGATATCATTCTACTTAAAAAAATTTACACGCGACCACATATTGAATTTTTATCATTTTCGATCTGAGTCATGAGATGCGTTAGGGTGGTAAGGCTGTTTAATATATGCTTAATATTCTATTTGAAAACAATTCGGTTAAATTTTTTTTTTATTTTTCAAAAAATGAAAAAAGTTCTTATAAGAGTTAATACCCTTATTAATTTTTAATTAATTGATTGATTTCCTTTGAAAAAGAAAATTTAAATCAATTAATACTAAGCTTTTACAATAATAGTGCATGGAAAAGGTTAATTGCTGCGCTTCGCAGGTTCTCCAACAGTAATTTTTGAAAATTTATGCCGTCCCTTTTACTTCCTTGATTGATTGTTTCAATGCAAGGAGATTGATTGTTTCAATGCAAGGAGGTAGGATGGTTAACGGTAGCTCAGCCCCAATCTTTCTCCAAGGTGAGAATGGAGAATTAAGGCCAGCCCACATTCCATTATGTACAACGAAAGTCTATCTTTCTTTGATAGAAAACACCACATTTTCCTAATCAAGTCACTATCATTGCTGTCCCGAGAAATGTTAAAAGTAAAATTTTTGCTTTCTGCATTTTCTAAATATGAAATGATATTGTTCAACATTACTACCTTTTTGAATAATGTTCCCACCAAACCTGTCTTAGGACTCAGTGAAGGAGATAAATAGCAGAATATGTGATTATTGCTCTTTTACTTGGCTATCAAAGAAAACAATAAGAACTTGTCATGCCAAGACATACATAGGGCAAAAGAAACTGCAATCCAAACCAAACAGGAACATGCAAGTACAAAGTATACTTCCAGAAGGGTCTTATCTTTACTGGCAACAGTAGATTTAAACCTAAATGGAAATCATTGGTATTATTGAAATGGATCGGGACAAATACACCATAGGTAAGGCCAGCTCTAAGATACTAGATAAACATGTCATGCCAGAAACAGCCCAAGCAAGGGCTGGAAGCCAACGGCTTTTGCTGCTTTAAGGAAGTCCCTGCCATTAAGAAGAATCCTCCAGTATGCAAATCAGCTGGCCAGCTTACTTCAAAGACGGAGCCATTTTATAGCAGTATCACATAATAGAAGGGCATTATTACTCCTACAGCTTCTCAATGACCTAACATGCTTCATCACAAAATTCAAGTCAATAATCAAACACCGGTTTGTCAGTTACCTGAAGTGAAATTAGCTCAAGTCAGTCATTGCTGGAGGTAATCAACCTACACCATCATCAGCCAGCCATCAATGTTTTTTTTCTGTAAATTAATTCTTGAGTATGTCCAGTTGAAACCTCAGTAACATGTACTCAACTGGTGAGTGACCCTGCCCTCTATTCACCTTAGTTTTTACATTTTGCAAAGGAGATGATCCAGGTATTTTTCCATTCTCCTTTGCCTAGAGAGGAGGGCCAACAAAGACGAGGGGATGACATCGGGGAAGCTTGCATGGTTTTTGACTCAGGAGGAGCGATACATCATGGCACAATATAAAAAAAATAAAAAAAATAAAAAAAAATCTGATATTCTGCTAACTATTGAACTTTGACTAATTAAGTACATGGATAACAAACAGAAAAGTCATTTCTAGTGATCAAAGCCCATTAATTTCTATTGAACTAGCATTTGCACTTAAATAAAGCAAAT
This sequence comes from Voacanga thouarsii, assembly GCA_026120185.1. Taxonomy (NCBI): domain Eukaryota; kingdom Viridiplantae; phylum Streptophyta; class Magnoliopsida; order Gentianales; family Apocynaceae; genus Voacanga; species Voacanga thouarsii. Next base: position 2,030,835 of record JANUWF010001339.1, read on the forward strand.
ACTTATGCTTTGATCCACACAAAATACCAGCTTTTCTCATCTATTCTTTCCTCAATCCACAATGCTGGAAAGAATCATTCCAACATCCAACATAAGTTTTCACAGATTACGAGCATGCCAAGAGTAAGAAAAATAGCAGGGGCTTGATATCATACAATGAAAGAATAATTACCGTGAACTCGATAATCAAGTCATATTATTTAACTTAAAATAAAAATTTACTCCTCTCAACAGAGATGGAAACCTGTTTTACATGGAGAGGTCGCAAACTCAAGGAGAGAGATGTATAAATTGTTGAAAAGTCAAAAAGGGTGAGAAGATGATCCCAGTGTTAGCTTTCTGTCTTTTTGGCACTAGCTTCTAATAACAGAGGCTCAAGTTCTCCTTTCCGATATAGCTTAACAGTGTCTGCACCATGAAACCACAATGAGAGATGAAAAATGTTTCTCCTGGACATTAAACTATGTAATCAATAATTCATTCACTACAGAACCTCCATTCATAGAATTAGCATGCACCATTTGATCCTATTGAACAAAACAAATTGCAATGGAATACTCTGAAAGTAACATTAAGCAAATCAAGAAACTTGACCTATTTATGATCTAGTTTCCGTTCAAATTAGTTACTACTTAGTTTCATTAGAAATTAATAGGCAAATAAGAAAATAACTAGCAGGAAAATAGATGTTCTAGTTAAAAGGGGTGAAAATTGCACTTTTCACTACAGCTATGACATTCTTCCACACTGATTGTTTCCATGCAAGGCCTTGGTGCATGCAGAAATGAACATCATTCCAAATATTTCTGGCAGAAAAAGGAACTGTTAATATTATGTAATGTGTTTATCAAAGGACAAGAGTGTTTGACAATGTACCTGTACAACCACCGATGTGTTTGCCCCCTGAAGATAGAGTAGACAGAATTATTTACAAATCCATTCACTGGATACTTAATAAGAAGAATTCATGTAAACAGTAGCACTTTGCACTCCCTTGTTTCCTTGTTTTCCCCCCCAACACCAAAAAAAAACCAAAAACAAACATATCTCAGTTTGTATTTTCTCATTTGATAGATCTTTATTTTCCAATGTGTATCATGATAATTCATACACAATTTAGCAAAACACATCTCTTGTAGCATTCTTATCTTGTAAATGCCTCCTTTAAGGAAGCTATCCAGTGGAAAAAGCCACCTCATTTGTATGCTATGTCCATTCGTAACATTTCTGCTTCTATTCAATGATTTTGGAAAAACCTGTTTTGTCAGATAGATTTTCTGACAAAACACTTACCAATAAATACATTTGGCACAGTATACTGTCCAGTAAGCCTTTCAAGCACCTTCTGCAGTTGTGGTCCTTGAGGACCTGAAAATCGATTTAAAGGGAAAAAGAAATCATTTCAGAACTTGGAATACTAGGGCGATCAAACACAAATAACTATGCGATAGAGAGCATATCACTGTTTGCATTTAAACCAAACTTCTTTGAGGATGATGAGTAAAAGAATTTAGAGTATCATAGGTATGCTAACTACAGAAATTCTACTTTGGTGTAATAGAATTTTTTGATAGAGAGGCATAGACATCCATACTTATTTACTTTCTTTCATGTGAACTATGCAGCATCAACATGTTTTGCAACAGCAAAACAAAGTTGATCAGAAAGGAACATGACATCCTCAGAAGCAATGCATTCACTTGGCAGAAATTATGTTGGACCACGCATAGTTGCAAATGTACCAAGTGCAATATCCATATGAAACCTCCAGTGTAGAAATATGTGAGACATGGATTTCTGATCCACCAAAAAAAAATGCGACAATGCCTACCATCTAGTCTACAACTTGATTATGAAAAGACCAAATGTAACCAATAGGTGTGTGCAAGGTTAAAATTTTTTCTTCATTTGAGAACAAATTTTTACATTAATGAGCACCTGCAATGCAGATTCCCCAACCACAGCAAGATCCTAGCTTTAACATTCTCACAAGCAGATAGGTTATCCTACAAAAGGATAAAAGCCTGGGAACACAAATGCAAAAAACCACCTACACCTTCCAAGAAAGGTATGCGATCGTTCAAAACACGGTCCATAAGAAAAAGCATTTGAGAAGACGTACCCAATTGGTCCAATTCGATAACAAACGCCTCCACACCTAGCCTCTTGAACAAGGATTTCACTTCAGAAGAATACCTTATTGAATACAAAGTCAAAAAATCCCTCATCAGAAACAGCATAAGACCAAAAAAAAAACAACAACAACAACAACAATCCTGGAAAATAGATGAAAGATGGTAGCTCTAGCAAGGATTAGCAGCACTAACGAGCACCAAGTCTTGGAGTAGACAACGACCGGATTCTCAGAGACAATCTTTTTCACAGATTCCTCCAATCGGGAACCAAAAGAAGCCGACATAGCTCGAATCTTGAAGGGCCCGGCTTTTCTAGAGCCCTGAAAATTGAATCTTGAAATGCCTCGGCAGAATTTACCATTATTGCAATTGCGAGAAGAGATTGGGAGGTAAAAATGCGTGAGAGAGCGAGGTTGAAGAGAAGCGGAAAGAGCAAGGGAAGAGAATGTTCTAGTAGACAGAGGAGGGGCGCCAGCCATTGATTATTCTTCAGCTTTGTTCGCCAATGGCCTGCGTTTCAAGAGGCTGAAGCTTTCCCCTATCGCCTCTTTCACGGCTGAATACACTTTCTAGACTGTTGCTGAACGCGAGATGGTTCGCTTACCGTGGTTTTCTCTCTCTCCCCTCTTCTCTTATGGGGGTGCCGTTTTGTTTCAAAATTAGATATTGGAAAACTCGGGTTTTTGACCGAAATGAGTCAAAACCCATAATAACCACCGCAAATGGGATGGGATTACCTCGCGGTTGCAAAGAGCGAACGATGCGAAGTGCAGCCCCTGTCCGGTTGATGAAAAAGAACTCGCACCTACCCTCTTGGAACTCCTGCCAGGCGCGGGCTATGCCTTCCTTCGTCCGCTGCCTTCTTTCTTCGTCTGCAGTAAAATAATTTTTTCAATAAAATTTTTTATTTATAAATTAATTTTTATTTTTATTTTGTCTTCAATTTTTAAATATAAATGATATTTTTAAATATAAATCATTTTTTAAAAAATCTATGTTTAGTTCATAGTTAAAAATAAATGATATTTTAAAATTTTTTAATTTTTAGTTTATTTTTAATTCTAATTATGATTCGTCAAATTGTGGATATTGTTTTGAAATAAAATTTAAAAATAATGAAATAATTATAAACAAAAATTAAAACTTGAAAATATAATTTGTAATTTATTCAAATTTAAATTATAATATTTTTTGAGTATAATTATTAAATAAAATATAATTTATAATATTTTATTACAATTATATACAAATATTAATTATTTAAAAAAAGGTTAAAATTTTCAAATGATAATTATGTAAATTTATAATTTTCTTATAATTTAATTCAAGTAATCTATATTTTAACTGAATTTAAATAATTCAAGTTAATTAATATTAAATATTATTCAACTATAAAAAATATGTATTTAATTAATATAAAATATTTCAGTAAATATGAATGTAATTAATATTAAGTATGAATTTAATATGAATTTAGTTAATATTAAATATAGATTTAATTAATATTATAAAATATTTTATTAAATAATGGTTTAATATTTCATGATTATTTTATTTTTAAAAAATGAGTTAAAAATAAAATCTAATTTTTAATTTAAGATTATGTTTAATATTTAATTACTATAAATTTTAAATCTCAATTATGTACACCTAAAATCATTAAACCCAAATATAAAAGTTAGTCCCACAATGAATCTTCGATGGCTCCTCAAAGGTTAAACCCATCCTAGAGGTTGTTGTTGAGATTGTAGTTCCGGTTGTCCCTTATCTTATTCTTTTATAACGTATGACGGACATATATCTTTCTCAAATTGCTCATGCTAGCTCCGAAAGAGTTCAGTAGATGGACCAGTAACAAACTCCTCAACAAAAGCTATGTATCTAGGATCGAAAATTAAGTGCTGCGGAGTTAAAAAATTATCATGATTACCTTCAACCGCTACACCTGACAAATAATTATCTTCATCCACTGGACGTGACACATAATCATTATCAACCGCTATAGTAGTACCTGACAAATAATAATCTTCACTTCTATGCACATGTGAGTAGTGATGCTGTTGAGGAATTTCATCAACTGCAGCACGCTGACGTGGCCGTCTACCGCCTCACTTAATTTGTGGTGCTTGTCGAGAGACTTATTGTGAAATCAACGGTATCGGATCATAAGTATACGATCATTTAAATGACTTATACGGCATGCGATTTAGACGATCAACTTCGCCACTAGTAGTTAATGTACGTATGATAATATCCTGCATCCTTCTAACTGTTTGTTCAGTGTACGAGGTATCAATATGTTGAGACGTTTCATTGCTTATGTATAAGATCCGGTGCAGCGCATCAGCCTACATATGTATTTTTAGGAAAGTCAACAAAAATATATATAAATCACAATTTTATATATATTAATATGCACGAGAAAAAATTTACTTACATATATTTCAAGTGCTGAAGTATTATATTGGTAACCGTCGGGGTTCGGTTATTGTATGGTCGGATTGCTAAGCAATCACCGCGTACTAGTCCAATATCATGCAACATAATCAACTGAAACCCTAACTTGCCTGAAAATGGGCTATCCTATCGTAATATATGTGTGGTAGTTTATCCAATTAATACAGTGCAGTGCATTAATCTCATCTCATTCAGCACCAATAGTCCGCAAGTCACGTTGGTGTAAATTCGACCCCGTGTCAATAGTATCAAGAATTGATTGCACCATTCCAGTTTGTTGCATGACTCTATCGGGGTAATGCAACTTTATCGTCTCATAATATAATAGTGATGTGATAAACAACCAGATTTGTCACGCCATACGTGCAATACGGAGGTAGAGATGTCAACATGTGCTGATTGTATAGTAGCCAAATAAACTGTAAAAATAGACAATTTTAGTATCAGACAATAAATAATGACAATTTATAATACTTACATGATTGTATCACGTTCGATCTAACTAATCCCTGTACACAATCAGCACATGTGTTAGAGTGCAGGAAAGTTCTAACGAACCCTGCCATGTTGCTCCTCTCGGTGCGTGTTGGGCAACATCATCTATTGAATGTACTCTATTTGGTCTAATAGTAGAAATGCGTTCTCATATCCATAACTATTGCAAAAGTAATAATAATTTTTAAAATTAGATCTCATAATTATTTTTACAATGAACAACTAATTAAAAATAGTTAGTGAAATTTGAACTTCATTTCGTACCTGAATCAACAGTAGTGGACCATTGATTTAATGCGCCGTGAATAAAATAGTGTTGCACATACAACGATACAAATGTGACAGTACTACACTTCCCCAACTAGGTGTCACTGACAACTCTAACTCACGAATATATCTGAGGAAGCGTAAATGAATACGATTCCTGAATTTGTCTGAGAACAAAAATCCACCAAGAAGTTGTATGATGCGATACCGTATGTGCTGTGCAACCATATCTGTAGCCATGTTTGGCAGGAGTGATTGAGTCAGGGCTCCCTCGAGTGTGCTTAATCTCAACCGAGACATATCAAGGTCCGTGCCTGTTGATTGAAAATCGAGAAGTGCATCACACAAGTCTAATAGCTCTACTTGTGGGCAGTTGAACCTATAACCAATAATTGGATTACCGTCGATGTGTAAACCAAATAGGACCTCTACATCTTAGAGTGTAATAGTCGTCTATTCAATTGGGATGTGAAAGGTGTGTGTCTCCTGACACTATCTTTCTATCAATACTATAATAAGTGAGTGGTCAATCTTTATATAAGGTAGACGGATGACTATACCAAACCCAACTACATCTATAAGCTGCTCGACACAGGGATCGAATGGTCGAGCATCTCAAAATATACTATCATTACGCCTTAGATATAATACTTGATCTTCTAATGCCCTACCCAAATATAAGTCGATCTATGCCTAAGCTGTAAGGTCAGCAAATTCGTGATAATCGGTCCAGGATCAACTCCGTCAGCCATAGGCTCATACTTATTATACTGAAACCATGACATGTTTAGAAGAATAATAAATTTATCATTCAATAAAACAAAGTAAAGTATCAGTTAAAGACATAAGAATTAGAGATATATAGTACAATAATTAACGACATAAAAATATCAGTCGAGGTTCGTACATAGTATCCTAAATGTGCTTGAATAAAGTTGATATAACAATTAGAGATATATGATACAATAATTTTCAATCATACAATCCACAATGAAAAAACACACCAGAAACCATGTATGGTACTGTTGGGAAAATTTCTCCTATTATGTTCAGTATGATGAAAGTTTCTACAATAAGGAGACGAATCAGGGTTGTGCTCATCCATCTCATTCTTGATACGCGATGTCCTCATACAACTGTGACAATCTTGAACCGATGAACATTCGAAGCCAACGTAAAAGGAGGATTGCACCAATAATTCTCGTATAAAATGTGCCTGAATTGACCTAAATTAGTCATTTGGTAGCATGTTGTGGTGTTTAAGGGTGACACGAGATTCCCTTGATTCAACCCTATTTGTTGACAAGCTGTAAATACATGCGAATAAGATATTCCGTATATTTTTCATTTGCAACTGCTGCAAGTCTTAGAACTAAGATCAATTTGGTATAAATTATTTCCCTTCTCATGCTTACGATTTGGTAATAAAATACTAAAAATATCTCGACCTTGATCATAAGCTTGCATACGATGACTTCTTCCATTCAGCTCATTCTTTACAAATTTGGACCATATTTGAGAAGGAAGTGATATCTATTATGGTTAGCCTCCTCTCTGTAGTTGTTGAAGTATTTAACGGTTTTTTTTTACAGAAGACTCGACAATCACCTTGATGGGTAGAACACATATGGTTTTGACAACACTATTAAATGATTTTGCTAGATTAGTAGTCATATTACCAAATAAATGTCCACCGTCATAAGTAAGCGTCCATTGTTCCTTCGAGATCAAATCTAGTCATGCCTTCACTTGGGGATTTAGCAAATTTATTTCTTTCTTAATCTTCAGAAATTTGCGCCTTTTGCTTTGATTCCCAGCTGCATACATCAACTTTTCAACGATGGTTCTTAAACTTTGTGTTGAAGTTGCTTCGGATCTAAGATAAAAACTGTACATTTTCATTGGAAATTGTCAGCCAAATAGTCGATCAACAATATTCTTTATCCCGATGTGTCTGTTTAAACACACTTTTTAATCTTTTAGTACTTCTTCTCTGAGTAAGGATAAAAATCAACCTCAAATGTCATTCATTTTTTCGTTAACAACTGCATTTGCAAACGAAAACTGCAAATGCACGCGAATAAGGAATTTTGTATATTTCTCATTTGCAGCAGCTATAAGTCCTAGAACCAAAATCAATTTGGTATGAATTATTTTCTTTCTCATGCTTACGATATGGTGATAAAATACTAAAAATGCCTCAACCTTGATCATAAGTTTGCACACGGTGGCTTCTTCCCTTCAGCTAATTCTTCCCAAATTTGGACGATATCCGAGAAGGAAATGATATCTACCATGGTTAGCCTCATCTTTATGGTTGTTGAAGTATTTGACTATTTTTTTGAAAGAAGACTCGATAATCACCTTGATGGATAGAGCACGTATGGCTTTGACAACACTATTAAATGATTCTGCTAGATTAGTTGTCATATTATCAAACCAATATTTACCGTCATAAACAAACGTCCATTGCTCCTTCAGAATCAAAACTAGCCATGCCTTCACTTGAGAGTTCAGCAAATTTATTTCTTTCATAATCTTCAGGAATTTGCGCCTTTTGCTTTAATCCCCAACTGCTTATATCAACTTTTTCAACTGATGGTTCTTGAACTTTGCGTTGAAATTGCTTTAGATATGTCTAAGACAAAATCTGTATACTACCATTAGTTCTTGTCAGTTGGGTAATCAATCAACAACATTCTTTATTCCGATGTGTCTGTTTAATATTAAACACACTTTTCGATCCTTTAGTACTTACTCTCTGAATAAGGACAAAAATCAACCCCAATTGTTATTTATTTCTTTGTCAACAACTGCAAATGTAAGGGGCAATATATGATTATTGACATTTTGACCAACTGTTGTTAAGAGTTTTCCCTTATATATACCCCCAAGAAATGTCTCGTCAACGCTGACCACTGGTTTCATATGAATAAATGCATTAATGTACGGTTTGAATGTCCAACAAATATATCCAATATCTTGGCCCCATTGGATTCGATAGGTAAGAAGTGTCATGCCATGACAGAACTAGGATTCGCATCTTGTAAGGCTATCATATACCGCGTTAATTGGGCGAACGAATAAGGCCAATCCCCATATATCATCTCAATACCAAACCTCCGCGCGTTTCATCATTTTCTCTATATATCACTAATTTTAATCTTCAGGTTATCATGAATCATCATCAAAATGTGCTTCGCCATGAATTTTGCGCTCATATTGTGATGGTTCTTACTCACTGTTTGTACTAGATAAATGTGCTTTCCATTTCAGCGAGAAATCTGCCATAAGTTATGGCTTTTCTTCTTTCGTGCATGAATTCTCTAAAGACAGAGATATTGCTGAGTTGAATTTTTATACTTGGCAATCTACAGTGCGCTCTTCCTTTCTACTATCCTAAACTCATGATCAATTCTAACGGATCATGACCGAACAATTCAAAGTAATTCATCTTTATCCCTATATCACATACCAACCATCAAGTCATTATTCGATTCTGACAAAAAATTCATCCCACTACTACCTTTTACCATTCCATCAGCTTCGTTTTCTATTTCTTGAGCAGTATCCAACTTATCAAGGTACATTGAATACTGTGGATTATATAAACGTCCTGATTCAGCGGGTCTATTAGGCTGTTGTTGCATTACAGAAAGTCCGGGAATCTATTCTTCAACATCACTACCCCCCTCGTCCTCGTTGGGAGTATCTTCCGCAATTAACTCATCAACATCAAACGTAGGTCCTAAACCGTCAACAGTTACTTCTGGTGCACCCACCCAATTACACTCTCGAGCAACCCAGTCATCAATTGGAATAACATCTAAAGGTACACCGATTTCCACAGCTGAAAACAGTTGTGCAGTAACCTTTGGTTGGAAGGGTTGAGTATGGACGTGAAGTGGAGACGTAATAAATACTATTAAGGTTGATACATATTGATTGTTTGGTCCAGCAACTGCGGTATCTAGAACTGATATAATGTGAAGGGATTGCAAAGTATCAATTGGGATATGTGGTTGAATATTAGGACTAATAGGTGTAGGTAGATTTAAATCAAAATGAGGCATGTTCTCAGAAGTAGTTTATTTCAAGTAATTCAGTGAATGTTCCAGTGATAGCTGCTTGGCTACTTTGCTCATGAAGATCTGTAGCTATTGTATTCGAAATCTGAATGATCTCATGATGAATATGCAGATCAATTGGTTGTCCTTTTACGATAAATAAATAGTACCACGATGTGTCTCCCCTCATTGTGATTTGCAACTAAACAATAGTCATATCAAATCATCGAATTGCACAAATTTTATTGATTAAATCGAGAAAATTAGCTCAATTTATAACAATCAATGCTTTACGACATGGATTATTAAAAAAATTATTGTGTGCAGTGCGTATAATATCGCAATTCCAATATAACCGTAATCTAATAGATTATTCTAGTGACATTGTACCTATATAAATTAGAAGTATTTGTTTATTAAAAAATTAAATTATAACAAAAGCTATTATACTATATCAACCATCATTATAAAGGAATATATACCAAATTAATTAAGACAATTAAGATTAATTAATCAAAAGAAGTTAATATATAATAGTTTGATATTTTCTACTAAATTGATGATCCAATTCTTTTATTTTCATTTAATATAAAATTTTATATTAAGCCGTTTTATTAAAAAAAAAAGCTCATAACATTTTATGATATTTTTTTTATATGCGCATAAAATTATATAATGATAATTTTGACAGCAATTATTATAATATTTATCTTCTTTTGAAGTAATAAAATAATATATAATTACTTAACTATTATAAAATTTTGATCTACATAGATATCTAAGAAGACTTAATAGAAATTTGATCTACGTAAATTTTAATTATTATTAACTTAATTTTAATATCATCATTTAATTTTAATTGCAAAATAAATCTCAAATATTTGAAAACTTAAAATTTGATCTACGTAAATTATAATTATTATTAACTTATTTTTAATATCATCATTTAATTTTAATTGCAAAATAAATCTCAAATATTTGAAAACTTAAAATTTAATACATTTAATATATTAAACTATTTTCATATATTATAAAAAATTAAAATATTTATGACACATATTTTAAATATTCATTTCCTCATCCATTTGAATTAAAAATTATTGAAATTTTAAAAGTATATTTAATATTTAAAATACATTAATATTTTAATTACCTATCAATTTGTAAAATATTTAAAATAATAAAATATTTATTACCTGTCAATTTGAATTAAATTATTTATTTGGTGAAAGTTTGAATTAAAATATTTATAATTATTTGTTTACTATTTATTATATCGTCAATTTATTTTATTAGTTTATTTCATCATCTAACTGATAGGATACAAAAAATCTATCCACAATTACAACTACCACCAAAACTTCATTTACTATTCATGCCATAATATGTTGTCATGTCATAATTTACTATCCATCTAATCTATTTGAATTTATATTAAAATTATTCGTACATATCTATTTATTACCGGCCAAAATACATATTCATCACAAGACAACACAATACAAATCAAAACAATGATCCAATCAAAATTTTAATTTCACACAAATCCAAACTATTTATAATATAATATACATATTTTTAAATAATTAAATATAATCTCAAATACATATTACCCACAATTCAATAATAAATTTCAATATTGTATTTAATTAAATTTCAAGTAAATACATAATTCAAATACATTTTCTATTTTGTTGTTTAAAATGAAAAACTTGTTATATATGGAGAATTCTGGCAGTCCTTTGGCAAATAATAATTCCATCAATGGCTCCCTTTGTCTGGAACAATTTCTGCAGTAACTCTCTGCTCCAAAAAATATGCTTTTCTCCAACAGCAAACAAAACAATTTTTTACAACAAATAAAATTTAACAAAATTAAAAACAAAACTGAATCGCAAAGAAGAGATGAATAGCAGAGAACAAATGCAAAGAAGAAGTTGTTGGGAGGAGTTGAATTAACCGAGAAATGCAAAGAAAAGTTGAAAGAATTGAGTCGGTATTTATAGGCACATCGACGTGCATTTCTTCATCATCCCGTGAGCTTCTTTTCAGATATTCAAAAGTATGTCTAAAAACTTTTCAGAGAATCTTTTGAATCTCGTCAAAAAGCAGATGAGGGCCACGTGAAAGTGGCCTGTGAGACCTCACGTTTTTCAAGAAGCGAGGTCGTCAGGTGTATCTCAATATTGTCAGCCGAGCAGCGTCATGAGCAGTACAATTCTCTACGCGATTGCTAGGTGCGAGGTCTCGTTGGACCTCGCGCTTAGTAATCACCCCCTCATAATCCCATCCCATTCGCAATGGGTATCATGCGTTTTAACCCAATTCGGCCAAAAACCCTGAAAAATTCATTGCATCTGAAACGGGTTAAACAAATATTTTATAAATGTATTCAATATTTTAAGAGAATTAGTATATTTGGTCCTTAAAATTTAGTGTTTATAATATTTTCGTTCTTAATTTTTTTTATATTTTATTTTTCTACCTAAAAAATTAGTCATTATGATCCCTAAAAACTAAAAATTAAGGACTATAATTAAAAAAAAATCATTAAGAACTATAGTGGTAAAAAAAAAATATTAAGGACGAAAATATTATAAATATCAAACTTTATGAATTAAATAGGCTAATTTTTCATAATTTGATGCATAATTTTGTTGATTCATTATTCTTCTTATACTGTGTTTTTTATTAGATATATATATATTGTGTTTTTAGTTAATTTTTTAAATTAAACTTTTTACCAAATACAATAGACCAATAAATAGTAATGGCAATAAGACCGTATTGGTTTACGAATTAATAATCTCGATCTCGTCCCTATATTTCTCTATTCTAACTGTGTTCGATCCATCCCTGACATAAGAAAAGGTGAGGTCTTCATCCCAAATCCATAGGGAATAAACTAATCCCGATCCTAACTCAGTAAGATAGCAATTCTAAAATTTCTCAATTATGCTTAAAGTTAAAAACTAAAATAAAAAACATATAAAAATAAAAGAAACACATTCACCATTAAATTTTCATATATATATATATATATATATATATATATATATATATATATATTATACATTGACTAATATTATATATTTACTACATATGCACAAAATATAAATATATATAATTAGTATATAAGTAGATAAATATATATATATATATATATATATATAAATATAAACTTTTTAATACATATATGTTATATATATGTATAAATATAACCTAATATAATATACACACACTATTATAACTAATAAATACATTTTATAATTAATTATTTTTATAAATATAAATAACTTTATTATATATGTATATTATTTCTTACATATTAATTATATATTCATATTTTAAATATATACATATATATATAAATATATATGTTATATATAATTATATAAATATTTATAGTATAAAATTTTTAATATATATTATGTGCGCGATAGGATAGGTCGAGAATCATGCAATCCTTGCTCTTGTTAGGCTAGCGGATGTATGAAATTTTATATCGTTCTTATCTCCATTTAAATAAAAAATTTCTTGATTATATCGATCGGGTCAGGGCGAATCTCTTATTTAAATAGGAAAATTATCATCTCTAAGTAGACATGTATATGCTAATTATCAAATTTAAGATTATTTAACCTAATAAGGAATATTTAATCAGTTGAGTAACTTGACTCTCTGTTTTATCACCTCATATTTAAATTTGATTTCATCCTATACTATTGTTCAAACTTTACAAATTTATTTATATTGTCATTTATTAACATGGTACACTAATAAATGTTATTATTTTGTAAGTAGATTTCAACTATTTTTTTATTTTTTTTATTTTTTTGAGGCAAAGAAGACGTTATTGTTGAATGAAATATAGAGCCGATCTCTACAGTTAAATATTTGCCTGGAAAGACCCAATATGCAATTACAATATAGGAAAGGAAAAAATGTGAGTTCTCATTCTAAGAAAACATGAAATCAAGCTAGTAAAAGGAAATAACATTAAGATCTAATACTACATTGTTAAAAAGGTGAAATAAATTGAAAATTAACCAAAAAACAGAAATAAATTAAAAATTAATCAAAAACAATCTTACTGTTATAAAATTAGGGTAGTGTTAGAATAAAATCTACACACTACACACTAAGAAAATTCTAACTATTCTTTGCACAAGAATTTCTCTTCAAACTTCTCTCTTTCTTTCTCTCACAATTCTTTCTCTAATCTTTCTTTCACTAATCTTTCTTTCACAAAATGATGGTGTATTACAAGCTTAGAGAATAGCTCTATTTATAGAGCTCTAATTAGTGGAATACATCATGGCATACATCATCTTCAACTAATCTCAATTAATGGTGTCTCTACTAAATGGTGGACATCCATAAAAATCTTCTAATAATTCACATAAATCCATAATTAGTGGAGCCTCGACTAATTAATGGAGATTCCAATAATTCATAACACTCCCCCTTGGATGTCCATCCATACATAAAGAATATGCCTCGTTAAAACCTTACTAGATAAAAACCCAGTGGGAAAAAAATCTAGTGAAGGAAAAAGAGTACACTATTCTATATGTCTGTTTATTACTCCCCTGATGAGATGATTCATTTAAATCTTTAAACCGACGCATACCGATTTTATATCTCAACTTCTCAAATGTTGCGATCGGTAAAGTCTTCGTGAAAATATCTCGCGAGGTTATCACATGACCGAATTTGTAGCACATCAATTTCACATTTCTTCCGGAGTTCATGAGTAAAGAAGAATTTTGGTGAAATATGTTTTGTCCGATCTCCTTTAATATATCCTCCTCGTAATTGAGCTATGCAAGTTGCATTGTCTTCATAAAGAGGAGTTGGAATATCTTTGATTGATGATAATCCACAACTTTCTCGGATATAATGAATCATGGATCTTAACCATACACATTCTCGACTTGCTTCATGAATGGCTATAATTTCAAGCATGATTTGAAGAAGTAGTCTGCTATAGATTGTTTCGTAGAACGCCATGATATAGCAAGTATTTTCACATGTAAATAGATAGCCCGTTTGAGAACGTGCTTTATGTGGATCAGATAAATAACCAGAGATCCGCATAACCTATCAATGTTGGACTGATTTTATTTGAATAAAATAATCCGAGATCAATTGTACCTTGGAGATATCGAAGGACTTGTTTAATTCCATTCCAATGTCGTCGTGTTGGTGAAGAACTAAATCTTGCTAATAAATTGACAGCAAAAGCAATATCGAGTCGTGTATTATTAGCAAGATACATCAATACACCAATTGCATCGAGATATGGTACTTCAGGACCAAGGAGTTCTTCATCATTTTCTTGAGGTTGGAAAGGATCTTTATCCACATTTAATGATCGGACGATCATTGGAATACTCAATGGATGTGCTTTGTCCATGTAAAATCTTTTTAGCACTTTTGATGTATATGTTGATTGATGAATAAATGTTCCACTCTCCAAATGTTCAATTTGTAAACCAAGGCAAAATTTGGTTTTACCAAAATCTTTGATTTCGAATTCTCTTTTTAAATAATCAATTGTTTCTTGGAGCTCTTCGAGAGTTCCAATAAGATTAATATCATCAACATATATAGCTAATATCACAAATTTAGAACCAGATTTCTTAATAAAAACACATGGACATACCTGGTCATTTTTAAATCCCGCTTTCAATAAATATTCACTAAGACGTGTGAACCACATGTGCCCAGATTACTTCAGGCCATATAATGATTTATGCAACTTGATGGAGTAATTTTCACGAGGATAATGTTTATATGCTTCGTGCATATGAAATCCTTCGGAGATTTTCATGTAAACATCATTTTCTAAATTTCCATACAAGTAAGCGATGACAACATCTAATAGGCGCATATCTATCTTTTCATGTACTCGCCAAACCGATAATATATCGGAGTGTAATAGCATCAACAACAGGAGAATAAGTTTCATCATAATCAATACCTGGTCTTTGTGAAAAACCTTGAGCTACTAATCGCGCTTTATATCGAACGATTTCACTCTTTTCATTGCGCTTTCGCATAAATATCCATTTGTAGCCAACGGGTTTTACACCTTCCGGTGTTCGGACTCGCAGTCCGAAGACTTCACGTTTTGTCGAGTGCATTTAACTCCGATTGAATCGCATCTTTCCATTGCAGCCAATCTTTTCTATGCCGACATTCATCAATCGATATTGGTTCAGGATCATCATTATCCTGTGTAACATCAAGAGATATATTGTATGCAAATATATTATCAATAACAGTTTCTATCCGATTCCAACTTCTACCGGAAGTGGTATAATTGATATAAATTTCAGTATTACTTTCATCAACTTCTGGTTCTTTATCATCAGTTCTCTCTTGGTCTTTATCATTCTTTTCTTCAATATGATCTTCTGGATCATTTAATCCTCTTTTCTTTCGAGGATTTTTATCTTTAGAACCAAGAGGTCGGCCACGCTTCCGGCGTGTTTTTGACTCAGCGACTATAGGTATAATATTTTGTTCTACTGGAACTTCAATTCGAATAGGAGCATTTATAGTTGGAATATGCGATTTTGTAACTCTTCCGGAGTCAACAAAAGCGTCCGGCATTTGATTTGCAATGCTTTGCAAATGAATTATCTTTTGAACTTCAAGTTCACATGCGCTTGTGCGCGGATCAAGATAATTTAATGATGTTGTCCAAGCAAGATCCTTTTTATACTTGTTTTGGTTCTCCCCTAATTTAGGGAATAATGATTCATCAAAATGACAATCAACAAATCTTGCTCGTGAATACATCTCCTGTCAGGGATTCAACATACTTGATAATAGAGGGAGAATCATATCCAACGTATATCCCCTTTCTTCTTTTAGGACCCATCTTTGTGCGTTGGTTTGGTGCAATTGGAATATATACAGCACACCAAAAAATTCTTAAATGAGCAATATTTGGTTCTGACCCAAAAGCCAATTGCAAAGGAGAGAATTTATGATAACTAGTTGGTCTTATACGTACAAGTGTTGCAGCATGTAGAATAGCATGTCCCTAGACAGATGTTGGGAGATTTGTTTTCATTAATAATGGTCTAGCAATTAATTGTAATCGTTTAATAAAAGATTCAGCAAGACCATTTTGTGTGTGAACATGAGCTACAGGATGTTCAACATTAATCCCAATTGACATGCAATATGCATAAAAAACATGTGATGAAAATTCACCAGCATTATCCAAACGGATATTTTTAATGTGATGGTCCGAAAATTGTGCTCGTAATTTAATTATTTGAGCAAGTAATCTCGCAAGCGCCAGGTTGCGAGTAGATAATAAACATACATGTGACCATCGGGATGATGCATCAATTAAGACCATAAAATATTTGAACGGTCCACATGGTGGATCAATAGGTCCACAAATATCTCCGTGAATCCGTTCGAGAAATGTAGGACTTTCAGCTCCTACTTTTACTGGTGATGGTTTAACAATTAATTTTCCTAGGGAACATGCAAGTACATGCGAAATTTTCTCGATGTTAATATCCTTTTATTTTTTAAAGGATGACCATGTGTATTCTCAATGATTCTTCTCATCATGGTAGATCCCGGATGACCCAACCGATCATGCCAAATGCTAAAAGTAATAGGATCAGTAAACTTCTGGTTTACTAGATGATGAATTTCAATTGTACGTATTTTTACAAAATATAGACCAGTAGAAAAAGACGGCAGTTTTTCTAATATCGATTTCTTACCCAAATGCATTTGAGTAATAAAAAGATGCTCAATCCCATTTTCCTCATTTGTTTCAACATGATACCCATTTCTGCGGATATCTTTAAAACTCAATAAATTTCTTCTGGATTTTGAGGAAAATAGTGCCTTATCAATAATAATTGTTGTTCCTTTAGGCAACAATATACTAGCTCTTCCGGAGCCCTCAATTACATTTGCACTACCGTTTATCGGATAAATATTTATTTCTCCCATTTTGAGATCAGAAAAATATTTCTCATTTTTTAGTATGGTGTGTGTAGTTCCACTATCAATAATGCATACATCATCATTAACAACAACCATCTGAACACAAATATATATATGTAAACGTAAATATTATTAGAATAGAATGAAAATGAAAATACAAAAATATCAGGGTGAGGCTTTAGTTCTTCTGGACACTGCCATCACCAATTAAATGGTCTTTCCTACCGTCTGGGTGTTCAAAAAAATCCGATACATCCATATATTGATATTAAGATCTCCAGGATCAATATCGTCATCCTCAGCATTATTTATTGGATGTTGAGAAAAATTTGCTTCCACATTTTTATTTTTCAATGAAGCTTAATACAATTCAACTAAATGCTTAGCCGTACGACAGTTTCGTGACCAATGACCTTTCATGCCACATCTATAACATATATCCTTATACTTTTCTTCAATTTCTTTTTCTTTTTCCTTATGATCTTTTCTGTTCCACTTCAGGTGGCCAGTATTTCTCATAGTTTGATTATAATTGTGATAAGGGAAATATCGAGCGTGTCTACGACCATAACCACGACCACGGCCACGGCCATGGCCACGACCACGACTATAACGATGGCTTCTGCTAGAGCCAACAACATTCACTTCGGAGTGCTCTGTTGAGCCGCTTGGTCCGGCTTCATGATTTCTCAATAATAACTCATTATTTTTCTCTCGCAATGAGGAGGGCGATAATTAAATCTGTAAATTTTGTATACCCCTTTTCTCGATATTGTTGCTGCTGGACAATATTCGAGGCATGAAAGGTGGAGAATGTCTTCTCCAACATATCTTCATCAGTCACTTTTTCTCCGTATAATTTTAATTGAGATGTAATTTTATATATTGCGGAGCTATATTCATTCACGGTTTTAAAATCTTGCAACCTCAGGTGCAACCATTCATACCGTGCAAGTAGGTAGTACGACCATCTTCGAGTGGTCAAATCTTTCTTTTAAATTTACCCACGAGCCATATGGATCTTTTTCGGTAAGATATTCCATTTTCAAATTTTCATCGAGATGACGACGAATAAAAATCAAAGCTTTAGCCTTGTGTTGTGCAGATGCACTATTATTTGCTTGAATAGTTTCACTAAGGCCTTCAGCATTTATATGCATTTTTGCATCGAGAACCCATGACATATAATTTTTTCCAGAAATATCAAGGGCTACAAATTCGAGTTTAGCGATGTTAGCCATAAATATCAATAAATGCGTACCTGTCTTCTGGCTTTGGTAACGGCAGAAACTCGTGCTTAGTCTTCTGGCTTTTGTACCGGTAGAGACTCGTGCTGATAACGTGTTATAAAATTAGGGTAGTGTTAGAATAAAATCTACACACTACACACTAAGAAAATTCTAACTATTCTTTGCACAAGAATTTCTCTTCAAACTTCTCTCTTTTTTTCTCTCACAATTCTTTCTCTAATCTTTCTTTCACTAATCTTTCTTTCACAAAATAATGGTGTATTACAAGCTTAGAGAATAGCTCTATTTATAGAGCTCTAATTAGTGGAATACATCATGGCATACATCATCTTCAACTAATCTCAATTAATGGTGTCTCTACTAAATGGTGGACATCCATAAAAATCTTCTAATAATTCACATAAATCCATAATTAGTGGAGCCTCGACTAATTAATGGAGATTCCAATAATTCATAACACTTGCACCTTTTTATATAGGTGCAGCGTTTCATTCAAAAAGGAGGGGGAAAAGGGTGGAGGTTTCAGTATGTGCTTGGGCTTGGGCTTTGGTGATCTCTTAAGCATCAGTCTGGGCTATCGAAATTCTCTGCTTTGTGCCCAGCTTTTGGTCCTAAACAAAAGAAAGATCCCTTGTCCCAAATTGATCTAGGTGGCCCTTATGCTATGCAAGCTGGTTATCATGGGCCAAATCCAGCCCAAAAGAATCCTCCTCTGTGATAAGTCAAAAACTTTCATTCCTCCTGTACTAGTGCTCCAAGCAAGTGTGAGCTGCACACTCCCCTCCCCCGCGCCCCCCGACCCAAAACAACCTCTGCTGGCTGAAAAATTGACATACATAACTATTCCTGCCTGCCAATGATTCTAACTTTTTAGGTTGTGTCACCTCATATTCTTGATCTGGAATTTGATACTTCTAACTAAAATCATAGGACTCAGTAAAATGTCAAAATTAGAGAGCATATGATTTTTTTAAAAAAATTTTACTGTTAAGTATTTGTAAAATAAAAATTCATAATGCTTATTTGCGTACTTGGATTAATCCATCAAGCCAACTCCTCATTCTGACTCCAATAATGAAGCCAATCTTTGCATTGTTACATGCATTGTGTGCCCCTGTCGTCCAATGTCATGGAAGCCTAGAAGGAGAGAGGTCAACATCTTCTGCTTGACCTTCCAGATAGAGAGCTGCAGCGAGAGGGAAGGGACGGCAGCCGGCAAGAAAGAAGTGTAGGTACCCTACCATCATGTGGTTTATCTGCTCACCTGAGCAGGGATGTCGAAGAAGCAGCAGCCATAGCAGTGAATGCCAGTTAACCCAGATAGGACGACGACATAAATAGCTTAAGTCAGGTTGAGGTAGCAAATATAAGAACAAGTGGGTCAATTTCAGGTTCGAAGTCTGACAATGTTTTCTATAGAGAAGTAAGTATGGAGACAACAGCCCATCTTAGATGAAAACCATGCTTGTTCTTATATTTGAATCCATGGCATGGAGAAACATGTGGGTTGTTCTCCCTTCTCCTATTACACTATTAAAACGAAGACTAATCTGTGGCTTTCCCCTCATTTCCAATTTAATGCATCCGATAGATTTTGTCGCATGAGGGACAAATTTTCCTTGTTATCTTCTTTAACCTATGTATAAAGATTTCACAGCACTGTATTGCAATTAATTTGTCAGGGATAAGAGCAAAAAATTGATGTTCTGGCGGGGTCTTTTCATGGCTTAGTTCTTGGGAGGATTTTTTTATCCTAGACAGCACCATGATATATGGGATTTGGTAGATCGTTCTCACTCCCCAGTTTCTTGATTGCAAACCAACCAAATGCTATTGATGGACCACGGATATGGAAGCTTTCATTTGCTTGCTTGATAATAGCATATTAGGTTTGAGACTTATTCGGCAACAGTTTTGTGGATAATAGGAGTTTTGAAGCTTCTTTCAGAAACTTTTTGGAAAGAGATAGGCCATCTTTTTCACGGAACTACTCGAATCCCGGCCGCACAAGTATTGTACACAACTTGTGCAGCGATTCAACGGTATAGATTAAGAGTGTATTTAAGGATATATTTGGCAATTCAATTAAGTATTTAAAATTAATTAATTAAATACTTATTTTATTAGGTATATTTTGATAACGGCTAATATCAATTGCTTAATTAACTAAGTAAGTTTTATAACAAAAATATCATTTAATTAATTAAGACGTATTAAAATAATATCATGAAAGTTACTTAAGTTAGTGCTTATATAATTATTAATATTTTTTATATTTAATTTAAATTATAATAAAATATAATATAAAAATAAATTATAATTAATTCTTACTTCATATCCAAACTTCAAATTTCAAAATCTAAACTTCAAATTTTAATTTTTAGAATTAGTGTTTAAATATCCAAATTTTAATTGTCATATTTCAATTTTATCAAGTGAACCCTAATGAAACCACTTACTTACGAATTCAATTGTGAAATTTGAAGTTTAAATATTTAATTTATTATAAATTTATTTTTATATTGTATTTATTTATAATTTAGATAAATAAAAGTAATAATTATAACTAGATAAGCATTTAATATATTTAGAATTTCAAATTTAAGATCTGTTTGATAAATTTGAAATTTGAGTATTGAAGTGTTGAATTTTAAATCTAAATAATGAATATTGAATTAATTATAATTCAATATTACACTATTGTTATTATAATTTGAATTAAATAAAAATAAAAATAATAATTAGAGAAGCATATAATATATTTAAATTTTAAACTTAAATAAATTTCAATTAATTTAAATTTTAGAAAAGATTTTAATACGTCTTAATTAAGTGATAATCAAAATCTATTATAAAACATAGTGAAGTAATTAAGTATTTAACAATATTGATTATTAATTAATTAATTTTAAGTATTTAAGAGACTAATTTAAACATTTTTAACTTTAGTTTTATTTAAATTTTATAATTATATTTCAATATATTTTAATTAAATAAGTAATAACATGGATTAGCTATCAAGCATATTGAAGTAATTAAGAACTTAACAATATCTATTATCAAATACATCCAATCAAATAAGTGGAGGTTATCCAACAATTTTCCACTCATCTACACTATATTTGGATTGAACTGGTTGGAACGAAATGAAAGGAGAGGAGAATAATTTTAATATTCGAACTAATTTTTGTAGACTAAAAGGAATAAAATAGGAGGAAATCGAGAGATTATGTTCAACTAAAGGTATCTAATTTGATTTTTCATTATATTATAATAGAAGGGAATAGAAGGATGTTGCCATTTTTTTTATTTTTTTTTTTGTGTTAACTAAAATATATTTATTTTAAATGCTTATTGTCACCAAACAATATGAGTAAAAATATAAATTAATTATTTATTTACTGAAATTACTCAATCCTCTCATCTACAAGCTCTCCTAATGTTTTAATCCAAACAGTGCCTAAATTTCTGTTGATTTATAAAATAAAAGTTTTGACATCTCTTGCATCGAGGTGTCGTGGTGTAGTTGGTTATCACGTCAGTCTAACACACTGAAGGTCTCCGGTTCGAGTCCGGGCGACGCCAGATTCATTTTAACTTTCTCAAATTTCATTCCAAGCTTCAATCTTCTCTGTTTTTACATTGCCCTCCTCCAAATTCCATTCCAAGTGTAAATCTTCCGTTATCTCACCTATTTTTCATTTCCCTACTGATATAATTAAGGAAACAGAAAAAGCAATCACATATAGAGGAGAATCTCTCTTTCCTCTTCTTTACAAAATCATTGCCATTGCTATCAAATGCCAAGTCTACCATACAAGTGTTACTCAAGAGACTTGATAAGTTTATCCATTCTATTTGTGGAGATGGTCAAACTAAAGGACAATGATATGTGCAAGCGTTTTCAATCAATCAAACACCTATAGATTGAAAGGAATAGTGAGAAATGGGGGTGACCCTTTGGAAACCCCTGTCCATTTGCTATTACTTGTTCCTTGGCAAGTTGCTGATGATGATCAAATGATGGACCATTCTATTTCCTTTCAAAGAAAATGAACGCAGGTTAAATGAATGTCTTCAAGGTGTGAACTGTGAATCATCTAGTTGCGGATGGCTATTTCTAAGAGCCAAATTTGCATTGACTACTTCTTGCTATCAATATTTGATTACTGCATTGAAGGTTAGTACTTGAAAGCAATTGCACGAAGAGGACATTATTGTTCTCTGAGTCTCCAACTCACGAATGAAATAAATCTTCCCCATATGTAGTTGTGCATTATTGAGGAAACAGATCATTTAGTGATGAACAGGCTGAGAAGCGAAAGAATTCTTGGCAAGAATTGGAAGAACTTGAAGAGAATAAATGATTGATGGAACAGAAGATGTTTTCCACTAAGATTTGTCAGTGAAAAATTGTACATGAGAGATAAAAAAGCTGTCGGAAAAATGGTGGAAGAAAAGGAATAAAAAGCCTCGTCGTCCTCAGTATACAAAATGCCCAGTATACTAAAACTTTGGGCTCTCGGGAGAGGGCTAATGTTCTAAGCTGTCTGCTTATGGTTGTATATCATACATCGGTCCTTTTTTTTTTTTTTTTTCTTTTTCTCTGCTTTGAAGGAATGAAATAATTGTTAATGTGAGCAGGGTTTCTCTTCACAGCAGCTAGAGATGATCAGAACTGTGAAATACATCGTCTGTGAGAAGGAACTTTTTGCTTTTTCTGCTTCAAGTCCTCCTTCCAGACTTTGCCAATATCTTGAGCAATTTTCATGGCGTCTGCAAATGCACCAGAAAGCCCTCTCCTTGTGAACCCAACAGCATAAAGTCCATCCTTTCCTTTCCAACCATTTGGGAATGGTGCTTTTGGGAAACCAGACTTGGAGAAGAATTCAGATTCCTGTACATCAAATATGTCAAAACAAAGTCAGCCCTCTGTTTAGGAGTCTTCTAAATTACTTAGTATTTAGTTTAGTACTATATTTTTTGAGAATGAAGACAAATTGCAAACTGGCACATTCTCTCACCTGTAGCCAGTAAGGAACATTGCTGCAGTATCCGGTGGCCAGAACTACCGAGTCGATTTCGAGCTTCTCGCCATTAACAAGTTCAACCATACCGCATGAGAACCTCTTGATTTCGCCATTGACTACGTTGATGTCCCCGGATCTAATTTTTCCCAATGCACCAATATCCAGAACAGGGGTTTTTCCTTGAGTGTTCTTGAGCAGCAAAGGACCCATTGATGGCCTTTTTATCCCATATTTTTCAATGTTTCCAAGAATAAACCATGCCAGAATCAGCAAAAGTTTATCGACCAGCCAAAGGGGTAGCCACTTCAGCATGAACATGGCCAAATCAAAGGTTGATTTTCCGAATATTTCCCTTGGCAAGACATGAACCTGAAGTAAAGAAACAGAACGAAGCTTATTAGACTCAGCAAGGTTTTATCGATACTTGTTAGAAGGAAAATCGATGAAGTTAGGTATGAAAAACTCACCGTGCTACGAACCACCATTGATGGTTGGGCATCGTGGTTGCAAAGATCAAGAGAAACCTCCATGCCTGAGTTGCCACATCCCACAACAAGAACTTTCTTGCCGCGGAACTTTTCACCAGATTTGTAATCACAAGCATGCAGGACCTCACCTCGAAAATCTTTCAGACCATCAATATCTGGCACCACACGCTCTGCATTTTCGCCTGTTGCAACGACGAGCCATTGGCAGATGTACTCAACCTCGGAGCTGGTGGAACCATTTGTAGAAACAGTCTTAACTCTCCACAAATGGCAAGCCTCATCGTACTTAGCAGACTCCACAGTTTCATTAAACTGCGGCTTGATATCAAAGTTGTTGGCATATGATTCTAGGTAGTCAATGAACTGTTTCTTGGTGGGATATTCAGGATAGTGATCAGGGAATGGGAAATTAGGCAGTTGGCAGAAGTGCTTTGGAAGATGAAGCCTCAGGCGATCGTAAGTACGCTTTTGCCACAAAGAAGCAATGCAATCAGCTCTTTCAAGGATGACAGAGGGAATTCCTTGCTGTTTGAGGCAAGCTCCAACTGCAAGCCCTGATGGCCCTGCCCCAACTATCACAGGGCCATTCACCCAAACACATCTGCGAGAGAAGAAATCGTTATCCATGAAACTCAACATTGTTTTCTGCTAACAAGAACTGAGTTTACGAGTGTTGTTGTATGAAATACAAAAGATTTTCTCAGCCGGTGATCAAAGTTGATAGAGAATTTGGTTCTTGGATTAGAGAAGAGCAGTGGAAGTTGTTTGATGGAGTAAGAGGCTGGCTGGCTGGAGGGCTTTAAATAGAGTTGGTACCTTTGAATCATGGAAGGTGCATGTGACAGGAGGTGGGAAGTTAATGCTTTTAGATGGGGTCATTCTCAAATCATAAGCCATAGTCCTCAAACTATTTTCTTATTCCATTCTTAATCATTATATAATAACATCTATCTAAAATAATTGAAATTAAAAATAAAGAGGGCTTTAGCTTATTTTATAGAATACTTTTTTAATTTTTTTATATTATTTATTTTATTTTATTACATCGCATAAAATAAGTGATAATGAAATAAATATTGTAAAAATTTATGAAAACATTGTTATTTTTATATTTTTACGGAAATATTTAAATGATAATCGTTCTATATAATTATAACTAGTTAATAGTATAATATTTATTTCTCGTAATTGTAAAATTTTTTAAAAAAAGTGAGGGAAAAAAAATTAAAAAAGAAAGAAAGAAAGAAGAACACCTACCTAGACTAGTGGTGAGTCCCCTTCTCCTAGAAAGAAAGAAGTCACATTCCTCAGATACAAAGGAAAATTACCAAACGCGATCGAACAAAGAGAGTAATCGGAGGAATGTTGAGGAATAGTGAAAATGATGCGTCATCAAACGCGATTCTGATGGGCCCACTGAAAATCCCCGTCCAAAGGAAAAATCTACTATTTACTTTGGGGGATTGCTTACCTGGCAGCGGAGAAGTGCTGACTCGGATCACAAGAATGCGCCCACGTGGAGTGATGCGGCAGGGGACCAACCTCACCCACCCTCTACTGAACTTCACAAGCCTCCAGGCGCTGGGATTGTGACTGTACGGCTGCATCGGTCCACGAAGCCCATTCCTTGCCAGCCTATGGTTCACATCATATTATTGCCTTGTGTTTGCCTTTAAAATCTGTCATTTCTAATTTTATCTCCAGTTGTACGCATTCCACACACATAAAACGTCCTATAAAATGCGCATATAAGCGGATTCTTATTCATAGATCTTTGAATCAGATAAATTAGATAAATATCAGTTCATTATGTTAGACAAATTATATAAATTGAAAGATGTGTCTCATCAGATTCAATCTAATTTTGATTTGATTTTAACAAAAAAATAATTTAATAAGATTTGATCTCGTGACTCAAAAAGTTATGAAATGTTAAATATGTCCCGAGAGCTCTTGTATGTTTGTTTATAGTTGGACAAGAATGTAAGTTAAATAAAAAATATATATTAAAAAATAATATTGTAATTTTTAAAAATTTTTAAATACGTCTCTATTATACCTTTGGTTTTTTTTTTGTCAATTGTGCTAAAGTTAAGAGTTTGTTCTAAATTATTTTACTAAATTATAATATTAATTAATTTTTAATTTTACAATAAATTTTATAATTTCTGATAAAGATAATTAAATATTTTCTTTAAAATTCTAAAACTATTAAAAGTTTTTTTTAATTTGTGTGAATTATCAAAAAGTGATATTTGTTTGAAAAAAATGAGTAATTTTTTTTTATAAAAGTACTTTTTGAAGTTTACACGTGTACGGTGGGAAATATTCTGCATTGTTAACAAAAATTAAATATTGCATCTATGGATATTGATTTTGGAAAAGTGCCTCATGAGGTGTAGCAAAAAACAGCAGGTTCTTTGCTTTATGTTGCTGTAATTATGGGGTGGTGATAAAAAATTACAGTCTTTCGGTTTAGTGTCTCTTACTTGTAGGGTGTAGATTAAGGATTAAAAATCCTTTGAATTGAAATACATAGTTGGAAAATAAAAAGGAAAAAGGGTTTGTACGTACCCCACCCCTCCACTTGATATTCTCGAGTGAAAATTCTTGGGAAGAAGAGGGAAGCATGTGCATGAAACTTGGTTATATGGGAGTCGCAACTTTTGAGATGAAAAGATTAGAGGGCTATGAATTTGGCGTTTCTAAGTTAAAGGCAGGTTTTTAAAATATATATGTCTTTGGAATGAGTAGTATTATGATCATTCCCACTTTGCTAGCACCAACCCTTTTCTCCCTTTTCTTTAATAAATAAAACTTCCAAAAGGAACACACCAAAAAGAATAAAAAGAGGGGTTGCAGATTACAGATTCACAGTCATATCCCATGCACGATTTGATAGGGATGTGTGTTCTTTGTTTAACCCTATTTCTTCAAAGTTTCCCACCCACCTTGCTAATGGCTATGCTCCACCTCCAGCTCGAGAGCCCCTCTGGAGCTTTACTACTTTAGGCTGATCAGACGGCATGGTCTATTTTGAAAGTATCCGTTCATCCTTTTCTCTCTGGAATCACATAAAAAAAAAAAAAACATATTTTTAAAATTATAGTTTGATAGTCTAATCTCCAACTTCCTTACTCTTTTTCTTTCCCGAATAATAAATAGAAAATAATTTTATTTTATCCGACTTCTTTTGTGTCAAGAGGCTAGGAGGACATTAGCGGATAACTTTCTAGGGTCGGCTGTGTACGAGGCATCAACTAAGTGTGAAGCAAGCGCGTTGGGAACTTGGAAAAATATATAAACATCTTTAGTGGTATTTGGTAACCAGAGTATAAACTAAGCAAAAAGGTTTGTGAAATCTATAATGAGTTCGGTCACGCGGAAAGGAAAAGTTCGAGAAAGATGAAATCATTAGAATATCAGACTGGCTCCTTCTTGTAATTTAGCACAGATCACTTCGTCGAAGCTTAGTTTGCCAGCTTCACGCAGCAGAAAGTTGATATTCATGGCCGATTTAGAGTATTCTTAGCCCTCATCTCTGCTTTACAAATATTATCAAAATCAAGAACCCACAATAATAATTAAAAAAAAAAAAAAAGAACATTCATTCTTCTTGGGCTGTTACTGGCTACTGGCCGGTGAGAAGGTTCGGGGCAGAAGAGCAGCAGCAACCACGCAACTGGGGAGGTTTCATTGGAAGCTGATCTTCTGCTCAGCTTTCTTTTTAACCTTTTCATCCTTTGGAAGGAGAAGGGAGGGGAAGAGTGGGGTGGGGTGGTTTAGGGAAGTGCCGGCCACTTTCCAAGTTCCAAAACCAGGGTGAAACCCTAGCTTCGATCAAGATCAGTATATTATTTTAAAGTTTAAATGCCTGCTCATGATTGTTAATTCGATAATGACGAACAATCTGCCACATACTTGACTACTTTACATCCCAGTTGAGAAGTTGTTTTCTTTCTTTCTTTGATTACGAGATAATAACTTTTTCGTTAAGAATGTTTTTATTTTTATATTGTCGGTCACAAATATAGAAAGAAAATAACATAAAACTTTAAAGGTAAAAAAACAAATATTCTATGGATCAAGAAACAATATGAATACAACAATAAAAATTCTGGTACGAAAAATTCTAAATAAGTAACATTCTATAATTAAGTTAATAGTTCAATAGAGTATTCAACATTAAAAAAAATAATATATCAAAAAATGAGAAAAGAAATCAACAGCAAACCTAATTCTTGGTAACATATATACTTCAAGGCTACTTCGATACCGTGTTGTATCTAGAATTTGTCGAGCTATCTGTCTGGATCAGTTTTTGTCGAAATTTCTAAAGATAGAAATAGACTAAAACTAAACACAATGTGAACAATTTGACCAACACACGTAAATGAATCTGAAATTTGGAATAGTATTTATATATATATACGTCCAGCTGGAAAAGAAATGCATGCATTTAGAAAACAAAATTTCTTCAAACTTAGAAACTTCGAAATGTCGTTAATTAGTAGAACATATTACAATCTGGTGGTTCGAATGTTGGAAACTGAATGGCAAATTAATTTAAAATTGTTAGAGCATTGCATGCAGCCTCCAATAGTGTTCCTCCACCTCTTGGGTTCTCGAAGTTGTACCAAGGGATTTATATTTATTTATTTAATTAATCTCTGTACTATTGGTCTAAATAATACTTCTAATTCTTGGTCAACTGAAGGGGATTATTTATCAAATAAAAAACAAGGAAAATTGGAGTCGGAGATTGTACAATAAACTAGGAGAAAAGCGGGTGGGGGGTGTAGGAGGTCATTTCATACTTCCAAGAGGGCCCCTTTATAAGATTGCAAATGGGTCCAATGTATTTTCTATTGTCAATTTTCGACTTGGGATGTTTTTTTAGTAATTTAATCTTATACTTTACAAATAATCTCACAATTTCATAATGTAATTATTTGTTTGTTTAATAATTCTTTTGATCATCCCGGTGGTAGGGATATTGATTGCACTTTTCTATCTCTATCTCTGTTGTGTACATATATTCCTCACTCATTGCACCTAAAATCCCAAGATTTTATCATCTTCCTTCACTATTCAATGAAACCTAAACCTATTATATGCACTCCATTATTAAAAGAACATTAGACAGAATACTTCTAACCTGCTGCCGGTTTTTCTTTCTTTCTTCTCCCCCCCGTTTTTGGAGTTTTAGAGCATCAATTTATTGGAGAATTTCATTTCCAAAATCTTACTATATACTCCCTCATTTTTAAATAAATGTCATTTTTATAGTAATAAATAATAAGAGTACAATTGAAAAAAATAATAAATATCTTTTTAATTTTATAAAATAACAGATAATTATAAATAAAAAAATTTAAAAGTGACAGTTATTAAAAAAATAGAGATATTATCAAGTAACATGACTAGAAATGAAAGGAAGCAAATACATGAGATGCTATATATCCTATACCTCCCTGAAAACAGTGAGGCTTCATGAAACAAGAAAAGGGGTGCAAACAAAGAAACCATGGGATCCAAGGTATTGATAATGAGGTAAAATTAGTGCAATAGAACTTCCCACTGTTTTTTTTTTTTTTTTTTTGGGGGGGGGGGGGGGTTAAATAAAACATAATGAAATGGCAATAATTTGAAAGAGTTATTGAGTGAGGAGGCATATTTATTTTTTGCAATTAGTAAAAGGCGAAAGCAAGATCACATGGCAACATGAGGAATTAATATTTATGGATCATGGAAAATCCATCAAATTAGAAAATAAAATCTTGGCAAATCTACATGTTTAGGTCTGCTCCTTGAGAAGCTTTATAACACTACAAGATTCAAATTCCCAAACAGCAATCTAGTGGGACTGACCAATATCTTGAGGTTAATATATAATGTAAATACAACCAAGGAAGGCTTCCATATATATTCTCTATTGACTCCTCTAATTCATCACTTTCTGTTGAAAATATATAAAGAGAATCCAGTAGCAACATGGATTTATATATATAGTAGGAAATTCTTTTAGTTATCAAACTATATAGATTAATTTAATTCACATTTTTGTTCCACTAGATACATTAAAAAATTAATTAAGAAACGCATAATTTATATTTTCATCTTACTCTCTCTGTCTATATGTATAAATTCTAACTAAGGAATAATGCACTAAAACAGTTGCAGCAAAAAGGTTACTACCCTGGCCTTGGGGGATTTTTTTTTTTGTAGTGATGGTTAAGAAGAAATTGAAACTGGGAAATAAAAGAGATATATAATAGAAGAGCAATAATTAGTATTATTTGATTAAGGATTGGAATTTTAGGTAGGGAAATTCACATGGTAGAGAACATGGAGTAGATTATAAACTAAAAGGGCAGTCAATAATTCTGCTAATAAATGAAGGAGGGGTCTCTATTAAATCATTGGATTTGAATGTGGGATGACCTCATTTCCTTCTTTCTCAACATTTAATTTTTATTCCAACAGCAAATATTAATTATTCTCATTCTAGCAGATTAGGTCGGTAAAACGGTTGGAGACTCTCAGTTGAAGTTTGAATCGGGTGATCTCTTCGTGCCTCTCTCTCTCTCTGTCTCTCTCCCTCCACTACAAGTTCAAAATCAAATAGGGAGATCTATATTAAAATAGTCAGTATTATATATATTTTTTATATTATTTTAAACGAGTAAAATTTTTTAAATTATTGATCAATAATTAATTACGTCAATAATAACAAAATTAAAAGAAAAATATATACTAAAATCGACAATATTATATCCTTTAATTATATTATTTTAAACAAGTAATTAACGTTTTCTAAATTATTTATTAATAATTAGCCTCGTCAATGACAGAATCAGAGAAGAGCGGAGGAGAGGGTACATCTGTTCTTCTAATTTTTTTTTAAAAAATATGATAATATAATATATCCTTGTATATAATTTATTTCTATAATCTCAAATATTAGTTTTCACGTGCTCGGCAAATCCTCACCGGCGCCTGAAATGGGGATAGACTCCCAAGTCAGAAGTAGTAGAGTATCAGTGTTTGGTGGCCAAACACCATGTTAATTAGAAGCATTGCACCTGGCGAAACGAAGGCCTTGCATGTGGCAGCGAAGTGTGTTTATTTTAATTCTCCGATGTGAATTTTCAGAGGGCCGTCGCCCATAAACCAAGGTGCCGCCCCCCTCCGCAAATACTCTGACGCTCACATTTGTTTACGTTAAAAGACTTTCGACTTCCAAGGCTGTGTTTATGCAGTTGTGACAGTCACTTGTTCTTTCATTCTTTATTCTCCTTCAGGAAGAAGGAAGGACAGAGTTAGGGTTTTTTTTTCTTCTTTTTTAAGTTCTCCAGCACTTGTTACTATGAAATAGATATCTAATGTAGAGAAGTCACAATTTTGGGGATAAACTAACATGGTTTAAAATGATATGATAATATGAGATGAGATCAGAAATATTGCGATAGGTTAATTGATTCTGATCAGAGTTGACATCTGTCTTTCAAAATTTTTGAAAACTATATATCTTTTTTAGAAAAGTTGAGAACATTTTTAGAAAAGTGCATATAGAGTTTGTCTTCCGTCCCTTAAAAACATTTTATATTTTGTAATTATTGTTTTCTACGTTTTTTTTTTCTTTGGTCATATTCTATTCCGTTCCTAATTTAGATTCGATTCGTATTAAAAGCATTTGAGATGATCAGCATATGTATTCGATTTCTTTGACGTAAATTTATTCTTTGTTTAAAAAAGATACAAGTAATTGTATTTGTTAATCATATGAAGAACTTTTGTAATGAGTATGAGCCCTTCACATATTTTTGCACTATCGAGTAGATATTTTGATTTCTAGACTACTACATTAGGCAATATTCTTATGAGAAGAAATTAAACTATTACAGGAAGAAAAATAAAAAAGAATATATATTTACACTAATTGAATATCGCTTCTTGATTTGAATAAGTGAAAATTTTTACGAATTGATTTATTTAATAATCTTAATTAGCATGATATAACAATTAATATTGTTTTAATTTCTTCTAATCTTATTAATAACAAGAACATGAAGAATGACGAATGAATGATGAATAACCAGGAGGGGTTTGGTTTGGTGTAACGGTAACGCAAGACAGAACTATTTCTTACTTCTGGGAGATATTTCGGGAGACGCCAACTTCAAAACTCATGGCGTTAGGGTATTTTTAGGGTTCTTAACTATAAAGATACATGCACTTCACTCCCCCATCGAGATTCAAGAATCAAGAATTTCATTCTTCCCTTTATTTATCTCTTCAAGATGGTAGTAATCAGCGGCAAAACCCACCAAATTTTCTTCTATTTTACCATGAAAATTAAACTTGAAGAAGCATCCAATGTTTATCTTTGGCCAATGTGGGATGGAATCAAGAACCTTGGTTATGGGACAAGTTATATAAAAGAATATGTTAGAAGATAATTTTATCATTTTTGAAAAATTTTTAGAATAATGAAAAGTTAAATTCAAAAGGGACTTTTTTCAAAAAAAATATATACATATATATAGTTTTACCTTAACAAAATTAAATTAGACCTGAGGAAACTGAACTATTTAAAATAAGGCACAAATGTTGATTAATTTTTTAGTAAAGCAATATTATTTTTTGAAAAAAATATATAATTATGACTAATGTATATATAATTGTGACGAATATATAAATTACTGTGCAATTTCTATACAATCCAGATTTGTAAATACGCCTCCTGTAGTTTTTCCCAGGAGGCACATAGCAAATGCAAAATGGCCTTTGACGACTTTAGTGGCTAGTTTCTAAATTCTACATGTTCTTAGCTTAAATCTAACTTGGGGGCCGTCCATAATTTAATTTTCAGTGAGTTTTTGATAAGATGAAGTCACCATTCCCTGTGACCCTTGTAAGGTTCAAATTCCATTAATTTCTATAAATGTTAAGTCAAACCCTTTTTAAGCTTGTGTTACTTCTCCATTGAATTTTAAGCAATTATCAAGAATAGTAGTGTATAATTAGTAAAAGTCAACGTTTTTTTTTTTCTTTGCCAAACTTGAATTAAGTGCAAGTAAATACTACCTATTAGGTTGTCAACATAGTTGTTAGTTCACCAAACTTTTTTCAATTCGAGGCCAAAATGTATTACAATACTATATATAAATATATATTATGGGAATCACTTAGAATATTTTCCTTTTCTTTTTTTTTTGTTGGGGGAAAGAGGGATGGGGTTTGGGTTTAGGGTTTCTTTTTTTCAAAAGGGATGTGTTTTTGGGTGGGCGATGACTAGGGCGTCCTATATACACAACCTTGATCCCGTTTGTGTTTCTTGATCCATATTAATTCTAGGAGTCTCATTTAATGTAAGGGTTTTGACCAAGATTAGTATATAAGCTAAACTAATGGCCACACCATTCCATATACATATACACATCATCCTAGCAAATCCTTCCATTTCTAATAATAGTCTCTGTCTAACTAACTGCTAATTAACTAATAACTGTAATAACTATAATATGGTTATGGTCACAGAACACATATGGTTCTCATCTAGCTAGTGAATAGAGCATCTCTGAACATGGCTATATACTTTGTGATCATCGGAACAAGATTGACCAAATTCTTATATGCAGAAAGGCGAAATTAGAGGGAATATGAGATTAAGAGAAACACATGAGACCACATGGAATGGCCGTTTTGCAGTAGCCGTTAGGGAATATTGAGATTTCATTGAGACCCTTTGCAAGAAACTGGTCAAAACTACCTAATTGAGGCTGCTTCAAATGAATTGGAGATCCACCAAACTAATTAACATGTGCAATAGAATTTGGTCATCAAGATTCAAGATTGCAATTAACCTATTAATTGCATTTTGATTGGAATAATAAATGGCCTTTCATGCTTTCTCTTTTAAACAGCATCATCGTCCATTAATATGCTTGCTACATTTTGACTAAAATGAGCAGTTTGGACCATTGTACCAAATATCTCGGTTTTTTCCCCCTCCAATCCTTTCTTTTGTTCTTTATATAAGAGGTTATTTAATATTTTCGAAAGTAAATATATTTTAATTTCGTGAAATAATTTGATTAATTAATTTAATGTCATACTCATAAAAGGGATGTGGATGACATTATAATTCATAAATTCAAGTCCACAAGTATCGGTTAATACACCGAAGAAAAGGTTGTGAACGTACTAAACGATTGGCTATTAAGTTGTTGCAACCGATGCAGTGATACTATGTACTCTTGTTATTCTAAAAAAAATATTAAAATTTTTTATTTTTGTTGCATTAAAATATTTATTAATTTTATAAATTAAATATATATTTATTACGTATATTTTTAATTTACCCCATTCAACTTCTTAATAAATATTTGACTCATTAAATACGTGTGTATTTTCAATCTAATTAATAAAAGTTTACTTTTATTCAAAGTATAATACTCCATCCATCTCCTTTTATCTATCCATTTTAACTGATTCACAAGTTTTAAGAAAAATAATTTTTTTTAGTTAATTAATTTACATTTCCTATTTTACCTTCAAAGAATCTCTCTTTATTAAGGAGTAATCAAATTCTAAAGTTTTATGTATTGTAAGCATATTTAATTTACTCTATTTCCTACTATAAGTGTACAAGTAGTCACTGTATTAAATAGAGATATTTATAAAAAAAAATAACAATTAATATAGTTTTAGTTTATTAATAAAATAAATAAATTTAGATAAAAAATTTAATTAAAATAAATCGATAAAAAGAAACGAAAAGAATAATTTTTCTATTATAATTATATAAATTTTAATAATTTTTTAATTTATATAAAATTTATAAAATTAATATTTTTTTAAGACAGAAATAATAGATGATTACATGCATGTGAGACTTTTGAGAGGAGATCGAGATTCTCAAGTTGGCGTTTGCCTATTTGTCAACTGGTCAAAAACTCAAAAAGAAAGGCTCTATTTGTCCTTTTCCTAACTAATGGATCCAGCCGTTTTCATAGCCCATACTCGGTAAATTACTGCCAAAGCCCACCAATCCAAAAATGATGAGCTGAAAATATAAATTATTTTAATTTTGATTTTTGATTTTTTTTAATTATATATATTTTTTTTAAAAAAAGAGAAATTATTGACTGAATCAATCCCAATCCAAAACTTGCCCCATATGAACAGAAAGAGGTCCACACTTCTTCCCCGAAATAAAAATGATAGGCCACATATTTACTCCCACGAGTAAGATAATTTTGTACTTTTGTGATCATCAAGAAAGTATTCTAAAAAATTGACAAACTAAAATATATATATATATATATATATATAGGTCACATCATCATCGTCATTCTCCATCCACCATGTAAAGACAAACTCACTCCATAATTAGACAGAAACAGTAACCTAATATTGAGTTTGACAAATATTGCCCTCTCCCCAATTATTCTGTTGGCTTTGTCCTAATCCTAATCTAAATACCATAACTGCAAACAGACTATGATTAGTTGGTTGTTTCTCACATAATGGTATCTATAACATTGTCAAACCTTTTTTCGGACAATATATAAAGAAGTGATCGACAAGTATTATAATTTTTATATTATTGTTAAATTTTTATTTATAATCGCAATAATTAAATGGAAATTCGGATAATAAATAAGTAGGATTCGCTTTGCCCATACCTCCAAGCACGTCTCCTGGTCCAGCAAGCACACAAGATAGACTCATATATGTGGGGGTGGAAGTAGAAGGAAGTATCAAGTAGCCATGGTTGAGTAGTTGAAGCCAATGGCTCATGGGAATGGGGACCTTCTACTAGAACCATGGACCAATTACAGGGTGTTGAGTGGACACATTCAGGTGAAAAACGCCTGAATATGGACCAATTTTATCTTGTTTTTGTGTGTGGAGATGAAAATCGATCTGCTGATTCGGATGAATTGATGATAATTTTGACTAGTTTTTGGCACTGGACTTGTGATAGTGCCTACCTTCAACACTGAGGGTGGTCCTGGTCCTATAGTCCTTATTAGGACAGTTAAATATCATAGGCTGCTGCCAGGGCCTTTTATGGTCCCAAATCGTACTCGAAATTTTGAGAAGGCTCAAGGGAAAGCATGTGAAAACTTCATGGACTAGCACAAGCAAATCTTTTGCATATGAAAAATGAAGTTTGATTCAATCTATTAATTATTGTCAACACTCATTTAATTTTCAATTCGCTTCCTAAGAATTAAGTTATCAACATAAAATGTTTAAAAAAAAACAAATTTATCGTCATAATTATCCTTTTCTTTCTCTAAGATTGGTGTAAAAATAGAAATATAGCAACATTATTTTTTACTAAACGCTAATCACTTTCTCATCCAATGTAAAAAATTTAATATAATTATTAAAGTGA
This sequence comes from Voacanga thouarsii, assembly GCA_026120185.1. Lineage (NCBI taxonomy): Eukaryota > Viridiplantae > Streptophyta > Magnoliopsida > Gentianales > Apocynaceae > Voacanga > Voacanga thouarsii. Next base: position 2,067,425 of record JANUWF010001339.1, read on the forward strand.
TTTTTAGATTTGTAAAACGATATGTGAACATTTAATTTTAAACAACAAATACACCATCCATTCCATGCCAACAAGATATTTATGGCAAGTTTTATCACCTCCATGATTGAGTATGGCGCATTCCTTCTATCACCTTATCCTTTTAGCTCACTTCTCATATGGTACCAAACATATAACCCTAAAACCAAGCAATCTCATATGTCTTTATTCCTCCTTTTTGTACACATAAAATTTTCCATTTATTTCTGTAACCCGATGCTCTATTCGCGCTTATTACACCCCACCCAATCCCCCCACACCCCCCACCCCCCAAAAAAAAAAAACAAAAACTCTTCTTCAAATTGCACAGTAAATATCAAGACGTCATAAGCTTACAGAAACCAATCAAAAAATATTTATCATATATATAACGTGTTGCAGTGATCTGTTGCATTACAATGAAAACTGGGGTAGGAGAAAACCAAAAATTTAAACCACCAGGCCCTCTCCTACAATCTAACATATGTTTGCCCCCTAATACCTAAAAAGAATGCTGCCAACATTTTACTATAAAGTAACAATACCCCAAAAAATAAAAAAAAAACAATGACCACTGTGAATAATACCACCTGCCTCTATGCAAACTGAACAGGATGAATAATTAATTACACAGAGAAACCTATAGAAAAGAAACTAATCAAGGAAAGAATGGATTTACAACATAAAGATATTATCATTTCATATATCGACTATGACACAACATGGAAATACGTGCTCGAGTTTCCTTGGCCTCATTCATGTAAAAATTGAAAGGCTGGATTCTCGAGTAGCTCAGCTGCAGGCTTGACATCTAAGAAATCTTTAACTTGGATTGACTTGGAAAGATCATCAACCGAGAATGGGATGCTGCATACAAAAATAAGGATCGTCAGAACACAATTGGATCAGACAGATACACTATAGCTCTGTTTACAACAAGAATATCATCATAACAAAATAAGCCAAAATCGTCCCAAGAGTTGGAGCAATAAAAGTCGGCACTTCTTTTCAAATTCACGTATTTTTAGTTGTAGAATCTTTGTAATCAAGTAAATACAGGCCATTGGCGTGAAAATAATTTATTTTGATGGTCTGCAAAAAAGAAAATCATTCTTCAATTGTGCAACCATATACATGGTCAATATTCTTGAGTCCTACAGATGCTCACTAAGAGTTTTCAGCATTCTTTTGTCATTTGTAAAACAAAATAGTGAGCAGAATGCATCAAAGAATTAAGTGAAGGATGGAGATATATTCACCTGGAATTGTCATCCAACAGAAAGGAGCTGCTTTCAGCATTATTAGAGTCCTCCGTCATTAACACCCTCATGCTCGCAATAACCTGTATGAATATGGAAGAAAATTTTCTAAGGATATACTTTCACCAGGGAATATCAAGTTTCTTGAATCTTTAATGGACTATCAGTCTGGCTAGTTCATTATAAAATACTTACATCAGGGGATACACTTCTGGTATTATAGTTGTCATCCCAGTATAAAGTGCATATTCTGTACAGCTGCTGAACACTGAGAATCTGAAAAATCAAGATTTTACATGTTAAAGAGTAGCTGTCATGTATCCTCAAGCTTGCTCATGTAGGAGATAAGGATTACTGAAAAGACATTCAATGATCAACTCAAGAATCAACAATAAGCCCACATAAAACAGAAGGTATCATTCCAAAGAGAAGCACAAATATGGAGAACTATTACCTACCACAAGCATACAAGCAGAGAGAGAAGGGGAGAGAGGGCGGTACTTACTGGACAAAGATCATTGGTGATCTCATCATAGGATATTCTGTACTTCTGATGTATAACCTGTAGAAAGAAAATGAAAAGATAATGTCAAGAACAAGCTATTAGGACAGCAAGTAAGCTTATGTGACTGGAAGCCCTGAATCTAGCAGTTCACAGATCCAGACATTTGAGATAAAGTGGTTCAACATGAATTAAAATAAGTGAGTGTGTGTGTGTGTGTACGTGGGCGCACACACCCCACACATGGAAATACACTAAATCAAACTAATCCCACAATCAATTAGCCTATAAATTACCCCCATAACTGGTAACCTGATGAAAGAAAGAATAGAGCAAAACATTCAGTTTCTTTGAATTCTTTGTACATAGCTTGTGCATGGATAGTGACCTACCTTTTTTATTTTTTTAATACCTAGATGACTTAAAAACTCGATAGTTATAAATGAAAATATCTTTTAGAGAGTAGACATACCAAGAAACCAACAGCTTGTCTTATGTGCTTGAGTTCATCCCAGGATGAGCCTGCATACTGCATTCCAAGAAACTTTTTAACTGATGAAGAAGATCCTTGGGCAACAATTTAGAAACTCAACAATAAAAAAGCAAAATATAATCATCAATTTGTTCATCAACAAACATAAAATGAAACAGATTAAAAGTTCTTTCATGCGTTACCTCCTCCTTTGCCTGGCAGCACCATAGCTCCAGTTCAGCCAAACCAGCTTTGACGTATTCCCCATTGCTAAAGGTACAGCACTCACGACGTAGGAGAAGACTGCGATCAATAAGAACTACCTAGTCAGGATCTGAGTAAACATGATATGGAACTATTTCAAAAGGATAAATCCCTGGTCACCTGTTAAAGAGTTGGACATTAATATATGAGAAAGTTTGAGTAAATATCTTCTGGACAAGAATTGGAGGCACCTGAAACGAAAAGAATCATAATCATTTCTTCAAGTTCGCAAAGTAGAAGAATACTTCACATGGATGAAGTCCTTACAAAATTTTCTTTCAAAGTACAGAGAAGAGTGTTCAGGCATTCAATGATTCCCTGCCAGTGACTTGTTGGAGAATCTTTGCCAAAGGACCGTCCAGATCTTAGTACACTTCCTTTGGAGGTTCTTGGCGCCTGGATGTCACCATTGTAATTATCACACTCAGAAACCAATGACTTCCAATTACAAGAATCTTTCAACAGGATAACATAAAGTTCCATGAAAGACCATAGCATAACCTGTTTGCAATTTATATATATTTTTTAAAAATAATAAATAACTTTATTTTATATTTTTTTATATTATCAAAAATAATTTTTTTGATAAAGTGGACTCACACAAAGTGACTAGAAGTCAATAGATAATTAAACAAATATCATAAGTCTTTAACTCACTTGTAACCAAAAATGCAACCGCTATATTAGACAGAAATCGTCTTCAGCAAATATCTCAATTTTAGCAAATGTCTATGTTCCAACAACAGATAGAGGGGATTTATTAATCACATAGTTTGATCTCCTAGAACATGATGCCCTTGGGCCTTTCTATTTGATTGTCTCATGAGGCCCAAAATATTCAGATTCCCCTATTGGGCCAGGTCATTTCAGGTTATGCAGGTTCCTGCTAGAAATACAATACTGGTCTCCGCATTTCCACAAAAGAACAAAAATAAATCGTGTAACATGCATTTTCCTACCAAAACATGCTGTTGCTTCTCCTAACTAACTAATATGAGCAGGGGAACCTCAGGTCCTCTCCAGTAACTATCCAAATCCTAGGAAATGGGTATGTTCTTCATTCTTCTTCCAGTAATGAAACATTTCCTTGCAGCCAGCAATGTAAGACATTAGACTACTTCTAGAAGATGGAGGAAGGAAGAAAACGATGGATCAGTTTTGCATGAGAAGAAAATGAAAATAAGCAAATGGGTTTTCCTTTCTGTTCCTAATAACCAGGAAGGCCTAATTTTCACATGATAGAACCAAGCATGTATGAGAACACCTATAGTCATCCAACAAGTTCTAATACAGGTAAAACAAACTTGGGAACAATTTAAAATCATACATAGGCAATAATCATCATTTAATAACCTCCCTACGATTTGTAAAAAGGCTACAGAATTCAGGAAATAATACCAATTTGGGGGAAAATAAAACAGTTCAAGGCACCTGGATACACAGTGCAAGAAGAGAGTTCAATTCCTTCTTCAAGTTGTCTCGTATAATTCCATATATTTTCTCAACATATGCTGTTAACTGCTGCTTGAAAAGCAGAGCAGGGTATTTGGCTTCAACTTGGCGCACTACCTCAAGTGCAGCTGCAGCTGCACTAAGGTTGACAGAGGACGAGCGAAATCCCTGAACAAATGACAACCATATCAATGATCAAGTTGTAAGAATTATAATTAAAAAACTAAGTCAACATAATTTATTCACCCGCCAAATAAAATTCATAGGAAAAATTTTAAAAGAATAAACCAAATACCATTGCCATTCTCCCAAACAGAGATGTTGGAGTTTGCTGTTTCCGACTTGGAGTTGCACCACCAGCAGCTTTTAAGCTTCTTTGGAGCAAGAACAACAAGGTAGAAGTATTTGACAACCAATATGTCATACGATCATTGCTCTCATCATTCTGTATTCCATTAAAGTTACGCTTGAATTCTTTTCTAACAATAGGCTAAAGTAACTCTGCATGCAACATATAAAGCTTGTTTTTTCTTTCAATTTAGTTATTCAGAGAAGGCGGCTGTCTCTGAACAATTATCCCAGTGTCTCAACAGGTGAAAACCAGGCAATTTGCATATATAATATGCACACAGATAGAAGAACATTCAGGCAGAAACTTCGGACAAACTTCTTATAGAAGATACATCAGAGGGTATCTATAGAGTATGGGGAAATGGATTGTCTCCAGGCTAGATGCTAGATTCTCATGCCGGATTTAATTCAAATTCTTAACTAGCAAAAAGTCACCAGCTAAGGAAATATAGAAATGGGAAGTGCTTCAATGCTCCGTATATATTTCCTAGCTAAGACAACTATGCATATCCTATCCAAGGACTCCATTGGCCTTCTGTAGTGCTATCCCACATCACAAGGAAAGCTTTCCCTTTGTTTCTATGTGCCATTTGCTTTCCAAACAAATGAAAATAGTAGTTAAGGAATGAGTTATAGATTCCAAGAGCCAGGCTACTGTCTTTACCGAGGAAATCCCATCTTGGCCTTAAGAGCACAGGCTTATCAACATTTAAATGCATAGTCAAGAGAAACTAAGTGCTGATAATAGAAATTTTGACAACTTAAGCTGCTGAAAGCATTATGCATATGCTTTCTTCAAAACAAAGGACCCTAAAGAAGAAACAAATTGCTCTGGGCATTACTTTTCCAGAGGAAGAAAGAATTGCAAATATGTTCAGGTACATTTGCAGATAGTCAATGCCCAAGAAGATTTTATATTGCCCATTGATAAGGCAAAGTGTGAAACTACATTGCTTTACCAACCTAATTATCTCTTTATAGTTGTTTGCATTGTGGAGAGTTTTCTTATGGAGAGATTCAAGAGCAAGGGAGGAACAAGTTGAGTGGATACCTCAATGGCTGAACCAAACATCTGAATGAGACGATCAAATACACTGGTTCTTTCAGCTTCAAAAGATTTCCACTGGAGAAGACATTTGTAAATGGTGAAAGCCGCAACAGGCTTCCCTTGACTGAATCCCACATCTTTCATGACACAGTCAATAAGCGCATCAACATCCTCCTGCAGAAAAGGTCCACAAATTTCAAGTCAAGAAAACAAGGATTTACATCAAATGCACAGAATGATGCATGAAGGCGCATTTCACTTAATGCATACATGTTGACGATCAATAGGGGGCCTTCTCAACTTGCCATCAGGAGTATCAAAACCTTTAGCGGGTGAAACACTCATCTGTTCCTGCCAAAAAGAGATATACCCGCTCACACCACAGAAGAATGAAGAGTAAACCAAAATTGGCATATGTTTTGGAAGGCAAATCTTACATTGATCCTGTTTTCTTCATTCAAATGGTGCCCATTTTCCAACGTCTGCAACAAAGTAGAAAAAAATTAAACTACGTTTGAGACGGAGCCAAGGAGGAGACTTTGTTTCATTGTTATAGCAGCCATTCACCTTAGATGCTAGAGGAGGTAGATGTTCTGATGTTCGTTTTGCAGGAGCCAACAAGGTTTGCTGCCGAAGGACTTGGTTTTCAGATTCCATATCGAAAATTTTCTCCTCAAGCCTATAAACAGCAAGAAAGTATTTATGCACAATTACAACCAAAGAAAATACAATAATTAATGCCATAGACTCTCCCAATTACTCAAATGTAAGAAGAAAAACAATTTCAATAATTATCAATTTGTCCGAGAGATATAGCTTAAAGCTTCACCAAACCTTTGCATGGCAGTCTTCAACTGAACAATTTTGGTCTCAGCCTCCATAGCCTGCTTCAATCTCACCTCACTAAGTTTATTCGTCTCTTCATATTTTTTCTCTGTTTCATCAATCTTCTGCTCTAACGAGCTCACGAGGGCCTGCAATTTTTAATGGAAAGTGCAATAACATAAGGCATCTGATATTAAAAAAAAAATGTAAATAACTTAACGTCAGTAGTATTACCTTGAGTTTCTTATTTTCAAATGTAAGCTTATTCATCAATTCATGATCAATAACAGGGACCTCCTGTATTACAGGGATCTGCTCTGATGCCTTTTTCACAGACTCACGTTCTTTCTTGAGCATTTCTTTAGCTTCTTTGAACTGAAGTTCCATCTCTTGCAAAGAAGTTTGTAGTTTTGCATTTTCTTGAGTTTTTGCCTCTTCCATGTCAACCTGAAAAATATTAAACACTCGTAGTAGGGAGAAGGAAACACTACAAGTTTGAGAAAGACCAAGTTATTACAACTCCATTGGTCCTATATAGATAAAAATGCACTATGGTTTTTGCATAATCAGAATGTCACATATATAGTGCCACTACATGTTAGGCTGTTTTGCACCAAGAAAGTTCCATGTTATAATACCCAATATTGCCCCAATGAGAGACCAGAAACCTTTGGATCCCAATTATATTCTTACCTCCCAGACAAGGGCATACTCCTGCTATTACAAGCACAATCAGAGAAATGACAGTCAAGTTACCTAGATTTATGGAGTATGGTAAAGTTTTGCTCCTTACAGCACAGGGAGCTTAGAATTCAATTTTAGCACAAAATATAATTGAATGATTACATACCAGAATAAACCCATCAACCTAGCACAGAATACAAAATATATGCATCCATGTCTGAATTTTACAGGTATCTCCCTTTTTTTAAGTGCCTATCTTTTGCACTAGTTTTGGTGTCTAAAAGGGGCAATGTACAAGGTTGTAACTTAGGTATTCAACAATAATAGTTGTTGATAAGCATTTCAGGAGCAAAGACAGGGATGCTTACCCTCATCCGTTTCTCGAGCTGCAATCTCCAAGTCAATTCTTCAACTTGCTTCTCTAATTTATTCTTGGCAGCTTGGAGAGCCCCAGTTTCCCTTGCCGCCTGTTTAAAAGAGAAAATGAGAAGAGAGAGAGCTGTTAATTTAAAAATGAAAAGAAAAAACCACTTTAATCAACTACATACAGAATTAATCAATCTTTGTTCTGAAGATCTGGAAACAAAGAATAAAAAAGACCAGAGGGCAAAACTCTCAAAAAGCAGCTATCTATATCCATCCTCTTGGATTCCAGTTCTTAAAAACATGATATTGGAGTTGCAGGGTCTTATTTTTTTAACTGCTATTGTCAGTGTAAGATGGATACATTTACAACAGCAACATCCTGATGCTTCAAGGCAGAATGTTTCAGCTCAAAATCAACTACCAGGTTTGTATTGGTTTCTCTGTCTCAGATCAGAGACACAAGAGCACATCAAGTCTTGGAATCCACCTCACAGAAGTAACGAGTTAATTTGCATATTCTCCCTTTCTCGGTGCCATAAACACATGGGAATTTAGGCTCAAAAGGATATTCAGCAAAATGACTCATAGCATCTCAGAACGAGAATTAATTAGGAGAGAGACAGAACAAAAAATCACCATCTTAAGCTTCCGCAGTTCTTTACGAGCAACTCTGGCCCGCCAAGCACACTGCGTGCTAATAGCAGCTTTCTTCATCCTTACATAGTCCAAATGAGCTAAGAATCTGCGACAATGACTCTGCACATATATAATCGCAGTGATAAGAATCCAGTATCAAATAAAGATTATCTTGAGAATAGTTGGCTTTGTACTGGAAATAAAAGTAGCTTTAAAAGATGTTCACACAACTTTTTTAATTATCTTTCAGATTTCATGATGTTATATTTACCTGAATGATAATTGCTGCTCTTGTCTCCCTTCTGAAACGAAGCACATTGCGTGCAGCCATTCCCCGCATTCCTGTCTGAACTGAAACAGCAGATGAGCACAATTCTTTGTAAGCTTTCCTTGCAAGATACATGCGCAAATCCCTCTGGATCCTAAGACAAGAAGCTTCTCGTCGCATGCCCTCAAAAACTCGCCGAGCAAGTTCTCCTGCAGTCCAACAAAGTAGAAAAACAGCCAAGGTTACAAAGTGTCGCAGTCTATACCTACACATTAACATTGATTTTATATGCACCTCTACATATGGATTGCATCTGAAGTGCTGAACAACGTAACAATGTAAAGCTTCTCCGAGCCATGTAAGACCGTACTTTCCTCTGAATAATGCTAGCTGATCTTCCCAATACCTCAGTTCGGCGAGCATCTAGATCTGCCATCTGACCAGCCCTTAGAAAGACCTTTGTTTTCCCAATCTGCAAAAGAAAAGAAAAAAGAAAATAAAATGGACCTGTTAATGCTCCATACTACCCAGAAGAATTGACACACAGATTTTGCAGCTAATGCCCGCAGGGATACACAACCAGATAATAGTAGCATATGGTTATTATTAGTTAGCCCCAGTTAGTCAACTGTAGAATAGTTTAAATAACAGGAACACCAGGGACAAATATGTATTACTAAGCTCACCAGCAACAGTCATATGGATCATAATGGGCATACCAGCACAGGAGAAAGGAAGAGAGATGTATTAGAAAGTTAGGAAGAGTGTAATACAAGGGACACAGAAAAGCTAAAAGACATGAAAGTAGTAGTTTGTAGATAAAAGATAGGAAAGCTCTCCTCAAACTTCAGCAAAATGACTACTTTTTCAACCTGCATCCTGCCCCTCCCATCTGAGCATTGAAACCTCAAACTTGATTTTAAACAATGACCAAAAAAATTCCTTTTGCAAGAAATCTCAGAAGAGAGGACGATGCATAGTCTTGATCAAATATAAGGCCATCAATCAATAGAGACAAATTGCAAAATCACTAGTACTCTATGTACACCAGCTATAAGGAAATGTGCAAAGTGGAAAGGATCCAACTTTTAGAAATATATGGCTCTATGCTCAATAATTTATCCAATGGAGCTTGGGAAATTTAAAAAATAAAAATAAACACTGAAAGAAGAAATATCAGGAAGCAGGGCTTTGTGGGTAAAATTAAGACCTGTTCCATCAACGAAACTAAGGATGGATCATGAATGAAAAATTAAGGAGGTGTCAGGAAAGTACAAAGAATGACATGGAAGAGATCCCATTCTGATTGTGAACCTAAAGATGTTCCTACCTGGGGCGAAGGAAATTAATGTAATCTAGTAAGTTCAATGCCATACTAGGGGCCGCAACTCAAAAAAAAATGCAACGAAATCTACAAATATTCTTTTATATAGCTGACTAGAGGTACTACCAGCATTTCAATTGCTTGGTGAGTCAGAACATCACACATAAGGATAGAACAATAAGATACACCCATTGCAAAGACATTCAAATAAACTGAAAATTTTCTTTGCTTTAGGGCTTTCTAATAGTTAATGTGCAAACATACAAGTCAATTATGCAATCTAGTGCATTAATACCTGATAGCCTTCAAGACCCACTTTCTCCAGAAGCCTCCTGCATGCTGCAACCTCATCCACACTATCATGAAACAAATAACATGAACATCAGAGATCTTAAATGGTTTAACCTATACCTGACTAAAATAAGCACGAAAAGTACACTGATTCTATGCAGAAGGCATTTATGAACAAACCTTCCATCCAAAACTTCGGGCGCAAGGATGCCAAACCTATCAATAAATTCATAAAAAGGTTTTCTAGTAGGATACCCAGCACAACTTATCCTGATTGCTTCCATAACTCCCTAGAAATCATAATGAATAAAGAATAAGACTACACGCAGGCAGCTTCTAATATGACTTTTTTTCAAACAAGAAAGGGATGGTTAATATCTTACTCCACAACGTAGTTGTTGCAAAACGTTCTGATTCTCAAAGATGGCAGGCTTAAGAAGATTATTAGGCTTCACACAGCGAATATAGTGAGGCTCGGTGGTATTCAAAGTTTCAAGCAGTGATTGGAGTTGTTGCTGCAAAACAAGACCAAATTTTACACTGCAGCACATCATCCAAAAAATTGAGAGGAGCAACAGAGGCAGAGAGCATTACCTTAAACCTTGAACCAATTGAAGAGAATTTTGACTGTTTTGAAGACTCCTCACCTAATGATGGAAACAAACCCGCTACAAAAGAGCACTTTGAAGCATTCAGAAGATCTTGGTGTTCAGCTATGACATAGTCTTTGTTTTTGTCCAGAAACAATTCAGTTTGATAAGTGACCTGAGTACAGAACAAGCGGACATAGATTTCCATTATACACATAATCCCATAATCTGCATATATTACATTTCCATATCTATACGAACTATTTTCATATATAACATTCAGTTAAACTAGTAAAGAACCCCCCAAAAAAAAAGAAAAACGCAGAACTTACATCACCAGCGTAATGGCAAATAGTGAAGTCAGAACGAGACAATTTGGGCTTGATGAAGCGCTTATGGTTTTTGAAAGTCTGGTAGAGCTTTTGGGCAAATGTTTCATGAGTTGATCTTGGAAACATGCTGAAACACAAAGTCAGTGATTTCAATTCCAGAATAATGAGTACATGCCAAAAAGAATCTGGCCAGTCTATCAAAGAAAACATGAAAAGGTGAACTTGATAAAAAGATGAATTAAAAAGAAAGCTTCTGAAACGCACAGATTCACATTTCTGCACTTACCAAGCTTCATCAAGAAGAGCTATAATACCACCAGGTTTCTGAAGCACAAAAAAAAAAAAAAAAAAAGGTTAAGGTAGGATGACATAGCAGTATAGAAATGTAGAAGTTAGTTTAAGAACATTAGCACCACATCAATGCATGTGTCAGGAAAAAAAAACCAGCATCCTCATGCACCAATCTCCCGCACACCCCTTCAGTCATCCCATCGATCCATCCCCCCAAACATAACCCTAGGAATGGTGGGCGAAGAGCAAGAAGGAGAGACAGATAACAAAAATGTCATGGGAACGTGAACAAAAAAGCTCTACAATCGTGCTTGGAATAAGGAGCACATTTGCATAAATCAACCAATATCTACTTTAAAAACCAGATCATACAACCAAGCATAAGTGTAACGTGAAGCTCAACAAGTTAAACTCTGGTTACAGGAAAAAGACAGCACAAACTGAGAAGCAAGTATGTGGTTTAAAAAAAAAAAACACAGAATGCGATTTGCAAGCATCAACAACACAAACCTTTTCAATGAGATCCAGAACATCTTTATTATCAATGAACTCAATGTAGCTCCAGTCAATTTCTTCCTTTGTATACTCTTCTTGCTCCATTTTAAACACATGCTGCAAAATAAGTTGTACATGCTACCTATAAATTTTCTAACAAATAACATTTTAAAGTTATTCAATGGAGAACTGCAACTCCATGCCAACCTGATTGAAATGCTGTTGAAGCTTCTCATTTGTCAGATTTATGCAAAATTGTTCGAAGCTGCACAAAGCCAAAATGCCAAGGATTCAAAAAAAAAAAAAAATGTTTTGAGACAATTTTGACTACTGATCTCTGTAACAAGAAATGTCGGGTAATGCCCCAAAGATCTCTCCAGGAACTTTTAATTTGGTCATCCTAAAGTGCCAGCATCCTTGACAAAAAAGGGAATGCCCATCCAATCCACAACATCAACACAATGATGGTGAGGAAATACACTATTTAAAACAAATCAACTCAAAAATGGAATTTGACGTGAGGTCTTGAATTACTTTGATTTTTGCAAGTGAAGATGGATATCAAAACATAAACTGCCTGAAGCCCATAATCATGGACAATAGCAAAAGTATAATTTATTGAAAAGTACGTAAAGGCATGCACACATGACAAAATCATGAAGGAGATGAAATAAGGAAGAAATTTCCAAAATAAAGAATATGAATCACACAACTATGCACAAGAAAGTGAGGTGAGATCACTAGAAAAAGCAGAAACCAAAACAAATGATGTATCTCCATAAGACCTATGGTAGTTCTAATTCCTAAGACTCTAGTGAAGAGGAGGAACCTCAAGCCAACTCACAACTGGAGAATGGTACCCAGCTGACTGCTTTTTAGACACATCAGCCAGAAAGAGACCAGCTCTTATTGATGCCAAAAACAAAAGGCGTACCAGTTAAGCACCTGTTAGTCTTGAAACTCTCAAATCCATAGATGTCCAGAACTCCAATTAGAAATTTTGAGTTCGGGTCTTGACCAATCGAACTATTGATTTTGTCCACAAGCCTGAAAGTGCAGTAAAAGACCAAGATTACACAATAGGCATTGCATGGTTGCATATAAATGCAGCACATCAAGGACAGAGACATTTTTGCAGCCAAGACTATCATTTCGTCACGTTTTATATTTCTCCAACACAGAACAAAGAGGAAAATCCTTGAGACCCCCACTGAAGAGTTCTCATTCACAACTCTGGCTCATTAGTATTTACAGCATATTGTTCCCTATGAGTTTTATTATGGGCACCCAGTGGGAAAAGGGAGCTAGATATTACTAAGAGAAATATATGTAGCTGAACAACAATGCATTAAAAAAGAAAGCATGCATTGATGTTTAACCAAAAAAAAAAAAAAAACTAAGCCTTAGTCCCAAGAAACTTGGGGTCGGCTAGATAAACCAATACAAGACTGCGTGGTCATCCACATGAATCCTTCACTGGAAAATGTACAGTTATCTTTCCAGTCACTTTATCACAGTCAAATAAATACTTGCATAAGTACTCGTTAAGCCTATTAAAATACTAGATACACACCATTGTATTAAACTTCAATTGACTAATTGAGGAAGTGATAGGTGCTTTGTAATTCAACCCTTACATTCATGAGAACTGAACTCACCAGTCAAACAACCTCGAGTAGACTATTTTTGCCAAAGCATCTCTACTGACAGCAGCAGCTTCTGGATCTAGCCATTTGGTAATGGTTTCATCACGAGTAACTATGACACGCTTGCAAAGAGAATCCTCTAAAGCCTTTGCATCGCACCTTCAAAAGAGTTTCAAGTTAGAGGCAAAAGATATCAAGAACTTTATGCCATATTAGGATACAAGTGCTACCAAAATTAATCATTTACATCAACAGTTCTGCTGCAGTTCTCAAATGAAACCAAGATTTTTCATCTTTAGGCACAGATGAGTCTATTTCTTTTCCTTTTGCAAATTCAATGTTACCCAGATGAAGGATCGCAGCCACAACCCGAAATATTCCATCCTGAGCAAGCAAAACAAAAACCAGTTATGAAATGTATTTAGTAATTGCTCCAATGATGCTACAGATCATATAACTGCTGCAGCAATACCTGCTCCGCAACACTAATTCCAACAATATCCATTGCCTTCCTTGTAGCTACGTATTCTTTGGAATCATCAACTCCATCCAGTTCATAGCAATTTGATTGATTTAAATAGTGGAATGTTCTTGGATTCCCCAATTTATACCTTTGAACATCCTGAGACCATTAAGTAAAGGCAAAATTAATCTCCAATCAATATTACAAGGAAGTGAGTCTTTGAGACAAACTCATCATTTCCTTCAATTTGTATATGGAGATGTTCAAAAATGATTGAAAGTAGGGGGAAAATAAACAAAGAAGACTTTCCTGTATGCATAATGCTTATTCTCTTCATGACTAGAGAAAAAATGAAGCCTAATTACCTCTTGTGGTGCAGCACAAAGCATGTAGAAGCAATGATAATTTCGTTCAGGATCAGATACTTGACAAACACGGGACCGCTCCAGTAAGTAAGTTCTAATAGCAGCGCCGGAGATCCTTCCCCTTTGATCAAACTGAATCTCCACAAACTTACCAAAACGACTGCAGTGCATGATGGATGTCAAATAATGATGATTTCTTATTGAAAAGATCACAGTAATTACGACAGCGACAGTTTTATAACTATAAAACATGGTTAAAAGAAAAATAATAATAACAACAACACTAAGTTTCCCAACCTTGAGTTATTGTTTCTCACAGTCTTTGCATTACCAAATGCTTCTAAAACAGGATTAGACTGCCAAAAGAAGGGGGGAAGCAGTCAAAACAGCATTATAAAATTGGGTATTATGATAGCCAAGAGTCAAGTTGTTGTAAAGAATAAAATTAATTATCAGAACCAAATTTAGTAGTAGACTTTTACCTCCAGGACTTGCTGCTCGACAGTCCTCCCTTCAACTGCAGCTCGACCTCCCATGTAGGCAAGATAATGCATAAGTAGCTTTGTGCTTTCTGTTTTACCCGCCCCACTCTCCCCACTTACCAGAATTGACTGGCTTACTCCATCATTCATCATAAGTCTGCATGCAACATAACAGTCTTTTCAGTTTCAAGGCAAATTGAAGATAATAAGTGCACAAATTAGGTAATAAAAACCTGTATGCAGCATCTGCTACAGCAAAAGGATGAGGACTGAGCTCCCCAAAGGTGGCACCTTTATACTGTGCCATCATATGGCTATCATATAGATGAGGTAACTTTCTAAAAGGGTTCACTGCGATTAATATATTTCCTGTGTAAGTCTGAATAAATGAGTTAATTAGCTTCAATCGTAATCGTAACTATATAAAACTTTTGAAAAGGAACCAAATCTAAAGAGCCAAAAAATTAATTCACTACTTACATATATTTCATTAATATCATATCTACTCTTTAAATTTTGTAAAACTCCTGGTTCGTGCAAATATGCCAATTTTGTCATATCATCAACTCCACATGGTGGTGCCTCAGCATCTTTAGCATAGACGTTCGAAGACTTAACAATAACCTGTTCCCAAAATTCAGTAAAACCTTTGTCCTAGTAATTCAGCAGTACCTCAAAAATATGTAACAGAAATATATGATATCAATGACCAAAAATCCTCACCAGAATTCTGATGACCATCCTAAATGAACAGTAAAAATACAACCCAACACCATTTACACAGTGAGAATTAGCTGAAGCAAATTTACAGGGGAACAGGTACATGTAAGAAAGAACACTCACCGTTTTCCCAGAAGTACAGAGAACTTTAACATCTTGACCTTTGACCTCCACAACTTCCCCATCTATCCAAGCCACATCAGGATCTTCCACCCAAACAATGGACCCAACAGCCAAGCTGACTGAAGCAGCCTACAAAAACAATGACAATTTGAACTATTGGCCTTCCAAAGACTATGTATGACAATGACCCAAAATATAAATCTGTTTTTGCACAACAAAAGTTTCAACTATGAAACAAAAAATCTGATTAAATAAATAATCTACTCAATGAGAAGTGAAGGTATAACTATATATGAGCAATCGGACATAATATATAAACTTGAAGAATCAGAACAGGAGAAATCTGCTAATATAAGACTACTCTAGTGATTCCCCATTAGATTGAACTACTAATATCTCCCATAGATCAGTCACACTTGAAATTTCCCGGTATCAAAAGAGGCCCGTGTGCAGGGAGGGAAGTACAAATATTATTGAAATATCCATTCAGGCTTCAGCTTTTAACGAGTAAAAATTGAGTTTAGTGCTGGTGAAGTATAAAACTTGAGTTAACAAGGACTGTTAAAATATTCCGGTGGTGTGCCTGGTTTGGTTTGTTCAGGGAAGAGTGCAAGAACCTCTGTGTTCGCTGCTTGGAAGATCCAAACTACATTTTCCCAATAAGTGGCCCTATATTGGATAAGAAGACTGAAAGAGAAATTAAATTTATTTTCGGTTTAAATTGAAAAGATGAACAGGAGAAGTTTAAAAGTAAATTGCATACGATAATAGTATAAGTCACCAGCAAAAATAAAAAATATAGACCAAGATCGGAGTGAAACAGCAATATCCTTGATAAGTAAGCCTTTTATGCAGCAATGCTGCTAATGTGTGTTGAATTATTACTTTTCTAATCAAACAAAAGATGCTAAAGGAGAATAAACTACAACTATTGAATCCGTAATCTGTTAGTCTTGATCAGTCATACTCTAATTTACTTTGATTGTTCATAGAGGTCTGAATGGCTTGTTCATATAAATTTGGGGATATGGAACAACTGAAACCTGCATTGATAATCAAAAGCACATACATATATTCTAAAGCATATCACATCCACGCATCAAAAGAAGCAAGTATCAATACCATAAATTGATAACCAACAAGAATCCATTCAATGTCTAAGGATTTAAAGATCACATAAATAACATCCACCAAAACCCATAAAACACAGAAATATAGTGCTCCATACCATTTCTGAACCGCTTCAATCAGATCAGACACTTCAGCAACCTCACGATCAGTTCTGAATGCTCAAGTAAAACAAAGCAATTTAGCACAGTTCAATCCGACACAGATCGAACTACCACCGATTCTTCGACTGCGGTGCACTTCCAAATTTACCAGCCAACAAACAATCAACTTCACTACCCTATTTGCTTTAACACAAACTTCTTGTTGTCTTTCTCAAGAAAAACAAAACAGATAAATCCAATATAAGATCTGGAAGCAAAATGAGCTTTGCTTAAAGTTTCTTCTATTGATTTGAATGGAACCAGGCCGCTTTTTCTTCAAAAATGGGAAAAAAATCGGTGGCTCAATGAAGATGGAAAGACAGATTAAAACCCTGGCCAACGCGTTACAGAGCAAATCTTGTGTGAATGAGTTTTTGTGTTTTTCTATGTTTTTTCCTTTTTCTTTTTCTTTCTTGGTTGGTCTTCTTGCCCGATTTGGTCCGCGTTTTATTAGTTTGAACAAAAATCTAGCAACAAAGCGCTAAGTAAATGGTAGTAAAACGTTTGTTAAATGAACTTGAATTCCATAAATACCCCTCTACCTGCTCGTTATTTCAGCCAGTGGCAATCCTTCGGACAGCGTGTATCCGCGGGCATGGGTTGTCGGCCGCCACCTCACCTGCCATTCAAATTGCCAGAGCGGAAACGTCGTTAGCAGTCGTACTAGTTTGTTTAAGCAGGGAAGAGCGTGCAATAGTAGTCCTGTGACGTCATTTTCTGTTTACGTGTGACGGAGTTGAAAGCAATCCATGCTCGCCGAAGACAAAAGCACTTATAACGTCAAACTTAATTTTATACATATTACCAAAAAAAAATTAAATTCTTAAAAATAATATAATTTTATATATTTTTTTAAAATACACTTATTTAAACCTCTTAAAAACAAGAGAAAGAAATAGAGATAAATAAAATAATAAATAAAGATAAAAAGATAAATATAATTTTAAAATTTTTTAAAAAGTCTCCAACGACTTATAATTTAGGATAATAAAAATAGTCTTTAACGACTTATATTAAGAGACCGAAAAAGTATAGTATTATTTTTAAAATAATATTATATTATACTCCATTCGTTCCTTTTTATCTATTTATTTTAATCAATTTATAAGTTTTAAGAAAAATAAAATTTTTTAATTAATTAATCAACATTTCTTATTTTATCCTTAAAAAATCTCTCTTTATTAATGAGTAATCAAATTCTAAAACTTTATGTGTTGTAAGTATATTTAATTTATTCCCATTCTCCACTACAAATGTAGAAGTACTTATGGTATTAAGGAGGGATATTTGTGAAAAAATACAATTAATATAGCCTTGATTTACTAATAGGACAGATAAATTAGGACAAAAATCTTAATTTTAATAGACAAATAAAAAATGATGAAGGAAGTAGTATAATTATAAATTGGAATTATATTCAATTTTTTAAAAAATATATAAATATACTTTTAAATTTTATAAAAATATGAACTCAAATATTAATATTTTTATATATTTAAAGTAAATAATAAAATTACTGATATTTTATAATTAAATTTTATTTATATTAAATCTATGTCTATTTTTTGTCAAAATAAGAAAAACGTAGTATTCTTTTAAAAAGAATACCAATCCAACTTCACCATAAAATACCTAATTCATAATTTGTCAAGATATTTTGAAATATAATTTAATAAAATATTGAGAAAAAAAAATCTTACACAACTAATATAGTTTTATAAGATGGAACTTACAAATATTGTTTTATATTTGGAATTAATTTTATTTTAATTATTAACATATTAATTTTTTGTTCAAAAGAATGAAGAAATTTTAAATGTTAATTTATTTAACTCCTCTAATTAATTGCATAACAGGCCCAAGAAATTACGACGATAAATTGTTAAATTAATTTTAAAATATTGTTGAACAAAATATTTATATGTGTATGCATTCCAGCAACCTTGGAATATTCAATCAGGCTTCGAGTGGGAAATTAAGTGGAATACTTAATAAGTAACAAGTGAGTAGTTAGTCTAACAAGCATTAAGAATAAATTATATTACTATTTCAATAGCACAAAGTTAATTAATTGGAAAAGAGTATATAAAACAATTGTCAATTTAATAAATTAAAAAATATATTTAAAAAAATTATTTGTACAATCAATAATGGAATAAATAATTTGGATTTTAAGGGTAATTTATATAAAATAATATGTTAAATAATAAGTTTATAAATTTTAAAATTTTTTAGACGAAATATAAAATTTTAAAAGATAAGTATCATCTTCCACCCTTTAATTCTGTCTATGTATATAAAAGTCGTGTTAGAAACTATTTACATATATATATATATATATATATATATATATATATATAATTTACTTGCTTTGTTAAAGGATCAGGTAGGGTGTAAATAGTTAAAAAATTAATTTTAATTTAAAAATTACTTTAATTTTATAAAATTATTAATATTTTATATATTTTTATTTTTAAAAAACTATCATATACTCATAACATATCATATTATTTCTTTAAATCCTATCTAAATCTATATATTTAATAACTTTTATTATATTTTTATAAACTCATTTCAATCTAATTAATATTCATTTACACTCTTAGCCTCCTTTCGAAAGCAGCATATTCCCAACTGAGACAAGGTCAAATTGTCTGCCAATTGGATATTCTTCTATTCAATATCCAATTATCATCTTGTAAGCGCCATAGCAATATGAGAAGAAACAGTCCAAAATGTCACCTAATAAATTCCAAAAAAATCACATATTTGTTTTCATGAAAATGATTGATTTTGTCGAAAAATCAACACACAGGTCCTGAAAGCGAAAGTAGGGGTGATCGTTGAGTGCTATTTCTGTTATTTCCCATTCGAGAAAGGGCGTTTTCGGAAATTCACATGTTAACGGAAACTTAGTAAACATCTGTGAGTATTAATTACAGATCAAGCCTCAACGGCGCAGGATATTTAGGGCCCTAAATGCATACACAGTAGAAGCCGAGCCAGACGGACCCCCTCCCGCCCCCAAAAAAAAAAAAAAGAAGAAGAAGAAGCCGATCCAGTCAGAGCAACGTCATGAGAACCACCAATCATATAGCCCCACATCGACATAAAGCTTCAACGTGGGTCCGACGTCATTGTCTTAGACAGATTCGTATTCCACGCTCCAAAATTTCCCGTGCGTTGCAATGTCTAAAACCGACGGTGAGATTTTGTGCGTGGGAATAAGGTGCGGGGGCCATGCTCGCGGTAACATTTTCAGTTTCTTCGTTTTGTGGGATGCTACTGAGGTCCACGTTCTTGCGCGTCCGAGGACAACAATTTTTGACGCATTTGAGGACGCGCTAAAAGAGAATCTAAGGGACGGTGAGGATCTCAGGCATGGTTTTCGGTTCGATATTCTCCGTTGGATTCGATGGATTGTGCAAGAAAGCTTCTTCTGCATCACGGCCACAACAAACGGATGTCACCTAATTTGAGCCACATGAAAAGCAAAATTATTGGGCCCCATGGTTGGAGAGATAGGAATGGGCTCCACTGTGCAGACCATGGGCTTTAAGGACTCGGGTTTTCCATAGGCCCACTTATCACTCCCACGACTGGGGGGATAGTCAGAAAAAGTTTTGGGCCCTAGAGTTCGATTATTCGAATACACGGCCACCGGCCGCCCAATTAGAAGGATCAAATTGTGCAGCAGTTTGATATACAATAGTAGTGACAATTTTATATATAAAAGAAAAAGTCTGTCGTATAGATTCGGAACGTCAAAGTTGAATATAATTGCGCAATAAAGTATGTATATTTTTGAAGATTTGATAAATAATAGTTATAATTTGATTAATAAAATTTTATACCATTGTCTTTTTTTAAAAAAAAAAATTAGATCGCAAGTACTTTACATACGATCTATTCCTTCTTATTTTTAATCCTAATCGTTAACTGGACTTGCAGCCAAATTGAGCCGCCCCAACTGGTGATTCTTCAGTTTTACAACATTTGGGCATAATTTGAGTGAAATTTTAGGAGAATACACACATAAATAAATAAATAAATAATATATATATATATATATATATATATAAATAGAAACGGCAAAATATTCTTGAAACGACACATGACAACATCTAGAAATAATGTATAATTGGTTTGAATTCAAATGAAGATTATTTGAATTTATTTATAATTATAATTAATTAATAAGATGTATATGTATTTAATATTAATTTATTAAATTATATATTTTTTATGATTTTATTTGAAAATTATCTGAATTTATTAAATTTTAAAGTATATATATAACAACTCAGCGAACTAAGAGGGAGAAAAGGAAGAACATGCAACATCCCACTGAAATTAATAATTTCTGTTGGGCCAACTATAGAACAAAGATTTGGATGAAGAAATTGCCCGTAGCCCCGGCCTCTTGGCATCGGCTGAGGTGGTCCAATACATTACCTGAGCTCCAATCAGAAAGGGACCAGGCGGATCCCGCAAACGTCCCCATTGTCCAGACAACTAACCCCGCCCTCCCCCCCTCCGCCGGTTCGCCCTCCCCTTTTGGCCAATAAAAATGTCAAAAGTCGAGACCAATATAGCAACTCCTGTGCAGGAGCATAGAAATAGTTGTCTTCCATTACAAACACCACTTGATTTTGAGTTTTAGCTAATGCTATATGTATGGATGAACTGCCACCAGTTTTTAGGGTTGTTTTGGTTCGCAAAGGGGAAGAGGGAGAGGGAAGGGAAAGGAAGGAGGAGTGACCCATTCTACTTAGTTGAAATTAATGTATTTATAGTTGTCAAAGAACAATGGAAGGAAAAGAACCTTTTGGGTAAAAGTAGGGCAACGTTTTCTTGCACATAAACATTAACTCTTGGAAAATAAAAAAGCTAGAGAGCCCTTATTTCTCTGTGAAACAAAAGCTACCTTTCTTCTTTCTCATCTTCTTTTTATATATTACTACCCTCAAGGGAAAAACATGCTTAAACCTTTGTTCCCGCTTTCCAAACCCACCCCACCCCCCTCCCCAAACAAAAAAAAGAAAGAAAAAAAAGTCTGTTTATTTCTTTTCCTTTTGGTTTTGTCATGTTCTACAAAATTGCAAGTATTACAGAAACTAGATCATGCCTAGAATGAGGAAAGGAGGGACTGGACGTAAAGATAGAAACAAAAACTACTCCGTCTTGCTTTTACCATCTCTTTTTTCTCCTTTTCCTCTGTGAACTAAACCTAGCAAGGCCTCTGCTTCCTTTAGCTCAGACATGGCCAGCCTTTTGCCTGTGCTAAAAATAAGCTTTCACTAGGCATTTCCATGGTCAGTTGGTCCCCAGAGTTTGATTGGGCCAAAACGTAAAGAGAAGAACAACTCCTCCGTAGTAGCATGATTCTTCCTTGTCTTTTTGCCGTTATTCTTATACTGGATTATGGCTTGCATTCAATTCAAGAATTATATAGGACTCAGAAATAAAGCGAGATATCAGTGTGGTCATAACCGATTCAAAATTTTGCATGTTGAGTATCTATGCACGAACAAAATATAATAAGTTAATATCCGTTCTAATAGCATTTTTTTTTAAATCATTTGTAGTGTGTGATGATAAGTAGCACGCTTCATACTCATGAGCCCGAAAATATAATTATAGATATGATAATACTCACGATTATCTATTTGGTCATCATTATTATTGGGTTAAAATATATATCCTAAATTAACAATGAATATTTAGATTTATTTTTATATATTATTCACACAACTCATTATAATCACATGTAAAATTGGGATGTTATAATAAAAATATTTGCACAGTATATATATATTTATACTAGTTTGGTTGAGATGAAATATTAAAATAAATACACAAATAATTATAAATGTAAATAACACATTTTTATCGTTTAGTTCAGTGAAATATAGAGAGGATGGGAGTAAATAGATTGGGATTCTTACCGATTTAAATTTTCTCTTTAATTTAAAATAATTTTTATTTTTTAAAAATAGTTATATATTTCTCAAGCACAAAACACACAATAAATATAATATAAACTTTCAATATGATAATTTATGAAATGCAAATGTATCGTTGAATATTCTCTAAATATGAGAAAGTGCTTGAGAAAAACATATACTATGTGAATTACATATTATACATTTTATATTAAATTTTAATGTATTAAAAGTGGGCATCAGTTTGAATATTTTGTCCTAAATTGAATTTGAATAGAAATGTGACCATTCAAATTTGGATAAATATAATATAGTATAAAAAATTAATATTGTTGTTATATATTATTTTTCTTTATTTAGATTTAGTATAAAACATTCACTCGTTTACATATTTTCCATTACATTTTACTACATTACAATTGTAAATTTTATATAATATTTCGTATTAAGACAAACTAATAATGAATTTTAACAAAACAAAACGTATAATTTAAAAAAAAAAAAAAGACTAGTTCGTAAAGAACTCGATAATATATTGAGTTTATTGCAATTTTTTTAGCATCAAGTTAAGAGTATAGGGACTTTAGTTATTTAAATTAAAAATGTGCTACCATCATTAAAGTATATGTAAAATATTCCATCCGTCCCTATTTATCTGTCACTAATAAAAAATTTTGATATCATTTTTATCTGTTACATTAAAAAAAATTTAGGTGCCATTAATATTAATATTACTGCTATACCCTTATATTAAATAGTTTTGAAAAATATAAGTGTAATAACTTTAGAGAAAAGTTGAGTAAACAAATCAAGAAAATAATTGTGAAGAACATTAAATCCAATGATACTTTTGAAATATATAAACAAAGTTATATGAATTTAAAAGATTAACTAATTTTTTTAAATTATTAAAATAATTAATTGTAACATATAAATAAATACGGAGGAAGTAACATATATAAAGTCACTCACTAATTGTAGCATTTTTTTCTATCTTTTTCCCCATTAAATTCATCGACAAAAAACACTTTAATCCCTTAATTAAAGTAAAAGGTTTACTTTTTATACTTTCAATTAATTAACTACTTTAATATAATTCATTTAAACCCAAGATCCCTCCATATTCTTTTTTAAAGTATTTTTATTTTATATTTTCCCTTATTTTAACATGAAACAAATCAATAATCAGAAAAAATACAATGAGATAATTATATGAGTTAATTAGTATTGCTCTTCCTTTTTTTGTTTCCTTGATTAAGAGGCGTATCATTTAAAAGTTTCATAATCTCATTAGATAGTTTCATTCTAAATTTTGAAGATAATATTAAAAGTGATGTAAACTCGAACCTAATGTATTTTACTGAATTAAAATTTTTATTCTATTTATCTAAGTATTTTTTTTAAATATTATTTTTTTACTTTTTTGTAAAAATGTTAAAATCTCTTTTTAAATAGTATCGTCCATTTCTTACTTTCTTATCAAGTAATTAAAGTATTTTTATCCATTAATTTATAGGAGTAGAATATAAAAAAATAATATACTTATGAATATAGATATATACATATATATATATATATATATATCATTTTACGAATACTTTAATAGTATGATTAGTTTATTGATAATTAATAAAGATAAAAGTGTTCATTTTTTAATTTAAATGATTAAATTATTTAAATTATAATAATTATTTTTAAAAATATTTATTAATAAAAAGCTCACAATTATTATTTAAAAATCGCACAGACATATGTTATAAAAAAATTTAAATTCAAAACGTTAAAAATTATCACAATTTAAAATATTTTTATAATTTTATTTTTTGTTATTAAAAAATTTTTAAAAATTATATTATATTATTTTCAATCATTTTATTCCATACAGCCTCCTAACTCCAGGACTTGTTGTTCCAGACCCTTAATTTGGATTGGACTTACAACATGTCTTCCTAATATAAAAATTTTTAAAAATGTGAATTAATTACATATAAGGGTAGGGATAGCAATGAGATCGGATTGGAAAGGGGACTAGGAATTCCTGGTCCCGCTCTCGCCTTCCCCTATCTTCCCGTCCCTACCTCACCGCGCGAACAAAATAATTGTTGACCTCAATCCATCCTTGATTACGTTAAAAAAAAAAAAAGAGTTACGTAATTATTTATGTAAGTATACTATAAAAATATGATTATTAATATTAGATTATGTTAAAATATATGATTATAAAAAACCCCACTATATGTTAAAAAAATAATTTATGTAATTATTTATATAATTGTACTATTATTAAGATTAGATTAAATTAAAAATTTATGATTATAAAAAAATATTATTATAACAAAATTATAAATATATTTTATTATACATAATATATTATTTATATATATAATTAAATATGTATAATGGGGGCAAGGCAGGCCGAAGAATGAAGCCTATTTAAAATCGGAGAATCTCTATTCCTTTATAATCGGGTCAAGTTAGATTTTCAACGAAAAAATTATTATTGTTATGAAAAATTTTATAATGATAAACTAATAATCTATGTGATATATATGTAAATTACACTTTAACCATATTTTATTTTTATTAATTAAAATATAATTTATATAATATACATAAGTTATCAATTTACCACTATAAACGTCCTCTGTTCCCTATGTGAGGGTGGATGATAAATTCAGTTTATTGTTAACAATAAAAGAAAAAACTGTGTTTGTCGTTTGGGGCCGGGTGGGGGGACGGGGAGAAAGACTAATATAATTTGGACCAAACCTTTTGGCGTTCAAACCGTGGTAGTTACACCTCCAGGATGTACGAGAGGCTTACCCAAATTCCGAAACCACGCGCCTCAAAGAGTGAGAACAACGCTCGAAGCGGCCTGCAAGACGGGTGACAAGTGTGTCTGTCCCAAATTCCAATTGCAGGCGTCATGGCCCCTACGATGCGAAACAAAACAGCAGCTATAATCCATAGAAACAGATAGGCCGTGTTTCACGCGCCCCTGTTACTGCGAAAGTCCAACATTCTTAAATAAAACTATTTACTCCCTCAGCAATGGATAAATTCGAAAACTTTTTTCAAAAAATAATGAAAAATGAAAAAGGAAACGCAGTTCAGTTTTAAAAACCTCGTACGACGAGATTTCTTGTTCTTCTTCTTGAGGCTCGGCTCTGGTTTTAAATTACTGATAGTACATATGTATCGGGTTCTCTGCAGATTCTTTCACGCGCTCTTGTCGAAGTCCTCTCCAGCATAAAACTTCTGCCACGCTCTTTGGCTTCGCGTGTTCAGTCAGTAAGATTTTTGGTTTTTATTCCGGATTTACGGCTAAGGAAGGACAGAAGTCTGAAGATTTTGTCATCTAAAGGCAGTTTTGCTTTTCCATATAACTAACATTTGACTTCGTACTTCAGGATTAAGTAATGTTTGGATTTGGTTTTTATATCTTCAGAATTTACGAGGTTGGTGTTCGATAAATAGATTATTATTTAAATATTAATGTTTTAAAAATATTAGAAAAATACCTCTATTTTGATGGAGATTTGTTTGGGCATATATTTGGATGGAAATTTTGAGCTAATCATTGGATGCAAAAAAAAAATATTATAACTTCTATAAGCTTTTAAGTGGAGTAAATGATAATTTTATTATTTTTTTTAAATATAAAAATTTAAAACAGGAAGATTTTATATAATCAATTTAATTTTATATCCGATATTCCACTATAGAGGAAATTCATTTATTATGGCGGATAATTGAATATTATAAGGAAAAAAAAGAAAGATTACATATAATATTTATTGACCGGGAGAAAGTTTATGACAAAGTGTTTAAAGAAGTAATTTTTTTGGTGCTGGTCAAGAAAAGTATCTCATTAAAATATATTACTTTCATTAAAGATATATATGAAAGAGCATGTATAAGTGTAAGGAGTTGCGCCGGAATGACTACAGAGTTTCCTATTACTGTCGGAGCGTATCAAATATCAGCGCTTAATCCTTTCTTCTTTGCGGCCATTATGAATGAGTTGACTTGCACTATACAGGAGATTGTACCTTAGTGTTTGTTGGTTGCTGATGATATTGTGTTAATTGATAAGACTAGAATCGGTATAAATGCAAAATTGGAGTTGTAGCGACAGACATTGGAATCCAAGGACTTCAAAATTAGTAGGAGTAAAATGAAATATATGAAATGCAAGTTCGGTAGTAGCATAGAGATATATCAGTAGGTGATTGCTGCCGATATCTATGATCTATTATTCAGATAGACAGAGAAATCGACGGCGACGTGACACATCAAATTACGACGGGTTGGTTGAAATGAAATAGTGCGACTAGTATTCTATGTGACCATAATATACCATTGAATCTAAATGAAAAGTTCTATAGAGCAGTCATAATACCTGCTTTGCTATATGATACTGAATATTGGCAATTAAAATGTGTCATACTCACAAAATAAAAGTAGTTGAGATGCGTATGTTACGGTAGATGTGTAAATATATTAGAAATGATAGAGTTAGAAATGAGACCATTAAGAAAAATATAAGAGTGGCATCTATTGAGGAGAAGATAAGATAAAGCTGCTTTCGTTAGTTTGGACATGTATAGAGAAGATCGAAATATGCGTATCTTACCGTGGATGTGTGAATATACTAGAAATGATAGAGTCATAAATGAGACCATTAAGAAAAATGTGGGAGTGGCATCTATGAGGAGAAGATGAGATAAAACCGCTTTCGTTAGTTTGGATATGTACAGAGAAGATCGAAAGATACGCCTATTAGGAGGATTGAGGGAGGGAGGGGGGTAGGATAGATTCAGGCAGACTTAAAACGATATGGATAGAGGTGATTAGGGGGATATTTCTTTGTTAGATTTGGATAAAAGTATGACGGTCGATAGAAAAAATGGAGAGAGAGGATTCATTTGGATGACCATACGTAAACTGGTATTGGTTCATGTAACTGATCCCAAATTTCTTGAGATTAAAACTTAATTTATTGTTATATAAAAATTTAAAATAGGAACGGACGCTATTCCTGTCCTCTAATTCCGTTTCTGTAATAGAATACATATGTATACATGTAGGGGAAGAGAGAAAATGAGAGGAAAATAAAACAGTTAAAGGGGTAAGAGAGAAGTATAGCGGAAAGTAGCTAAAGGGAAAAAGAAATAAGGAAAGGGGAAGACACACACTATTGAGAATTTAATATCATATGCATACTTGGATTGTAAGTCATTTGAAAATAATTTATTGAAATTAAAAAAAAATAAAAATATTAAGGTCAATGTAAATTTAGTAAAAGAATATAGTAATATTTTGTGTGTAGATAATGAATAGTTTTATGATAATCACAAATAACTCATAAATATCTTGAAAGTTATTTCCTTCGTCTCATTTTATCAGTCTATTTTAATCAATTTATAAGTTTTAAGAAAAATAAGATTTTTCGATTAATTAATTAGCATCTTATATTTTATCCTCAAATAATTTCTCTCTTTATTAATGAGTAATCAAATTTCAAAATTTTATGTGTAGTAAGCATATTTAATTTATTTTAATTGTATAATACTTATTGTATTAAAGATGAGTATTTGTGAAAAAATAATAATTAATTCGTATTAATTTACTAATGAAATAAATAAATTAGGATAAATATTTTAATTAAAATAGATAAATAAAAATAGAAGGAAAGCGTACATTCCATCTCAGTAAAAATAGACCGTGTGCATTATATATGAGTCAACAAAAAAATAAAAACATCCACATTATGTGCATGTGGTACACGGAATCCATTTTATTTGATGGAATTTAATAAGTTATTTTTAATTACCATAAACTGGTCATAATAATATAATTATATCAAAATATTAAATTAAATATTTTAAGTTATACTCAATCTCTCTATCTTCACATTCATTTACAAAAATTATTACTTATACCCTCTCCTCTGCGTGCCCTCCAACTCCTTACACGGAGACATAAAATCAGAGAGCTAACTCGTGTTATTTTGCAATCAATTTTCACAAATATCTTACTACAATCGATGCAAATTATATGACGTAATAAATTATCAAAATCCAAATAGATATAACGAATCAAATTCGTCCGTTCGAATTTTATAAATCCCGAATAAACAATTAATTAGATTGTAACAAGAATTTAATTCTCAAAATCCAAATAGATTATATTATGAACCACTCCTTATAATCGACAAATTTAAATATGTTGCATTAAATATCTAATTTTTAAAATCCAACTAAAATCCTATTACAATTGAATTAACTTTTACAAGCGAGAAATCTAAATAAATAATATTACATATGTAATTCTCAAAATACAACTAAAATCATATTATGATTAAACAAACTTTCACAATCCACAAATTAAATAAATAGTAGTACATATCTAATTCTCATAATCCAACTAAATTTGAATCGATTTCTTAATAATAATAATAATAATAATAATAATAATAATAATAATAATCATAATAATAATAATCAATAACATAATTTTATTTTATGGAAGATTACATTTATATTTCGTATTATTATATTATTTTATATCCTTTTAATACTTTTGTTGCCTTACGAAAAAGGAGCTGATGGAAGTGTCGATCGCATGTTTTTCCGATGAATACAAACCGTCCGATAAAAAATGAATGGATGAAGCGGATCTTTTAAAAGATATGGGTTTCTTAAACTTACTATAGAAAGGGTCCAAGTAGGCAGAAATATTGCATACGACAGCAAAACGAAACTGAACACGGTGTATTTTGATTAAAATGATGATTGAATACACGAATTGATAATCAAAGCATTATCAAATGGAAACTTTGTAATCAAAGGAGTAAACAAACCTGTAAACAAAGTTGTAAGAAAAGCTGTAAGGAAAGCAGTGAAGAAAGTTGTAAAAATGTGAAAAAAAGAATTAAAAATTGGAAAAATTTAGTAATTGGGTTTGAGATGAGTGTTGGTATCTTCAATTTGGATTTCTACTTGCTGTGAAGCAGCTGTCGACTTTCGAACGTGGATAAGATCCCGTTTCGTGGCCCATCCTTAGCAGTTGAGAACGATAATGTCTTACCGATCTTGTCGAAGTGTGCAAGTGATGACCTATCGTCGGTTCTTAGTTCCGATGTTAATCGGGTACAGGTGACTTTCCTTGACATCATCATTCGTTTGACATAATTAATATTGGTTTCGATTGAAGGTTATCGTTGCAACGAATCGACTAAAAATGATGTCAACAACTCTATAATTTGCATCTTAGCAGTCTTAACTTATTAACTACTATTATAAAATAAGTACTCAAAAATATCATCTATTATAAATAAAAAAGCTATTATCTCAAAAATTGTATCTTATGCTAAAAAATATTTAGAATTTTCACATAATGTTTTTGCAGCTTGCCCAAGTTGCATTTTTTTCCAACAATATTTGTTTTTTTTTTGGGGGCTAAATTTTTCCTACAATATTTGTACACCTTGATTTTTTTTCCCCTGATAATAATTAAAAGGAAAGTTATTTATTATATAAAGCAGATTTATTACTACCAACAAACCGATAAGAACCTTCATTAATTGAAACAGCACGACGCGCCAAGCATATGTAACGCAGGTGAGTTGGCTTTTCTCCTCAGACAAATATCTCTCTCTGTGCCAAAGTATGCACACCACCTCAGGAGTTGAAGTATTAACAACTCGATACAGTTCTGTACATTTCAACCTCTCCCTCTTCTTCTCTATAGTCACTGTTGTAGTCTTGTGCTCTCATCTGCCTTTCCTGTTAAAAACTGAATGCCCTGTTAACAACTCTCTTGTTCTTGAAGAACCCTTTTTTCTGTCTCGTCTCATTTTCTTGTTCCCCCACTGCTGTATCCTATTTTCTGTGTTTCCGGACATCTCTGTTTTGTGGATAAGGAACGCAGAGAACCATGAACAGCGGCAAAGAAAAGCTTGTGGTGGAGGTGGTAGGGGCGCATAACTTGATGCCAAAAGATGGTGAAGGCTCATCGTCACCTTTTGTGGAGGTTGAGTTTGAGAGTCAAAGACAAAGGACCCAGGTGAAGTACAGAGACCTTAACCCTGTCTGGAATGAAAAACTTGTTTTTCATGTAAACGATGCTGCAGACCTTCCTTATAGGACCATAGAAGTCAATGTGTTCAACGAGAGAAGGTCCAACAACAGCCGGAACTTTTTGGGAAAGGTTAGGGTTTCGGGCTCAAGTATAGCAAGAGAAGGTGAAGAAATGCCGCAGCTTTATACGCTTGACAAGAGAAGCCTGTTCTCTCACGTACGTGGAGAGATAACCTTGAAGCTTTACCTGTCTACCAGAGAAGAAGTGAAGCAAGTGATCAATGGTAGCGGGCTCATTATTTCGAGTGGTACTTCGAAGAAGAGCAAGAAGTTGCAGCAGCAGGCAACAACCATGGCGGTGCAGCAACAGGTGAGTCAAGAGAACAAACTGAATCTCCAGAACCAGAGCAATCCGAAGCCTGTGGAGCCAAGCCCTGGTGATATAAAGCCGGTTGTTATCACAACAGCTCCTGGTCCGGCAATCCCCGCCGCCACCGGCAGTGCTTCCGCCGGTCCGGGTGTTGGGGTTGGGGGACATGAGGGCGGAGTCGGTGCGTACCCCACCGGGCCCGGCGAGTATTCCCTGAAAGAGACGAGTCCTCATCTTGGTGGGGGCCCGTTAAACAAGGACAAAACAAGCTCCACTTACGACCTGGTCGAACAAATGCAATATTTGTACGTTAGGGTGGTGAAGGCTCGTGAAATCTCTGTCTTTGGTGGTGGAGAACTCGTAGCAGAGGTGAAACTTGGCAACTACAGAGGAATTACAAAGCGGGTAGCTTCCAGCGGTGCTGAATGGGACCAAGTTTTCGCCTTTTCGAAGGATTGCATACAGTCTTCAGTGGTAGAGATTTTTGTGAAAGAGAGCAACAAAGATGATTTCTTGGCCCGTGTTTGGTTTGATCTTAATGAGGTTCCCAAAAGAGTTCCGCCTGATAGTCAGTTGGCGCCTCAGTGGTACAGAGTGGAGGATAAGAAAGGTGACAAGGCTAAAGGCAGTGAGGTTATGGTGGCCATATGGTTTGGAACTCAAGCGGACGAAGCTTTTGCCGAGGCATGGCATTCAAAGGCAGCAAATGTGCACATGGATGGCCTGTGTTCAATCAAGTCCAAGGTCTATCTGTCGCCAAAGCTTTGGTACCTGAGAGTGAATGTTATCGAGGCACAAGATGTTATTTTGGGGGGAAAAGGGTCGTCAATGATGAGATACCCAGAGCTTTTTGCGAAAGTTCAGGTTGGGAACCAGATTCTGAGGACTAGAATCTCTTCACCCATGGCTAACAAGAGCCTTTCAAATCCCATTTGGAACGAGGACTTGCTCTTTGTTGTTGCTGAACCGTTTGAGGATTACTTGTTCATTTCTATTGAAGACCGCATAGCCCCAAACAGGGAAGAGGTTGTGGGGAGGGTGCTATTGCCAATTACAAGCATTGAAAGGAGGTTAGATGAGAAGCCCGTGACCTCTAGGTGGTTTAATCTTGATATTCACTACAACAACCAGAATGAGCCGAAAGCTGTAGTGAGATTTGCTTCCCGCATTCACCTTCGTGCATCCCTTGATGGAGGTTACCATGTGCTCGATGAGGCTACAATGTATAGCAGCGATATGAGACCAACGGCAAAGCAACTCTGGAAGCCCCACATCGGGGTCCTTGAGGTGGGAGTTTTGGGCGCTACTAACCTTGTGCCAATGAAGCTCAAGGAAGGCAAAGGGGGAGCCACTGATGCCTATTGTGTGGCAAAGTATGGGCAGAAATGGGTCCGAACTCGGACCGTGGTGGACAGCTTGTCACCGAAATGGAATGAGCAATACACTTGGGAAGTCTTCGATCCTTGCACGGTCATCACAATCGGGGTGTTTGACAATGCCCGTGTTGACAAGAACACAGCCGTAGCTGCTGCTGCTCGTGATTCTCGCATCGGAAAGGTCAGAATCAGGTTATCTACTCTTGAATCTGATAGAGTTTATACTCATGCTTATCCACTGCTCATGTTGCATCCCTCCGGAGTGAAGAAAATGGGAGAGCTTCATTTGGCTGTTCGCTTTTCCTGTGCAAATATGGTTAATGTGCTACATATGTACACAATGCCTCTGCTGCCAAAGATGCATTATGTGCAGCCTTTGTCTGTGAATCAATTGGATAGCTTGAGGTACCAGGCCATGAATGTGGTGGCATCGAGGCTAGGTCGGGCTGAGCCACCTCTTGGGAGAGAAGTGGTTGAGTACATGCTTGATCATGACTCTCATATGTGGAGCATGAGAAAGAGCAAGGCCAACTTCTTTAGGCTCACTAATGTTTTAGCTTGGTTGGTTGCCATGAGTAGGTTGCTGGAGTCTCTTCGCAATTGGCATAAGCCCGTGTACTCAACATTGTTTATGATTGCATTCATTATCTTTGTTGTGGTTCCTGAGCTCATAATGCCTTGCATCTTGCTTACCATGGCTGCTGTGGGACTATGGCGATACAGGGCAAGGCCACGCCATCCGCCTCACATGGACACTCGTCTGTCCTATGCTGATGCTGTTCATCCGGATGAGCTGGATGAGGAATTTGATTCATTTCCGACTACCCGAAGTGCAGAGGTCGTTCGAATGAGATATGATAGGCTGAGGAGTGTGGCTGGAAGAATTCAAACGGTGGTGGGGGATATGGCCACTCAAGGCGAGAGATTCCAAGCATTGTTAAGTTGGCGTGACCCTAGAGCCACATTCTTGTTTGTGATAGTTTGCTTCATTGCTGCCTGCGGATTCTATTTGGTACCTTTTAAATGGGTTGTGGCTGCATGGGGGCTATATCTTTTGAGGCCACCCAAGTTCAGGAATAGGTTGCCTTCATGTGCTGTGAGTTTCTTTAAAAGGTTGCCAACCAGGGCGGATAGCATGTTGTAGAATGTGTTCGGTCTTTTGTTTTGCTTTGGTCATTGTAAGATAGGGAATTAGATCAGGATTTGGAGTAGAAAGTAGATTTGTTTTGGCTTCTAGAAGTTTACTATTGTTAGTGCGTAGATGATCGTGTGCTCTGTTAGTCAATTGGAATGTATGTAGCGAGTCTAAATGCTTATTTAAAGTTGGCAAAATGCATCTATCATTCTATTCTGTTGCTACAGTAGCAGACATTAAATATGCAATTAGCCAATCACATCGACGATTCATAGGAAAATGACAGGCTGGGGAAAACGCATTATGCTACGACTTCATTTACTACGTGCCAATACAGGATTTTACGAGTGGCAATATGGTATTTGTCGTTGCCCCTGGTAATTGATAAATACGAGAAACAAACATCTCTCTATGATTCTGTTTTCCGTAGCTTCCCAGTAAACATTATTCGACTACGAACAAGTAAAATTAAGCGACGTTGCTGAACCTTTGAACTACGTTACAGCTTTGCAATATCTATATAAAACTTACATTACATTTCAAAATATTTGGAGGAAAGAACTGTTGCATATTTTTTCTTTTAACATGTTTTACACCCCAACAGTTTACATATTTTCTCATGGCCAAATTAATGAAGTCGATTGTTCCAGCAAGAAGAGCAGGATATCAGTCCAGAAAAACACAGCAAAAAACGTAAGAACCAAAATCCCAAGTTTACGACCTGGTGATGAGTTTTTCTTGCATAATATGTTTACAGTGCCCCAACCTCTTGGGGCGTCAATTTTAAAAAAGGAGCCAAGCGGGGATCTGTCCGATGTGGAAGACCAGTTCTAGCGCCCAGGCCTCTACAGCCTATGGCAGCCTGCAACCAGTTCAAAATGGAAGTTACGAGTTTACTCTTACATTTGCTGAGAGAATGCAGTATTCAGAGAACAAAAATTTAACAGGAGGAGATCATTTTTGCTTACCACTTGAGCAGCAAATGGCAGCATTCCTTCTGGCGTCATGTTGGCACAAATAGCTACAATCAGTTATAAAGAATGAGACACAAGGAGGTACTTCAATTCAATGGTAGCAACATCTACAGGAGCAAATAGGTTTTCCTCATACCACACGTAAACACAGGAATACAAGCACACAAATAGGAGAAAAAACCACTGCTCTAGGTGTAGAACTAGTGTGTATACGAAGGATGCATTTTCCTACCATAGAGGACTGCTCCAATAAAGGCATCTCCAGCACCAGTTGTATCCACAATTTCGGAGGGTGGAATCTTCTCAGCTGTTCCAACAAATAGCCTGCCACTCACTGCCCCTATCCCCTTTGCAACTAATTTTACCACATCCTGGAAAATACAAAGAATATGAGTTAAGCC
The DNA here is from genome assembly GCA_026120185.1 of Voacanga thouarsii. Lineage (NCBI taxonomy): Eukaryota > Viridiplantae > Streptophyta > Magnoliopsida > Gentianales > Apocynaceae > Voacanga > Voacanga thouarsii. The sequence goes on from JANUWF010001339.1 coordinate 2,102,248, forward strand.
AAAAAATCCAAAAATCCTTGGTATCACCTATTTCGTAAGCAGAACTAATGGATGAAATCCTGGAATACAACACAACAAGTCATTTTAATTCTTGTTGAAATTTGCTAAGAAAATCAAATTTGGAAATGATCTTCAATGCTAACAATCCCTATTTGACAACTTCTCTTTGCTGAAATCTAATGCCACACTGCACACTTAAGGAGCAAACTTGGATAGAGTTCTTCCATCACAGTAGACAAGACACACAGAAAACTAAAGCAAAACAACATAAACCTTTGTTAAAAGCATCAAGATTGCATCTAAAGTATGAGCTTGCAATGTGAAGGATTGAATCACATTCTTTCAACAAGATAAGAGTGAAGTTTTGTATTATTGACAGGTTTTGAAAAATGAGTAGCGGATAGAATATTTGGGGGAATTACCGAGGATATACATGTTGGTGAGCTGCTGTTACCATCTTTTTGTTGCTTCAGTGTCTCTAATAAATCATCCACATCTGTTTCTTCAGATAAGATGCTCTCTGCCAGATATGCTTTCCAACAATAAGAAACTGAAAAAATGTCTAAGCAAAGGAATACTTTTAATAGCTTACTGGCAAAGGACAGAAATTTATAAGTACCAGTTACAGTCCTCTCTAGCATTAGACATCCATCTTCACCTAGTGTTACAATTGCAAACTTCAAATTCGGCAATCTTAAAAGCATGGAAACCAGGGCACTTGGAATAGATGGGGCCTCAGTCCAAGCCTGTAAATAAAACATATAGAAATGATAATTAATTTTTCATCTTCTAGGATAAAAGGACAGGGAAAGAGAGAAAGGTATGGTCAGATGACTTTGAAACTAATGATGCCAAAGGACTCGATTATCAATCTCCTCCAAGTAAATGGAGTTCACGAACAAGGGTATTACATTGTTTTGTAACTCAAATCTTCTAAATAACCTTTCCTACCATTTAAAGATCCATTGCATTTCACTTAAAAGCTCAAATTTCTAGTGAAAATATGAAATCCTTTTATCGACTCTTGAAAAACAAATTGGCAGAGTTCATAGTGCCCTCTGAAATAAAAAGATTTAGAAATAAACAATTCTCAAGTCACTTCTCTTTCAAGGGTAGAGCATGCCTGTGGAAATTTTGCTGAGCATACAACATAACTAGAGTAACTCAGGAGATTATCCAACCCTTCCCTTATCCTTTCTGCATCAACTAAAATAGGTATTCCCCTGCGATTTGCCTGCACTGGAAGATCAGAAAGCCTGAAGTTATTTTGACTTGCTAGTGATTCATAATGCCAAGATTAAGTGGCAAAACTAGTGTGATGCCAACAACAGTATCCTCTGCAAAGAATATGTCACAGCAAACCAAAAGTCAAAAACATCACCTCCTGTGCAACAAGTGCAGCAGTTTCATGTAGTCTTCCATCAAAATAGACAAGTCTAACTTCATTAACAGCAGATAACAAGTTGGACTTTGAAAGATCATCTGGTATCATAGGAGGGTATCCTGGAGTATGAATGCAGGTGCGAGTTTTCCTGGAAATTGAATAGAAACAATTTTCTCACTTCAAAAGGACTAACAGAAAGGTATTTAAATAATGTATCTTGAGAAAACAATGCCTAAGAATGTTAGTGGCTAAATAACTGATCAATTGTATAGCTAAACCAGCCATAAGAAATGCAAAAGAAGTTGAAAAGCTTAGACTGGGTCAGCATGATCAACACAAGCACAAATGTATCATCCATTTGAGCAGACAAAATCAAGCAATTGCTCAACGCTGGAAAAATCAAGCAATCACTCAAACTGTACTTGAGGAAAGTTCAAATAGTGGTTCTAGCTTTGAGAAACACTTACTGGCAACCACAAGTATGCAGTCTAAACTAACTTATATTTCATCATAACAATGAGATATGTAACTAAGAGGTACTAGAAGTTGCTGGGGATCATTGCATAGAACCGGGGAGACAAGCAACATCCCATGGAAAAGTAAAATTGCATAATGAGATATATAAACAAGAAGTACTAGAAGTTGGCTGAGGATCATTGCATTGAACCTGGGAGACAAGCAACATCCTATGGAGAAGAAAAGCTGCTTAATGAAAAGAATACCAAGCAGATCAAACAATGCCTGAAACAATCAATTGGAGTATCATTACTCACGTTTTCTCGTCAACAATGACATATGTGAATGGTGAATTGCCCCCTTCAGACACCTGAAACAATAAATAAGGGAAACAAAATGAGAGGAATTGGTATTAGTTATCTGTCCTTCTATATAAGAAAATATTAAGAAACACTACAACTGCTTGGTAGAAATGGTATAAAGCAATGACCAGACAGATATATGGGAGCCAAGTTTCTGTTGCACCAGGAACTACACTGTCTAGAGACTACGAGTCAGTCACCTTTAGAGTCCTCCATCACCTATTTGGCCGTGGTCGGGACCCCTGAGAAGGATTTACAGTCCTAACAGAGGGCTAGGGAGATTGCAAAGTTCAGTATCATTTTGGTGGCAAATAGAGGCATACGGGTCAACCATTTTTGTCCAGTTGAAACTTGGCCGGTGCAATTAATTTTCAAGGTTCCACCATAGAAGTAACTTGGGGGGGGGGGGGCTTTGGGTTTGATCATGGGTGGATATAAAGAGAGAAACTAAAATTGCTTAGAATTCAACCCCTTGCAAGATAATGCAAGTTGGCTGTAGAAAGTAATGAGAAGCTTACAACAAAAAATGATGTATCAACTCCATCAGCTTCAAGTTCCTCCAGAATAGCTTTCCCTTGAGAGTCATCAGCAACCTATTCAAAAAGTTCAAAGTAATATTCAGCTCTTAAGACTTTAGTAATTAAAAAAAAAAAAAAAAGACATTGAAATATGGGGCAAATGAATATTACAAAAGGTAGATAGAATAACTCTAGAAAACTTGGGTTGAAAAAGATGAAGATAAAATCAAAAGAAAAGATTATATGTTCGATAGCTTCCGTTACAAGTGAAGAATAGTTAACAGAATGCCAGATGTGCCTTCATTTGTCAATCAAGGACGTTCTTTTGTCTGCTGTTAGAAGATTCAAGTTGTCATTAGAATGACAAGGCAGATTCACAACTTTTGTTCTCTTACCGGAAGCTAAGAAGTTCTTAAAACTGCAATAAAATATGTCAAATTCAGATAGAAAGAAAAATAGTCAAGATCAACCAATAAAAATAGAAAAAAGTGCAAACAAGTTCCATCACAGCAGATAAAATGTTTTAATTCACTTGGACTGGGCAAACATGGAGTCTAGAAGTTCTTAATAGCATAACAATTACCAGAATTATACTTCTTCAAAACCACTATGACCAAAGCAGTCAAGAACTATTCTTAATAAGCAGCAGATCCTGAACAATGCCACAAGGCCATATATCCCTGACTATCTAGTTTTGCATCTTGATTGAAATAAATAACATCTCTTATCCTACTTTGAAAAAGAAACACAACAGTTAGGCAAATCACTTTTCATATTGGACAAAGCAGACAAGCAAATTATAGTGATTCAAAACCTTTGACCTACGCAGAAATAGTGTGGAAAGAAGACCTTGGAAATCAGGCGTGGCTTCAAACCCAAACGAGCGGCACAAGTCGAAGCATTCCCAGCGTTTCCCCCTCCTTGCACCTAATCGAACAATAGAGTTCATCCAAGCATGGTTACACTTCAATGGAAACTATATGCACAAAAGTTGACTTGTGAATACGTTTGTATCAGACAAAACACCAAAAAGCAAAGTTGAAGCAATTTGAATTAAATCCGAAAAGTCAAAGTATATAATAGCAACAGAAAGTGTTTGAGAAGAGAACCTTAGCGCTCGTGCTACGAATCTTATCGTCAGGCTTCGGATAAGAAGCCACCGCAGCCAAGAAGTCTACATTTGCTGCTCCGCAACCTAGCTGCCACAATACACAATCAAATAATAATTTTAGCTAGAACTCCTTTTAAGTTAGGAAAATGTAAACTGAAAGCAGTGTGAAAAGAGACGAACAACGATGCCGTTCTCGGGAGGAGGAGGAAGCGATGGGGAAGCCTGAGTTGTCATTCTCACCGGAAAACTTCTGCTACAAAGACGAGGGAGGAAAATGTCAGCTCCCACAGAAATCACAATTGTGGACTGAAAAATAGTTTAAAAAAATACGGTATCGAAAGCCAGAACACGACAGAGTAATCGACCGGCAGTTGCGTTAAGACTCATCGGAAGTAAGCACACCTGCTTGTGCGAGTACTGGGCGACGTATTGGAGCGCGACGGTGGCGTTGATAAGAGAGAGTATGAGGAAGATTTGATTAACTTCGTAGCAGTGATGCCACCTCCAAGCGAGTGTAGGAGTGACGCCATTTTTGCCTTTCCTGTACGTACTACCCTCTCTCGGCTCCAGGAATAATACGTTTATCCGCACTATCGCTAGGTACAAGCACTAATGCATATCATTTGCAAAGCAAAGAAGCGACGCCGTTTCATGAACTAAGTCTTTCATCACATAATTTTAATTTCTCAATTAGAAGCATCCACCATTATAGATAATGCATCTGGCCGCGCAAGTTATGTACGGTAACTTGTATGGCTATTTCACAGTTTAGCGTGCAATTTCACGGTCCAGATCGAATATTGTGAATATCCAACGTCTGAAAATATGACAGCATGTAAAAAATATTTTTAGTAAAACGGCATCGTTTTAATGATCATGTAATTATATGAAATGTTTATGTAATCGTGTGAAATATTCATATGATCATAGTTCATGTAAATTCAAATGACCACACAAGTTGCCGTACGATAACTTATAATTGTAATCGTGTAAAATATTTATATAATCGTATCAAAAGTTCATGTAAACTCAAATGATTGTCCGTAGTAAGCCAATTTGCATGGCTCCAGATCCATAGATAATAGACAATCCACCCAGCACTTAATTTTAAATTCAATTCACATCCCAACCCATAATGCATAAAAAAAAAAGAAAAAAAGCAGTATGAATTCAACAATTTAATTCAAAACTTCAGCAGAAAGGGTTTCAAATTGATTAAGATGAAAAATGTCAGTTCAATCCAGTATTGAACAATAGGTAATTAATTGATCAATATACAACACGGTGTTTCACTTGCATCTCAATGTACTGTAGACATTTTTTTTTTTCAGATATAAACCAAAATTAGAGGTCAGAATCTCTTTCTCTGAAAATCACAGAGCTCACAAACTCCTAACCTACACCGAAAAAACCACTTTTCTCAATACAAGTGGTCCCTCGGTTCTGTACATTTAAGAATGCTCTAAAATGAAGCTTCATAACCAGTACCACCTTCATTCCAAGTACGTTTTGCAAGCAACCCATGTTCGCTCATACTCCCCTTTAGTCTGTAGAAGGCTTTCTTGCTCCGGACAGTTCGAAGAGGACCTGATCTATTCCCATGCCTGATAGGCAGGGCAACTCCTCCGGCCAAGCTTGAAGCAGAAAACGGTCTGTTTTCCATGTCATCAAGGGGACCTGAACTGTATTCCATGGTTATAAAAGATGAGGCTTGCCCATATGTCAATCGTGGAGTGGCTCCAACTGCATTCCACCAACTGCTATCGGAAGGGGCAAGATCACCTTTGAATTCTGAGTCTGGAGCAGATGATTCTCTCTGACTGCAGCCATCCCCACAAGTCTCATCTGTGTCGTTGTAGATAAGCTTGAGTGCCTGCACTGCTTCCCCCATAAATGGCCTATGAGTCACCTCAGGGTGAACACACATGGAAGCAATGGCAGCCACCTTTGCCATGCCATCAAAATTGTAGGTTCCAGCCAAGGCAGGATCCACCAACTGCTCTAAACCTTCTCTAGTGGCCAGCAGAGGCCTTGCCCAAGTGACGAGGTTTTCTTGTCCAGGAGGTTGAGACATGTCAACAGGTTTTCTGCCAGACAGAAGCTCTAATAGCACAACCCCATAGCTGTAGACGTCGCTTTTGACAAGTAGATGCCCAGTCATTGCATATTCAGGTGCAACATACCTGCAAGTCATAATTCAAACATTGTCAGCAACTGCAGCTGGACAGATTCACTACTACATTTGCAAAGGTGCAGAGTATAGAGAAGTTGGTACAAGTAGTTGTGCATACCCAAAAGTTCCCATGACTCGAGTGGATATGTGATGACTTCCTTCTGTTGCTTCTCTAGCCAACCCAAAATCTGAAACTTTGGGAGTAAAATCATCTTCTAGTAAAACATTACTCGCTTTGAAATCTCGATGTATTACACGGGGATTAGACTCCTCATGAAGATAAGCCAATCCCCTAGCAGCACCAAGCGCAATCTTTAGCCTGGCATCCCAGTCAAGAAATCCATTTTTCTTGTCCACACCTAAAATGCCAAAAATGACACTTCCATAGTATCTAACCAAATAGCCAGTTTTATTACTGACTGAAAGACAGATAATATATTTTGCAAAATTACAATCTAAAAAGAAACACACATTTCCGCCCTCAAACTAGTTTAAATGGAAAATACTATTCTTTTGCAGCCTACACATGAGGAAAGATGAGTGGTCCCTAGGCTAAAACATCACTCTCTCTGTGCAACTAAGTGGTACTTGAGTACAATGATGGAGAGGCTTGAGAATGCAAGAGGGGAGAAGCAAGAGAGAGTATAATGAAGCAGAGGGTTTGCACCTATAATATGCATCTCTGTGCAGTTGAGAACAATAGAAATGACAAAAGACTCAGAAAGAGAAATGTACCATGCAAGTGGGACTCAACACTGCCATTTCGTACAAGCTCATAAACCAAGCATCGTACACGTTCTTCAATGCATATACCAATCAACTTCACAAGGTTACGGTGATGCAATCGGCTTAACATCTCCACTTCAGAAATAAATTCACGGTCACCATTCTGATTGTCCCTCGTAAGCAATTTAACAGCTACATCTGTTCCATCTTCTGTTACCCCATGATAGACACGCCCAAATCCCCCTTCACCCAAAATCCTCTTGGCACTAAACTTCTCCGTGGCCCTCTCAAGCTGTGCAAGTGAAAATGTTTTTACCGAGAGAATAGAAGCAGGTATGGTAGAAAGGACGGATGCTGATGTTGAGCTTGCTGGGCTACTTGACAATACTGATCCCATTCCTGTGACACAAATGAATGTTCAGGCATGAACACCAAGTATCTACCATTGTAAACCACTAATAGCACAAACTAGTGATTTGATTGATATTCAACCACACCAGTCATCAAAATGATATCAGTTGAGGTCAAGGTTAAGAAATCAGTGCAACCAAATAATGGCTACTGAACACATAGAACACTGAAGTCACAGGAAGCAATCATATGCTTGGAATGCACAAATAATTCTATACAAGTTTCCAAAGTAAGGTAACAAACTAATTTCAAGGTGTTGTATAGATGCTTATTCCTAAGCAAGTACTTGAAGTTCATCATCCCACTGAAACTGCATATAAACAATGTCAACAATTTAAACCATCCATGCTTCAAGGACCAGACAAGTTTGAGGTAAGAACAAAAGAATATCATTGTGGCCTAAAAGCATGATCATTATCATCCCTTGTAAAAAATATTTTTTAAAAAAAATATTTCTTGGTGATGAAAATTTAGCACAAATGCTACAAATAGAATCATTTACTAGCTTGTACATATGCATCATGATCAACTTTGTATACTTTGGCACATAAATTACTACATCAATATATCAGTTGTAGCTCATTTTCCACTCCATAAATATTCGCAATGGTCTAAATAAACAGTACATTAATGTTCTAAAACAGGGAGCAATCATTTGTTAGTGTTGATTGAAAGATCTTTATCAACGTATATTATCCCAAAGCTGCATGAATGAAAATGGACTTTAAAACATACCACATCTCTTGTTTATGGACGGTGTAAATACAGGACCAACAGCATTTGACGGTCTACCAGCCCTCCTGCACTTTAAGAGGACAGCTACCGCTCCACAGGAAACTACTAACAGTACCAATGCAGACAAGGCAATCACAAAAATAATTCGAGGACTCATTTTCTGAGGTTTGTCATCCATATAGGCAGTGATAGGAAATTGCTGATTTACAACACTTCCACTTGGACCATCCCCAGGGGAGTCAACAGAAGGCGGCGAAGAAGGCAAGCCTGGGAATAACTCATTCAGACTCTAATTTCAATGATGATGTAATTGGATGCCATCTAAGTTAATGAAAGCATTACCTGGATAAACAACATTTGTCACTTTGTAATCACCAAAAAGAGTCCTATTAAGAGCCACTTTCTTCTGCCAAAATCTTTCATAGATGAGTAAAGCAGTGGTATTATCAAACCGCTCCTCAAGTGGAACCAAATTAATATCAACCACTGTTCTTTCCTGATTTTGACTATCGGCACTTGCACCAACTATGACCACCTGACTCTGCTCCAAATAGATTCCTTCAGCAATCTCAATCTCTAGCTGGTTAACAAGAGGAAAAACAGTATAAAGTGATACATCTAAAAGAAGTTTGACTTTCATTGGTAGAACACAACCACATGTTGAACCAAAGGGAGTGGAAGTAAATGGCTCTGCACAAATTTGACCACAATCTGCCAGGTTCATTAACCCCAAAAAAAAAAAAAAAAAATTAGTTTTTGAAGCAATTCATGAAGATAAAAAACTGCAGAATAAGTAAACACATGTAGTTTAAAAGAAGACATTTTCTTTTTTAATAGGGAACAGAATGTAATAAATAATGTCATGCTGAAGCAGAAACAAGTGACAGGAGTCTGGATTTGCAAAGCAGAGGCTCAATGCCCTTGAATCCATTCGGCGCAAACCTCAAAAGGTACATTGTTGGAACTGGAAGGTTCGTGAGTATTCAGGTCAGCAAAGTTGAAATCTTTGATTAGCAAAGTTTTTACTAATAGTATGAGTAAAGAGTATATAACTATTAAGAAGGATGCAACTCCACACAAGGCAAATAGTTTAGAACTGAATGTGAAATATTACCTGGGGTCCTAGACGGAGATGGGGAAATTGCTTGAGTCCTCACTCGATGATGACCATGATGCTGTCTTTGCCTAGAGTAACCAGTTGCACTGGCAATAGGACCTTAAATTGAGCAATTCTAGATCAGTGAGAGATGAAAACTTTAACTATTGATACATGAGAATGACCAACCCAACTACCTTGAACCGGTGGAGAAGCAGCAGGTGCTGCTGGTAGATCCATAAGTGGCGTAAACTGTCCCAGATGTGGTGCTATCAATGGGGCAAATGAAGCCCCCGTCAGCACTGACCTAACTGTGAATTTGTAGAACAATGAAACTCTACAGTATTAGTACATTACTATTAAAAATAAGACTAGATAGTTGAGCAAAAATCATATAGTTTACTACTAACAGATATCAGGGAGATGCTAATTCACTTGATTGGTTATTTACATATTGGTAAGTAAAATGAAACTTCCAAAACTGAAAAATTAGAAATACATTAGAGAATTTGCAATCTTACCATGTTCCACTAAACCTTTCCTCGAGAGAGACTGCTGACTCGGCAATAGAGCAGGAGAAAGATAGATGGGTTGTAATTGAATCCCTGAATGAGAAGTTAGGCTTTTTGTTATCATGATAATTATTTTTAAAAAAAATGAAGAGAGATGATGGTATAAGGAAGATTTTATGAAATGCAAGACTTTTATATAGACATTCTCCACAATTTGCTTAACTATTTGGCACAATCAAGTATTAGAAAAACAATTAACATAAATGTAAAATTATAAAAATTGACAAATTAAAAGCTAACAAGGGAAACTTCTAGCGAACATTAAAAACTTCGGCATTTCCATGCACCAGCAATCAATGAACTCCAGCGCAATGTCTTCTGACTAGAAATAACTGACAAGTTCATATACATTATAAGCTAATTGAACAAAATACAAATCAATTGCACTTTTCCAGGTGCACTTTTAATGTGCTCATGTTATGATTTTACTAGATTGCTTCTTTGCTATAGTTTTAAGAATTATTATAGCAATCCTTGTCAATTGAACAAGACAAATAAATGTTTTCAACAAGTGCAAACTTGATAAACAGCGTGAAAGCTAGCCTATACAGGGCAAATTCCGCCGGGGCTTGAAGGAGCATAAAAGGAGAACCAACATTGCCAATTGAGCAAGACAAATAAATGTATCTTCATTGCACCTGGTAAACCTCCAGCCAATATATTCTCGTGCGCAAAAAAAGCATTCACCTTGGTGTTAAAGGTTAAAGCATTCCTATCCCCTATGTGTAGTTCCACACAAACAGAGCATATGCTTGGGAAACTATAGTAGCAAACCAACTAAACCAGTACTGTCCTTTAATTCCATACTGTCATGACTCTTGGAGGAGACGACAAACAATTCCAGCAACATAGTTCACTCAATAAAGAAAGAAAAAGAAAAGCAGCTATTATTTCGTTGACCATACTTTCCACTCCGGCCACAAACTCAAAAAGAATACAAAAAGGTCGTTCCTCAAGAATCTTTCAAAGTGCTCCACTATGTTATGAACCACTCAGAACAGCAAACATGGTAAAAATAAATAAATATAGTGAAAACAGTAGACATGGGTGAATCTTCACAAAATTACCGAGGTTAATAGAGAGCAAATTGAGCAGCAGAAGAAGAAAGGGAAGCACTAAGGTAGTAGGCATCTTCATTCTCTAGCACACAATTTCCAAACAGCCTCGTCAATACCAAAGCCCGCAACACTCGAATTGGGCGCGCCGGAGTTCTCTAGGGTAGCGGCACAGTACCATTTCCCCCGGCCAACAAAACCCTCCATGAGCTTCCTTACAAGATTGCATGTCTTTACTCACCAACGAAGCAAGTAAAATCACAACAAAATTAAACCTCAGCTCATAAAAACAACAATGCGGGTTCTTTCCTCAAGTAATTTACTCTTTATCTCTTCGGATCCAATAAATTTGCTAGAGATCTGGACAATTTACACAGAAAAAAAGGGAATATGTTTCCACGTGAGTAAAGCTAGCCAGCTTACTTCTGTTTACAAAAGATTACAGATCTTGAAAAAGAGATTTGGCAATGCAGAAAGCGCGCAGGTAAAGATCTTGCAGTCGAGTGAAGTGAAGTGATAGAGTTCAGCGACAAGATTTAGAGGGAAGAGAGAGAAGGTGTTTGTGGGGGAAAGTGATAGAGGGAAAAAAAGGCGTTGTGTGGAGTGAAGGAAAGGGGTCGCTTTATTGCCAATGTAGCCTCCAGCACTCCGTCTTTCGGCCCTTTCTTACATGTTTGGAACGCGGTCCGAAAGCCGCGTGCTGTCTACGTACCAATCGAATAATTATTTCATTAAAATTTTCTTCGTACTACTTACCAAATTCGTGTCTTAATGGGCCAATAACCAATACTAATAAAAATGATGATATATTATTTAGTAAAATCTATATATAACTTAGATTGTTCTTGCCCTTGCTTTTAGGATAAGTAGAGTGTTTTATAATTAATTTTTTTATATAACATTGCGAATACAATAAATTCTTAAAATATATTACTATTATAATATATTATTTATTTTATACTTATTAAAATGACACGTTATAATAACTAATGTATATAATTATATATTTTTTGATCGAATAAATATTGTTTGATTGTTATTTAATTATTATTTCAATGATTACTTAACATAACATTGAAATGATAATATATACTTTTGCTATTAATACTTGTATTTAATGAATAAATGCATTATAATAATATATATTATTAATAAATATTCCACTTGAATAAATGTAATACAAAAATTTAACAATATTATAATACATATAACAATATGTTATCATATCACTTGCATAATTTATTAACAATGTGTTTTTAAATATAACACATGTATAAGAAAAAAAAATCAATAGAAAGGGAAAAATAATTTGTTATAACATTAGAGATACGAAGAGTGTATGTTTGATAATAATATTAAATATTTAAAATTAATTAGTTTATTAAATAATTATGTAATTAAATATATTTAATAATATTAATTATTTAACTAATTTTGATAGATAGACTATTGATATCAATTAATTCATTAAAATATATTAAATTCTTATTATAAATTTTAATTGAATTGATAGTTATATAAATATAAAATATGAATAGGTTAAATTTTTTATTATTTATTTAATATAAATTGCAATAAAAATATAATGTAAAAAATAATTAATTTTTAAAAAATGTTAACTTTAATCAAATGATGCTTAAGCATTACTTTTTTTTTATTTTTGTTCTCACATATAATATATAGATGAAATATAATTATTTTATATATAAACGAATACTACTATACATGTTAAAAATAAAATTTTACAAAAATTTACTATACTTGAATTAAAAAAATGTATCTATATTTGTCAATGCATTAAAAAAAAGAAAACAAAAAGATGAAAAAGTATATACTGTATAATGGTCAGTTGAGTCTAAATAGAGCGTAGGCTCGTGGAAACAAAATGCCGAAACGAGGAGAAGAAAGTCCAAATATTTTTTGGGAAATAAAAGAACGAGGGTGGGGCCCATCGAATTGGTCAAATTGTTCTTGACCTTTTCCCGCTTCGGATTTCGTTCACACTCGTATCGTCATCGTATTTCGCTCAAACAGTAAAATCCCTAAAAAGTCCCTGTCCCACACAGCCCGAGTCCCCAATCGTATACGCTCTGGCACACGCTAGTTATCACGTGGATGTGGTAAAGCTGCTAAATATCCCACGACGTCGTTGGTCAGTTGTCATGTGCCCCGTAGTCTTGCAGGAGGATGCCAGTGGCAGTGCCAGCTCCGCCCTCGACGCATCCTCTTCCGTACGGACTCACGCTTCCTTCATATTTGCAGCTTCGGCTGTCCTTTTTCGAGTGTTGATACAGTGTTCTTGTTAAATTTCCGAATACAAGTTCATATAAAGAAGGGAAGTTGTCGATTTGATCTTAAGGTAATTGTTTTGGTTCTCTGTTTTTTTTTTTTTTTAAATTCATTTTCACTTAGTTAGGGTATATGTTCGTTGAGTAATTGTTAGCCCGAGTCGTCTCTGATTTTCAAGTGGTTGTTCTTCAGAGAAAGCTAAACTGTGTTCACGAGGTATGCTTGTTTCAGTTTGTCTTCTTATTCTTTGAGGGTTTGTTTCGGTATGGGCGAAAATTTTGTCTGTTACTTATATACCAAAGTTTGTGCAGAAATTTTGTCGTTTCATCAGTTACAGTAGAGGGATGGCAGCTGGAGGAGAAGTGAGTGGTGGGTCGTTAAGTTTGTAAGATATTGCATTCTTGCCGCTTGTTGGTGTACCAATGGAGAATCAGATTATTGGGTCAAAAGGGGTAATTAAGAAGCATGAGTTTGTGAGGATTATTATTCAGTGTTTGCATTCTTTAGGGTATGGAAAATCAGCGGCATGTTTGGAATCTGAGTCTGGCATTTCATGCAAATCTTTAGAATTCGAGTCTCTGGAATCTCAAATTATTACTGCAAATTGGGATGATTGCATTGGGAGTATTAAAAAACTGAAGGAATTGAGTGATGATACGAGAGCTTCAGCGTTGTTTCTTGTATTTAAGCAGTGTATGTTGGAGTGTTTGAGTCGTGGGGAAAACTCTTCAGCTTTGGAGATTCTAAGGAAGCAGATTTCTGGACTGCAGGTGAACAAGGAGAACGTGCACAAACTTGCAGTTGGATTAATATCCCTGAGGGAATTGGGAGTGAGTAAGATCGACTATGGAGCTATCCAGGAATTGCGAAGAAGATTGGTAGTTGAACTGGAAAAACTGCTTCCACCACCTACCATACTTCCAGAGAGAAGGTTGGAGCATTTGGTTGAAATGGCTACTAGTGCTCAGATAGCTAACTGCGTGTATCATACTTCTGACAAGATGTCACTTTATGAAGACCACCACTGTAATCGAGACGATTTTCCAACAGAAACCGTTCAGGTGGTTTAATTGCTGTATTTTGACCTTTTCTTTTGCCTGTAAAATCTTTTAGCTAAAAGCACTTAAGGCATTATAATACAGACAAATTTGTTTGGCAAGTGTCCTTCTGATTGATGCGGATTCACTTGTTACTCTGAATTAATTGTTCTTGTCATAAAGGGTTAGATACTTGAGAGATTGTCCTATAATTTCTTGTTGAGGGGGACACTAATTTCCAAATTAAACCGGCAGCGAGTTGATTCACTCTCTAACCAATTCTATATACTTTACTTCCTTTTACAAATATGTGGTGCAAATGTCAAGTTTCTAGATGAGACCAATGCAACAGAAAATTGCAACTTCCCTAAAACCCAGCGTCTATTTCAGATAAGTTTGATTTACATGTTTATTTTCTTATCTCCTTTTTACTCGTGGATGTTTTGCTTGTAACTATAGATTCAAAAAGAAAGAGGCCTGCAAGGATATATTACTTTTTCTGTAATGCTTTCTGCATTTGAGCAATTTACATGCAGCTCTGTGGAGATTTTGAGATCTTATTGTGTAATATCTCACAATCAAGAACATTTGAATATAGAAGTGGCAGAGATAGATAATTACATAAGACGTTAGAATTTAGGATCAAGGAATGAAAATGTTTGCTAAACTTGGGCACTTCATCCTTTAGAGAAGACAAAGTTGATTATTTAATTTAGGGCTTAAATAACATAAATTTTAGTTGTTTAATCGTACGTAAAAGATGGTCGTCATTGACTTGATCTAACCCATGAGACGTGTAATGCACCTATCTCCTGATTATTGTTAAACCAACAGGAAATACTTGCCTTTCAGCAGGTGAATTAGCAGACTTTTAATTCAGCCCATCTTCAGCAGTTTCGCAATAAGCTTTTGTATTTTACTGGTTACTTGTTCTGTGTGTGTTAAGGACCAAAATGACCTTTATTCCCCTCTCTGATATGGAAAATTTTAAACGTATTTTGTTCCGAGTTCTGCTTAGACACTATGATGAGTTTTGGTTTTTCCTTGAAAAAGCATGACCAGAGATGTTCTGTGCTTTCTTACCTTTCAAATCAGCATTTATTTCACATAGAGTGACGTATAGTTGAGCAAAGCCAAATTAGGCCGGAGCCAATCCTTTGCATGATACATTAAGATACAACTGCTTTTGTGAACTAGTTTAATTCTACAACGAGGGAGAAAAGCTGGTGTGAAGGTTTTGATCTGCTTTCAAATTCTTAAAATGGGCATCCTATACTTGCTATATTATTGCAGATCTTGACTAATCATAAGAATGAAGTTTGGTTCGTTCAGTTTTCCAACAATGGGGAATACCTGGCTTCTTCATCACGCGACTGCACAGCCATTATCTGGAAGGTAAATTGAGTTTGTCCAATCAAACTTCTATTTGAAGTGTACAAGCATGTCTCTGGATGTTATTTATGGTCTGTTATCTTGGTCATTGATACATTTTTTATTGCATCTTTACATTGCTTTCCAAATAACTTTATTGCTTAAGTATTCTTGGATTCCACTCCCTCTCCCCCAGGAAATTCATTCTTGATGAGGTAAATTCAACTTTCAACGGTATTAAGACAGGATCATCGTAAACATGAAACTAGTTGTTAATATTAATTGTTTGTTTGTTTTCATTAGGAAAGGTCAAATGGGTAATTGACTTTTTATGGAAAGTTAGGTTATTCCATGTTATTGGGTCAGAGTTACATATTAACTTTTATATTAGATTTTGGTGGCTGTAATAAAGCATACAAAAGTCCTGTGCAGTCGATTCTTGCCACCACCTATTGTAGAAAATGTGCATGCATTATGCATGTCTTGTGCAGTTGAGTTGACTTCTTACAATAGATATCATCATTTTCATCTTTTGCCAGATTTTGTAAATAAAATTCAGAACTAAAAGCTATATGTAAGCCTCAACTGTCTGCATTTATTGGTCTGGATGGGTTTTGTTTCCAGCATTAATTCCACTAATTTTTCTCAGGTGCTGGAAAATGGTAAAGTAATGCAAAAACACACACTAAGAAGCCACCAAAATGCTGTCTCATTTGTAGCATGGAGCCCTGATGATTCCATGTTGCTGACATGTGGAAATATGGAGGTGCTCAAACTCTGGGATGTGGAAACAGGTATATGCAAGCACACATATGGCAGTGATAGTTTCATTGTCAGCTCATGTGCTTGGTTTCCTGATTCTAAGCGGCTCGTGTGTGGCAGCTCTGATCCTGAAAAAGGCATCTTCATGTGGGACTGTGAAGGCAATGAAATAAAAGCATGGAAGGGGATAAGGATGCCTAAAGTTACAGACCTTGCTGTAACATCTGATGGAGAAAACCTTATTGGCATTTTTTCTGAAAAAGAAATTCACATATTGAATTTGCAAACAAATACTGAGCGTGCCATTAAAGAGGAGCATTCAATCACATCACTTTCAGTATCATTGGATAGTAAGTTCTTTATTGTCAACCTCAACAGCCAAGAAATTCATCTGTGGGATGTTGCAGGGAAGTGGCAAAAACCACAGAAATATGAGGGCCACAGGCAGCAAAAGTATGTAATTCGGTCTTGCTTTGGTGGGTTGAATAGTATGTTTATTGCGAGTGGCAGTGAAGATTCTAAGGTATGATTTGATGTGTGTGCCAGTATGAAGAATATTTCAAACTTTTATTGTGTTGAAAACAAAAAGTGAAGCATTAAATACATTTTGATAATCTTCTTATGGTTTTCACAAAATAATGGATCACATAAAATCATGTTTATTAACAGGTCTACATTTGGAACCGCCAATGTCCTTACCCAATTGAAGTCCTGTCAGGCCATCTAACAACTGTAAACAGTGTGAGCTGGAATCCTAGGAGGCCTCACATGTTGGCTTCTGCTAGTGATGATCAGACAATCCGTATATGGGGCCCAAGTTGTTTCAAGTAGATACAATCTGCACAGGCTTATATGATTAGCTATAGGATCTACATGCTGTATATACATAGCTTCAATATCAATCTATTTGATTAATGACAGTTGTATAGCTTTCTATACCCTGCTTATTTTGTTGCCTCACAAAGCTGGACATTTTTAATTGCCACCCTCATTTACAGTTTCATGTATATCCTACTTCATTCTTTTAGTAAAGCTGAAACTTTTATTCTTTTAATGTCTAGATGGTTTGCTTGCTAAGTTAATTGTTTGAAAATATCATGTAGAACATGAGGGTTAACTTTTGTGCTTGGTATCAATTTGTTGTCTTTGATTGTATATATTACACCTAGTCAAGTAAATTGTTCAGATGGGTCATGCAGTCTATGCTAGGATTGTATAACTCACAGCAGATTGGTTTTGCTTCCTTGCAAATGGTCTTGGCTGGGTACAGTTCCTAAAGCTTAGTTTAGAATTATCAGGATCATTTCATCTGTAATTCTTCAGCACATTCTGCTGGTCATGCAGATCCAGACAAGAATGATCTTCATTCTTGAGCATCAACTGTTTAACCTAACTGCTTAATGAGCATTGCTGAAGAGGAGATTTGTGTAGCAAAAACACACTAGATTTGATTGTTCACTGTGATATGCTATTTCTTCTGGTTGACCTTCTTTGCTGCAATATCTTCAGGCCATGAGTTTCAGTTCAGATTATGGGTAAATTTAACTTTAAGTGAACTTAGAATGATATTTGGATAAGTTGACATCTAAATTTATTTCCACTTTTTTGGTTCATGCATTTACTTATAATTGGTTGGCTGAGTAGGTTCATAATAGGTAGTATTCATCCTTAAAGATGGCAAGAGGAAATGCAGGAGTCAAGACATGACTTTCTCTTAGGGTACCCTCATTGCTCGTAGTCTTATGGAATTTTGTTGTTATTTATTTTAATTTGGTGTGAGTTGAATTTTCAGCTTACTGTTTAGAAAGAATACTGAATTCTGAAGCTGAAGATTTTCTATTTTTTCAGGATATGGGCTGGCCCCTAAGGGAATCTATTGGTCAAGTACTGTGGGTTTTTCCTCAGAGGTCAACTATCACCAATTTCCTTCTGAAAGAAAGCTGGCTACCATATGGTATGTTATCGTGTTGATTCTTATTCCGTGATTCGCTGTATTTCAGGTAATTTCAACATGTTTGTTTTGGTCATCACACTGTCGAGACAATTGATTCTGGATATGGACATTATGTGAAGGTACTGAGTAGTCACCAGGGTTTACCAAGGGTTATATGGAAAATCTTTGTCCTAGTGTTGACTTTTACTAATTCTTCGGTTGGAACATAATCGCATGATGGTTTAGCCTTTGGGTTTTGTAACTCGATATCTATGAGAAAACTCTTTTTTAACAGTTTGAGGTTGGTGATATGAAAATGTGTATAACCCTTTTGTTTGATTAGTAGAGACTCTGACTGACTAATAACAATTGTACTCTCTCTCTCTCTCTCTCGCCATGAATGGCATGATAGTCTCATTATAGTAACGCCCCATCACATGAGTGATTTTCATCATATAGCTCTATTTTCTTAGGTCAAATGGGCATTGAGGGACTTGCATTATTGTTTGAATCAGAATAATGTTGCCTACTGTTGTGATTTTTGAATGATTAGGACCATGCTTGTACTGCTTTTCTTATCAAAACCTGTTATTAGCATTGTTCATTGCTATCAAGCTATGACCCACTTTACTCTTAAATTTCCTCAATTCATAGTTGGTATGTGCAGTGCTTAAGTCACGATCTCTACCATGCTGTTTCTCATGAGAAAATCTCAACTTGTGGCCTTTAATTAGGATGGACTATATGTTAAAACACCAAAAATGGATTAGTGGATTAGTGTCTTTCAAATCTTTCCATTAATGAAATGCCCCCTTGGTACTTCGGAAGATACTATCATATGGTTACTGTTTTAGGAGATCACTTTGTCTGCTTATTTTGCATGTAAATTGTCAAGTTATTTGCTACACACAAGGCATGCTTTACATTTCGTAACTTTTGGCAGTTTTTAGTCCATGTGAAATTTGAAGTTAACAGAGTCCTCTCTGTATATACATTCCTGGAGCTTTTGTGAATTTTGGTTCCACTTTTTCTTCCCTCGACATCTTTTGTGATTCGTGTGTCAAAAATTTATATCAAAGGAATGCTTGAGAAGGATCTGTTCAGCAGCTGAAAGCTGCCTGGAATTATATGTCGCCAGCCACTGGTTTCATCATCCCAAAGTGAAATTGTGGTTTCCTTTTCCCCTCAGGTAGAAGTAACCGATCGAACAGTGCACCCTGCACCAGAAGACCCCTCCAAGTATCCCACAATATTCAGGTACCAAAGAATATGTTAAAGGAAGAAATTTTATTATTTTTTGTTACGATAACTGACTTGGTTAGAAGATTTTTATTTTCGTACATTAAGATGATGGAGTTTGAAATTTCTGACCCTCTTTTAATCATCAGTATTAAAACGTGGAGGATTGAGACGTTTTGCACTATTCAAGAAATAGACGGCAAGACCAATCTGGTTTCCTCTCCAAAAGTTTGGCTGAGTTTTATGGAATTGGATGTCAATTGTTAACGTATTTCCATCTCCCGTGCTACCCTTGTGCATGTGTTTTGGATGTTTTCCAATTCACGTCCAAGCCATCTGCATGCAGCCAAAATTGATTTCCTTCTAGGTTATTTCTTTTTTTTTTAAATTCCCTTTTTTGAAAATAAGAAAAGAAGGTTTCATACGGTACGTGATATTATTGAATATTTTTATGCTTAGTTATTAATTTGATAATATGTTAATATTAATATAATATGTGATATGTTATTATTGATACAGTTAAAATTGTACTAAATATAATATTTTTAGAATATTTTAAAATAATTAATATTATTTTTTATATATTTAGATTTGATATAAAGTATGTTGAGATTTATATATTTTTTATTTGTATTAAGGAGAATTTAAATTTACACTTTTAAGTTATAATTTTTACTTTATTTATTGTCTGTCTTCATCTTTCTCATTTTTAGTCTGGAGGAAAGGAATTAATTTGGACGGATGAGAGGATGAACCAAAGTCAAATATGACAATTGAAGAAAAAGGGTTAAGGGAGTTAAATTTTGAGCTTGAAAAGTTGGACACTTTCAAACCTGTCTGGTTACATTAATCTAAGTGCAAAGTCAGACAAAATGGGAAAAACAGTTGGAAGAAGAAGAATGTCATCCCATTAATTTGCACAGCATAGAAAGGACAATTCAGTTGAGCAAATAGGGAGGCAGGCTGGGACCCTTTGATCAAGACACAGACCAACTTGTACTAGACTTTTACCCGAAAGAGAAAAAATGGTGGTACCACTGTGACTTTTGGTCAAAGTAAATGGCAATGCTGCATATTCCACTTCAGATATTTCTTTCTTTTCCAATCCAAAGCAAGCAAACAAACAAGTGCGACCTCACCTCACGACAAATTAGCTCCGGGGTCTTCAATAAAATTATATTCCATAAATTGACTTGATATGAAATTATATATAAATATAAAAATTATAATATAATAAAAATAAAATATATATAATATTTTATATTAAATTTAAATATATACAAATAATATATAACTGTTATGAATTATTAAAATCTTTCTTAATTAGTGGAGGTTCCACTAATTATGGATTTATGTGAATTATTAGAAGATTTTTATGGATGTCCATCATTTAGTAGAGACATCACTAATTAAAATTAGTGGAAAATGATGTATGTCATGATGTAATTCACTAATTAGAGCTCTATAAATAGAGCTATTTTCTAAGCTTGTAATACACTATTATTTTTGTGAAAGAAATATTAGTGAAAGAAATATTAGAGAAAGAATTGTGAGAGAAAGAAAGAGAGAAGTTTGAAGATAAATTCTTGTGCAAAGAATAGTTAGAATTTTCTTAATGTGTAGTGTGTAGATTTTATTCTAACACTACCCTAATTTTATAACAATAACAAGTATTATGATTTATTTTATAATATATAATATATTAAAAAATTTTCTTTAAAAGAAAGTGATAATTTGGTAGAATATCTTAATATAATAAGTAAATCAATCTGGTTAAGATAGAAGGAATATTATTAGGATAATATATTTTTTTACTCTTAGATTCTTTTTGTAAGTGAATTTTATAATGATTATAAGTGTCTAATAGTTGGAGTCAAATCTGTAATTATGTATTTATTTTTTACCGCTACCAAATCATAAGATTAGATATTTTATATCTTGTAGTGTGATAATATAAAATAAATACTTAATTTATCGTGCCAATCTCTTTTGCATCTAATGAAGTGGTGGATGGATATTTAATTATTTTTAATGCAAATGTGAACACTTTGACTTGTCTTTCTAGCATATTGCTTTTCTATTCCCTACCAAGTGATGAGATGAAATTGGCAATCGAGTAATTTCCTTCTTTATAGTGTTGGCTCATGTTTTAGAGCCTATTTGGATTGATGGCAATCGTGGGAGAGCACTTATGGAACAAATAGAAGAGACTGAGAAAGGGAATGGAATAATTCAGTTTAGAACAACAATTTTTTTTTTTTTTTTGCTTAAAAATGAGTTGAAATGAAAAGAAATCAAACGTTTTCTAATGAATTTTTATTTAAAGGTTTAAAATACTCTAATGTTTAATATAATTACATCAAATAAATAAATAAATAAATATATAATATTAAATTGTATAATTTGCTTTTCTCTCTCTTTCCTTTTTTTGAAATACTATATTTTAGTCTTTCATTTATTTTTTCTTCATATCTAACCAAAACTATAAATAATCAATACTCACTCCTCCTCGCCTTTCCTTCTTTTTTGTTCACTTTTATTCTCTATATTTTTCTCCGATCTTTCCTTTTCCTTATCCTTAATCTAGGTCCTAGAAGTCGAATAAAAATATCAATAAAGATATATTTAAACTCAAATTCATTTTAGAGTTCAAATAGTTAACAAGTCAAGCACAAGTTCGAATTGTCACACACACACACATATATATATTCAATTAATATAATTTCTATAATTAAATATATTTACCAACTTTTGAACCAAATATTAATATACTCAAAATTAGTGTTGTTGGGATCAGACCGATTCTCTCAAAAACCGTTAATTTTTTAAGAGAACTGTGTTAGACCGATCAATCCAATCGATGAACTGATAGACCGGTCAGTCCAATATTGAACCGATTTTTTTTTAAAAAAAATTAAGACAAATTTTATAATTTTTAGAGAATAAATTTAATAAATTATTTTAATGGGTTAGATTATTAGTTATAAACTAAAAATGACTATTTTTAATCATAAATTTAAATATTTATGTCTTTATGAATTTAAATTACATTATATTATTAATTAATTTTTTAAAAAAAATAATTATATTTTTAATTTTTAAATTATAATATTATCGATTCAATTACAATTAAATTATTAAATTATGAACCAA
The DNA here is from genome assembly GCA_026120185.1 of Voacanga thouarsii. Classification (NCBI taxonomy): domain Eukaryota; kingdom Viridiplantae; phylum Streptophyta; class Magnoliopsida; order Gentianales; family Apocynaceae; genus Voacanga; species Voacanga thouarsii. The sequence goes on from JANUWF010001339.1 coordinate 2,124,631, forward strand.
TAACTTTTTCGATTCAATAACCAATCTCTAAAACATTGCTCAAAATTCGAATCTAACTACTGTATTCCAATTCCAAACCACAAAAGAAAACATATAAATAAAAAAAAAAAAACGGTGCACTAGGGATAGCGAGGTTGCAGATTTCCTTGCGCGGTGGCAACTGAAATGATTGTTGCAAAAGGTGATGCTCTTTCATGATAAAAATATGAGAGTTGACCAGTCAAAGGGACATTTAGAGCCTCTTTGAAGATAAAGAAGTTAAGTTGAATATGACAGGATTGACTAATTGATTTCTCTCTTTGACTACCTTACCTTCCCTGAGTTCCCTCTCCTTCCTTTCATGCTTCAAAGCAATAATCCCACAACGAACTCTTTGACCATGAAGAAAACCAAGTGTTTTTCTAATCTGAATAACAATGCTAAGATCTGCAATAATTTAGCAGCAATAATACAAAAGAACACAAGGGTTTGTATTAGAAACAAGCTAAAACTACGAGGATGATGATGAAGACGAAGGAGAAGTTGAGTCGAATTTGTAATGCTTATCGACGGCGATGGAAACATCCCAAGTGCAACTCAGTCCCTTTGGGATTACCACGAGATCACCGGCTCCGAACTCCACTGTCTCCGATGAATTCTTCGGGTAGACTTTAACTTTCCCCCTCAGTAGATAACACGTCTCTTGTGCATCAAACTTCAGTTGGTATTTCCCCGGCGAGCAACCCCATCTGTTCAAACCGGCCAAAAAGAAAATCAATATAAAAACTGCCTTTGTAGGCGTGTTGGGAGAGAGGACGCTTACTTGGGCCAGGAGTTGATGCCCAACTCATTGAGTTGGGATTCAGATGGGTTCTTTTGCACTGTAATCCTCAGATTTGATGAACTGTCTGAGGTAGACTCTGCAGCCATAAAGTATTCACTATCTTCTCCTTCGTCCTTCTTCCTTCGTCCTCCGCCTACCTCATATGGCTCTGTGCTTTTATAGTTTACAGGGGCCTGGTATGGCCGTGGTTAGCCTGACAGGGCGAGGGGAAGGTAGCCCCAAAGGATTGCTTTTTGAGTTCGGATAGAGAAGGAATATCAAACAAGGAAAAGGAATGCAAATTTATCCACATATATAGAACATCTATAAACACAGGATTCTTCCCCTTTGGCCTTCGGTTTCCTTATAGAATCCTTTGACCTTTTTTTTGGCAGCATATAATATAATACTAAGTATGGTATCTGCTTATATTCTTAATTAGTACTAGTAATAACTACTCTTCCAAAAAAAAAAAAATCATTTACTTGTGAAATGATAAGATATAGCAATTTTTTCACTATTCATGGAACGCACGCTAAGTGAAGTTCATTAGTAATCTCAATCGTTAAAAAAGAACATAAATTATTTTAAACAAGTCTTAATTTATTAATTATGAAAAAGATAATAATTAAGTCTTCACGAACTTACAAAACGATTTTTATCTTGTATTGTCTTGCTGTCCACCTTCTTATTTTATCCATTAAATAACTTATTTTAGATGAGTAGATTGTATGGAAATATTTTTTTTAAAAACGAAATATTAATATTTACTCCAAGTAAACTACAATATTTATTTTTAATTTTATAAATTTTTATAAAATTTAAAATTATATTTATATTTTAAAAAGTTATTTTATAATTTTAGTTGGAGTACACGAAAAACTCGTAGAATACCAAAAACAGTAGTTTTACATGGTATGAATGATTTATACGTAAAGGTTCAATTTGACTCAACTTATTCTTTTTTATGTATTAAAATTTTATTACTATTATTGTTTTAATTCTTCAAGAATTCAACAGTTAATTCCTATAAATTTTAAAAGTTAAATTTTCTATAATATACCACGGCCATCGAAAGAGGCCCATAAGAGTATCAAAGGGTCTAATTTTAAAGTGATATATTTTACCTTGATGTTAAAAAAAAAAAAAAATAGCTGTAGTTGGATTGAACCTCCCCCAAATAATACCGGATTAGTAAGATAAGCCAATAGAAGTGGAGGGTAATAAAAAATAATGTGGGGTAGGATTCCACGGTTAAAGGTTGACCAAAATTATCTGACCTGACAGATTACACGTGGCAATGTTTGATTACTGACACATAGTAACGTCATCAGCCCATAAATATAATTTTTATTTTTTAAAGTAAAACAATATTAGCAGATATTTTTACTATATTTTTTTAATTTAATTTTTGTATAGCTTTCTGGCAATTTTTATTGTGGCTAATAGGAATGTTTACGTATTAGAGAATAATCAATTCGATCCGAATAATTGAATTAAAAAGAATCAAAATTAAAAAAATTTATTAACTTTTGATTTTTTTTCAAATTAAATTGTCCTAAAATTTTTTTTGTAGTATCCGATCAAAAACTGTTTCAAATTGTATTAAATCAAATAATCGAAATTAGTACAGAATGTATGTAGTCATAACTCATATATGTATATATAGAGAGAGAATATCATATGTATACATTCTATTAAGTATGAATTTATTAATATTTGAGGTTTAAGTATTCTTTTAGATAAATATATCTTTTTCAGTGGTAAATCTTTAAAACATATTAACGTATATAGTGTTAATGAAAATTACATTAACAAGCACTTGTGTTGAAATTTATAAAAATACAATAAGAGAGAGAATATTATATATATACATTCTATTACGTATGAATCTATTAATATCTAAGGTTTAAGTATTCTTTTAGATAGATGTATCTTTTTTAGTGGCAAATCTTTAAAACATATTGACGCATATAGTGCTAATAAAAATTACATTAACAAATACTTGTGTTTAAATTTATAAAAATACAAACTCGACTTATACTAAATGCTTTTCGATTTTCTTTTAATTCCCAACATGGTATGTGTATGTATACATATGTTGAAAAATGTAATATTTTTTAGGATAATATTTTAAAACTAAATTGTGCATTTTATTTATTATAATTAAAATTTATATTTAGATTATAATTAGTCAGTGCCATATAGATTGCTTTAATTTTAGTTTATAATTTTGTTTTAGGTTAAGATTTGAGAATTATTAACATATATTTTTTAAATTTATGGATAACAATATTTTTTTTTGTGAAAAATGTTTAAAAATATCCAAAAATCAAATTGGAACGGTCTTTGTCCAGTTAAAATTGAAGATCCGAATATTCATCCCGCCTAATCTCGAAATTAAAAAATTTTATCCTGTTCTATTTCGAAATTACAAATTGGGATTGATACTAAAAATATAAGAGAATCAAATTTTGAGACGATAATAGAGATTTTTAAATTTTTGAATCATCACAAACCGTGAACACCCCTAGTGGCTAATGTTTTTATATTTTTTAAGGGAAATGTTTTTACATTTTTACAGTACAAATTCACGTCATTAGGATACTAATAATGTGATTTCAATGACTTTTTAGATTTTTCTTAAGAAAAAAAAAAAAAACTCAAATCCTTAGTCGGTTTATTAATTGGACATGGACCAGCCTGATTGATTCAAATATGGGCCTTGTTACTTTAGGGCTGAACATATTTGCCAACCCAATGGCATTTGTGACACGATCCATATAGATCGCAACGGGGAGATTTTGGGAATCTCGGCTCCCCCCGCCCCCCCTCCTATATTCTGTCCCAGCCCTACCACCCTCACGGCAGCGTGGGACAGGAATCTCCGCCGGGAACAAAATCATCTCCATCCCGATCCATTCTCAATTGGGAATCCTATGGAGAAAAAATCTCAATTATAATTAAAAACTTAAGTAAGTAGAAAAAAATAACTATATTAAAAATTTTAATAAACTCACAAAAAAAATGAAATTTTAAAATAGAATTTAAGATAACAAATAAAATATGTCAAAGTATAACATTAATATTAATAAATTATAATAAAATATATATATATAGAGAGAGAGAGGTGCATTTAAATGTATATAATGCTCGTAAAATTAGAAAATAAATATAGCAAAATTACCAGAGATTGCCCCCATAGCCTTAAGATTTCTTGATTTCCTATTCATTTGATTTTGAGTGTTTCATATTGAAGTATAACATACTTCAGTTATGTATACTGTTGTAAAAAATATAATGTATAAAGTACATAAAAATAAGGTTTATAAACTGTTTTTTCATACTTATATAAACGTAGTATTTATAAATCATGTATTTTAAAAATTTATATTTTTATAAATAGTGTAAATAATACTACTATATAAGAGACTATTTTTAATATAATGACATGTGAAGGTTACTTAGATATTTTTCTTTATAAAAAGACAAATATTTATATAAACTTAAATTTTAATAATTATTTTGCAACACATACAATTGTATATTATATATTTTAAAAGTAAAAAAAAAAATTTATATAACTCTTGAAGTTGGGGTCTAGCAAGTATTTTCCAATTCAGAAGGCAACCAGATCGAGACTATTGGGTCTTACAATTTCACGTAGCCCACAAGAAGTTTTACCCATCCGCGGATGTTCTTCGAAACCAAAACCTTGATGGGCTTTCTCCATAATTGACTTCACATATTTTTTGGGCCGGGGCAGTTTTGAAAAATTAAAGAATAATTGACCTTATTGTTGTAAATATTTAAATTAGTGGAAGCTCCACTAATTATGAATTTATGTGAATTATTAAGAAATTAGTGAAAGCTCCACTAATTATAAATTTTTATGGATGTCCATCATTTAGTGCAGACACCATTAATTAAGATTAGTGGAAGATGATGTATTCCACTAATTAAGAGCTCTATAAATAGAACTATTCTCTAAATTTGTAATACATCATCATTTTGTAAAAGAATTGTGAGAAAATTGTGAGAAAAAGAAAGAGAAAAGTTTGAAGAAAATCTTGTGCAAAAATAGTTAGAGTTTTTTTAGTGTGTAGTGTTTAGATTTATTCTAACACTACCTAAATTTTATAACACGTTATCAGCACGAGTCTCTGTCGTTATTAAAGCCAGAAGATAGATACACATTTATTAATCTCTATGGCTAACCTTACTAACCTCGAATGTGTAACCTTTGATATTGTTGAAAAAATTATATGTCATACAGAAATGCATCTAAATGCTGAAAAAAAAATATCCATATGTCCTGTGGGCAATTTAAATTTGACCACCTGAAGATGGTCGTATTACCAACTGCACGGTATAAATGATTGCACATGAAGTTGCAAAATTTTAAAACCATGAATGAATATGGCTCCGCGATGTATCAACTTACATCTTAATTAAAATTATGCGGAGAAAAAGTTACTGATAAAGATATATGGGAGAAGACATTCTCCATCTTTCATGCCTCGAATATTGTCCTGCAGCAATAATATCGAGAAAAAGGGTATACACAGATTTAATTACTGCATTTATCATTGCAGAGAAAAATAATGAGTTATTATTGAAAAATTATGAAACTAGACCAACTGGCTCAACAGCACTCCCAGAAGTGAATGATGTTGGCTCTGCAGAAGCCATTGTTATAGTCGTAGTTGTGGCAGTGGCCGTGGTTATGGTCATTGACACACTCGATATTTTCCTTAGCATAGAGCAATACTGGCTACATGAAGTGGAACGAAAAAGATAATAAGGGAAAATGATATTTCCATTAATAATAAGTATCATATCTTTGAGATGTTACATTCGAATGTCAATATATACTATATTACTGCTAACAGTTTATAAAAAAAAATCTATCTCCTTTTGATCATAAGTCTTGTGTTCACTTACATTTCCTTTATTCATCTCACTGGTGTCACATGAACTTGAGGATGTATGCTTGTAATTGCTCTTTTTCAATTGAGCTGACAAATTGAGGATGAATGTTTGTAGTTGTTCTCTTTCCATATTTGCATTAGAGGAAGATAAACAGGTAGCAATTATGGATTTCAGTTCTTCTTCTTCGGCATCCTCCTTCTCTTCCTTCTCCCTTAGGCCAGTATCTAGACTAGCAGCAGAATTAGTCGTGACGTTATTGTGCAATAAGTCTTGGGATTTTCTCATCCCCTTAAAATTTTTATTATATTTGGCCTTGAAGCATGCTTATCTCAATTTTTGTGTTTGGTTCTCCAACTGCGTATTATGACTTTATTCCACTAACTTCTTCCCACATTCCAATATCTCAATGGCTTCTCTTAACTTATGTCCTCCTTCGTCTCTATTTCGCTCCTGTAAATCGAAGTGGTATCATCGATGAAGATACATTCATTCAAATCATTATTTACTTATAAATATTTCATAATTTCAACAAATTACAAGTGTGTGTGTGTGTGTGTGTGTGTGTATGTGTGAGAACCTGGACATTCTTAATTAGGGTCACCAAGCTTATCTACTTTCTGTGAGGCCATCGACGAATTCCTAACTCCTTACATTTGTTCTTGAGAGGGGTTAAACCAATATTCAGTTATTTGGCTGCGCTCTTGATTGGCAGGTAAAAGTATTGCGAAATAGTTTCTTTTGATAGTGTCTTGTAACTATTGCCCTTCACCTTTCTCTGCCTCCGAATCCTCCCATTCTCTATAGGAATTTTATCTGCAATAATATCTTGAACTTCGATATTATGCATTTCATGGGTCCTCACTCCAAATTCATTACCAAGACCACTCATTATTTTCTCCTAAAAAAGGAAAAACAATATTAGTAAAGGTAATATCATGCAAAATCTATGTTTGAATGTATGATAACCTTGAATCATATTCTGACTTTGTTCAAAATCCATTAGGGAGTAGAAAGGATCATGCACAAGCATATCCTCATTCAGAGGAACAACATCAAAAGCAGTTTCTTGAATGGGTAGATCAACAGCATCAAAAGCAGTCTCTTGAATGAGTAGATCAAATTGAAAATTCAAAGAAGCATGTCCAGAACTACCACTGATTTATATCATAACAAACCAAAAGAGAGTTTAATTTCATTATTTCATTATTAAGCACGCTAAAAAAAAGGGGGAGCCCTCAAAAGTAGCTCACCTGAAATTAGACGGAAGCAGTTGGCTTGAAAAATTAGGCGAAAGCGGTTGGTTTGGAAAGGAAAATAGATCAAAATCTTCTGCATTAGACCTGACATTAGGCAAAAGCGGTTGACTTAGAAAAAAAACACATCAAAATCTTCTACGTTAGAAACCAAGTCAAAATTTGACCATATCTCAAATGAATTACAAGTCTCCATATCTACTTTAAGGTTTTTTGTTTTTTTTTTTATGTTTACTAATTGTTGATGATTGAGATATATATCGATACACATACACACGCACACACACACACACACACACACACATATATATATATATATATATATATATCTATCTGTACGAGGAAGAAGAAGAGGTAGATGATAGATAGAGGGATGGAGGAAAAGAAAAGACAAGGAAGAAGGGGAAAAGATGATACCGGGAAGAGTAAAAAAAAAAAAGATCTTGTCATCATGTTCTTACATTTATTTTTCTTTTCCCTTATTCTCTTGTGAAATCATTATTTCCTAAATTAGGGGGAGAACAGAAACAGTATAAGAAAGATCTTAATTGGACAACATCATTAAATTATATTGATCCGCGTATAAGCGCGTGTGAACTTGAAGTTCAAAAGATAATTCTTTTGCAAAGTATTGCAAATCCAAATCAAATGCCAGACACTTTTGTTGACTCCAGAAGAGTTACAAAATGGCATATTCCAACTATAAATACTCATATTCGAATTGAAGTTCTAGCAGAACAAAAGATTATACCTATAGCTGCTAAGCCAAAAGCATGCCAGAAGCATGACCGACCTTTTAGTTTTAAAGATAAAAATTATCGAAAGAAAAGAGGATTAAATGATCCAAATGTTCATAGTGAATTTCTATCAATTATACCACTTCCAATAGAAGTTGGGATTGGATAGAAACAATTATTGATAATATGTTTGCATACAATATATCTCTTAATGTTACATATGATAATGATGATCCTGAACCAATATCAGTTAATGAATGTCGGTATAGAAAATATTGGCTACAATGGAAAGATGCAATTCAATCGGAGTTAAATGCACTGACACAATGTAAAGTCTTCGGACCTGCAGTGTGAACACCAGAATGTGTAAAACCTGTTGGTTACGAATGGATATTTGTGAGAAAGTGCAATGAAAATAATGAAATCATACGAGATAAAGCACGGTTAGTAGCCCAATATTTTTTCACAAAGATCAGGTATTGGTTATAATGAAATTTATTCTCCTATTGTTGATGTTATTACACTCCAATATCTTATCAGTTTGACAGTGTATGAAAAGATAGATATGCGCCTATTAGATGTTGTCACTGCTTACTTATATGGAAATTTAGAAAATGATGTTTATATGAAAATCTCCGAAATATTTCATATGCCTGAAGCATATAAATATTATTCTCGTGAAAATTACTCCATCAAGTTACAGAAATCATTATATGGCTTGAAGCAATTTGGGCGCATGTGATTCAATTGTCTTAGTGAATATTTATTGAAATCAGGATTTACAAATGACCAGGTATGTCCATGTGTTTTTATTAAGAAACATGGTTCTAAATTTGTGATATATGTTGATGATATTAATCTTATTAGAATTCCTAAATAGCTCCACGAAACAATTGATTATTCGACATCAAGGATATTGGTAAAATTACATTTTGCCATGATTTACAAATTGAACATTTGGCAAGTTTCATAGTCAACATATACATCAAAAGTTCTAAAAAGCTTTTACATGGATAAAGCACATCCATTGAGTATTCTAATGATCGTCCAGTCATTAGATGTGAAGAAATATTTTGACCTCAAGAAGACGATGAAGAACTCCTTGGTCCTGAAGTACTATATTTCAGTGCAATTGATGCATTGATGTATTTTGCTAACAATACATGATCTGATATTATATTTGATGTCAATTTATTAGCAAGATTTAATTCTTCACCAACACGACGACATTGAAATGGAATTAAACAAGTCATTCAATATCTTCAAACAACTACTTCTTCAAATCATGCTGAAAGTATAACCATTTATGAAGCAAGTAGAGAATGTGTATAGTTACGATTAATGATTCATGATATCCGAGAAAGTTGTGGATTGTCATCTATCAAAGATATTCCAACTCCTCTTTATGAAGACAATGCAGCTTACATAGCTTAAATATGAGGAGAATATATTAAAGGAGATTGGACAAAATATATTTCACCAAAATTCTTCTTTACTCATGAACTCCAGAAGAAATGTGAAATTGATGTGCTACAAATTCGGTCATGTGACAACCTCGCAGATATTTTCACGAAGACTTTACTGACTGCAATATTTGAGAAGTTGAGATATAAAATCGATATGCGTCGATTTAAAGATTTAAAGGAATCATCTCATTAGGGGGAGTAATAAACAGACATATAAAATAGTGTATTCTTTTTCCTTCATTAGATTTTTTTCCCACTGAATTTTTATCTAGTAAGGTTTTAACGAGATATATTCTTTATGTAATGGATGGATATCCAAGGGGGAGTGTTGTAAATATTTGAATTAATGAAAACTCCACTAATTATGAATTTATGTGAATCATTAAGGAATTAGTGGAAGCTCCACTAATTAATGGAAACTCTACTAATTATGAATTTTCATAGATGTCCATCATTTAGTGGAAACACCACTAATTAAGATTAGTGAAAAATGATGTATTCCACTAATTAAGAACTCTATAAATAGAGCTATTCTCTAAACTTGTAATACACCATCATTTTGTGAAAGAATTGTGAGAAAATTGTGAAAAAAAAGAGAGAGAGAAGTTTGAAGAAATTTTTGTGCAAAAATAGTTAGAGTTTTTTTAGTGTGTAGTGTATAAATTTTATTCTAATACTATCCAAATTTTATAACATTTATGTAATTGTTGCAATTAAATTTTACGAATGACTATTTTGATATTTTTTATGTTTATAAGATTAAATTAAATAAAATAATATTTAAGAAATTTAATGGAGATAATTATATATTTTTAAAAATTAATTGAGAAGAAGGTGGTAAAGTATAAATTAGGTCTGACAAATGCTGTCTAGTAAATAGTTATTGGGTGAGGGCCTCACTCTCAGACACCACGATAAGGCATTATTTACAAGATAACAATTTGTCGGTCCTCAGTGTCGCTCTATCTCTTCAAACCTCAATGTTTGCAGGAAAAGAAGATGAAAAAAATTAATGGGGGTAAGTTAATAATAATGATAACAATAATAATAAAATTTTTAATTTCGAAAGGAAAAAAAAACAAAAAAAAGAGGAGCGGTAACGCTTGGGAGCCTCTCTGGAGCGGGGAGGATATCCCAACCCTGTTGGGAAGAAGGTGATAAGTATAAAAGGACAGGGTGTTATGCTCACTGTCTACTCGCTGATCGTCGGTCCTCACTCTCACTCTTCTGGTCTGTATTCGACGGTCGATTTGTGGTCGTAAACTCAGACGGAGTCATGCCTACACAAGGTCAAGTCATTACCTGCAAAGGTACTCTCTCCCTCTCTCTCTGTGGATATGGTTCTAGTTTGCAGATTTGGAAACCCTAAGCTGATTGTGGTGTTTTCGGTTTTGGAAAATCAAATCAAAATGAAATGTAAAAGCGGCCGTGGCCTGGGAACCCAACAAGCCGTTGGTGATCGAAGACGTGCAGGTGGCTCCGCCACAAGCCGGTGAAGTTCGAATCAAGATACTCTTCACGGCTCTATGCCACACCGATGCTTACACTTGGAGTGGGAAGGTATGCTACGTGCTCTAATGACTAAAGAAAGTTAAGCTGTGTTTGCCTGCAGCAAGTGCTGATTTATTTGTTGAAATTGTAATTTTGCTTTTTCTGATAATGATTGCTCTTAGGGTTGAACTTTGGATAGCTGAGCTTATTATAAAGAAAAGATGTCTTGTTTAATTAGAGATCTGATGCCTTCTGTGTCTTGCACTCCAAATATTGTCCTTTAGAGCTTATTCTTTGATGTTACGCTTGAGCTATGATTTGCTGCTAGTTTGAAGTTCTTCTGAAGATTAGCACCATATTTCATACTGATTGAGCATCAATTTCAAAGGTTCATTGTTGTTTTTATGATATAAGACTAGTACAATGATTTAGTTGCAATTTGACTACAATGCTTTGGTCTATTGTTCTATTTTCTCTCACTTTGAGATCTAACTGTTATTTTATTTTGTTTGAAGGATCCTGAGGGTCTTTTCCCCTGTATTCTTGGTCATGAGGCTGCTGGGTATGTTACCTTATTGATGTCATGGGATCTTTTGGGGGGTTTTCCCCATTTGCATTTTTTTTTAAGAGGGGGGAAGGGGTTGGAATTTGCTCTTGCTGCACGAGGAAAATTAATTCAATGTTTGCTTGGTTTTTTTGCTTATGGAAATTGCAGAATAGTTGAAAGTGTTGGTGAAGGGGTTACAGAGGTCCAGCAGGGCGACCATGTGATACCTTGTTATCAGGCAGAATGCAGGGAATGCAAGTTCTGTAAATCAGGAAAGACCAACCTCTGTGGCAAAGTAAGGGGTGCTACAGGAGCTGGAGTTATGATGAATGATTGTAAGAGTCGTTTCTCTATTAATGGGAAACCCATATATCATTTCATGGGTACTTCAACATTTAGTCAGTACACCGTTGTCCATGATGTCAGTGTTGCAAAAATTGATCAGCAAGCTCCTTTGGAGAAAGTATGTCTTTTGGGTTGTGGAGTTCCAACTGGTAAAGTTTCTTTCTCACTCACTACATATCCACTGTTCTGTTTTCTGATGGCATTAGACATGTGGCTGTCTTCCACTTCAGCTTTGTGTTGACTGTTGATACTGTACGTGAATGAAATCTTAATTGGCCAGTGATTTTAGAAATTGATTAGAAAATCATTATTTTGGTGTTTCATGGCTGGAAAAATTTCCTTCATGTGCCTGAAAAAGGAAAGCTGACTTTATTCTTCTCTTTTTTCCCATGAGGTTTGCTGTGTGTATTTCTTCTCATGTTTTGGAGTCATTGTGTTTGTAGTAGATTGAAATGGGACCTTTAGCTGTCAAAATAGTGGTTGAAACTTTCTTCACTGGAATTTACAGGGCATTTCATCATTTTTTTGGAAGAAGATTTTTACCTGATTACCCTGGCTTATTTTGGGATTGAGTTGTGATGGCCACTCTATTGGATTCACTTTGATTTTCTCAAATTCCAAAGTCTAATCTTCTAACTTTCCAACACTTCCTTCAGTTGGCGTGCATTTGAGTATTTATATCTGGGGAGGAAACTGCAGTCGATTAAAATGTAATGTGTGCTTAACTAGGCCTGTTATGAAATATTTAGGTCTTGGAGCAGTTTGGAACACTGCAAAGGTTGAACCAGGTTCCATTGTTGCTGTTTTTGGCCTTGGCACTGTGGGGCTTGCTGTAAGTACTTGAGCCAAAACCTTTTCTGGACAAGTATTTTCTGACTTTTCAGAACCCTTCCAAATGCCAGTTCTCCCCTTTTAGTACTAAAACTTAGCATTATGTTCTTACTAATACCCAAAGTAACTGAACTATTACTTTACAGGTTGCAGAAGGTGCAAAAGCTGCTGGTGCTTCCAGAATTATCGGGATAGATATTGATAACAAGAAGTGGGATACAGGTAAAATTATCACATCAATCTTCTCATTGTCTTTCATTAGAATATAACTAATACCAAGCGAAGTCCACTTTCTCGCAATCTGTTTATTATGCTGAATAATGTTCAAAGTGTGGTATATACCAACATCTGATGAGGGCATGGTGGCATAAATGGTTCTGGCCTTGAGGGATCATTTGGTTTTGGGTTAATAAACATTATCAACTAAGTTTGTTAAAATTCCTGTTTCAGTCTTTTTGCAGAATTTTTTCAAAATCATTTAAAGTTTTTATTTCTTCTTTTTTTTACCATCAAATATTTAAGTTGCTGTAAGAGTATATTCTTTTTGCATGAACTTTCAGTTTTAAGCAGCATTTTTATCTGCATGGTCCAGTTTTCCATTAAAGAGAATATTTGTTGAAGAGAAGGTGAACAAACGCTCAAATTCCACAATGGAGTTTTGGTCTTGATCAATTATAGATTTCTTCAGATTCTATGTGGCTTCAGAAGTTTATCAGATAGTAATCCTTTTTTGGTATATACACTGGAAAATTATAGTGATGAAGGTATATTTTATCTTCAACTGTGAAACCTCATAAAAGTGTATGTTTGCATCATAAAATCCTAAAAGCTTTCCTCTGAGGACTATTCATTATAAACGAGAGTGCTGCCACATAAACTGGGGATGTATTAGTTGGTACTGTTTGCAAGCCATGTCTGGCAGTTGGTTGAACTGAGGTGAAGTCTCAATCTATTTTATTTATCAATTGTGTATGCAGCAAAGAATTTTGGTGTGACTGAATTTATCAACCCTAAAGACCATGATAAACCTATACAACAGATTATCGTGGATCAAACAGATGGTGGGGTTGATTATAGTTTTGAGTGCATTGGAAATGTTTCTGTTATGAGATCTGCCTTGGAGTGCTGCCACAAGGTAAATTTTGCTAGAATTGGCATCTTAATTTTCACTCATATGCTTTTATGGATATGTGCAAGAGACTGACATTCATGGTGTACACTCACAAAGGGCTGGGGAACATCAGTTATTGTGGGTGTTGCAGCATCTGGTCAAGAGATAAGTACCCGTCCATTTCAGCTGGTGACTGGTCGCGTCTGGAAGGGAACAGCATTCGGTGGTTTCAAGAGTCGCTCACAAGTGCCTTGGCTTGTAGACAAGTATATGAAGAAGGTACATACCCTTGAGTATTCCAGTTGCTTTATGTTCCTTTCTTCGTTTGTCTTCAATTACTCAAGCATCTTTCCCATCATTCTGCAGGAAATCAAGGTTGATGAGTACATCACCCACAATCTGACATTTAAGGACATAAATAAAGCTTTTGAGCTGATGCATGAAGGAGATTGCCTTCGTGTTGTGCTTGATTTGCACGTCTAAGCGTAACCAGGCTGGTGTCTTGTTTTAAGTTGATCGGGATCATGCTCGACAACGAGCAATCCTTCATTTTGCTTGTTTGTAGTAGAAAGAAGGAAAGTAAAGAAACTCTACTCATGAATCACTAAGTAATAAAATATTTGCTTCGTTTTGCCATGCTTAATTTCTGCGATGTTGCGCTTCCCTCCCCGAGCGGATTTTGCAGATGGTTGCAGATTTTAAAAGGTAGAATCTTATTGCATACGAAGACCGCGAAGCGGGAGAATTAATTCCTGGTACGAATAGGTTTCAGATAGAACGGAAGGGGTTCCGCATGAGTGTGCTATGGGCTGAGGATGTAGGACGAAAAGATAGCCTCGGTTTAATAGTTTATTATGCTTCAAAATTTTCTCATAAGACCATTGAAAACACCGCTGCCACGGTTTTCTTGATACATGAAATCAACCAAAATATAAATTAGAACCAAAGACATCCTGCTTCTTGGTCACCAACTGTCGCTTAAGAGACTAAAATAAGGCCTATAAAAATCGAAACATAAAAATGGCTCAGGTGTTTCTAGTAGTTAAAATTCATTATTATTATTATTATTATTATTATTATTATTATTATTCCAACCACCCCCAACAAAGCCTATGCTGATGATGACGATGATTATTATTATTTATTATTTTTTGATCAAAACGTAAATATTGTATATTAATCAAAAGAGATGTACAGGGAGTTATTATTAGGAAACAGACATTCTGTTTAGAAAGGACCAAATACATATAAATTCGAACATTGCATTCATATAACGACAAAATATTGGGATATAAAATAAATAAAGCTATTTTGACTGTATTAACGATGTACTCCCGAGTGGAAAGCAACGTTCTCAAAGAGAATCCTATGCTTGGCGTTCGAAAACATATAAAGTATATACTGTAGTAGCCAAGCCGAACACATGAGTTTGGACGGCTCTCTCTGGCCTCTTTATTTATTTAACCATTTGACCGCACCGTGTACCGTGGAGATTGTTCTAGCCGGCCTGACCCATCGTTAAATGTCGGCCCACACATGGCTCAACAGGGGACATGCAAAAATACAGATGTTGCAGTGAGTCTGGCTGCCTCTGGCACAACAGACAAAGAGGGTTGTCAGTGACAAAACGTAGCAAATCCACTGTCCTGAGTTTGCCAATAATACTTAACCAAAGGACAAAAGCATGTTTTGGCTTTAATGCATTATGCCGGACTATCTTAGGCAATGAAGTTTGGATTTCAATTCCCTTACACAGCTATGGCAAAATTCCTTCCTTACGTTGTGTCTCTGATTACTCAATGGCTCTATGGAAACTAGAAACGCAGCAGCAGCAAGGGCATCCGAAATCATTCAGATTCCTAAATATCTGGGCTGATCATAGGAACAGTCGCTGGCACCAAATAGTACATCTTGTCTAACAGGTTAAAACAGCCTTTAAAGCAAGTTCCGAGGATTAAACAGAAAGGAGTTTTCACAACTCTCGAACAGAGTCTCGGAAGCCAATAAAACAGTGGAATTACTGCAGCAACAATTGAAAGAGGCAAGGACACAGGCTTGGCGACTAGTAGAGGCCGAATTATGTATGTACCGATACTTATCTAAGTCCAAACATGCGGCCAAAGGGGACCGTTGTCCAAAATACTTATCAAACGGAACGCACAGAAAAATTTCATTGCTTCAGTGAATCTGCCAAATGGTTACCAGGACATCCTACCTACAGCTGAATTTGTTCTGTAAAAAACCTAGAACAAAGCAATGTCAAGATGAGGCCACTAATTAGCTTCAATGCCTTTAGAACCATACTAAAGCGTCTGCCCAGATGGCTTCAATGCTTATTTTTTAAAAGAAATGTTGGATTACAATGGAATCATGTGACTATAGCACTGGTTCTGAAGAGTGGTCATGTGAACGAAGTGGGGAATTATCGTCCTATCTCCTGTTGTAATGTTTTGTACAAAATTATTTCTAAGACTCAAGACGGTGGTTGAGCACATTGTTGACCCAGCCCAAGCTGCTTTTATAGGGGAAAGGCTCCTGGCGGATAACACATTACTATTATTACAGGAGTACGGTTAATCGGTTCAGGAAGGGAAGAAATACTTCCTTGTATCCTAAATAGCACTGTATCTTTGGCGTGGGTGACTTGATCAATATGCAACCTCCGGAGGAGCCCAATTTCCAGATTTGAACTCTCTGTAGAAGTTGGACTTCCTTGAAACAACATAAAATACTGCAAAACATAACCCCCCAGGGAAACATCAAATGAAAGTGAAACCTAATAACATCACATTCCAATATCTGAGGGAAAATCACAAACCTGGAATCCCAGGAACAACAAAATTTTGCTCCTTCAGGACATCATATAGTCGTCTCCTTTCATTTACTTTGACCCATGTTGGCCCCTGACCTGAAAAGCATTAAAATATGAACACATCTTATCTTACGAGGACATGTATACACTGCAGCGAAACAAATTGAGGGGTCTGCACAAACCGGCAATTGCATTCTCAGTTTAATCCTGCATAAAGGGTAAATCAACTAACTTCTGATTTACTCATTGTTCTTCCAAATGGATTTGCTCAGCGAAGTATTCAGTCAAAAGCTAAATTCATTGAGCTGGAAGCTATCTCAAGAGAGAAATTTACTCACTTAATCAAATGGAGTTGGGAGAAGGGGCGTAGGGGGGAGGGGAAGGTTGTTAATTTAGATGCGGATTTCCTGCTAAATATAGCCATTGTTAACACTATCTCACAGAATTGTCATTGTTCATTGATTGATTGATTCCTCTTTGTTGATAAAAGCACACTTCTGATTACAAGCCTAATTATCCTCAGTTGGCATTATAGGGCAGGAGCAGGTACCCGAAATTACACAAAATGGGATATCACTCGATTGCCTATTGGAATAGGAGAAACATATCACCTGCAACAATTTCATTGGTTGATTTATCAGCCGCATCATTCTCCTCACTGCCAAACTTCTCCAGATTAGAGGCAGCAGTCCCCTCCAAGAGATATCGAAAAACTTCTCTCTTAGATAGGCAAACTCCAGAACCAGCCTGCTCAATCACGATTCAGATTATACCATTAGGAGACTAACAAAAGAGTACACAGCATATCGGATCTGATGCAGAGATACAAAATACAAACACATTTCAGGTGCAACAGCTTCAAGTATTTCTCAATGTTCCTCCAGTTTAAAAATATAATGCCTCAAAAGCCACATAATAACTGTTCAAGTTTCCAAAAGCTTGGCTCAAGGGAAAAAACAAGGTCTGCATCTATTAAATAACAACAAACTGTGTTTATGAGAAAGAACCATATTAGGACTGTTTTCTTTTGTATGAAATTTCCACAGCCTTTATCTTATCTTAAGAAGAAAAAAGAAGAGGCATGAAGCATGGAGAAGAAGGAATGAATATTTAAAGGGTAAGGCCTGGTACCGCTTCACTGTGACCAAGAAGGTGAGATTGAGTAGACTGAAATAACCTCCTTTCATGTCAAGGTTTGTCACATACCTAGCTCACCCTAAATCTTGAACTGGCAGAATACTAATGCAGGGGATTTGCCATTACTACTAGTATGCCACTTTAGAATGGTAATGTTTGTATCACTGATCACAGCTTTGTTATACAATCTACTCTAACAAAGTTTTAGAGTGATTTTATTTTTTAATTTCTTGGGTGATTCATCCAAAAACTGTTAGAAAAAGAAAGAAAAAGAAATCCATAAAATTCAACATATGAATATCGCTGGAAAGGCAACATTAAACCATCCCCAGATAGGGAACAGCTTTCACAATAAGAAACAACATTAAAATATCATTTGAAAGTTTCTGACAATTCATCAGATTATAAAGAGAAAATCAGAGAGCTATCACAGTAAACCATAAACAGAAAGCATGTAAAATTCACTTCTCATTGTTTAAAGTAGTTTATTCATTGCCCATTGGTCTTAAACTTTCTTTTGGTCAAACAAAAGTCATCTTCAAGATGAAATAAAATGCATACCTCATAATACAACTCTATTGCATCAAGTGTATAGGCATGTTCCGTGTCCCATGGCAGAGGAGGACCACTTTCTGAAAACATGTATTGAAGCTAAGGATCACAAAAGATGCCCTCAAATCAAGCAACGTAGCACATGGATTAGTGATGCATGTCTCAGAATGTTAAGTAGAATATAAGCTGAAACCAACCCAAAATAGCATCTATCTATAAAGGATATTGTGTCAAGATGTATAGTAAACATGTCAATCTCACAAAAGTCCTCAACCATGTCGCTGTACAAGGCCTCTGCATACAGAAAAAGAACAGGCCAGTGGAGGATATTATCTTTGTCTAAAAATGGCTTTTTCAATCCAGTGAGTTCTTGGTACATTGCCTTCCCCATTTTCAACTTTCTGTCCTCAAATGCAGAGACAAGATCCTACACAGATTCAACAGAAAAGGTTAAAGCCTTGCCTACCATTGAAAAAAGGTTATTTGGCTGCACAGAGAAGGAGAAATTTCAGACCTTAGCAGCTGCGACAGCCTTGGAAACTAAAGACTCATGGCGTTCATGCCCTGACCTCTGTAGATCAATTTGCCTAGCTAGCTTCTTCAGTTCTTCATTATCTGGTGACTGCTCGAGCCCTTTATTACAATAGGAATTTGCTTCAGCCAACAGATTCAAAGATAATGATGCTTTGACTGCTCTATAAAGTGCCTGAAAAATCAATACATTCTAAGCATAGAATACCCACGACAGCGAAGTTCAGAAAGACAACACATATTTTAGGCAACTATGCCTGATAGGAACATGGACTTACAGACAACAACCTTAACATTTGTGGGGCAAAGTTTGATTGCATCCTCAGCATCCTGGAGAGCACGTCTATAATTTCCTAAGAGTAAATTAACATGGGCTCTGTTCGAATAAAGAGTTGACTGCCCTGCATCATCCAAAGCCTTCTGATTTATACCTCTGGTGTAACAATCAATAGCATCTGAATAGTGCTTTTTCCCCATCTTGACGTATTCATTGCCCTTTTCCTACAAATCGAACGACACAGTATAACTTCTTTTAATTCATAGTATGAAATATTCCAAATTAAACTTTGGCAAAGGAATAAAATAGTCCTTAAACAAGAAAAAGGAAATCATCTTGTCCGAATAGAAAAACAAGAGTAACTTAATCCAGCATTTAAATGAATTTTATGTCTAAAAGATTGAAAATTTATATAATTCCCAACCCTCACCCCCCCCCACCCCCCGGCGGCAATACGCCCAGGCTGCAACGACCTGTCTTCATAGATTTTCCAATTAAACTTGATAGGAACTTCGAGAATGATATATTTAGAAAAAGTAAGGTAATGGGAGCGACCTTGAGTTCAATAGCCGCAGATTCTTTGAGGGCTGAGATTGCTTCAAGGTCTGCAGCTTCGGTGTCTGTTTTGGGTTCCGAACCCGCCTCCATCCAAAGTGCCATTCTGCTGCTTTATTCTATTACGAGCACAGCTGATTGATGTTGCCGCAAGTACTCCACCGGACTAGACGAAGAGGAAGACCCTACGATTTCGCGAAGCGCTTGTGTTAGAAGTTTCCGATTGTCAGAATGGCGGCAGTGAAGAGCGAAGCATCTAAAGCCGTTGGGAATCTGTGGGCCGATTTTCTCTACTTGATCGGAGGCCCACCGTTGATCCATATGAGCAATCTTTGGGCTGTCTTCATCCATATGAGTCCAATCTTTGGCTGTCTTGATGTGGTTCTGTTTGTTTCAATAGAGAATTCCATTGAGCCGGTTCTTGAAGTCCCCCCCACCCCCCCCCGGTGTGCAGTGATATCACTGTACCACATATGAATTAAATCTTAGGAAGCCGGGATGTAAATCAAATGTAAGAACTATTAAGAGTATATTTATCAACAGGCATCGTCCGAATATTTTATTTTTATCGAAATTTAAATCATTCTCGTTTAAAAGAATTTCTTATAATTTGATTGCTGTTGAATTTCCTGAATTTTATTTTATTCGTGCAATTGGGCTTGCTGGTGGTTTGGCTCTATGTTGAAGGTCAAATATTGATTGCAAACAATAGTTTGATTAATTGTCTGATATTTGGTGGTAAACTTGGTTCTCCTTGGCAATTTACTAGTGTGTATGATCCTTGTGTTCACTCTCATAAACAACAGTTTTGGACTAATCTCTTAACTATTGGTCAGGGTTTTTCTGGACCTTGGTTGATCTTGGGGGATTTCAATAGCATTATCCTCTCTTCGAAAAAACAAGGTGAATGCCCTCTGCTGCATCGGGGGATTTAGCTCTTTTGTTGATTCTACTGGATTAATTGATTTGGGGTTCTCTGATTTTTCATTTACTTGGAATAATAAAACAGCAGAATCTACAGGAAATGAAGAGTGAACACTAGCTCGGACTTATATATAGCACCAAAAGCACCTAAGGTAGTTAGTGTAGGTCGATGAGAGAGATCTTTCCTATAAAAGAACTGCCCTTCTTCAAGTTCCAACGTTACAATCTTTGACAGATAGGGGCATGGGTCAAGCAAGGGAGAGAACGAGGCTTTCTAGAGCAAGGCCTTGACTTACTAAACAAAGATACGTAAAGCAGGAACTTGACCCTTATTAGTAAGGGTTGCTATCGAGTGAGAGTGGAATCAGTTCAAGACCATTCCCAGGTATGTCTAGACAGGGGTCTTGTAAATGCACCCTGGCGTATGTTGTTTCCTTAGACATCTGTTTCGCATCTTACAGCTCTCTCCTCAGATCATAAGCCTCTCTTCCCAATGATATAGTCTTGTCTGCACGGTCAATTCCTGGTCAGGGTTCACCTCCTAATACTCTGACATCCAGTATTAAGAATGCAAAAATTGTTACTAAATCATGGAATAAATTGGTGTTTGGTCTCATTCAGCAGAAGATAGTGGTGATCCGTAAAAAGATCGATGTCCTTCAGTCTCTTCCCCAATCCTCCTTTGTCTTGGAAAATAAACGCTTTCTTCAGGAAGCTTTGGATGAACAATTAAAAAGAGAAGAACTTCTTTGGTGGAATGGTTGGTAGAGGGTATACTCTTCCACTTTTCAACCATTGTTCATAGAAGACATAATCATAGAGATTCTCTTTTACCTAAAAATGAGGAATGGCGGACAAATTGGAATGATATAGGTCACATTTATAAGCACCTTGGGCAGGGATAATAACTCTATCCAACAAAGATTTGATACGATCTATCAAAATTTTTGGGATGACCTTATAAATGACATTATTGTCTCTTCTTCTACTTCTACTGAAATACATGACTAAATCATTATCTAGCAAAAAAAAAAAAAAAGAAAGAAAAAACTATTATTTTGTTTTTTATTTTCAAGTTTCTTAATAATCAAAAGTAATTTTTTAAAAAAATCTTAAAAGCAGCTTTGTCATATCAGCTTTTTTAGCTTTTTCTTATGCTATATAGAAAATAATTCAAAAAAAATTAACTTAATAATCACTTTTAACATAGATTATCTTCGAGCTAGGTAATTCATTTTGCTCATTAGCTACTAACAAATTTTTTACAAATATTATTTCTTGAGACAAGTGAAATTCAGGAGTGGATACAATAAATTTACCATTCAATAACTAACATACCTGGTATCTGCTGAATCATATGCCACCGATTATGGACAGTGTTTTATGGAATCTTTCACCTAAACCTCTGTGCATTAACCTTTTTAGGCTGCAATTGCTGTCATGAGGCACGAAAACACAAGCAAAGATGACAATAGTTAAGGTTCATAAAGTCAGCGAGAGCTCACTCAGCCTACATCAGTATCATTTATCCAGCAAATTTGAGTTGAAAATAATCAGAAATGAAAGGGATTCCTGCTGAGCTAGCAAAACGGAACAGAAGCACCCATCCAAAAGAGCATTTGGGTTGCAGTTGCACTGCTTAAAGACACCTTAAGGTGAAAGAAGTTGAGGTTCCGAATCCTTACCATCTGTGGCTTCCAATTGGCCTAAATCACCTGGGATGAACGAAAACTGAAGTGCCATCAAGCATTTCAGTGCCCCATTTGTAATCCTGACAAGTAACCATAGCAAAAGCTGTTTCTATGAATGAAATTCAACCGTTCTGAATATGAAAAGTCAAAATTTATCTGTTCACAAACACTGCAACATGCAACTCAATCCAAATCCTAGCTAATAGATTAACCCATTGTATACTCCTAGAACTTCTTTCCACTCGTACCAAAAAACCAAATTGCATTAGCAAGCATTGCAAAATCAAGCCAAAAGTATATCTCAGAAACCTCTGACTAGTGGACATGCTGAGTCCACAATAATCATTAGATATTAGATGGATGTACAATTGTACAAATGATGCTTGCCTCTGTACAGGAATTTTCAACTGTGCCTCATTTAGAACATTTCTATCCCAAACATCAAATTCGAATAAACTAAGCTAAGGCAGCAGAAAAGTATACACTGCAGTCACCCATTCTAAAACAGGGATTCAGACAATTGAAGGTCAACCTGCATTTTCGGCATTTGCAAACATCTAGAAGTCATACAGGAGGCCACCATCCATGGGAGCAGATTCTGGGGAGAATAGATTGCAACCAGGAGACATAGGAATATCAAAAGCTTCCAAAGCATACTTCTCTTCCAAACTCCACGTGTTGAACTGGAAGTCCACTGCGTGAGGATTAGAACTTGCAGACAACTGTGCAGGCTCCTCTCTCAGTATCGCACTATGAAGCTGTGTGCTTTCTACAGGAAGAGATTGGCTGTTCTGGCTCGTCAGAGTATCCTGATTAAAGTTGACATCATCAGAACTCAAATGCATTAGGTTGAATCCACTTTGCACATCATTTGGTACAGGCCCAAAAAGTTGTGGTTGATAAGATGATGGATTCTGTAAGGCACGATTAGTATCAGGCTGAAAGGAGACAACTGCCTGAGCAGGGGCACGACCTTCAGAAGAGTAGTTGACATTACCATGGGAGATTACCAGCGTATCAGAAGGCACTACATTTTGGCTGGTTCTTCCCACATGCAGCTGGGAAGCTGCTTGGGGTTGCAAAGGCATTAGATTTTCAAAGGTACTGCCCCACCGTTGCTGGGGGGCTACCCCAGGCACTGTGGGCATCGAATTTACAAAGTTGCTGCCCCTACATGTCTGAGAGGAAAGTTGTGGAGGAGGAGCTGCTGGGGTTGCCTCTACATCACTGCTAAGTATTTGTGAAGATACTTGAGATTGCGAAGGTGCGAAATTTCCAAATCCATTGCTTATAGGTGACCAAGTTGGAGAATTGGGGACTGGATGAGTGGGAAGTCCTCCAAAATTTGCCTGATTGGAGCCTTGATGGGTACTCAACATTGGATTCCCTCCGACTCTCGGGTTTTGCCACCTCGAGACAGGGGTTGGGTGAGGAACCGCTGAGTTTGAATTTACACTGCCACTATGTATTTGATAAGATATTTGAGGTTGTGAAGGTGCATGATTTCCAATTCCATTCCTTCTGGGTAACCAAGTTGGTGAATTGGGCACTGAATGGGCAGCAACTCCAAAATTTGCCTGGTTAGAGCCTTGATACATATTTAACATTGAATTCCCTCCGGCTCTTGGATCTTGCCACCCTGACCCAGGGCTATGATCCCTGGAGAACTGACACCCATATTTGTTTCTAGATGAATCCTTGCCAGATCTATTAGTGGCCAATACACCTCCTACCATTCCTGGCCTCTTGAAAGGTACACGTTGAGAAATAAACTGATTTCCTGCATGACTAACATTCTGCCTCTGCAGGTGACGGGACAACAAATGTGACTGAAATTTGTTACTGAGATCACATTGAGATTCCTGAGTCCTTGCAGGCATTACACTGTTTTGTGTGCCAACATTGATGGGACAAGGCTGGCTTGCAGGTAGCTCCTGATTATAAACCAAAATGTTATTAGGCAATGAAGAAACCTGGTTGGTAGGAGTTAATCCCAGCGCAGAAACCAATGGTGGAGCTTTGCAACTTGTCTTTAAACCTTTTCTCTGAGCTTTCCAGAACTCATCCTTTTCAGTAGCATGGCAATGGTCAACACTGGAAACACCATTGCCCCAATGAACACATGGAGCAACCAAGTCACAAACATAACAGTGGCACTGAAATTGAGAAATTTTTAAATCAAAAACTTGAGTTGGAAATTTAAATCAACTAGATGAACCCTATAACGAGAAAATTAACGAAGTAAATGTCACCTGATCACAGTGCATTTCGTGTGGAGTAGAATTGAAGGGGAATTTAACACAAAGATGCCGAGCATGAGGATAATCTCTACATGCAACCTGCAACAAGAACAAATTTAAAACTACAGGAAAGAAAGGTCAAAGAAAGTTCCCATATATTTGATGCATTAGATAACATTCAAACCCCACAAAGAAACTCCTAGTGTGACAAACTGAAACAGGTGATCCAGTAAAATACAGCGGAGGTGAAACATAAGGTAGGAATAATTTCATACAATGTCATACATTTATTACACAAGTCAAAATAGATTCAAAATCTCAAACAGCAGATATGACATGGAACCATGATCAACAAAGCAGATGGAGAGAACTTTCAGGAATCATAACCTAAAAAAACTAATTGAAGCTGAAAAGATAAATTGTTCCCTCCTTTGTTTGGGTGTGTACTGCGAAGGAAAGAAAAAAAGAAGTTTTTGTGACAGAGACCAAGCCAACTTCAGGCATCAGATCTCTAACAAAAGTAGAAATGCGCCTTACCAGATGCAGAGAACCTCATTTTTTGTTTAATACACTAGTATGACATCATCTTAGCCACATATGCCAGGCAAACTTCATTCCATAATAGCTAACATTTTTACCTTCTCTTCTCAATTAACATAACATTGAGACTGAGCATGTCCAGGTCACAAAGCTGCACCAATAAAGTTTTCACAACACATTAACAGGCTTGTACACGTTCCATGTTCCTTCTGAAAATTTGTAATACCCAGATTTGTTTCTCACAAAAGTAACCGGAAGCAAATACATATTCCTAGTAGTATCCATACCTGTGGAAATCTTCCAAATAAGTAAGATAGAGAGTAACTAAAAATTCAGAAAATTTTTACTAAATGAATATTCACAAACTGAATGGTATTTTTCTGCATCTCATCTTTTATATGCTTGTGCAGCTGTAACTGCATTTCATTCTTTCCATTCCATTCCTCTCCTCTCTTCTTTTTTATTTTTATTTTTATTTTTTTATGTTTCCCTGATTCTTCCTATTCCACTAGCTGTTCAAACCACCGATTGCTTCTGTCCCAACTGGAAATTAATCAACCGAACAATACAAGCATCCAACATGACGAGCTTTATTGCCAATAATACAAAAAATTCTTTGTTTCTCAGACCTTTTGCTGTTTTGCACTCAATTCAGGGCGATGACAGAAAGCCAAACAAACATAAAAAAACATCCAAGTATAGAAGTGCAATTTACTCACGGAAACAATCAAGAATGCTCGAACCAAGAATTTTAAATGCACACTGAAGCTAGTCAGAATCAACACCAATCCCACTACTAATACGTGCAACAAGAGGAGTGGTTGAAGGAAAAGAATGAAAATCGCATACCTGACCCTTTTCCCCAACGATGCACAAGTCATCAGAATCTTCCCCTGCATCATTCTCAATAGCGAGGGTTTTGTCTGGGTCTCCGTCCAAAACCACACAGTCGTCGTCGTCGCCATCCTCCTCCTCATTATCTACACATCTCACAAAAGACCTAGCAACCCGCTGTTTCGGGTTGGAAATGACTTCACCGACAACCAACACCTCATCAGAATCATCCATTTTCTTGTCCACCTCACCCAAAATCTCCGATATCCAGTCGCTATCATCTCGACCACCCCCATCACAGGTCAGCCTGCTCTCCCCCAACCCCACCTCCTCGTCCGAACTTATATCCAGTATAGTCCTCTTCGGATCATCCATCCAATAAACGCCAAATTCTTTGTCCTTCCTATTATTTCGTCTCAAATTTCAAGAATTCCAAGGAGAAGAAGACCAAGAGTCAGAAAGAAAATTTCAACTACATATGATTCAGCAAACCAGAAAAAGTAATCTTTTGCCCAAATTACGAGAACAAAAAGAAAAAAATATGGCAAAGATTAAAAGGGTGTAGAAAAAACATTGAAATTTGATGTGGGTTGTGAATGATCCTGTTAGGGTATGGCCAAAAAGGATAGTAACAAGAGAGAGAAGCTGAGTAAGAGAAGTCTGCAAATGTTAAGTGAGAGTAGTCAAATTCTTGGTGGTGAAATTATAAACTCTAATAGATACTGGAATTGAGTGTTCTTGAATTAGATTGAGCAAGAGCAGTCTCGAAAGCGAACGAGCTGCAGAGAAGATTGAAAAAACCAAGGACTATCAGCTCTGCTCCTGAAACTGATATACTCGGTTTGTTGCGTCACTGAGTCCGGTCTATCTGAGTCATCGGTTCACTGGACTGGCCCGGTTGCCGCCAGAGGGTTTTATCAATCCGTTTGGACCACGTACGAAATTATTTTACAATCTAAATTAAAATTTATAAAAAACTGATAACTGTAATAACGTATTAAAATTTTTTTAATAAAACGATAAAATATCATTTTTATTATCTTAAATTTATTTATTAAATCATATGTAATATTTATATAATTATATATAATAATATTTATGAATATCAATCTAAATCAAATTAAAATTTTACATTAATTTAAAATAATAATAATTTTTATAATTTTTATTTTTAAAAATAATTATACACTCACAATATGTTATTTTTTTTCATTTTAAACTTCACTTCATCTTACATATTAATATTTTTTATTATATTTTTACAAATTCATTTCAATTTAATACTACTATATATTTACAACCAAAATATTCATAAATCATCTCAATTCAACTGTGCGAGCAAATCCAACCCGGCCTAGACTGCCGCAGACTCGCAGAGTGGACCCCATTTGCTTGCATCAACTTTTTTTTTTTTTTTTTTTCCCTCCGCATGTTTTAGCTGTTTGGGCTGTTTCCAATTTCTACAACTCGGGTTGACGCTTGACTTGACTCGAGTTTACTTTGTCGTGTGTGTGTTCTTTTTTTAACGAAATTTTAAACTGTTATAAGCAAAGTTTTTTTAAATGAAAATAAATCATAAATTTTATTTTTAACATTTAAATCTTTATTTTTAAAAACAAATTTTTAATTTTTACAATAAACCTCATAACTTTGTAAATAATAAAGATAAGGTCGTAATTTACTTCTAATCAAATAATATTTTAAATATCTGTTAATATAAGATATTTAAATTCAAAAGATATTTTGTTTATTCTAACAAAAAATACATAATTAATTAAACAATTATAATTACTCGAATGAATAAGGACTTATCATAAATTCAACTATTTTTATGTAATTAAAGAACTATTGTTTGAATTTAAAAAAATTAGTGAAAAACAGTGCATATTGAATGAGTTACAAAGCAATGTTTTCAGAATCGAACCGGTCATCAAATCGAAAAAGTTATTGGTTTATAGTTTAATAGTCTAATCGTAATTAGATCG
Source organism: Voacanga thouarsii (assembly GCA_026120185.1). NCBI lineage: Eukaryota > Viridiplantae > Streptophyta > Magnoliopsida > Gentianales > Apocynaceae > Voacanga > Voacanga thouarsii. Next base: position 2,152,224 of record JANUWF010001339.1, read on the forward strand.
TAATTGAATCGTAATTGAACCGGTAATATTATAATTTAAAAAATTAAAAATATAATTATTTTTAAAAGAAAATTGATCAATAATATAGTATAATTTAAGTCCATAAAGATATAAATATTCAAATTCATGGTTAAAAGTAATCATTTTTAGTTTATTGATAATAATCTAACATATTAAAGTAGTTTATTAAATTATATAATTTAATTTGTCCTCCAAAAATTATAAAATTTGCCCCAATTTTTTTTAAAAGAAACCGATTTTATCGGTTGGACCAATCGGTCCAATACAATTCTCTGAAAATTCACCGATTTTTAAAAGAATCGATCTGAATGATCAGATCGGACCGATTGTTTGGATCGGTTCACGATACGATCGGTCGGACCGATCGGTCCGGCCCGGTCCAAACAACAGTGCTACAAAGAGCTCTTGAAGCAATACATGGTAATGTCTAAGAAGTTGCAGTGAGTTTTCATTGTGACACTTGGCAACATCTTTTTATAACACGTAACACGTTCAAATTTAAGTGAGTTTAAAAAAAAAATCTCTAAAAGCTCATCTCAATTCATTGATTTAGATGATTTCATATGAATTATATCTAAATCTATCTATATATTATAGTAATTAGTAAGCACTTAACAAGGTTTTGAAAATCATAAAATTATAAATAAAAAGTTATCTGTTTGACGCGTTTTGTGTTGCGTCTTTTCGTACAACGTATGAATACCAAATTAACTGTTAGATGGAAGACAATTAATGGATTTAGCAATTGAATACTTTGGATTCTACTACTATATTGTCGTGTTAAATGAACTTTTGTCAAATACTAATATTATAGTAATAAATATTTATTATTGTAAATTTAATTCTAAATAAAATCAAGAAAATAAAATATAAAAATTAGAAATTAAAGAAATTATATGAGAAGAGATAAATGAGAAAAATATTTAGATTCAAATTATTCTCATTTTTCATTTACATAAGATCCTATTTATATAAATTTAGATACATCATCTAAAAGGATAAGAAATGAATATAATAAATACAATCTTATTTTATTCATCAATAACCTTATAAAAACGAACAGTCTCATTTATCTTCAAGATAAATAGATAGTTTCGAAAAAATGAACAGGCACTTTATTATTTTTATAAGGGCAAAATATATCAGCCACCCTTGAACTTTCACAAATTTTGATTTTCACCCTTAAACTTTCACAAATTTTGATTTTAGCCCTCGAACTTTTAAAACACCTAAAAAATAGCACCTTCAACAATAAAAGCTCAAGTACAATACAAAATTACCAAATTTTAGCTCTCATTTTCCCATTTTTAATTTCTAAAATATTATTCTTTAACGTTCGAGGGTGAAAATCAAAATTTGTGAAAGTTTAAGGGTGGCTGACATATTTTGCCCTTTTTATAATACTCCTTCTTGTATGCTCATTTTCAAGCTTTTGGAAATCTCTCGTTAAAAATTGTGTGGGGAGTACACTTTTCATTTTAGAAGGAATACTATTTTATTAAAAACCTAACTAAGAAAAAACTCAACAAGAAAAAAACTTTAGTTAGCAAAAAGCATACAATATACATACACCCCATAGCATCTTCAATATGTCTTCATATTTTTCAACTGATACATTATAGTTTTATATACTAATTTTTCAAATGAAACTGTTGGCAATATCTTAGTGAATAAATCTGCTAGATTATCACATCTATTTCACCTCTCTTATGAAGTTCATGAGTAAAAAAACAAAAAAAATGGTACAATATATTTCGTCCTATCTTTTTTAATATATTCACCTCTTAATTGAGCTATACAAGCTGCATTATCTTTATAAAGAGGTGCTATATTTCATTTTCAGAAGGTAAATCACAGTTTTCTCAAATATAATGGATAATAGATCCCAACCACACACATTTTCGACTTGCTTCATGAATAATAATAATTTATGCATAATTTGAAGAAGTAGCTGCTATAAATTATTTTGTAGAATGCCAGGATATAGCAGTACCACTACATGTAAATAAAAGCCAGTTTGCGAATGTGCTTTATATGGATCAAATAGATAACTAGCATCTGCATAACCAATCAATATCGAGTTGGTTTTATTTGAATAAAGTAATCTTAGATTCATTGTCCCTTGGAGATATCTTAGGACATACTTAATATCATTCCAATATCGTCGTGTTATTAATAACTTACATTAGTGCACCAATTACACTGAAATATGGTACTTCTGGACCAATAAGTTCATCATCTAATGACTTGATGACTATTGAAATACTCAATGAATATGCTTTATCCATGTAAAATCTCTTCAAAACTTTAGTTGTATATATTGATTGCTAAATAAAAATACCATCTTTCAAATATTTTATTTGTAGACCAAGATAAAATTTGGTGCTTTTAAAATTTTTAATTTTAAATTCTTGTTTCAGGCTCTCTCTTGTCTCTTGGAACTCTTCTAGAGTTTTAATAAGGTTTATAATAATAATTTCTACATAATTAGAAGAAGTAGCTGCTATAAATTATTTTGTAGAATGCTAGGATATAGCAGTACCACTACATGTAAATAAAAGTCAGTTTGCGAATGTGCTTTATATGGATCAAATAGATAACTAGCATCTGCATAACCAATCAATATCGAGTTGGTTTTATTTGAATAAAGTAATCTTAGATTCATTGTCCCTTGGAGATATCTTAGGACATACTTAATATCATTCCAATATCGTCGTGTTATTAATAACATACATTAGTGCACCAATTACACTGAAATATGGTACTTCTGGACCAATAAGTTCATCATCTAATGACTTGATGACTATTGAAATACTCAATGAATATGCTTTATCCATGTAAAATCTCTTCAAAACTTTAGTTGTATATATTGATTGCTAAATAAAAATACCATCTTTCAAATATTTTATTTGTAGACCAAGATAAAATTTGGTGCTTTTAAAATTTTTAATTTTAAATTTTTGTTTCAGGCTCTCTCTTGTCTCTTGGAACTCTTCTAGAGTTTCAATAAGGTTGATATCATCAGCATATATAACAAGTCTAACAAAACCAGACCTAAATTTCTTAATAAATATATATGAATATATTTGATCATTTTTATATCATGATCTTAATAAATAGGGCAAACTATATTGGTAACCCTCTAATTATTATGAAATATAACTTTTGCCCTTCAACTAAAAAAAGTATAAAATACTTCCTCAAAATATTTAATTGTCCAAATCTTACCATTTTGTTAGTTGACCAATGTCAACTGACAATTCTGTTAATTTTTATGGCATTTTAGTAATTTTTTACACTTTATATTAAAATATATTATGGACAAATTATTATGGTAACCCCCCAACTATTGATTTATCTAGCTTTTGCTCTCCAATTAAAAAAATTGTAAAACAATTTCTCGAATTTTCTAATCATCCAAATCTTATTCGTTAGTCAACTGACAATTTCGTTAATTTTAAGTGTATTTCAGTAATTTTATATTTTAATTAAAAATTTTATTTTATTTATATTTATTTTGAAATAATTTTTTATCTTTTCCTTTCTTTTCTTCTTTCTCACTCTGGTTACTACTACAATTCCACTTCTACCGGAATTGTAGAAACCCAATTCTTCTATATGCATTTTAGAAATAAAGTGGGTTGATCATCTTGCATAGAAGTTAGTAGTGAGTTCAAACTTGAACAAATAAGTGAAGGTAGTGCTCCCAAATGGGGGTTTCGTGGCCGAGGCTGAAACAATAATAGTCCCTCTCATGGAACATTGTAATTTTAAAAAAGAAACAACAATTGGAAATAAATTTCATAATTTGACATGCGAAGAATGTTTCCGATAGTGTACTCCTCTTTGTCAACAGTGAATGAAACTGCATTAATAATCTTCGTATCCCTTTCATAAGAAACCCAACAAATTATCAAATTATAAATTCAAAATAAATAAAAAAATTTCAGTGACTGAGTAAAAAAAAAGATACCAAAAAAATCACTATTATACTCACTAAGAATTAAAAGATTACTTTTTGACACCTTCTGGGACAACAAATCGCTCGTAATGTTAGGGAGTGTTCATGGCTGCAGACTTCCGTTAATCTCCTACTGCTTCAGACTACCAAGAAAGGAGAAAAGGTAAAAGAAGAGTCGGTAGTGCTTGGACTAGTGGCCTATTGGATTGATGTCTATCGCTAACAAGAAGCTTAAGATTCATGTCATGTATATGACACGCAACTGGTTTTGTCGGTGTGAATAAACAAATTATTGGGAATCTAAGAACAATAATAATAGTGTGGCAAACAAAGTAAAATTGGAATTATTGCCTAAAAGCAAAGGCCATAAGTTAATTAAAGAAAAACAAACCCCTAAATAGCAGTGTTGCTGCTCTAGCTTTGACATAATTGACAACGATCTCCAACTTCTAGCTGTAAAACGATCCACCCGCTTCGTTTCCAAGATGCATTTGGAAGAATTGGGTTCTCCAATTCCAGTGAATGTAGAATTACAGCGGCAACAAAGAGCGAGTAAGAATAGGAGAAAATTGGAAAAAGAAAAGAAAGAAAAAAAAATCAAGATTACAAAATTATTTAAAAATAAGTAAAATAATATATTTTAAATGAAAAAAATAAAATTATCGAAATACTCTTAAAATTTAACGGAATTGTCAGTTGACCAATGGACAAGATTTGGACAATTAGAAAGTTTGATAAACTATTTTATACTTTTTTTTAATTGGAAGGCAAAAGTTAAATATACCAATAGTTGAGAGGCTATCAGAATAGTTTGTCTATAATATATTTTAGTATAAAATGTAAAGAATTACCAAAATATCACTAACAATTATCAAAAATGTCAACAGATGGAATTGCAACATTTGGACTATTAAAAAGTTCAAGGAAGCATTTTACGTTTTTTTAGTTGAAGGACAAAAGTTGGATTTCGTAATAGTTGAAGAGTTATCATAACAATTTTCCCTAATAAATATTCACTAAGGCTATTATACCATATGCGTCCAAACTGTTTTAAGCTATACAATGACTTTTGTAATTTAATGGAATAATTTTCATAAGAACCATAATTATATACTTCAGGCATACTCAATCATTCTGAAGTTTTAATATAAATATTATTATCAAGGTACTCATATAAATAAGCAATCACAACATCTATTAGACACATTCAATCTTTTCACGTACTACTAAACTCATAAGATATCAGAGTTTAATTGCATCTACTATGAGTGAATATGTCTCATTGTAATTAATATCCGATTTTTGTGAAAGTCTTGTGCCACAAGTCATGCTTTATATCTTACAACATAATTATTTTCATTCCGCTTTCGTACAAGCACCCATTTATAACCAATAGGTTTACACCTTCTGGTGTTCGGACTACAGGTCTAAAACCCTCACCTTTTGCAAGTGAGTTTAACTTTAATTGAATCACATCTTTCTATTTTGATTAATCATTTATTTGACGACATTCTTCAATTGATGTTGATTCAAGATCCTTATAATCTTTTAATACATCAAGTGCTATATTATATGTAAAAACATCATCAACAGTTATTTCCATCTGATTCCACCTTCTGCCAGAAGTCATATAATTGGTGGACATCTTATTACTCTTTTCACTATTTTCAAATATTTAAATCTTTTCATCAGTTGTCACTTGGTCCTTATTTTCTAATTTTTCAATTTGTTCATTTTGTTCATTTAATCATATTTTCTTTCAACGTTTTTTATCTTTTAAAATTCTAGTTTAGTTGTATTTGTGCACAAATCCAAATAATTCAATGATGTTGTTTAGGCAAGCTATTTTTTATGTGGTTTATGTTATCCCCCTAATTTAGAAAATATAATTTCATCAAAATGACAATCAGCAAATCTTGTTGTGAATATATCACCTATCAATAGTTCAATATATCTAATTATAGAAGGAGAATCATGTCCAACATATATTCCCAATCTTCTTTAAGGACTTATTTTAGTACATTGATTTGGTGTTATCGGAATATATACAATACACCAAAACATTCATAAACGAGCAATATTTAACTGTGAACCAAAACCCAATTGCAAGTGAGAGAATTTATAATAACTTATTGGCTTTATACGCACAAGTATTGCAACATGCAAAATAGCATATCCCCAAGCAAATGTATGGAGATTTATTCTCATTAATAATGGTATACCAATTAATTATAATATTTTAATGAATGATTCAGTTAGATCATTCTGAGTATGAACATGAGTTACTAGATGTTCAATAGTAATGTCAATCGACATGCAATAAACATAAAAGGTTTTGAAAGAATATTATCCAACATTATCTAGATGGATTTTTAATAGGATAATCTAAAAATTACGCTCGTAAGTAAGTTATTTAGGCAAACAATCTCGCAGACGTCAGGTTGCAAATTAATAGTAAATTGACATGCGACCATTGAGTCGATGCATCAATTAAAATTATAAAGTATCTAATTGCCCACATAGTGGATGAATTGATCCATATATATCACCATGAATTTGTTGTTGGGATGTATACCCTCTTAGATTAAGTTTCTAATATGATTTTGACTTATATTAATAACAGTATTTTTTTTAAAGAAATTATTTGTGAAATTTTCTTTATATTTGTGCACGATTTTATTAGAAAAGACACATTGTGTTTAAATAAATTATTCATTTGAATGGAGATCTTTCACAGTAAGGTATGGACCATAGGATACTTAACACATAAACTATTGTTCATAACCGAATAATGAGAATGAAAATCTCATAATGGTAAGGTTATTGTATTATAAATCTAAATAGGGGATATCTTATATTTAGCCAATGAGTAATCTTCTCATTTCATAACATAAACATATTTCAAATACATAGAACATGATCTGTAATAGTGGTTTATAAAAGTATTATGTGATAGAAACCTAAACTACTACTGTTACAGCATGAACTTGTACTCTACAACTTGAGTATGAGTTGGTGGTCTGACGAAATTGGAAGCGTATGCTTTGATATATTATAGTTGAGGTTCTTTAGAAATACTAATATACTTATATGTTAGGTATATGTAATTAGTTAGTCAAGACAGACTTGTACAATATAGTGTCTAGACTATATTGCCCATTGTAGTTGTCTGAATGATCTGATTATCCAAGGCTCTAAAGAACATGACTTGGATATTAGCTTTAGGGTAGCTCCCTTGGAAAGCAAAAATATTCTAAGAAGTCATGGATCATTGGACTAGAAGCCTAAGGATGGTAGATGTCTTTTAGAGAGGTGTTAGTACACTCTTTCCTCTTTAAATGCACGGCGGTGTGTAAAGGAGTATTTTAGTCATTTCACATGTAGATCGAAGACATAACTAAGGCATTATTGTCCTTAGGGTCAATATTTTCTTATGGTGATATTAGAAAATATTTAAAATGTAAAATACAACTATTTATAGAGCAATGACATTTTGGTCATTTTAGTAGCCAATGTGAGTGTCTTTTTTGTCCTTAAAATAGTCAGTAAGTCCTAATTATTATAGGTCGGGGAAATGGGCACAATAAAAGAAATTTATTTTATTCAAGAAGTCTGATTTAATTTTAGACTAGAATAAAATAAAAGAACGAGAGAAATTAATTTTATTATCTAGTTTAATTGATTAATTAATTATTCAGGGTCTAAACCCAAATTGAATAATTAAAGAAATTAATTTGGACTTAAACTAGTTAATAAAAGGTTTAAATAATTATTTTTAGTTCATTTGGGCTCTTTAATTATTTACTGAGTTATTTTAATATGCCAAATAAATAAATAATTAATAGTTATTATTTTTAGACTCATTGGGTTCAAGAAAAATAATAAATTATTTTTGGTTTAATAGCCTAGATTAAAGGGTTTATTTTATTTTCAGAACAGAAGAGTTAAGGCTAAGTCAAACCTCTTCTATTGATAGCCTCCGTATGTTTTAAAATATTAAACACTGAGGATTTTGGTTATCTAGATGAGTGAATAGTCGTATATTGAGGCGTTGGATATTTTTCCATAGAACACACAACATAAAGGGAAAAAAAAAAACCAACAGAGCCTTCTACTTATTTTTTCTCTCGTTCATATTCTTTTTTCTTTTGGTTTTCTTGTTTTTGCTAATCAATAGTAAAAGTTCAAGAATTGTTTTGAGATAAGATCATCCTCGCCTAAATTGTTTCACCAACGTGTTTAGGCGGTGAAATATCTTGAGCTCTCAAAAGCCTTGGCGTTCATGCCTCGGAGGAGTAGACGCATCGCCGGATTTGATTCACAGGCATCTTCCAGTTGAGAGGAAGGAGCCCCGGTAGTTTCATCATCTATTCCGCACTGAAGATAGCATTAAAACGCAGAGGTATAATTTTTAAAAGGCTCTCCACTGTGTACTCTGAGTTTTTCCGTTGTTTTTCTGGTTTTTATTTGTTAGATTGTATGCTCTCTTAGACTAGATTTCTGATGTAAAATCGAATATTTTAATAAAAGAATTTATTTTTAGAAATTGTTTGTGAATTTACTTTTTGTTTGTGCACAATTTTCGTTTGGAACAGACCCATTGTGCTTAAATAAGTGGTCCATATGAATGGTGGTCTTTCACAGTAAGGTATAGAATCACGGGTTATTTAACACATAAACTTTTATTCTTAACCTATTGATGAGACTGGGAATCTCATCATGTTTAGGTTATTATGTTATGAATTCCAAATGGAGAATGACTTACCTTTAGCCAGTGAGTAGTCCACTCACTTCATGACATAAGCGTATTTCGAATACGTAGGACATGACCTGTAGTAGTGGTTTCTAAAAGTACTATATGATAGAAACCTAGACTACTACCGCTACAGCGTGAACTAGTACTCTACGACTTGAGTATGAGTTGGTGGTTTGGCGAAGCTGGAAGCATATACTTTGATTTGCTATAGTTGAGGTTCTATCGTAGGGTTAATATACTTGCATGTTGGGTATGTGTGACTAGTTAGTTAAGACAGACTTGTACAAGATAGTTTCTGCACTATATCGCCCCTTGTGGTTGTCCGAATGGTCTAAAATGTCTAGGGCCCTAGGAAACATGACCTGGATGTTTGCTTTAAGGTAGCTCATTTGGAAAGCGAAAACACTCTAGGAAGTCGTGGATCATTGGACTAGAAGCCTAAGGATGGTAGATGTCATTTAGAGATGTGCTAGTACATTTCTTCCTCTCTAAATGTATGGCGATGTGTAGAGGAGTATTTTAGTCATTTCACCTGTAGGTCGGAGACTTTGCTAATGTAGCATTGTCTTTGGGGTTAATATTTTCTTATGGTGATATTAGGAAATATTTAAAATGCAAAATACAACTATTTATATAGCAGGGGTATTTTAGTCATTTTAGCAGCCAAGGCGATGTGTCTTTTTTGTCCTCGGAATAGCCCGTAAGTCCTAACTATTTTTGGATTGAGGAATTGGTCTCAATTCAAGAGGATTTTATTTTATTTGATTTTATTCAGGATGTCTAATTTATTATTAGACTGGAATAAAATAAATAAATAAAATAACCTAATAGTTGAGAGAAATTAATTATCTAGTTTAATTGGTTAATTAATTATTCAGGGCCTAGGTCCAGTATGAGTAATTAGGAAATTAACCTGGGTTTAAACTAGGGGAAATAATTAATGTTTAATTATTTATTAGGTTATTTATATAGGCCCAAGAAATAAATAATTAAAGATTAGTTATTTTTTGTTCATTTGGGCTCATTAATTGTTTATTGGGTCATTTATATAAGCACAGGAAATAAATAATTAATGTTTATTATTTTGGACCTTTTGGGTCCAAGAGAAATAATAAATATTTTTCGGCCCGATAGCTTGGACTTTAAGATTTTTTCCAGATATAGTTAAGAAGAGTTTAAGGTTAAACCAAACTCATTCTCAGGATAACATCCGGGTGTTTGAAATTTGATATCCCGGGGATATGCTTTATCAGATATTTGAGTCACTTTTTTTGGCTAACCAATTAAACAAGTCTCTGGTAGAGAAAAACCCTAATTTTCCCTAGCCTAACTGAGCCTCTCGTGTAGCTCTCTCTGGTTTCTCACGCCTCCCTCGTCTGTGTCTTCTTCTTGTTTCTTTGTTAACTAATAGTAAGAGAACCAAGGAGATTTGAGACCGTTTCTCTTCACCATTGTGTTTACCGGCTAGAGGTTGGGCAGAGGAATATTCCGAGAGTTGGAAAGCTTTGCGTTCATGCAAACAAGGCGAAATAGAAGGTGTCACGCCCCGTGCCCGCGGACCCGGAAGCGCAACTATGGGCCTAGCAGCATCCACGGTCAACTATTTGGCCGCTGTCCTCACTGGGCCAAAATGGATATCCCAAGTTGACAATGGGTACTTAGGCCCATCCTTATACACCATACATACTTCTCATCCTAATCTCATGTGGGATTGGGGCATCACATTCACCTCGCTGGACCCATACTTTAGGGGCCAAACCCAGGACCAACTAGGCGGTATAGGATTCTAGAGGTGGCTCCCACCGCACACGGTGTAGCACTTAGTTCCTATATCGGGGCTGGTTACCTGCTCTGGAAGTGAAACACTGCTTTACCCGGTAAAGCAAACTGGACCATTTTCTCTCGACAATCCACTAAGGTATGATTCCTAGCTAACCAATCCATACCTAGGATGACATCAAAGTCCACCATATTCAACTGAATTAAATTAGCACCCAACTCCGCCCCCTCAATTTCTACCTTACAATCCCCATGCAACAGATTAGAAACCAACACCTTCCCACTGGGGACAGACACCCTATAAGCATTTTCTAACAAGGTTGGGGAGGTTTTAAGTACTCTAGCAAATCTACGGGATACAAACGAGTGCGAATCACCACAGTCAAACAACACATAAGCTGGCACAGAGTTAACCAGAATCGTACCTGTGACCACATCATCTACTGTCTCGGCCTCATCATGAGTCAGGGCGAAAACCCGAGCATTGGGTTTCTGTTTCTGCTCTCCCGCCTTAGGCCTTTGTGACTCAACCTTCGCTTGAGCTGACCTCGACACTGGCTCTGGGCACTGATATACCTTATGTCCTTGCTTCCCACATCGGAAGCAACTGCCTGATGCCCACCTACACTCTCTTGGGTGCCTCCTGCCACAGTTGGTGCAAGCATTCCACAGCGTGTTGAACTGAGGCGCTATGGAACCTGAGGCACTCATGGTGCGACCTCCCGATACTGCTGGTGTTGATGACCCTGCCATAGCTCCCCTCTTGGGATCTGGCTGTCCCGTATGTGCTGATCTAGGCCCTTGCCCCTGACTGGAACCCGGTCTGAAACTCTGCCCCTGCCTGAATCCGGTCCCAACACTCTGCCCTCGGCTAAATCCGGATCCAACACTCTGTCCCTAACTGACTACGGACCTAGGCCTCTTCCGGTCCCTCTCAGCATCGGTCCTCTGAAACTCCGCCTCAATGTCCAGACTCCGCTGATAGGCATCCTGATAGTCGGTAGGCCTGTTACCAGATAACCTTCCTCGAATCCTGGCCTGAAGTCCCCGGACGAACCTGTTAGTCCGTGAAGCTGCATTTTTGGTGACTGCCGGTACGTACTTCCCTAAAGCATTAAACCTGAGTGCGTAGTCAGTGACACTCATCTGCTCCGTCTGGACGAGCTCGTAGAACTGATTCTCTTTCTCCATCCAGAATGTGTCTGGAAAATACTGATTCAGGAAAATTTTCTTGAACTTCCCCCACGTGAAGGGCTCCTCTCTTTGGTAGTAAATTGGCTTAACTCCTTTCCACCAATCCGGTGCTTCCCCCACTAAGAAGGGAACAACCACCTTAAGTTTGACTTTCTCTGGCACCTCCAAAGTCTCAAAATAATGCTCTAGCTCCTCCAACCATGCCTCAGCTCTATCTGGCCCGCCCATGCCATCAAATGTCGGAAGCCCCATTCTCTTCATCCGTTCGAACAAGGACCAGAGCCCCAGAGTCATTCCTCCGTTATGCCTTTCTGCTGCTCTGCTCGTAGCCGTAATTGCTCTCTGCTGGAGAGGCGTTGGCTCCGAATTAGCCGAGCCATCATAGCCCATGCTGCGAGACATATCTATCGGTGCGCTAGGTCCCGAGCATAGTCGAAGGAACAAACGAGCACTCTGCCGGCATCGAAGCTGGTGGTGGTGTCGAGGCGAGCGGCGGTGGCATATACGATGGCGGTGGAGGCAAATGGACTCCCCCAAGTGGTACCCCATCAGCCCGTCGCGGTGCAGATACCGTAGCTGACGAACCCGAGCCCTGTGCTGCTCTACTGGACTGGCCTCGTGCCCTGGTGGCAACCCTGTCTCGGTCACTGTCTCATGCACCCTCATGTGTTGCTCTCCTAGCTCCACGTGCTATCTCGAATATCATAATCAATCAAGAACTAAATAAAAGAAATCAAACAAGAAAGAAACAATCAAAAGCTTAATAAACAACAGTCTCGAAACCTAGGCATTACTTAAACCATCAACCCCCTCACACGTCAACTTAAGAAATTTCAGACTTATTTTTCACTTGCAGTTTAAAGCCTAGAGATGTCATAACATATGGCTCTGATACCACTAAATGTCACACCCCGAACCTGGGAGATGACATGGCAGCATCCCAAAATGGGATACCGAACCCGGAACTCAAACAGACATTACCAAAAAAAAAAAAGACTCCACTGTCATAACTGAAATTGTCAAAACTCATAATTATTCTGTTATAATGCAAAATGATTTAACTAATCTCTTGGAATAACTTCAAACGTACTAAAACTCTAATGTCATTAAGTAGACCATAAATGAGAACGTTACATGAACTCGTCAAATTAGTCACTCTAGATCCTCCTCGAACCACCCGTCTAATTCTTCCTCGTTCAACTGAGAACCTGAAATGATAAGTAAGGTGTAAGCTCACTAGCTCAGTAAGAATCATGACTTAACCGGAATTGAGCAAGTTACATAGATATAGTTTTGCAAATCATTGAACTTTAAAACAGTGGTAACAGTGGACTTAGTTAGGCTAATATATGGTTGCGGTTCAGGCTCAAATATTTCTCACTTATAGCACACACTAAGGAATATTACAACAAACAAGGGTAACTTTGATCAAATTGAAGAGATTCAGAATTAGAAAGTCAACCGGCGCCCGTTAGGAAGAGTAAACAGTGCCCGTTGTTACTAAAATGGAAGGGGTTCGATTCTGAGATGAACCGGTGCCTGTTTAGCTATGTCAACCGGCGCCTGTTGGACTGAATAACAGGCGCCTATTCAAACTAAATCTGCCAAAAAAAAAAAAAATAGAGCACAATGCACGAAAAGTAGAGACCAAAGAAATGACATAAAACCAGAACGAATCAGAGGCCAAAATGCACAAAGAAACAGAACAAGGCTCAACATCCACAACCACTCCAATAATGAACAACACAACCATTACCTTACCATTTTTCCATAACAGTTCACTATACCATTTCCAACTTTTCAAATCAATTGAACAGACCCAGAATTCATGACACGTGTTTGGGGAGAAGCTTTAGCTAACTGATATCAGTCTCCTAACTATTTTATCCCGTTAGGAGGAGGCCGATACACAGAATTGGGTAAGGTATTGTATCCTCCAAGCCTAGGGCCAGTACACAGAACATAAGGGATCATCCCTACCAAGACCAAACCCCAAACAGATGATAGAACAGAATAGAATTTTAGTAACCAAAATTCAGTACAGAACAAGAATAGTAAAGTACATATCATATAGTCTTACTTGATCATAAACAACTCATACATCACAACAAATTATTCCCATGCTCAGTCCAATTGAATACCAACATAACTTTCAGATTGAAAAACAGAAGATCATAAAGTCAAACCATCAGTTGAAAATCAAAACACAGTTAAGTTAGAATCCTTACCCGGAATCCTACTCACAGATCACCCTTATCACCACCAACCTCTTCCACACCTACAATCCCAATCAATCCCCATCAGAACATCATTCACCCCATTTTCCCCCAAATCAGAACAGTAAAATCAAGAACCCTAGACATCAATTAAACCTCAATAACAGCTTAAGGGGAACGTGGATTACCTAAATTCGAAGCCTCGAGCTCTTCCCCTTCATTTGCCTCCTCCTCTTGGCCTTTCTCCCCTCTACGAACCGTCTCGACGGATGAACAACGATGAATATCAGAACCACGTTCTGGCAGAACGTTTAATCAGTCAGAGGTTACAAAATTGCTATCAAGTCCTCCTAATTTTCCCCACATTAATTAAATCCCTAACTATAAGGGTTGAGCCCATTGCTAATTAACACAAAAAAATGAAAGGCCCAGTAGAGCCTCTGGACCATGGGCTCACATTAGGCTAGCGAATTTTCAACCGGAAGCTTCTTCAAGTGGGCAAAGCGAAGCGATTCCAGTCGTTCAAGCCACTTCTACTCAACCTAGAAGGCTTAAGGAGCGCAAATGTATGATCTTCACGCTTCCGTGTGGCCTCTAAGGCTTGCGGTTTTTTTTCTCTATTTTTTTCCCGTGGATGCATGGCTCCCTTGTTTTTCGTCCCCTCATTATTATCTGTGCGTGCATGGCTTCCTCTGTTTCATTATCATCATTTGTTGGAATGTATGCCAAAAATGGCTTATGTATTTTTGTATTTTAGAAATTAATAAAAATATTTCATTCATAATTGCTTGTTTACATATATTGCACATTAAAGGTCTAAGTGTGTTAGTGAGCAATTTATGTAATTGGGTCGTACTTTCACAATAAGGTGTAGATTATGGGCCACTAACATATAAGCGAAAAATTATTCTTGATCGATTGATGAAGTTGTGAATTTTATTAAGATTTAGATCATTACACTATGATTTCTAAATGGGGAATGGTTTACCTTTAACCAGTAAATAGTCCACTCAGATTAATAGTGTAACCGTATTTGGAATATGTAGAATTGGACCATGCGATAATAATCTTTATCAAAGTACTAAAATTAATAAAGATTGGTTTATCGCAACTACTACGTAGACGAATGCCCTAGGATTTGAGTGTAAGTTAGAAGTCTGGTGAAGTTAGCCTTATACACTTTGATGTATGTTGAGTGAGGTATTATCGCAAGGTCAATAACCTTGTACGTTGGATATATAACTCTAGTTAATTAAGACAGATTTATACAATATAGTTTTTATGATTTATTATATTAAGAAAGTATGTACACTTTTGGGTAGCTCCCTGTGATAAGTTGATACATACTGAAAGTCGTGGATTATCGGATTAACTATCAAAGGATGGTAAATATCATTGAGTAAGGTGTTAGTATTATTTTTCTATTTCAATGACGGATGTTACGTAGAAGGGTATTTTCATCATTTCACCTGTAAGAGGAGATATTGCACTTGCAATATTATTCTCAAGGTCAATATTTTCATATAGTGATAAATATAATATTTAAAATGATTAAAATACAACTATTTGAAAAAAATTATATGTCATGGGTTCTCAATGTAAAAATGCATCTAAATGCTGAAGGTCTTAGTGAAACTATTAAAGAAAAAAATAGTGCATCTGCACAACAAAAGGTCAAAGTTTTGATTTTTATTCGTCGTCATCTCGACAAAAATTTAAAAATAGAATATCTTATCAAAAAAGATCCATATATCATGTGGATAAATTTAAAAGAAAGATTTGACCACCTAAAGATGGTCGTACTACTAACTGCATGGTATGAATAGTTGCATCCGAGGTTGAAAGATTTTAAAACTGTGAATGAATATAGCTCCGTCTATATAAAATTATATCTCAGTTAAAATTATGTAGAGAAAAAGTTACTGATGAAGATATGTTGGATAAGATATTATCCACCTTTCATATCTCGAATATTGTCCTACAGTAACAATATCGAGAAAAAAGGTATACAAAATTTATTGATTTAATTGCAAAAAAATGGTCGATTACTAGTCGAGACATTAAAGAAGAAATTTCTATATTAAAAAAAAAAGGAAGACAGGTTAAGGTAAACCTTCCTCCCCCCCTCCACCCCACTTATCAAAAGAACAGAAAAAAATGGTTACCCTACCATTTTTAAAAAAATATTTCTTTTTCATTTAGTTTTGTTTTTTCAAGAGAACACATAGTCTTCAATTTGATGCTATTTATTGAGATTTTTTTTAGTGCTATGATTTATTTTTTCAATATAATGACTATTTTATAGGTTTAAAGAAATGGATCCATCTGTAAGTGGTCGAGGTGTTGAAGCTATATATCGCGATAAATTAACAGGTTAGACATAAATTCTTGTTCATAGGAATTTTTATTGGAAATATGAATGTTGGAATATATGCCCTCTCGACTAGTTTATTTGATGTAATTATCGAATTTATTAATAAAAAAATTATTCTAAAAATTTGCTTGTGAATTTATGTTTTATTTATATACGATTTTCATTTAGAAATGACCCAATGTGTTTAAGTAAGTAATCCATGTGAATGGTGGTCTTTCACAGTAAGGTATGGATCACGGGTTACATAACATATAAATGTTTATTCTCAACCGATTGATGAGAATGGGAATCTCATCATGTATAGGTTATTCTGTTATGAATTCTAAATAGGAAATGACTTACCTTTAACCAGTGAGTAGTCTACTCATTTTATAGTATGAGCGTATTTCGAATACGTAGAATAGAACCTGTAATAGTGGTTTCTAAAAGTACTATTTAAAAGAAACTCAGACTACTACTGTTACAGCGTAGACTAATATTATACCATTTGAGTATGAGTTAGTGGTCTGACGAAACTAGAATCATATATTTTGATATATTGTAGTTAAGGTTCTTTCATAAAACCAATATACTTATATGTTGAGTATATGTGACTAGTTAGTTAATACAGACTTGTACAAGATAGCTTCTACGCTATATCACCCCTTGTGACTATTCAAATAATATAATTATCCAGGGTCCTGGAGAACATGACTTGGATGTTTATTTCAGGATAACTTCCTTGGAAAGTGGAAGCATTCCAAGAGTCGTGGATTGTTGGATTAGAGGTCTAAGGATGGTAGATGTCTATTAGAGAGGTGTTAGTATACTTTTCTTTTCTAAATGCACGGCGATGCGGAGAGGGGTATTTTAGTCATTACACTTATAGGTCAAATACTTTGCTAACGTAACATTATCTTTGGAGTCAATATTTTCTTATGATGATATTATAAAATATTTAAAATACAAAATATAGCTGTTTATATAGTATGGGTATTTTGAATAATTTAGTAGGCAAGACAATATGTCTTTTGATCCCTGGAATGACCTTTAAGTCCTGATAGATTTGGGTTAAGGAATTGGTCTTGATAATTATGAGTTTTATTTTATTTTATTAGTCTAATTTATTATTGGACTAGAATAAAATAAAAAGCTCGAGAGAGAGTGTTTATTTTATATAATTTAATTGATTAATTAATTATTTAGGGCCCAAATTGAACAATTAAAAAATTAATTTGGATATAAATTAGATAAAAGGTATAAAATTTTATATTGGTATATTTGGGCTTGTTAATTATTTATTAGGTTGTTTAATAAAGCTCAGAAAATAAATAATAGAGATTTATTATTTATGGGTGTTCAGCCCAAGAATAAATAATTTTATCTGGGCCAATGAATAAGATCAAGGATAAAATTAAATTTAAAAAAATTAAATTAATTAATTATTAAATGAATTAATTAAAATAAAATTAAAAAAAATACGGGATGGATCCCGTATTGTTTCACGTGAAAGATAATAGAAAGCATAGATGCTTTCTGTTTTCATGCGTATGGATTCTCTCTCGGGAAATTTGATGAAATGAATGAAAAATGAATTGAAGACCATAGCTTTGTACTAAGCACTTCGGGTTCATCATTGACAAAGAACAAACAAACCCAGTGGCTCTTCATTGTTCATTTTCCACAAAAAACAAATCCATTTCACCAAGTGAAACCCACATCTTTGAGCTTTCACCGGTAGTGCTACGAGTACCATTTCGGAAGATCAAAAGTTTTACGTGAATGAGACGCAGTCGACGTTTACAAGGATGTAATCCAATAGCTTCAAGCATCCTTGTACAGACATCTACATCAGTGCGAAAAGGTCATTCAATCACATAAATAAATTTTTTATTTTGTTAGTATACTTTCGATTTGATGATTTTTGCCATTTTAAACCTTCAATGGATGCTTTTGTTTTTCTCATCCTCTGCTGTTCCAAGTGTAAAATATTAACTTGTTTGGCTAGTTCAATGATTGCTTTATTTATTAGTTCTGTTAATATAGAATCTTTTGCTTCAACTATCATTTTCTTCTGAAATCTTCTGGTAGCAGAATGCTTTAAAAATTAAATTTGTGATTTCTAATGTATAAAATCATCATACTAATAGTGGGAAACAGTCCATGAATGCATGTGGATTGTGAATAACTCCTCCTTGGTAATTTTGTTGGCATTCCTGGGATTATCTTGTTGAGGAATTTTTTTTGAAATTAATGAAAGCAGATTATTATTGTTATTGTTGTCGTTATCTTTTGTTATACTGTATCTTTTACCTTTTTGAATGCTTCTTTTTTTCCCCCTTATCATGTTTAATTCATTGTATGGTGAGAAATAAGGGAAGTTTTGAGGATCTTCTGTAGCGCCCCAAATTCGGAACTCGAAATGGAACCCGAGTCCGTACCCGAAACGCTACACGGCAACATCTCTAGGAAGACACTAAGTCTCTAACTCACATAAATCACTTTAATTAACTAATCACCTCCAATGGAAAAGAAAAAACATACATTTTGAAATATAATTTCATGAACAAAATATAAAATCTTTAATACAACCAATGTCTAGTTCAATCTTAACTAAGGATTTATGCGAACAACATTGTTTAAACCAAAGTAAAAGTCATAATAAATAAAAACTCTCAAAAACTCAATCAATCTAAAATGTAGTTTAATTCCATCCGTCTTCACAATCATCTTCATATTCTTGATCAAAATCTGCGAAATGTTAAATGGAGTGAGCTACACTAGCCCAATAAGTAGTCCAAATATCTTATTGGGAAAGAAAATGTTACATATAATATCTTTCAATAAAACACATCAAATAGTACCTAATAATTATATGGAACCGAGTTTTTTTAAAATATATATATAAAATATAGTATAGGGCTTGGTCTAATATCAAATAAAATAAGATTATCACCTCAATAAAATAATAAAGTAGAAATAAAATATGATTTAATTATAAAATAAACTAATTAACTTAGTTTAAATTTTTAAATCAAAAGGAGTTGGGCCCACAATTATACAAAAGAACAAAAAGAAAATAGTATAAAATCATTTACTTTTTTCTTCCAATTGGGAACATCAGTGATGTCCCAACAATCCCACAAACCCATACAATAGCAATTGGAAACACTACTTTGACGGCATTTTGTCTCTTTCGAAGGACATCTAAAGCCCCAAAAATTTCAAAACTCGTATGCTATAAAAATAAAAACGTTGTTTCTTTTCTAACAGAACAACTGGGCGCAAGTTTTTGTTAATCTTTTTGTATTTTTTTTCGTACATCATGAGTAAGTCAAATGAATTGAAATGGGGACTCCAAATAGTCCCCACGCCAATTTCATCGAAATAGCTTCGGCTCAGCGAAAACAGTTTTTTTTTTTTTTTTTTGGGTGGGGGACAACAGCCATCCCCACCAAACAAATCAATCAAAACTAAAGCAAATTCATGAACAGAGCGATTTCGTGAACAGAGCAATTTCGTGAACAACGCAATGAAGTCCTTTTTTTTCTTCAACATTACAAAATCAAAACTACATATAACAATTACACATATGCTCATGAATTTCAGATTAGAGAGAGGATCATTGATATCAGTCCTGACTATTTATCCCGTTAGGAAGGCCAGACTTATATTTCTTATTGACTTGAGAGGGATTTCAGTCACACAAACAAAATTTTAGAACATGTTCTTCCTCCTATTTTTCTAACCCATGAGCCATTAAACACATATCACACATAGCACACATGATAATATTACTCAAAATCAGAAGAAAATAACCAAACTCAATTCCCAACTTGATACAGAAAATACAAATTTTCGAATATTTCAAAAGCAGAAGATGCCTGAACTACTTATCTCAGAAGTCAGACTAATATCTCCAATCCAGCTACTCACTCCACACAATTGTTCTCTAATATCAAACTACACAATACCAATATCAATTCAAGGAACTAAAACCCCATAAATCAATTAACCTTATTATCTAGAATCCCAAAACAAAGAAGAAGAGAACCTCCTAATATTTACCCCTCAACCTCTAATGAAATTAATAGTCGAAGCCAATAGAACTCACCTTCACGATTAAAGAAAATCAGAGCTTTCTTCCCAGAGTATGGAACCCTTGAATGATTGCTTTGAACAACTGATGATAAAACCAAAGAACGTCGTTTAGGTTAAGACGTAGGTTTAACTTTTAAAAATACTAAATAACAAACACATCCCTCATGACCCCTAAAACCTTGTGGGCTATTTCATGGGACATAATAGGAAAAAAAATCACTTTATGGATCGGTTAAAATACCAGACCCAAAATCCATCGGGTTGGGTATTTACATTCCACCCCCTTACAAAAGTTTCGTCCTCGAAACTTATACATACCTTCCAAGGTAAACAAATATGGATACTTCTTGCATATATCCTCCTCCAATTTCCATGTAGCTTCGCGAGGCGTATGATTTGTCCACTGGACCTTGACATATGGAATGATTCGTCTTCGCAATACTTGTTCTTTACGATCCACAATCCTCAAAAGAATCTCCGCGTATGACAAGTTTTCAGTCACTTTCAATGGTTCAGCCTCTAACACATGATTTGGATCTGAAATGTATCTCCTCAATTGAGAAACATGAAAAACGCTATGCACCTTAGATAGTGCCGGTGGCAAAGCCAAATGGTAAGCAAGTTCTCCAACTCTTTCTATAATCTCATAAGGACCTACAAAACGAGGACTTAACTTTCCACTCTTTCCAAATCTCATTACCCCCTTGGTAGGAGAAATTCGAAAATACACCTTCTCTCCCACCTTAAACTCCAATGGTCGCCTTTTGCTATCTGCCCAACTCTTTTGTCTATCTTGCGCTGCCTTAATTCGCTCGCTGATCAATGGCACTTTCTCCAAGGTAATTTGTACCAATTTCGGTCCAGTAATTATCCTCTCACCAACATCATCCCAGCACACCGGTGACCTACACCTCCTCTCGTACAATGCCTCATACGGAGCCATCCCAATACTTGTCTGGTAATTGTTATTATAAGAGAACTCTACCAACATTAAATGATCAACCCAACTACCTTTGAAATCCATCACACATGCTCGCAACATATTCTTCAACGTTTGAATAGTACGTTCGGATTACCCATCAATTTGTGGGTGAAATGCAGTACTAAGTGCTATCGAAGTCCCCATAGCTTTATTAAAGTTCTTCCAGAATCGTGAAACAAACCGTGGATCCCTGTCAAACACAATGCTAACTGGTATGCCGTGTAATCGCACTATTTCCTCCATGTACATCCTTGCCAATTCATCCATCGTTGTTGTAGCCTTCATTGACAAGAAATGCACAGATTTAGTTATTCTATCTACGATCACCCAAATAGTATCTTTCCCCAACCTTGATCTTGGCAACCCAACAACAAAGTCCATAATGATATACTCCCATTTCCATACAGGTATCTTCAAAGGTTTTAGCAATCCTCCTGGTCTTTGGTGTTCGGCCTTCACTTGCTGACATACCATACACTGAGAAATATATTCCTCTATCTCCCTCTTTATTCCGCTCCACCAAAAGTTTCTCTTCAAGTCCCTATACATTTTAGTACCCCCGGGATGTACCGACAACTTAGAGTTGTGCGCTTCTTTCAAAATTTCAGCTTTTAAACTAGGATGGTTAGGTACACATAATCTTCCTCTAAATCTTAAACTCCGCTCATCATGAATTTGGAAATCTGTTTGCTGATCATCACGGACTTCCTTCCTCTTCTTCTCTAAACTAGCATCCATACCTTGAGTCGTCTTTATACGTTCCACCAACGTTGGTTGCAACGTCAAAGCTGCTACATATCCTTTTACAGACCCTCCTACTTCTATCTCCAATTTCTCAAACTCCAATATCAATTGTCTCTGCTGAGTGATCATAGCTGCTAGGGTATTGTTCTTCCTCCTCAATGCATCAGCTACTTTGTTGGCTTTTCCCGGATGATAGCTGATCTTCAGATCATAGTCCTTAAGCAGCTCTAGCCATCTCCGCTGGTGCATATTAAGTTCCTTTTGGGTGAATAAATATTTCAAACTCTGATGGTCCGTAAACACCTCACAAGACTCTCCATACAAGTAATGCCTCCAGATCTTTAGAGCAAAAACCACTGTGGCCAACTCAATATCGTGAGTAGGATAATTCTGCTCATAAGGTTTTAATTGCCTTGACGCATAGGCTATAACCTTCCCATTCGTATTAGCACACAACCCAAATCGTTCTTCGACGCATCACTATAGATTACAAAACCTCCTGATCCAGATGGTAGTATGAGTACAGGTGCAGACGTTAATCTTTTCTTCAACTCCTGAAAATTGGTCTCACATGCTGCACTTCACTCGAACTTGGTCTTCTTCTGGGTAAGACGAGTTAACGGTCCTGAAATTTTGAAAAATCCTCCACAAACTTTTGATAATACCTAGCTAACCCCAAGAAACTTCTCACTTCTGATGCATTGGTTGGTCTAGCCCAATTTACAATGGCTTATACTTTCTTAGGATCTACCGCTACTCCATTTTCAGATATAACATGACCCAAGAAAGCAACACTCCTGAGCCAAAATTCACACTTGCTAAACTTTGTGTACAATTTCTCCTACCGCAAGGTCTGCAAAACTACTGCCAAATGCTCCGCGTGCTTTTCTTCGGACGATGAATATATCAAAATGTCATCAATAAATACCACTACAAACCTGTCTAACGAGGCTTAAAGACCCGGTTCATCAAGTCCATAAATGCTGCTGGGGCATTAGTCATTCCAAATGGCATGACAAAAAACTCATAATGTCCATAACGAGTCCGGAAAGCACTTTTGGGTATATCATCTGCCTTAATTCTTAACTGATGATATCCAGAGCGCAAGTCAATTTTGGAAAACACACAAGCACCTTTCAGCTAGTAAAAGAGATCATCTATCTAGGGTAATGGGTACCGATTCTTAATAGTGATCTTGTTAAGTTTGCGGTAGTCAATACAGAGTCTCATACTACCATCATTTTTCTTCACAAGCAAAATTGGAGCACCCCACGAGGACACACTTGGGCGAATAAATCCCATATCCAATAATTCTTGCAGTTGTGTTTTTAATTCTCGCAACTCAGTAGGCGCCATTCTATACGAGGCCTTCGAGATTGATTCCGCTCCCAGTATCAAAACAATCTCGAACTTAACTTCTCACTCAGGGGGTAATCCTGGTAATTCTTCTGGGAATACATCTGGAAAGTCACACACCATTGGTATGTCTTCAAATATCTGCCCCTTCTTCTGAGTATCCAATGCGTAAGCTAAGAAACCTTCACATCCTTTTTGAAGATCTCTTCGCGCCTTTATAACTGATATTATCGGTTTCAACTTGTTCGCCCGCTTATCCAAACCTCCCAGAAAATAGAATTTGTCTTTCCCTGGAATTGTAAAATTTACCTTTTTGCCCTTGCAGTCGATCATTGCACAGTTGCGAGAAAGCCAATCCATTCCGAGAATCACATCAAAATCCACCATTGGAATCTGGATAAAATCAGCATCTAACACTTCATTTCCAATCTCTACCCTACATCCCCTCATCGCAAGCTCGGAGACTAAAACTTTTCCACTAGGAATAGACACATGAAAAGGATCAACTAAAGAGGTAGGGGCTAATTTTTGAGTTTTGGCAAAACGTTGAGATACAAAAGAATGAGTGGCACCACAATCAACGAGCGTCAAAACTAGTACAGAATTAATTAGAAGGGTACATGTAACCACATCATCCGCAATCTCAGCCTCCTGTTGAGTTAGTGCAAAAACCCTAGCATTCAGCTTCTTTTGCTCTGCTGGCCTCATAACTGGTTGAGTGGCAGGTCTTGATGCTTCCTGAGCCATCATCGGACACTCCCCAATACAATGCCCTATTTTTCCACACTTGAAACAAGCCCTAGTCTTCCATCTACATTCACCGGGATGAATACGCTGACAAGTCTCACAAAACTTCTTTTTATCATAAGAAGCTACTGCCGGAGTAGTTCTGGGCAGTGGACACCTTTTCGTTGCTTGGGTCCCGCTGGTCTTGAACCTTGGCCCTGACTGAAGATAGGTCTCGGTCTCTTCTTCTCCCTTTCAGCATCACCTTTCTTAATCTCCGCCTCAATGTGAAGACACCTAGTATAGGATTCCTCATAGTTCTTCGAGGGCATCGAGGATAACCGATCCTTAATTCTCCTTTGCAATCCACTTTCAAACCGTTGCAGCTTAAGAGTTTCACTGGCCATAATCTCCGGTGCAAACTGTCCCAAGGCATTAAATCGCGATGCGTAATGAACCACACTCATCCCTTCTGTCTGTATCAAATCGAAAAATTCATTCTATTTTTGTAGTCTGATTGCCATAGGAAAGTAGTGATCGAGAAATGCCTTCTTGAACACCCCCCGAGTCATAGATCTCTCACCTTGAGTATATGTTGGTTTTGCCCCTCTCCACCATTGGTTTGCATCTTCAACTAGGAATGGTGGTACAATTTTCAGCTTGACATCATCAGGTATCTCCAGGATCTCAAAATTTTCCTCTAACTCTTCCAACCACTTGCTCACCTTTAACAGATCTGCAATTCCATCAAAAGTAGGCATCCCTACCTTCTTAAGTCGTTCATAATGCGCTCTAGGCCCCAATGCCAGCCTTTGTTGCCTCTGCTCCTGCTCTAGTTGCAATCTCTGCTGTTCTTGCTGCACCTGTTGTTGATTTTGCATAACTTGTGCCATCATATTCAAAGTCACCATTAATTCAGATGACGTTAGCCCAGGCATAACTGTTGGTATAACTTGCGGAGGAAGCTCGGTAGGTGGCATCGGCACATGCTGACTGGTTCTACCTGTCAGTTAACGTGGTATTCTTCGTCCCCATTCTGCCAGTGGCACACTCATATCATCCGATTCGCTATTAAGACCCTCACCATCGTTTTCATGCCTTCCCTCACGTGCTGTCTATCTCACACCCATAATAAGTAATTATGATAATTAATATCACTAGGATAAATAATTAGGTATTTAAATAAATAAGTAGGTAGCTAAAATAATTAAGGGATTTTTTGGGGGTCAAATAAATTAATAAAACTACTAATAATAACCCATAATAGTTAGACATAAAATATC
This sequence comes from Voacanga thouarsii, assembly GCA_026120185.1. Taxonomy (NCBI): domain Eukaryota; kingdom Viridiplantae; phylum Streptophyta; class Magnoliopsida; order Gentianales; family Apocynaceae; genus Voacanga; species Voacanga thouarsii. The sequence continues at coordinate 2,177,696 of JANUWF010001339.1, forward strand.
TGATATCCTATCCTATCTTAGAATTCACAGTAAAATTAAACCATAACTTAATATTAAGGATCATGAACCTAGGGCGGTCTCTGATACCACTAAATGTAGCGCTCTAAATCCGGAACCCGAAATGAAACCCGAGTCCGTACCCGAAACGCTATACGGTAGCATCTTTAGGAAGACACTAAGCCTCTAACTCAAAGAAATCACTTTAATTAACTAATCACCTCCAATGGAAAAGAAAAAAACATACATTCTGAAATATAATTTCATGAACAAAATATAAAACATTTAATACAACCAATGTCTTATTCAATCTTAACTAAGGATTTATGCGAACAACACTGTCTAAACCAAAGTAAAAGTCATAATAAATAAAATCTCTCAAAAACCCAATTAATCTAAATCGTAATTTAATCATATTAGTCTTCACAATTCTCTTCATATTCTTGATCAAAATATGCAAAATGTTAAATGGAGTGAGCTACACTAGCCTAATAAGTAGTCCAAACATCTTCTTGAGAAAGAGAATGTTACATATAATATATTTCAATAAAACACATCAAATAGTACCCAATAATTAGATGGAACCGATTTTTTTGAAATACATACATACATACATACATACATACATACATACATACATACATACATACATACATACATACATACATACATACATACATACATACATACATACATACATACATACATACATACATACATACATACATACATACATAGTATAGGGCTTGGTCTAATATCAAATAAAATAAGATTATCACCTCAATAAAATAATAAAGTAGAAATAAAATATGATTTAATTATAAAATAAACTAATTAACTTAGTTTAATTTTTTAAATCAAAAGGAGTTGGGGCCACAATTATACAAAAGAACTAAAAGAAAATAGTATAAAATCATTTACTTTTTTCTTCTAATTGGGAACATCAGTGATGTCCCAACAATCCCACAAAACCATACAGTAGCAATTGGAAACACTACTTTGATGGCATTTTGTCTCTTTCGAAGGACATCTGAAGCCCCAAAAATTTCAAAACTCGTATGCTATAAAAATAAAAACGTTGTTTCTTTTCTGACAGAACAACTGGGCGCAAGTTTTTGTTAATCTTTTTGTTTTTTTTTCCGTACATCATGAGTAAGCCGAATGAATCGAAATGGGGACTCCAAATAGTCCCCACGCCAATTTCATCGAAATAGCTTCGGCCCAGCGAAAACAGTTTTTTTTTTTTTTTTTGGTGGGGGACAACAGCCGTCCCCACCAAACAAATCAATCAAAACTAAAGCAAATTCATGAACAGAGCAATTTCGTGAACAACGCAGTGAAGTCCTTTTTTTTCTTCAACATTACAAAATCAAAACTACATATAACAATTACACATATGCTCATGAATTTTAGATTAGAGAGAGGATCACTGATATCAGTCCTGACTATTTATCCCGTCAGAGATGCCAAACTTATATTTCTTATTGATTGAGAGGGATTTCAGTCACACAAACAAATTTTTAGAACATGTTCTTCCTCCCATTTTTCTAACCCATGAGCCATTAAACACATATCACACATAGCACACATGATAATATTACTCAAAATCAGAAGAAAATAACCAAACCCAATTCCCAACTTGATACAGAAAATACAAATTTTCGAATATTTAAAAAGCAGAAGATGCCTGAACCACTTATCTCAGAAGTCAGACTAATATCTCCAATCCAGCTACTCACTCCACACAATTGTTCCCTAATATCAAACCACACAATACCAATATCAATTCGAGGAACTAAAACCCCATAAATCAATTAACCTTATTATCTAGAATCCCAAAATAAAGAGGAAGAGAACCTCCTAATATTTACCCCTCAACCTCTAACGAAATTAATAGTCGAAGCCAATAGAACTCACCTTCACGATTAAAGCAAATCAGAGCTTTCTTCCCCAGAGTCTGGAACCCTTGAATGATCGCTTTGAACAACTGATGATAAAACCAAAGAACGTCGTTTAGGTTAAGACGTAGGTTTAACTTTTAAAAATACTAAATAGAAAATACATCCCTCAACTTAATTAAATCCCTCATGACCCCTAAAACCTTGTGGGCTATCTCATGGGCCATAATAGAAAAAAAAAATCATTTTATGGGTCGGTTAAAATACCAAACCCAAAATCCATAGGGTTGGGTATTTATATCTTCCCTCTTGTTTGCAATATATTTTTCTTCACACAATTTAGACATTTTGTAAATTTGTTCTTACTATGTGTTGTGTATGCATAATGTTATCCCCTTTCTCCTCGTTCCCACTTTGGTCAAGTTTTTCATTTGTTTTCTGGGTATCAACATTTAGGACTTTCATTTTCTTCTTGATTAGCTTTCTCAAGTATGGCATGGAATTTTTGTAGTGGATCTTCCTTTTTGGGCTTTTTGTGGTGATGAACTCATTTTTCCTGGAAGTTATGTCAAGTTTTGTATTTGTTTTTTAGGTCTCAACATTTAGAGCTTTCTTTTTCTTCTTGACTAGCTTTGTCAAGTATGACACTGGATTTTTATAATGGGCATTCCATTTTAGCTTTTAATGGTGATGAACTCTTTTTTTTTTTTCCCCAGGAAGTAAAATTGGAGTGGGGTAAAGGGTTGGCTCAGACCTTTTGTATGAGAGAAAGTCTTGGAGATTTTTATTGAAACTTACATGGCACCACTCTGAGTATGTGTAAAGTGTGTGAATTCCATTTTTGGAATTGTATGAGCTACTAATGGGGATAAGCTGCCTGCTTCTTATTTATATAGTGTGTCATTTAATGTTATTGTGCTACTTTATTGTATTTATCATTTTCAAATTCTACTGTAGAATTAATTCAGAAACAGCAGGTGAAGTTGCGCTTTACTTCACCTAAACGGCTTCCTGCCTCCAACGGGTACTATCAATGGAAATTTCTTCCGCACTTATTTGACATAAATTGTCTAATCATTTCTTAATTATCTTCATACACATTGGAATATCTTTACATTACTATGCTTACTAATAGTTATGATCGTTAAATCTCAAATCCAGAGTATATTGGATAAGAAAAACTCTTTCAAATCGGGTGAAATAAGTAACCCATTGCACTGATAGAATCAATTCTCCAGTACAATGGATGAAGAGATAGCCAAATATTGGAATAACTGTACATTTCTTTTGAATGATATCAATAACTATTCTAATACTTTCTCATACTGATAGTTATTATAATTCTTTGCTTACTAATAATTATAGTTGTTAAATCTCAAATCCAGAGTATATTGAATAAGGAAAACTCTTTAAAATCGGGTGAAATAAGTAACCTATTGCACTAATAGAGTCAATTCCCTAGTACAATGGATGAAGAAATAATCAAACATTAGAATATCTTTACATTTCTTTTGAATGGTATCAACAACTATGAATATTGTTGTTCTTTGGGATCTGCTAGCAATTTTAGTTTGTGAAAATAATCACTGTAAGACCCCAAAAGCATCGTTTTTTTAATCTTTTTTGTTGATTGCTTAATTTGTTGAATTTCAGTAATTACATATTCATACATGTGTGTCTGAGCTTTTGTTTTATGTTGTAAAGAAAAAATATTTTATTTTCTCATTTTTTAAAAATGTGTCATGGTTTTTATTTTCATGTCTGCTTGTACTTGGACTATGTTGTATAGTACATGAACTTGCTTTTTTCATTGCATATGGAATGGGGACAACGGAATGGAGGGCAACAAAGAGTCTTGCTTATTACAAGAGAGGGGATTATGTTCCTTGTTTGAAGGTGCATTAAATTAGTCACTCTTGTGATTAGTGTGTGAACATTTATTATATTAAAATTGGCCATTGCTTCCCAAAGTGATAAATTGAATGGTGGGCTCTTAGCTTTAGAACTTAAACATAAAATTCTAATTTAAATTTCGCATTGATGCTTTCATTTCAATTGCCTAATGTAATTGTTCGAATATTTAATATAATAGGATTACTTTTTTATTTATCTTCTATAGTATAGACTTCACATCAAATGAGGTAACCATAACTTAATTGCCATATAGCAACATAATGTGCCTGAGGATGTAACACATGGTGAATATTCTACCAATTCTTCCATTAAAAGAAAGGATTGCATCTTAATCAAGTATGTAACTTAAACTCTAAAGATGATTAGTAGAGGTGTGGACTTAATGTCATTGATTGAAGAGAATAGCAAAGTGGAGTAGACTCCAATAAGTTTTTATGATGTCTGATCAAATGGAAGATGAAAGTGACTCTGATGATGATAAAGATGAGGAAGATGAAAGTGATGAAGAGACTCTAAAGAATGTATTACCTTTTAGTTACCTCCTTCAAGCATAGTTGTTTTGGTCGTGCATGTTTTTGTAATCTATATGTTGTGACTTTATTGTCTAAAGGTTGAAACTGCCAAGAAGAGGGCTGTAGATTTCAGCTATTAAAACTCTTGTTCATGATAAAAAGCAAGAGTGGCTACCTTACTTACTTTACCTTTACAATTGTCAATTACTTGGGACTTTTTGTGATAATTGTCCATTACTTCAAACTTTTTGTGGTGAGTGGGATGGAAGTGTGTTTTGCTTCGAACAACATTTGGTTTGTTTTTCACTCTTTCCACTTTTTTGGTTGTGGTGCTAATGTACTTATTAGCATAAATGGCAAGAAGGTTGGTGGTCATGTGGCTACTCCTCACCCCTCAAAGCAGGTTGGGAAAACTCCTACTAACAAGAATCAGCAGACGCCAAAGTCTGGTGATGGTTTACATACATGTGAGAGTTGTGATAGT